>CAWUFW010003748.1:0-1200000 GCA_963921515.1 Calotriton arnoldi | reverse complement strand
ATTGGTAAGTACCAAATGAACACACCACACAACTCAACTCCACAGTCATGCAACTCACGACTCTGGGAATGCTCATGTCACAAACACACATACAACATGCCAAACAACATGCCCACCTACCAGACACACAGCACAACTTACTGTGGTAACCTGGGCTAGCCATGTACACAATCCATCAACGGCATGGCCCCTCTGCCACACAATAGCAGAATGTGGGGAGAGGTGGGAACCAGGCATGTGTGAAGGAGACAAGTGACCCATGAATGAGAATGTACACAATGCCAAGTGTGGTGTTGATGTGCTGGCCAGACTGCAGTATGCAGACCACAGACATGGCCATGTTGACACATACTGCTGGTGTTTGGAGTGTAGTTGACAGTGGACGCAACCATGTCACCCCAGGCAGTGGGGAAGAGCACGGAAATGTAGCTTGTTACGTCCCCCCCTGTAAGCGTGAGGGGAGTGGGCTGGCCCGGCGTACGCCAGGCCAGCGTCGGGGTGTGAATAAAAAGCCCGTTGCTTGGGGCGTGGTCCTCTTCCGGAATGGCCAAATTGTCTGCCAGGGCGGCACTTCTCAGCCCGCCATGAGGCCGACGCCGTGAGTGGCGGTGCCTGCGATCCCGTGCGCCTGCTGCACCCCAGGCCACTGGGCCCCAGACCCGTCTTGGCCGCCCCAGCGCAACCAGGCCTCACTGCTCACCTGCCGACACCGGCGTGTGTCAAAGAGGGCCCACCATGTGACGGTGCAAGCTCCAAGCCCGAGGCCCGCGACCATGGCAGCCTCCTCAGACCATCACGGCCTCCGTGGCACAGGCCCCCAGCACTCCTTTCTCGTTGACATACTCCACCGCTTCCTCCGGCCAACACTGTGGTCAAGTAGGTCACACATTTGGAACTGAGTCTTGATTTCATTATGGCCGAGTTCATATATTTATGGCAGAGTTTATATCACTGTACTCCCTTCGATCTGGTGCCACCTACTCTGTGCATTGCAAGGCCATGACACGTGTCTGTGGGCCTCTTCTGACTACTGCCTTCAGCCCACACTGCGGTGAATCAGGTCACACATTTGGGACTGAGTCTTGATTATGCAATGGCCGAGTCCATATCATGGTACGCAAGGAGAGGAGTAAGAGGAAGCCGCGGTACAGTCCGCAGGAAAAAAGGACCATCGTCACGGAGGTGATCGAAAAGTACCAACAACTGCTCTGGTGCCACTAGCTCTGCATCGCAAGCCAACTACACATGGCTGTGGGCCCCTGCTGCCCGCTGCCCCCGGCCTACACTGCGGTCAATCAGGTCAAACATTTGGAACTGAGTCTTGCATCTTTCATGGCAGAGTTCATACCATTGTACAGGCCTCATTGCAGACTGCATCCCCTTTCAGCTCTGGGGCCACTAACTCTGTGCCACGTAATGCATGGACACTCTCAGGTAGAACTTTGGTGGCATCTGACTCCATGGCCTGGGGGTTGTCTTCATCATCATGTAGCTGATACTGACTTTGAGTAAAAAATGGGTCGGTAGCATTCATCTCCTCCATATTGCCTGTTTCTGCCCTCTGCATCATGCCCTGGAAGAACACCTTCCACTGTCCCCCGAAACACTGTGCGACATTCCCCTTCATCACCGACGAGGACCCGCTCAGCTCCCGTGGCCCTACCTCAGTGCCCCGCAAGTCACCGTCCCGTGGCGGTGTGCCTGTGCCGGCCGGTGTGCGTCCGGGCCCACCAACTCTGTGCAGCACAAGTCATGGACCCTTGCTGTTTGAACTTTGAACTTCTGATTGTCCGATCACTGTTGTAGTTGTTGCCAGCACCACCCACTCCCTGAGGGCTGGCTTACACTGACCCCACAGCCAGCCAGCACAGGCGTCACTGGACATGTGGCTCTGGCAATAAAAGGGGCCGGGCGCACGTGCCAGTAGTCAGTTCCACAAACCATCTAAGTGTGTCCGTGTGGTCATTATGTATGCATGAGGGCCCCGGGCCCTACCACATGACATTGTGCTGTGTACAGCGGACGCAACCATGTCACCTCTGGCAGTGGGGAAGACCTGGGACATGTAGCTGTGCCGTACCCCCTGTCAGCGTAAGCGTAGTGGGCTGACGTACGACAGTCCAGCGTAGGGGTGTGGATAATCAGCCCTGGGCTCTGGGTGTTGCTAAGTGTTGGCCTTGCCAAGGAAGTGACTAATGCGTTTGTCACTGTTGTAGTGTCGGCGCCACCTGTCCCGCAATGGACAATGTTGCGTTGTAGCATGCCCCCGGAGTGCGGCCTCAGCCGAAGGGAAAAATGAAGGAGCGCAAGCCCGCCCGGGGTCCGGGGTCCGGGATCATACATGCCAACTGTTGTGTGTCGCTATCCCCGCAGCATAGGCCAAAGGTCTACCCTCAACTGCATCGCGAGTTCAGCCAGCCATGAACTCTACATCTGTGTCCGCCCTATCCTTACCATAGGCCTACACACACGTGGCCACCCACCTTTGACGCACAACATCACAGTGTCGTTGTCAGGCTTGTGGACATGCGCAGACAGGCATGACAATGGTGTGCCGTAGAAGTGCAAGTGATGCAACCGCGCTGCGCACACTAGTAAATATGCACGGGGAGGGAGGGGCAGCAGTGAGGCTACGTAATACACATCGATGCCGCTCATTTGCTACAAGCAGTACCTGTCAAACGAGAATCACTAAGTCACACATTTCACACAGCAATGAACTAGTGGGACTGACAACACATCATGCAGAACCAACTTTTGACCCATGTTTCTATGCACTGTCACAGGTGATCAAGGATATGCACTCTGCCCTTGGATGATGACACCTCTCCGAGCCTCAAACACACAGGCCCAGAGGCAGTACAATGCGGCACACATACACACTAGGGGCATCGTGGAACGCACATTTGGCGTCTTGAAGTCACGTTTCAGGTGCCTGGACATCACAAGTGGAAGGCTCCTGTACAGCCCAGGCATTGTGTGCAAGATGATTGTTGCCTGTTGTGTGTTGCACAACATATATGTGCGCACCAATGCCCCATGGCTACAAGTGCCTGATGCACTGGACGATGATGAGGAGGATGAGGCAGGTGGACCACACCCCACTGCAGCAGCAGCAGGACTATCCCGTAGGAACACCATCATTGACAATTTCTTCACATGAGCACGTCACATTGTCACAGTCACCAGCAATCATGGAACAGTACAAAATGACCACAGGCACAGCATGTGCAAATAAACGCATTACAACACACATTCCCTGTGTGCAAGTTACTCCTCTGTACAAGCACATCGCTCTGACAGGTGTAAGTGCAACATGTAGTGCTAACAATCTCACTAATTGGAAATGGATGGTGGGTGTGTCACCTCTGTACAGAGAGACTGTTTGGGTGTCACATATTCGAAATGCCATTTCTGTGTGTCAAAGATAGTACAGTATCCCACTCATCAGCGTGTCACATGTGTCCAAAATCATTACATATAGGCTGCCATTTGTGACCTACAATTGTCAACAGGGATACTTTTGGGGTCAAATATGTACCACCATGATGCAGGGATGCACCTTGTGACACATGTCACACAACATGAGCTACATGGACGAAAGGGGGAATCACTGCCCCTACTTCCGGCCTTGCTTTCATACTTGATTATTCATCGACATGGCACATCTGTGTGTATCAGGATGTATTATTCACGTTCAGTGGAGTGTTGAGGCTGTCTCAGTACTGGGCCATGCAGACAACACTTAGCAATGTTGCCCCGTGGAGGGCCAGCCTGAGTCCTTTGGGGTTGACAAGTTACTCGGAAGGGGAAGAGGCCAGTCCGCAGGCCGATTGCTGTGTCATTGTTGAGCATACAAGTGATGGCAGTCCATGTCGAGGTCCAAGGTTGGTGTCGCAGAGTGTGTCGGGGGACAGTGGAAGGTGTTATTCCAGGGCATGATGCTGAGGGCAGACCCAAGCAGTAACAAGCCATGTGGCGGAGATGAATGCTACTGCTTCCTCCTTACCACTATGGCAGATTCCTCCTCATCTTCGTCCTCTGACGTTTCATGTGCCTCAAATGTGGGCGTTGGTATTTGGCTTGCAGCACTGTGTGACACTGACACATCAGGGGCCGGAGATGTGGATGTTGTAGTGGCAGCAGCATTAACGGTGCAATGTCTTGTGGCATCACTCCCATGATGAGGTTCTGCAGGGCATGGAAGATCACAACAACAGCTTTCTTGTGTGCAGCCGTGGTAGCCATTGTTTGCACCTGCATCCGCACCATGTTCTCCATGACCCTCCTTATGTTTCCCAAATCACGGATGACATCGCTGTAGCCACTCTGACTGGACAGTTGTTGTTGTCTCCGAGTCATGACTCCAGCGACGCCAGCCATGGATTGTTGGAGGGCAGTGGGCAGGCTGTGGGTGTCCGTTAGGGACTGTAAGTGGTCCCTGATGGGACTTAGACACCCACGTATGGCATCTAGTTTGGCTGCCATGAGGTCGAACCCCACCCGCACCTGTTCAGCCAGCTCCTTCTGGCAGTCTAACACACGGCGTTGGAACGCCATGTGTTCTTCGGTGAGGTGCTGGGTGCCAGATGTGGTGGTGGGTGCTTCGTACTGTGTGGTCTGTGCAGGGGGTGGGATCACTTCAATGGTGCTGGGCTGCCCTGCTACTGGAGGTGGGGTGCGGTGGTTGTCCATGAACCGTTGGTGTACGTCGTAGTCGATGTCCTGGGGGTCGTCTCCATCATCACTGACGTGTTGTAGGGTCTGCTCTGCAGGAGGTGTTGATTGTCCCTCTGCAATGTGAAGGGGAGATGCAGTTTCACAGTGTGTTCCATGTATGTTGACGCATTGGCGGAGTTTACATACAGACTGCATGGCAATGTACATTGTGACTGTTTGTGAGGAGATGCCTATTTGATGCGGGACAGTGGCCATTTGTGCTACATCACAGATGTGTGCTTGTACCCGTACATTGTCATCTCACAGTTTCCTGCTTTGCCAGGTGTGATTGGCCATTTGGTATACACATGCGGCACCAGTTGTGTCCTGTGTTCTGTTGTGGAAGTGTTGCAGTTTGTACCACATTGTCATCAGTGTTGAGGTGCTCTTATTCTTATGTGTGTGTGCTGCATTGTGGCTTAGTCGCACCTGCAGCTCTGATTTGGCTGCCCCTTCTCCCTTTCAGGCGGTGTGCCTTTGACTTCTGTGCTTCTACAGTGCTGAGATGTTGCGAGCTTGGGTAAATTGGGCTCTTGGTCGAGTTGTGACTCTTGGGCATGGTTTGTCAGCAGATGTGTGGTTGACGTCGGGGTTGTATGTGCACGTGGTTGTGTCAGAGTGTGACCTGCTCCTTTCCGGATGTGGTCCACACTCAGTCACCTCAGTGTCGTGGCGTGCGCCATGTCATGGTAATTGGACTGCAGCCATGCTAATCGTCATGCAGTGTCTCTTGCATTGTCAGTGTGGCTCACGGATCCGCAGCTTTGCTGGGTTCAGCACATGTGCATGGGTTTGTTGTGAGATTGGTGATGTGTGGGGAGGGCCCCCTCCGGGCACATTGTCGATGGGGGCCTACTTGCTGTTTCTATGTGTGCTGCAGTATGCCAAGGAGATTAGGGACATGGTCCAGAGTCATTGTGGGTGTGCAGTGTGCTCTACTTAATTGTGCATGTGTGCCATTGTGCCCATCTCCCCCCCGTCCCCCCAGTCCCTGTTCGGTACTCACCCTGTTGATGTTGTGTGAGGTCATGTTGAGCAGTGTCCGGATCCACTTCTCCTGGCACCGTGTCCCGACTGATGACTGTAGCCACCATTTTCTCCATGTAATCCAGCTCCTGGTGTGCCGCTGGACCCCCACCTCCAATCTGCGTTGCTGCTTTCATGTTGGCATCGAGTTTCTTCTTGTTTTTGCCCTTCACATCTTGACCTCTTCCATTGTCCTCCTCAACTCTGCAACTGCATTCACATGGTCCAAGATAGTCTGCCATGTTTGCTTCTTTGTTGCCAATGACACGTTGGAGGTGACGGACAGTTGATGGTGGTGTTCTGTCACCTCCGTAACGATGATCCGGTTTTCCTGCGGACTGAACCCCGTCTTCCTCTTCCTCTTCTCCTTGGCCTTCCCCGACCCCGGGCTACCTTGCTGGTCGTCTGTGGGGCTTGTGGGGTTCGCGTTGTCATCGGCAATCGGTCCGGGTGCATCCATGGTGCTACGCAGTTTGATTTCTTTTGTTTGTGTTTTTCGGTGATTTTATGGTGCATTTTCCCGCATGACGCGTGGGAATCGCAGGCCTGTCGCTGGTTATCGCTGCTTTTTGTTTCGCGATTTGGGTCATCGCACCGTTTTTCACGTTCGTGTTTCGCATTGTTTCGGCGTCGCGTTAATTTTAACGCAGTCATTTGGCGCGTTGTCATGGGGCTATCGCATGGTGCCGCCGGGTTGTGAATACAACGTTAACACAGTGTTATTTGACCGCGATGGGCTGCGATGTGCAAAGTTGCGTTAAGCTAATTTTGCGATGATTATCACACGTTCTTGTGAATATCCCCCTTTGAGTCATAAAGCCAAGGGGTTTATAAATATTACCTAAAACCCAAGATGGCAATTTAGGACTATATTACACGATATCTGCAGAGTGTTTTTAATATAGCATGATTTATTAATTGAATTGTATACATTTAAGAAAGATTTAGATCATTTGAGCATCATTCATTTAGTGTTCATTGCTTGCTTGCGACTGCAGAATGTCTGTCAATGTTTTGAGAAATGTGCGTTTTTGTTGGGGATAATGTGAAAATATTTAAAATGTGGTTTATGCAACAATGTGCATCATTATAAATCCAATTTTTAACTGCAAAGTGCATTGTAAGGAAATCAAAAACATGCCTTCTGAAATGTTATTTTGTTTAGTAGTACATTAACACTGTAGACTAGGTTTAACTAGACACATACAAAGAAAGAAAATAAAGTGCAATGTGGGATAGGGTAGCTTTTTGCTGACAGGGTTCTGCCTGCGCAATGTTTATTTTTACAAACTGGTGAGGATTCATTAGTAGATGCCTGTATCAAGGATGGACCTGCAACGGTGTGCTTGACAGGCACTGATTAATGGTGAAAGCTTTTTGAAACTCTGCCATTTTTGAAGGTTGTGTAAAAGTAATCTCCCAAAAAACGTAACGCTTTTGAAGTAATTTTCCAAAGAATATATACAAATGCACTCGTATCCGTTTCTAACTAAAGAAAACATTCGTTAAAATCCTTCATAAAAGTGACAAGACTTCTCGCACAAAGATCTTACCTTCTCTTCTGTTGAGCTTTGCAAAGCTCGTGCTGAAGGTGCCAAGTAGCTCCGATGAGCTGTCAAAAGCAGCTGGCGGCAGGGAGGAGGCCAGGGGCTCTTCGCAATTATCTGTGGACAAGAAAGGAAGCACAAATACAGTCAGAAAAACGAGCGCTTTTAACGCACAATACAACACTTATTGAATCTCCCACTTTCAAAGAAAAACCAGAAATATATTTCACTAGCCCTGGGTTTTTTATCAGTGAGAAGTCCTGGCAACAAATGTAAGAAGCTCTGAGCAGAACAATGGTACTACATTACTGAATACATGGCATTCTTCTGGCCCCAACCAGACCCATCACCATGGCTGAAGCAGGGACATCTTAAGGATTTTGGGGCCTCTGTGCCAAATGTGTTTTGGGTGTCCCTGTTCGCAACAGCTTTGGATTTATAATCCAATTTCAGCTTTTTCATGCCCTCTTTGGCCAGGCCACTGACACTGCACCTGTACACTAGTCAAAATTCTAAATGAGTTTCCATTAATATTCAGGGATATTGGTGTGCATTTTCAATATTGTAATATAACAGCAGCTCACTAATATTATTGCAAATAATCTCTCAGACCCACTGTCATTTCTCATGTGTGAGGTCCTGCTTTGATCTAAATTGAACTTTTTACGGATGTTGCATGGTGTTGAAAAACAAACAAACATTTGTTTGCAAAATGTCTGTAATAGTCTCCCACACATCACTTGTATTAAAAATAAATTAAAGGAAAATGGTATTTAAAACAATATGGTTAAGAATTATTCAAGGTCATGAGGGCAGGATTGCCTGGAGAACAGAGCCATATCTATCAGGGGGCCCTGGGCAGAACCCACTTTGCCCATGCCTTAAAACGTCTCTGGCCTGAAGGTGAGTGAAAAAACGGAGCACATAGTGATAGGACGGGCTCCTTGAAACCCCTCTAAAAGAGAAACAACGAGCACTTTTTAAAGTTTGAAAGGTGATACGTGTCTGCAGACCGGGATGTTGTGTTCTTGGACATGCATATTGTCTCTGACCTATGAAAGCTTACAAATTATGGGGCATATTAGCAAGGGCACTATCGCCGCTTTAGCGGCACTTTTTGCCGCTAAAGCGGCGATATTTATATCGCCCTATCAGCAAACTGTCTCTAACAGCAGTTAGCGACAGTTTGCGGGCATTAGCGCCCGTTTTTTTACCGCTTTGCATGTCAGCGATATTTATCGCTAATGACATGCAAAGTGGGCGTTCCAGACGAACAAACCTGGGAAACACTCGCTAACAGGCCTATCGCCTATTAGCAAGGTGGCCATGGCCCCAGTTAGCGACGTGAAAAGTCGCGCTAACCGGGGTCATCGCCATTTATTTAAAACCTGCAATTAGCAGGTGTTAGCCATACCTAACATGGGGGTGGATTATGCTGATACGACCACAGGGTCGTATCAGCAAGGTGTTCTACCTTCTCCATGCAACATCGCTGGTTTTTCAGCGATGTTGGCCCATTTCCCCGCTATCGCTGGAATATTCATCGCCATAGCGCTAATCGTTGCTAATACAGCGTTAGCGTGGCGATATATTCCAGCGATAGCCGGCGATAAAAAAAATCACGCTAAGCAGGGTTAGCGATGATTATCGCCTCTTCTTGCTAATATGCCCCTATAATTTAAGGTCAAGGGGGTGGGCCTGTCTTAACTACATATCATTTTATTGGGCTCTTTAAACAACTGGAGAAAACGTAGCCAACTTGGGGGCATATTATCAAAAACTGCGTTAAAATTATCGCCGGTTTAGCGGCAGAAAACTGCCGCTAAAGCGGCGATAATGGGCTTGATAATATGCCCTGGAGAATTCCAATAGAAGCCCATGTTGACACCAGAACATGGGCTTCTATTGAATTCTCCAGGGCATATTATCAAGCCCATTATCGCCGCTTTAGCGGCAGTTTTCTGCCGCTAAACCGGCGATAATTTTTAACGCCGTTCTTGATAATATGCCCCTTGAGAGTTAAACAGAACAACATCAACACCATTCTACAACTGCTCTTCAAAAGATTTTCTCGCTGTTGCATCTGTCTTAAAATGCTTATGTTATTTGAGTTGGTTTGTTTGTTCTAGTTGTTTCACTTAGTGTTTCTTTGACAGAAATTACTGTTTTCTTTTTTTATATAATGCTGAATTTTCATCATTTTTTAGTTTTCCCCGTTTTAAAATTGAAACACTTCATAAAGTGTATATTTATTGGTTAGCATTTTATGGTAATCTAGTATCGATATAATGTTTTTAAACACGTAATGCAAATTTCTTGCTCAAGACAGTCTTACTTGTGGGCGATCTTCATTATGGTGCGTGTTGGTGTTGCAGGCACAATTAAACAAGCAGTCAGCCCAGTAGGAAGCCCGTGTTCTCACGCTCCTTCTGTATTTACTTTTGTAGGCTGCACCGCTGCAATTGTAGCAGGCACACTGGCATGTGAGCATGGGTTCCGCTACATACCACAGCCGCACAGCAATCTCACCAACCTTTTTTTTTGTTACTGTAGGTGTTGATTGTGCATAAGGGAAAGTATGGGGTAACAAACAAATCTCAATAGTGCCTGCGGTCGTTTTCTGGCTTGGGAAAAGTCACATCCTAATGACTGGAACAGAAAAATGAGAAATGTGGAAACCATGTTGTACTGTGTTTTGACTTTATTTTGGCATTTTGAGACGGCTGAGGTTTGGTTTTCCTCCTTACTCAGCCCGATTAGTGAACTGTTCGGTTGCTCGTCTGGTTTGCATTTCATTGTGTCTTTTAGTGCAGCAGCATCCGTTTGGAATGTATTCAGGTTCCGAGTTAGCAGGTGCATCTAAACGGGAGATCCATCCATTTCTGAGAATAAGAAGCCCGGGGAATTCTTTTCCCCATAAAGGAAGACGTCCATTAAAGAAGCTTTTCAGGGTTTTATATGTGAAAAGGAAAACAGTAAAAATTGGAGGCTACAGAAAATGATCCAGACGTCTCTAAAGCGGAGAATTGTGGACTCTGTTAGAGTAAGATAAGAGAAGCCTTCCTGAAGAACAGTGTACATAAGATGATGGTAAATTACTTACAGACAACACATTAGGTAATGAACCACAAGTCAAATAGGAGAAGAAAAGATGGCAAGGTATCTCCAGTGCTGGACTCTCTATTCCGGTGGCTCAAAAGCAGGAGTTTTATCGGTAAGATGCTGAATTGGAACATGGGGGTCATAACTACGGGGCATATTAGCAAGAACGGCGTTAAAATTATCGCCGCTTTAGCGGCGCTAATGGGCTTGATAATATGCCCTTGAGAATTCCAATAGAAGCCCAGGATCACAGCAGAACATGGGCTTCTATTGGTATTCTCAAGGGCATATTATCAAGCCCATTATCGCCGCTTTAGCGGCAGTTTCCTGCCGCTAAAGCGGTGATAATTTTAACGCCGTTCTTGCTAATATGCCCCTTCTTTCTTAATTTAGATGGAAGTTTTGTTCCTGATGACATTCGTATTGGTGATAAGTTAAATGCAGTTCTCTGAGTTGCAAATTGAAGTTCCCAAGATACAAGGACATTTGACCCTTAAGAATCCATTATCCAATGATAAATATTTGGAGGACGATATCTAATCTGGCACAGTATATTAATAAATGTGAACATAGATATAAGAAATGTGCAAAATGTTAAATGTTCGCATTCAGACAAGGGCAATAAAGCCTACAATATCCCTGATGTAGACCTGGGATAATCCATGTAAGTGTTTGGATCTTAATATCTATTAAGGACAATTTGTTGGATATGGTAGGGCCAATGATTTGAAATTTTACATGGCCAGTAAGGCAAAATCAAGGGAGATTCCAGTTGATAAGAATCTATTAAGATACTAGGTGCAGAGAGCCTTTTGTCTTACGCAAAGTAAATTCTTCTTTGTTGTTTGAAAGATGCAACTTTTGGTTCCTCCTCAACATCTATGTGTTTTACAAAGCTGTCTTGGTTGGCTATCCAGGTAATATCTTGTGGATATCTCATCATATGAAAATATTGGTGGAGCATTTTGTTATGATTTTAAATATATTGTCAAACTTAGGGCTTGCTGTGAACAAGGTGAAGTTGATGTTGAAGCCTATGCAGGTTTTACCTTCTTTAGTATTTTGAGTGTATAACCTGAAGTCTTTGCCTATATTTCCAACGCTAAGGACATGATTACGAGTACGTCGGTCCCAAGACTGCAGTACCCATGGTGGCAGTCCAACTACCACAACCTCGGCAGACCGACTGCCCGATTATGAGTTTGGCCCAACAAATGACTGCCGCCACGGGTACTGGCCGGGAAGGCGGCGAGGTAAGCTGTGGTCAAATATGACCTGCCTTTCCGCTGACCTTTTCATGGAGGTGACCCCACCAGAAAAAGGTGGGCAGAAAGGCAGGGAACGGGGCCCCAAACAGGGCCCCAGGGCGTTTAAGCCCATGGGGTGTGTGCATGGGGGCACATGTTGTGCCCCCTCTGCTGGCACTGTTGTGCATACACTGTGTGCTATGAACAGGGTGCATGGCACACAGTGTACCATCATGCAAGCAGCACTGCCATGGCGGCAACATACAATCAGACTCTCTATGAGCCGAAGCATGACACCGCCATTGCACTGCCAACACAACACTGCCAGCCCAACGGTTTTGTTGTACTAAGGTGGTTGGGAAGTCGCTGACTTGGCACAGTTTCCCTGACCGACCACCAAACTAGTAATCAGGCCCTGAGTGTTTAGTAATCAAAAAGGAGGAGGTGACTTTTTTCATGATTTCATGATTTTGTTCGATGTCATCATTGAAACAAGCAGTATTTCCAGGTTATATATGTCCAGGCTGTTTGCATAACAGGGTGCTTTAGCAATTAAAGACCATCAGGTTACACAAGAATTTATAGTACGAAAACAATTTGATTTTGGATCAGGATTCCTGTAGAAGAAGTAAAATGTTGACTGGTGAATATGGACAAATGAAATGCCATGACTATTTTTTTAACACTACCCGATGTAATATTAGAATCTGATGCAAATAGGTTTAGGTGAGGCAAACACCCCAAATCGATGTGTTATATTCTTTTGAAGAAGGACAATAATCAAGAAACACATGTCCAGAGATGCATAGCACTGTCTGCGCCCAACAATGGCAAACACTTTAATATCTATGACTAAATGAAAGTGATTGTTATCATGCAGTGCATTTATCATGATGCATCTGGGAGAAAATGTGCATTGGTATGCCAGGTAGTGCAATTCCCTCACTCCTTTGATTGGATCCATGAAGGTACTGGCTGACGAGCACCAGGGCTTTAAGAGTGGTACTTAACCTGAAAAGACTTTGAGCAGAATTTCCAAGCATCCCTGAACCAACGCATTACTCTCTGTTGAAGGACAATAATACAGGAGCGCATATGTCTAGAGATGCATAGCACTGGCTATGCAAACTATAGCAAACGCTGATTGTTATCTTACATTGCATTTACTATGGTACGCCTGGGAGAAAATGTGTGCTGGTATGACAGAAAGTGTGCTCCCTTACCTCCTTCATTTGTGAAATATGCATGATTTTAAATGACCTCCTAAACATGCCCATATTGGCAGCCATCTTAATTGTAGGTTGAATAACTAGCTCTACTATACAAGCTACGAACTAATGATGTCTTAACTCATGACTTTCTCTGAGGATTGTTGTTTGCTCAGTGGAGGAAGAAACCCAGATGGCATTCTGAGGTTGATGAAGATGCCAATAAGAGTCAAATCCCACCACCTACCATTGACTGAAAACCATCAGAAATATCATTTACTCAAGAGTCTTGAATTGAGCGCACTGTGGGTCAGGGAAGACATTGTGGAAAAGTGGCTTTCTCACTTAACCAAATACAAACTACTACTTGAACAAATGTTCACGTGACGTTTCATATAGCAAAGTGGAGTTATTGTAAGATAGAAACACCATTTGATTTGAGTTTTTAATGTAAGATTTTTCCATACAAAATAATGATTTTACTGATGCAAAATTAAACCTCACAAATACTATCATACAGGTACATGGCCATTTTACAGCATACTTTAAGCAGTATGGGTTTATCACATAGAACGTGTTGATCATAGTGGAGAACACAATCTTTCCAAGATGGCTTTTGCATTCACCAGTGTGAGTAGTTGGCCTGGTATATGTGGCCACTAATTAAAGTGGGAACCCTGTACCAGTCCAAACAGCCCTTATGGTGATTTAAGAGGTCAAAGATAAATTTAGAAAGCTATGCAAGTGGTAGCTGTGGAGAGCAGCCTTCAGGCTTACTCTTGAAGGAATGTTAAGCAGCTTGTTTTACCAGAATGTCACCCTATAGTATTGGTTAAATGAAAGGAGAACCACACAGTAGTTATAAAAATATGTATTTATTGATATACCACTCTTTAAGTATGACACAGTATCTTCTACACGAAGATACTCACAAAGCACACAATACTAAAGCATAGAAACAATAGTAAATACCACTAATACACAGTGGGTTCCAGGGGAGACCAAACCATATACTAAAATAGTGGTATAAGAACCACGACTCGAGTCAAGACAGTGTCTAGAGGATGTAGAATCACTGAGACTCCAAGGAACCACCCAAAGTGAGTAAGTACAGACCCCATGGAGGACGGGTGCAGTGTGGGAACATGACCGCGTGCACCGTACAATTCTATGGGAGAGTCGCAATTGAAATTTTAAAGTTTAAGGACCCTTCCCAGTGGACTTCGAAGAAACCCCGTGGAACTTAGGAGGTTGGAGAGCCACCACATCCGTGGATACCGTAGTACCAGAATTACCTATCCCATGGAAGCCAGGTGCATAGGTGTGAAGTGGCATTGGAAACCGCCTGTGAGGAGGCCAGCTCTAAACCTGGCGTAGAGAGCGACAAATTCAAGATGGCGGCCGCCATAGATCAACCCGGAAGTGAGGGACTCGGTCTAGTGGTTGGTGTGCGTCGTGGGATCGTCACCGGTCAAGAAGGGGATGACAGGACGACGCAGGAGGAGAGGAAATCGCCGAACGCTGGAGAGGAAGAGGATCGAGAGAGAAACAGATCAGAGGAAGATACGTGGACCGGAGCTGGAGATAAGGAGGTTCAAGGAGAGGTCCAAGAGGTTGCAGACGTCTCGTGGAAGGAGGAAGACTCCGGAACCAATGCACGCTCGCACAGAGCTGCTTTTGAGGCCGGTTCTCCCAGGAGGGACGAGGAGACTGGGTCTCCCATCACCACAGCCCAGGAGGGTCACAGGCTCAGGCAAGCGCCCGCTGCACGCTATTTTTCTTTAAAGGGTAGGTGGGCAGGGTTGAGGGCGACCCCGACCTGAGCACAATCGTACCCTCCACTTAGGCACCTCACGCTAGGGTACTGGTGAAGGAGCACTGATTCCCCTCCCCTTTTTGTAAGTCAGGAAAAGACAGTAGCCTCAACATCCTTTCTTTGTTTCCTTTTTGGTTATCTACGTCCCTCCTGAGAGCCATAAAATGGAGAGAAGAAGGAAAAAGCCACCACAGGACGAAGAGATCAAGGAGAGGATACTTACTTTAGCTGACTCAAAGCTACCCCTACCTCCTTAACGGGATATTGTTTATTTTTGAGAGAAGAATCCTTGTGTATGTGTTAAAAACATACCAGAATAAAAGAGAACAAATACCCTGATGCTTATTAGTAGTCTTGTCTAACGGTGTGTCTGGGACACTCAACAGGCAGACCCGATCACACTGCCTTTGAACACAATGGAGGACTTCGAAGAAGAGCCGCTGCTGGAAGGAGGAACAGTGTCCGTTGGAATACAAAGGTGGATTCTAGTTGAAGATTATCTGAAAGCAGAGGGGACAGAGTCTGGGTCACTCAGGAGCAGTCGCGGTCGGTGGAGGAGTGCCGGCCGGGCGGTGACGTGGGGCGGGGAGGGGCAGGGTGGGGGGTAGCAAAGTATGGATTACGGACCTATACAGGTAAGTAAACATTTAAATCAATTAAACGAATTTCGTTGCGCGCACTGCATCGCCAAATGCGATACTTTGCTACCCCCCACCCTGCCCCTCCCCCGCCCCACGTCACCGCCCGGCCGGCACTCCTCCACCAACCGCGACTGCTCAGGAGTGACCAGGGGCTCGGTAGACGAATGCCCACCGATGTCCGGTGCTTCAGGTGCTTTGAGGAGGGTCTTGACCCTGCAGCCACCGGGACCGGGAGATGTCGAGGACAACCAGGAGCCGGATATGAGCTGTCCCACAAAAGATGTCGAGTACTGAGGGGTTGGTGTCCGGCTGGAGCACCAACAAGCCTTGGCAACGGCAACCCATGAAGAAGGTTGAAGAAGGATACGGTTCGGACCAGCAAGGTCCAGGAGACTCACCAAATACAGGGGAGTCAGGGCAGGCCTAGGGCAACCAAGGGAGCCCAACGCTGTGCATTCCAAATTGGCTGTCTGGTGTTTAAATCCCTGAACGGCCGGAGCCCTAAATTCATAGACAGCCTCATATCATGTTACACCCCATCACGCAACCTCCGCTTGGCTCATCTCCAACTTTTGACAGTCCCTACCTTCAAGCTGAAGCGCCAAGGGGGTTGTAGGTTTACAACTCTGGCTCCCAGACTGTGGAATTCCATCCCCCTGGAAATCAGGTCAATAACTGATCTATTGAGATTCAGAAAATCCCTCAAAACATGGCTGTACATCCAGGCCTACGAATAAACTGCTCCAGGTTCGGCATCTCCTAGTATCAGCGCCATGAAACCAACCGGTATACGAGCGCTTTATAAAACCCTTTTAACATAACATAACCTCAAGCAGTTTCACAAAGCAACAGCCCACGGAGTACTCGGTGCAAGATGGCCGGAGTAATTACCAACAAGCATATGCACTTGCAAATACACGCGGTGCACAGTGGTTGGGATATTGCAGACCCCACAAGGGATACAGGCCTGCCATTGCAGACTGTGTAAGTCAGTGCATGCACCACTTACTTAAGATATAGGTTTACTATATCTAAGGGTCACTGCACTTAAAACCTATAAGTCACCCCTATAGCAGGCCTTTACAATCCTGAGGGCAGGGTGCTTGGTTCTAAGTGAGAGGGTGCCCCTGCAGCCTACGGAGTCCATTCTCCCAGGTTGTTAGTGCTGCAGCCATTTACGACATATAGAGTGGCATTATGCGACCGCGTGATGACCAACTCTAAAACGGCTGAAAGTAACCCTATCGTGTTTGGTGTCAAACATTGTGGAATCATACCCCAACACCGGTAACCGGTGTGGGAGGTATGATTCCACCCCTCAGAAACGAGCTTTGTGAGGACCCTGGTGTTCCCGGTACCAGCCTTCTACTCCCGGGCAGCCCAAAATGGTTGCTGCCGACCAGAGACACATTTCTGCCCTCCTGCTGCTGAGCCAATCTTGAGTAGGGGAAGGCAGAACAATAGGCATCCTGTCACAGGGAGGTGTGACCACCTCCCAGACAGGATTTAGTGTATTAGGCCTGGGTGGGTGCGCTTGCCAGCGACCGAAAGTCTGCATGAGGGGCACATTTGGTGTCCCTGAGCACAGTCCAGTTCAAACCAGTCCTGGGAGCTGTTGGCTCCTGCTCTGGCACGAAACTGGACAAAGGACATGGGAGTAACCTCCCCACTGTCCAGACACTCCCCTGGGAGGGTCCCCTGAATCTGTCCAACCCTCTCCCATGAGTACAAAAAGGCTTACCTGGCTGTAGGACCCCAGATTCGATGTGGGCAAGATTCTGAACAAGAAACCACTGAACTTCGACCGTCTGTGCACTCTGGACTTCGTTGGACTTCGTTTGGGCCCAACTTCATCTTCCTCTCAGTCTGAAGCATTGTCTGTGCTCGTGCACCATACAGGCTCTGTGCAGGACCTGTGGAGCATCAAGGACAACTGAAGATATCTCCCTTGGAGTGAAGGAGTCACTCCCCTGCAACCGCAGGCACCACATCATAATTGACCAGTCTGCTGCTCATGAGCTCCTACAGACTCCAAAGGCTCCAGCAACACAGGTAGTGGGTGTTCATGTTCCTTGAGGTCCTAGCTGTCCTCTCACCAAGTTTGAGGTCAGAATCCCTCCTGGGGGCTGCAATACCCGTACCCCTGTGCATCGCATCCATTTGCAAGTGCATATGCTTGTTGGTAATTCTTTGACAAGTGCATTGGGCTCTCAGTAGCCCCAACTTTCTCCACAAAGATCTTCATCCACCTCACACCGAGTGGTCCGTGGCTTGCTGTTTTGTGAAGCTGCTTGAGGTCCTCTTGCAACACTTGTGCCTCCGGCCTGTGTGTCCAATTAAGGGTCAACTTTGCTTTTCTTGGACTCCCCTCGTTGCTCCAGGCCTGCCCTGACTCCCCTTGCTGTGGTGAGTCTCCTGGACCTTGCTGGTCCGAACCGTACACTTTCTTGGCTTCCTGCATGAGTTGCTTTTGCCAAGGCTTGTTGGCTTGTTGGTGCTCCCGCCGGACACCGACCCCTCAGCACTCGACGTCCTTTGAGGGACAGCTCGTGTTTGGCTCCTGGCCATCCTCAACATTGCCTGGTCCCTGCAGCTGCAAAGTCAAGAGCACCGTCAACTATCCTGAAGCACCCGACATTGGTGGGCATTCGTCTACCGAGCCCCTGGTCACTCTCCCTTCCAGCAGCTGTACTTTCTCGAAGTCCTCCATTGAGTTTGACGGCGGTTTCAGACGCCACTTCACACCTATGCACCCGGCTTCCCTGGGATAGGTAACTTGGGTACTTCAGTATCCACGGGTGGGGTGGCTCTCCAACCTTCTGTGTGCTTTGTGTCTATCTCCGTGTAGGAGATACTGAAACGTACTAGAGAGTATTATATAATAAATACATATTTTTATAAATATCTTGTGTGGTTCTCTTTCATTTAATCACTGCTGTAAGATTGCATTCTGGTAAAACAAGCTGCTTTACACTCCTTCAAGAATTAGCCTGAAGGCTGCTCTCCACAGCTACCACTTGGATAGCTTTCTAAGGTTGTCTGAGACCTCTTAACTCCTTAACCGCGGCGCGAATTCTGCGTGCACGGAACGGATTAAATCACCACAAGGGTTGTCTGGACTGGTGCAAGGTGCCCACTTTAATTAGTGGACATCATATACCAGGCCAGCTTCTCACACTCACTATGACATTTCTAACTGGCAATGTGATTTTCAGTGAAATTTTTCTTTCTTTCTAAGGCTTTTTTAAATTCTGTTTCCTAACTTAATGTCCCAGTAACCTTTGATTTTGTCAGTGATTTTCTAAGGTTTTTTAAATTCTACTTCACAACTATAACGTCCCTGTAACCTTTGTTTTTTTCAGTTAATTTCTACGTTTTTTAAAAATGTATTACCTAACTGTAAATTATTGAGGTTTAATTTCTATGAAATGAGCATCGTGGCGCAATGAATCCGGCCCTGTATATATTTATCCAAGAAGAGGTCACCATTTTGTGCAACACCTCTACCCAAGCAGAGTACTTTATACTGGCAAATTAGTAAGTTCTACCTTAGTGGGTAAATGTATATTGCGTTTCCGACACTTCACCTGCGTAAAGGATGCCTAAGAAATGTCTCCAGTGACCTTATGTGTCTGTAACTTTGCCAATGTGATTGTTCCTCGAGTGACTTCACCAGATGACTTTACGAAGTGGAACTGAAGAGAAAAGACACTTGGATGATTTGTACCTTGCAGAAATAAGTGCTTCTTTGTTTGGTGGAGATGCGATCGTATTACTGGGCATGAGGAGCGTGTCTCCAAAATCGATGGGAAACGCACTGGTGGGGCCTTTAAGTAAGCTGTCCATCATACTGGGTAAAGGGCGGGAAGACTTTGCATACCATTATTGTATATGGGATGGGGCCAAACAGGTGGGGATTCTAGGCAATTTACATTCTTCTAGTTTTCAAAGGTTTAGAACACGACCTCTGGTCTCAGCAGCAGATGACAAGAAAGAACTCCCTCATCACAGACACTGAAAAAGATTTTGTGTTTGAAAAAAGCACAGATGCAAACACCTCGATCAAGAATTACGGATAACTTTTCACAGTGGAAATGCAGAGAAACAACATTTGATTTGCTTTGGCCATGCCCACGAAGTTAGGATGATTAGTACTTTACAGAAGTAGAGCGTCAACGTTGGCGCCTGCTTTGTGTATATCTGTAAGTACTTCCCATTGAGGTTTTATATCTGTGAAATGAGCATTGTGCCAGAAGGAATCCTGCCATGTGTATTTATCCAAGAAGAAGCCAGAGATTGTGCAACACCTCTTGGTAGCAACACCACTGGAGTACTTTCTACTGGATAATTAGTAAGTGTCCATTAAACTGGAAAAAGGGCGGGAAGATGTTGCATACCACTAATGTATATGGGGCGGGGCCAATTGGGTGAGGCTTTTAGGCAATTTACATACTTCTTGTTTTTAAAAATTTAGAACACGATCTCTGCTCTTAGCAGCAAATGACAGTAAGAGAACCCCCTCAGGGAGGAGAGCTGCTTGGACTCCCTTTCCGGGCCGATATTGGCCCCAGGGACCCCATCCCAAGGGACCCAGCCTTTGATTAAAATTGTATTTTATAGGAGAGTGGGGCCACGCGGCCTCCCTCCCAGGGCTGATTTTGGCCTTGGGGACCCAGTCCATTATTCTATTCTCTCAGGACTGCTGGGGGAGCCTGAAGGCCCACACATTCCCTGCCAGCTCCCCGCCTCTTGCGAAAGCCGAAATTTCTTTCAGACATAGGGAGCAGCTAAACATGCAGCTCCCTGTGTCTGGAAGCATTTCGTCTGTTTCCCTGCTCGCTTGATAGAGGCAGACAAACAGACAAATGCTTTGCATAGAGCAAGCAAGAGCATTTTGTCAGCTCTCGCTTACTGGAAGCAGAGGGTTTGCTGTGACTTGGCAGGAGCGGTAAGCTCCCGCCAAGCCAAAGCAAACAGCTATGTCCTGGGGTGGAACCTGTCTAAATTATATTTGTATATAAATTCATTTAAAGAATCCCCTTATGGATGATGTGTAAAATTGGATTGTTCAAACACAAAACAGACCGGGAGACCACAAACAGAACTACTTTTCATTTGACATTTACTTGTATTAAAGTCTCCTACCCAGGGAAGTAGAGTTTGGTTCCACCTTGGCCACGAAGGACTCCAGATTATTTCCTATTTCCATAATAATTCTATTACTTGAGTTGTAAAAAATATTATTACACATTTTTTTAAGGATAACTTTATGTTTTTGGTCTATAGAAATATAGATCACCTGATAATAAGAAAAGGTTTCTTCACAATGATGGGAAAATGAGTTGAAATTAGTGTTGCCAACCCTCCTTTGGCTTGCCTGTTTAACAAGGGGGTTGCAGATGTTAATATAGAATAAAAGCCATCTACATGAAAAACATCCTTACACCAAAGTCCCCTGTAGACATATTGGGGCAGATTTACAAGCCCCTTGCGCCACTTTTGCGTCACTTTTCCCATGTTAAAAATGATGCAAAAGTGGCGCACGGGGCTTGTAAATAAGCCCCATTATCTGGGCAGAATTAATTATATTTAACCAATCTGGGTTTTGTAACTTAGATTTTACACCCGACACATTCCAACACTTAATGAAATGTTGATCTAAGATACCTTTAGATGTAGCCGCCCCCTGATAACTCCCTTTTTGACCATAAAGTTCCATAGCCCTCAGACCTTCATTCCCTCTATCCTACACCAGGGCCTGTATTTGTCAATCCTGATCACCTAGCTGTGCTAGAGGGGCAAATCTATTACACGTAAAAAGTGGAGCAGGGGGTTTACAATACAATCCCATCTGACCCCCTAGTTGGCTTTCCCATGTGGTGATGGTACTGTTGGTAAAAGAATCCTTAGACAGAGTTTCTAACTGGTCTATAAAAATAACCTAATGGGAGGGCTTATACAGTTACCAATGGATTCTTTAGGATGAACTTCAAGCCAAGGCGTTCTTTTCACTTGTACCAGTTCCCGTGCCAGGTTCCCTTTCCAACCCATATTTGATGTCAACGAGTGCACTGCCTTGTTTTGCAAGGTACTGTAGTCTTCACTGCCCTCTTTTCGAAGAGTTAGTACATCCTTTAAGACAATAATGTATGGTGTACACTCAGGGTGGAGGAGTGAGTAGCCCTTGGCATAACCTTGGTTCCTCCCAACTGCTTTTCCCTGTTGATCTTTATTTTCTTTAGGTATATTATTTGTGTAGCCTATTACTAAGTGGGTGAGGTGGGTAGCCATGGGATTCTGAATGGTGTTGCTTCTGTATTCCTAGACCCAAAACTCCAGTGTGCCTCAGTTATAGTATAATTTACCTTTACGGGCAAGACAGTAGGGGCAGTGCGATCAATGGCTCCTTTTTCTGTCCTTAGTCTTTTTTCAGTAGGGTATTCAAGGCTTTTATTTGATGGGCCATGTCATCTAAGTGAGAGAGGAGTGGCCCAATTCATGCCCGATAACGCCCCTGAGGAACTCTTTGCCTTTATCACTTTAGGGGCCAAAGAAAACCAGGGAGGGGAGACTGGGTACATGTTCTTTAACCCTGACAAACCCTGGGAGTGTCTGTTTTCTACTCTCCTAAATCTCCCAAGGAGTATTGATGTAAAATTTCCCTAGTAAAGGCATTCTTCATGCCCCTGGTAACAGAAAGAAATATCCCTGGAGGCAAAGAATGTCTTGTAGAAACACTAGGAGCCCTATCATTTCAGACTCTTTCAAAAGAAAATCAAGCAGATTAGTGAAGTTAGGTTTGCAATGATAGGGATTCATTGTCAGTTCATTTTTGGAATAATTCCTGAAAAAGTTTATAATTCCATGATGAGGAATAACAGTTTAAAGGGTGGAATATCTGATATCCATCAGCAATTTCCACACTAAAGGATGTTCCCCGATTGGTTTGTCCTCATAAAGCTCAGAACTAGCAGAATAGCTGATAGGTATCAGGTAATAATTCTGGAAGACTTGCCTTGAGATACCAATGGAGGAAGTAAATTCAGAACTGAAGTGGCATTTGCTAAAATGAGATAGTGATTCTTTCCCACACACCAATCAACCAAGACTTTTTTGCAAGACTTGGTGGTATCTGGGGCACAGGAAGATTTTATGAGGCTAGCAGCTGATGGTAAAAGGTCCGTCAGTGACTAAGGATACCAGAAAGTTTCACAGCCGTCAGCTGTGACTCTTGCTGTGTGGATCTTAGAGGAGGTAAGCAATACAAGAATGTCCATTACCATGTTGAGCAGAAATCTGAGCCAAGACTGAGCCATCCAGAGTGGGGAAATCAGAGCCACAATGGTCATCTGTGTAAGAATCTGAGCAAGGCATCTGGAAATCATGACAAAGGGAGGAAAAGCGTAAATGTGACTGGGCTTGCAAGAACCTGTCTATCACAGAGGATACTGTAATAGTGAGGCAATTGTGAATTCAAACATGAGACAAGGATCTATTGGCAACAGGCACCAGTGATAATTCAGTGTTTGGAAAACTACTGGGTGAAGTTTTCTGCCACATCTAATCCCTCCAGTTGAGTACTGAATACTCCAAGCACATCTCCACAGACTGGCATATGACTGAGTCTAGAATAGATATGGGAATCTAGTGCAGATGGTACGACCATTTGAAGAAAAAAACACAGGGGCATATTAGCAAGACCGGCGATAATGGGCTTGCTAATATGCGTTGTAGAATTCCAATAGAAGCCCAGGTTAGATGTGCAGGACATCTAACCTGGGATTCTATTGGAATTCTATAACGCATATTATCAAGCCCATTATCGCCGTTTTAGCGGCAGTTTCCTGCCGCTAAAACGGCGATAATTTTATCGCCGGTCTTGCTAATATGCCCCACAATTTCTTCTCAAGTACTCTGTCTCTAAAGACAGACCCTTCTGTAAATGTCTGATTAAAAAATATTAACATGCATAGTAAAGAAGAGGTCATGGAAATACAGCATACGTAGACAATACCAATTGTCTGAGAGATATATAACAGTGTGACATTAATGTTATTTATTTTTGATAGGTGTTTTCTTGGACTATGGAACTTGTGAAATTTTCTATTTGGATTCTACAACCTTGGTGAAATATGGAGTAGAAGAGAAAATCAAGGGACTAAGACACAAATTGGTACACCCTGGTGTCCTACGGATATCTAAGGAACCTCTTATGTACCAGACAAATTGGAACAGAGAGGTGAAAGTCATTTTGGTCTGGGTTATCTATACATCCTACGGAGAAAGAACCTCTCTGACATGAACTATGACCTCTATTTTGATGTTACTGGTCCTTTTTGTTATTTAAAACCCTTAGGACTATGTGAACCCTCTTCCACTGATAATTTGGAATATTCTATATGAGCTCTAATTCTTAAACACATAAATGAACCGGTGTAGGAAATTTGGTTATCATTTGTGTGCCCTGCGTAAACAATAGGTCAACAATTCTCCTTACTGGGAACCAAGCACCCCATTGTAGTGCTTCACATTCTCAGGATAGCAAAGCAGAGCAGCCCAAGGCCTTCTTAGGGGAGGTGGTGTGGGCTAGTAAACACCGTTCACTGATACACAATAATCCCACTTGATAATTGATTGTCCATTCAGTGCTTTCTCTTTAGAAAAATGAAAAGTACATTTATTACACACACTACTAAATACTACATGTTAATTTACAAATATGTACATAGGCAGATGGAAATACCATACATGACATTGTCTAATCAACTTTGAGCCCCCTAAAGGGGTCATACAAAAATATAAGGTAAGTCTACTGGCTTGGGCAAAGGTTTAAGGTACACAAACCACATATTAAAGACATTAGTTTGCAGGTAAATGGAATCAGCAATAATAATCATCGGATGTAAATGCACTTTTGAATGTCAATAAAACTCATTCCCTGTGACCAATAAACACTGTTAGTATTACTAGATCAATAAAGAATTTAAAATGAGAAAAACATGTCTGTGTACTTCTTATAAAGTGTCCAGTCATGAAAATACAATAATTAAGGCAGTCCTTAGAGGGAATCACATTTTAATTACATTATATGCAACCATGGACTTCACCCCTAAAGGGTGCCTCAATATGTGCACTTTTTATAAACATATTCAAACCACAATAATTGCAACCACACAATCAACTCCTAGAGGGTGCAGCACGCCTTGCTGTAGAGCAGAAGCTCCCATCTTCGGAGTGCTTTGAAACATTGAGCACAATCCTCGAGGGGTCCTGGATTCCTGCCCCCTACAGACATAGGGTCAGTCATTCTTAAAACAAAAAATTCTTAAGGGAGAGAGCTCCACCTCTACTGCATCCCCCCCATGCTTCCTTCATGATGCTGGTGGTGCCCCAGCCACTCTGGGGCCACCACTAGGAGTGAAAAACATATAAATTGAAGCACCCGTAGGGCATTTTGGGATGATCCCCAGGACCAGTGCATATTTGGTGAACGTCTCTCCCACTGCACCGGGGAGAGTGGCTGCTTTGGTTGTGCTGAGTGGCTTCTTCTCGTAATGTGTGGATTCTACTCATTTTATTTTTTGTTTTATGGGGGCTAGGCACCCCCATGCTTCTAGCATGTGGGGGCAGTTAAGGGAGACTACCCCTTACCTCACCGCCTGCTCCCAAGCAGCTCACACCTCCATTTGTACCTGCAGGAGCTGAACGCAGTTCTCTCCATGCCCGCTCCTGAGGGCAGGGTGCAACATTCTGTGGTGGCTGCCCCCAGACAGAGGCATGTGGAGCAGGGACAAGGCCACTAGCATTGGCGGGGCGCAATGGCACTCCCCCATTTTTTTCTGCTTTGGGGAGCTGGGAATGGGGTCCTCGGGCCAGTACAAAAGGCCAGGGAGGGGGCTCCACACACGCCCCTTCCCTGAAAACAATAAATAAATAGATCTTGCACCAGGCCCTGGCCCACCCCAGGGGTAAGGTGAGTGATAGTGGTGAAGTCCCACACACTAGGCCTGTGAAAAAGAGGTCAAAGGTTGCCATTCTTTCAAATGCTGTAACTCTGGCCCCCTTGGGTCAATTTTGATGATCCTGCCCTTATTTTATTCCTGTGGTGGGCGCAAACCACCAAGCACAGTGGCAGCAGACCTCCTTACCTCTCAAGCAGTGTAGCCCTCAGGGAGCTGGTTTTCCTGGCTCCCTGCACCAGCCATCTTCCTGGTCTAGTTTTCTGGGCGCACAAGTCCAAGGTTTTACCCCAACTGGTCCTCAAGTAGTTAAGGGGGCCAGCTTCACTGGCCCTTGGGGAGGCCCACTGGTCCTGGGGTCAACTGGACAGACTCCTGAGTTCTTTGTGGGCAACAGGGGGTTCTTCCTTCCAGTTGTCCATGGCAGCCCTATGGTACAGCAGTAAATCCCATTAAAATTACCAAGCTAGAGTGAGTCTCCCCCTTGTGCAAGAGTTCTTAAACGGTAGTCAAAGCTTCCAGAAGCACCCCAGGCAAAATCCTAGGGTGTTTCAGGAACATCCCGTATCGAGCGCGCGACTCCAGAAATCTGCATTGTTCCGGGTTGCGGAGGAACTGCTCCGCGGCGTACCCAGAAGTGATTGTATGGAACTACAATCCCCATAATCCCTTGCTATGCCGACACGCAGCGTCAGAATCATCTATATCACTGAAGACGGACCGCGCTGCAGTGTCGGATATTCTGGAGACCCTACAGTTTGTGTTGGTGCTGGGAGCCCCGGAGGTCCGGTAAGGGTGCTCCGCACCGCCTGAGATTGCTGGAACTCTGCGTCCCTGGGTCTAGGGACTCTGCCTCTCTACCGTTGGCGAGCAGTTGCTCTTGCGGTGGAAGAAGCAATCTTCTTGTTTTCTTACCGGCAACTATTTCCACAGCTTGATTCCACCGTTGGCGAGCTACATCCAGTAGCTCTTGCGGTGGAAGTTATATCACTGCTGTGTTTGACAGTGATTGGATCCCTTGTACCTTGCTATGTCAAACAAACGCAGTTGAGGTGTCCTTAGTGTTTATTTTGCTGGGACTCAGTTTTCTTTGGATAACCTTGATATATCTTGGAGCCTATTGGTGTTACTGGAAAGCGGTATTTCCGTTGTCAAGAAACAATATATGTATATACATATTCATTTATGTTCCTATGTTTTTGGCTCTCTTTAACAGGGGTAGTGAGGAGAGTGGTATTGATCTATGCTCATTGCCTGTGACGCATAGTGGAGTCATATTATGTAGCCATATCAGCTTGTTGGTGAATCTACACAGGAACCTCAGGAGGCTTAGACATACTGCAGACGCTTTGTTTATATTTCTTTACAGATCTCCCTCCCTGCTGTTCCCTTCCTTACCTTCCCTCGCTTGATCATCCTGTTGACCAGTGCTCTAACAGCAATCTGGCACGGGAGTATCGAGAGGTGGACCCTTCTATGCAACAAATCGATCCTGAGGATATCGACTGACAGGGTGGCCAATCGTAGGATGCTACGTCACCTCTCCCCCATCCCAACCCTCCTGCACAGCATGCAGGGACAGTTCAAAATGACGTCATCCAGGGGTCACTAGTCACATCTCCTCTGGGGGCCTCAGTTCTGCTCGCTCCAGAGGTCTGAGTGACATCCATTGTTCAGTGGGCTTGGGCAGGCCCCCTCCCTACTACAGTGGGACAGCTGATTTATTGATGTAGACCCTCCACTCCCACCCCATTAACCCTCAGGAGCTGAGTGAAGCACTGTTAATTGCTCCCTCGGTGGGGGGAGGCATTTGTTTCTTCTGCTGCAGTGAAATGTAATTACTCTGGCACAGAAGGTTGACAAAAGGACTGTGCTCTGATCCTGAGCTGAGCCAGGGAAATATGACAATTCTGGATGACCCATAAGCTGTACAGATATCTTTTTGGAACTTGCAGAATTGATTTTCACACACAGGTTACATCCCAATTCTATATGTCACTGGTCTCTGTAGACCAAATCGAAGCTAAACTGCTCTCTATGGCAGTTTTCTCCCTATGGGTGTAATAGAGTGTCACTACAGACAAAACAGTAAATCACTGGCTTTCCCTATTAGTGTACACTAAGGGCCTGATTCACAGAACTAACTTACGTCAAAACGTAAACGTAAACGTAAAGTTAGTACTTTTTAGGTATTCACAGAATACACTTACTCATTTTGGTATTCACAGAATGAACTTACTCATTTCGGTATTCACAGAAGTTAGTAGTCCTAACTTCTGTGAATACCGAAATGAGTAAGTTCATTCTGTGAATACCAAAATGAGTAAGTGTATTCTGTGAATACCAAAAAGTACTAACTTTACGTTTACGTTTACGTTTTTGACGTAAGTTAGTTCTGTGAATCAGGCCCCACCTTCATAAGGCCTACCCCAGGTCAATATCTAATCCTACAGAGTCCCCTCTGTGCCTGGCTACCTGTCCATAGGTACTGGGCTGTGCATGATGGTAGTCTCACACACATAGGCCACACACATGTGTGCAGACATCTTCACGTGTAACCAGCCAAGCACCCCTTAACCTTGTTGCCTCACAGCAGCCTCATGTTAAAAGGTGGACACTGGCAGTAAACAGGTACAGTCCATTCCCCATGTGATTTCAGTGGGTGAGACACAAGTAGTGAGACTGACCCACAGTAAAAATTCCCAAATTGGCTGATACAAAAAGCAAAAATTCCAGATGTGTTGGCTGGGCGGAACCCAATTGCAACTATTGGCCTTCGAGAAAACTTTGAAACAAAGTAGACAAAAACTCTATTTGAAACACTTTGCATGGTTTGGAGAACCCAGGGATTCTCTGAAATTGCTTGCTAAATTTGACTAAATAATTTTGCAACCAACTTCCATAAGAGGTGGAAATCAGACTGCTGAAATTGAGAAAAAGCTCTCCCTTGACCTCTATTTTAGGGGAAATATCAGGCCATTCTCCTCTGGGAAAAGAAGAAAAAGTTATTGTTAATACTTAAACTGGCCACCACATGGGTTGTGTTGTAGCTGTTTATCAAAATGGAAATGGTGAGGGAGTAGTGTACTTTGTACAGTGAGTAAAAGCCTTGAGCCATTTTCCTTTTAAAATGTAAAATGGTCAGTACAAAAGCAAGCCCAGAGTTGCCGGACCGGTGTCTGATCCTGCAAGTTCACACAATTTATACTCAGTCTTATGCAAAAAGAATTTGAGCCTTATTACGAGTTGGTGGTCCCGTGTACTTGCAGGATCAGACCATATACCTATTGCCAGGACTGCCCACATATGGGCAAAACCCAAGTAATGGGTATATGGTATTGTTCCACATATATCATGCATATGTGTGCATCCGACACATATGCAGCCAAAATGCACATACAGGCATCGATATATTTGGTAATAGAACTCACTGCCGCTGAAGAGATCCCCGCCTCCACAGCACCGGCCCCGTGGTTGACCTGTAATACGTCAGTCTTTGGACCGCCAGCGCCATGGGCTGTTGACGGGGGTTGGTCTACGGCGATCGGACCGCTAAAGGCATAGTAAAGCCCTAAGTGTCTTTCCAGCGAAAAAGCCAAGTCGGCATAATCAGCAAAACACAAAACTTGTTGAGCCCCACCAGACAAGAAAGTAGACTGAATCCCTAGACTTCTTCGTTTGTTCAGCGAAATAAAATAGGTAAGGGAATCCACTACTTTTAACGGCTTGTCCTGGCAGAAGACACATGCCCTCACAATTCTATTCTTTGGATCACAGAAATAAAACACCTTGTTTCATTGAACCTTGATATTCTTTGGAATGAAACCTACACATGACCATAGAGCAAGGACTCAACCCCTTAACCTTCAGACTGAAAGTTTTACTCCTTAACTTTTTGACCCAAGTGACCATCTCTAACTACAGAGACAGGCTCACCAAAAGATTGTGCCTGCCACTTCCAGAAGATAAGGGTCAGGTTTTCAGTAATTACACAGGCCCAGAAACCAGTTTCTTAAGCCAGGAACTTTACAACATCAATAGAGAGTGAAGAATATGGGTTATATTAATTCAATCCTTCCTCTTAAAATTCAGAAATATAAAAATATCAGGTAATTCTTAGCTATTCCTATCATAGACCCAACATTACATAAAAGCAACAGTATTCACATAAATATATATAATAAAATCCAATGTTCAGAAATCAAAAGGGGTGTAAGCTGTAGTTTTAATTTCACTGTTATGCACCAAACCATCTGACATATGCACAATGCCTTCGATCATTGCTCTTTGAAATGTTTTCATCAATGCTTCTTTGAAAAGACATTAACAAGCCCAGGACATTATCAGTTATGCAATAAATACACATTTCAAGCAAAGTTCTCACAATAGAATACAGAGAGGATTGAAACTGAGTACTTAACTGGTGGCTGAGCAAGCAAGAAAAGAGGCTGTCACTTCCTGGTGACTGATATATGTACTAAGCTCTTAACTGACACATGGTTTCAATTCCCTTCAACTTGAAGCATGTGACCCAAGGTTTGCAGGAAAGTGTGGGTTTTTTTGTGATTTGTGGGTGCTATAATAGAAGTAGCAAGTTAAGAAAGCATAATATGAGCCTTGGGTCTTCTAATAAAATTCATGAGCTGACAGGCTGAAAACTAATGTAGTTGCACCAAACCGGGTTAAATCTTTTCTCTTCTCCTAGCAATATCTATCATTCATGTGGCAGCAGCGTCCTGAAGTTGCAAAAGAAGATGGAAACAAAATGTAAGTGGGTGTGCATAATTTACTAACTGGCCAGAGTGCTGAGGCACCAAATCTAGTGCCCAGCAGTTTGATAGCCCTCCCGTCAAAGCTTAAATGAGACCCTAATGCACATTCAATGCAACATTGCTTCCAAGAGCTATTTTAAAGAGTTGACTACCATTAAAAAACGTTTCGAAACTAAAGATATTCTCAGAAGCTTACTTATCATTGGATTTGTTCTAAAATATTTCAAGGTGAAAAAATAAACCTTGGATTATGTATACACTTGTCTGCATTTGTGATGTAGCCATAGCTACCAGGCAACCCCCAAGTGAAGCAATTATCCCAACCTGGCTGTGTTTTAGCCAACATCAGATTGACGACTGGGATTTGTTTTGTTAGCCATTCTCAGAACAGACCCATAATTCTTCATGTGCAAAATGTTTTTGCCTTATGAGAGTGAACAACAGAAAGCATTTTTTGAAATAGGGGCTTGGCAGGCATGACATATCCATGTGCATTTTTTACAATAACGACCTACACATAAATATGTTATACCAGTAAAAACTAAGGGGCATATTATCAACGGCCAGCGATAATTATCGCTGGCCGTGATTAGCAACGTATTTCTTAACGCAGGCTATCTCTGGAATTTATCGCCCTGGTAGCGCGTTATTAACAACACGTTTCTCCAGGGCGATAAAAATTCCAGAGTTAGCGAGGTTATCGCCGGTTTGCAGGGAACATCGCTGGTTTTCCAGCGATGTTCCCTGCAAAACGGCGATAACCTTGCTGATACGACCCTGTGGTCGTATCAGCATAATCCACCTCCTATGTCTAACATAGGTAAGTCAGCATTGTAGCAGACGTTAAATTTTGGCGAAAACTGCCGTTTTCGCCAAAGTTTAACGTCTGCTATAATCCTGTGGGCTGCCTTGTAAATATCGCGATGTGAACATCGGCGATATTTACAACGTAGTCCATCCGGGGTACGCCCAGTAACGCCCACTTTGCATCTCATTAGAGATGCAAAGGGAGGCGTTGGGAAAAAGGGTGCTAACATGCGATTATGCATGTTAGCACCCTCTTGTTGATAGGGCGTTGTTTTTTTCTCCTCTTTTTTGGCTTTTTAAGCCAAAAAAGCGGAGATAAAGCCCTTGTAGATATGCCCCTAAAATGTTTAGAAATGTTCAGCAGCTACGTCAAGAGTGGCCATTCTTTCTTAGTTTTTCTTTTTCATTATGATAATGTTAGTCCTTTCTATGCTTATAACTGTCATGATGTAGAGTTGTGAAATGCATTGTGTCATAGGACCTATTAGAATCTGATGATATATTATGGAATCTGAATAAGCTGGGGAGAGAAAGCAGAGGACTGGAGCCGTTGGCGTTTGTATGATGAGCTGCCTCCCTTTCTTCTGTGCTAGGGTTGGATTCTAAAATAAATCTTATTTCCTCTACTTGTTTGGAACTTTCATTACAATCCTGGCGATGAGTGACCTTAGCACCCAAGCGTTGCATTTACTGTTTCCACGACAAATCCATCTGAGTGACTAACTTTACATTGGTTGTTGACTGGATTTCAAAACAAATTATCGTTGGTCAAAGTATTGGAATTTCAGCACATGGGAATTGGCGCAGACGGTCAGTGGCTTACTATTTAGAAAACTATTTAACCCTCACTCACCATTATCTCCGTTCACACTCCTTCTCAGCCACGCACTAATCCCACGAGCATTCTACAAACATGCTCATTCCCTGTGCCGACTTCCGAGGTACTGGAGTCGGCAACAATACTGTAGGGATATGCCTGCTTCTTCTGACGCACTCTACACACTTCAGGCAGCACGTTATATCAAGACGTGTTCACAAGGCAGCAAAATACATCAGTGGCTACTGAAGCGACGTGCTTGCCACTTACGACCAGGCCTGGGCATAGTTTGCAGAGTTTCGCTACACGGAACTCCGCGAAGGGACAAAAGAATTCAGCGGAGTTCCGCAAATGGGGGAGTGCAGTGCGAACTGCCGTTCGCACTGGTCTTCCTGCCGCTCGGTAGAAATTCTACCGGATCGGCAGCTCGCGCTCGCGAACTTACCATTTGCGAGCGCAAGCGGGGCAAAAACCCCAATGCACTATGCGGAGCGGAGTTTTCTGCACTCTGCGAGCTCCACGGAGTTCACCACCCAGGCCTACTTACGACGTGCCCTATAATCGTCAGGCAGCACGTCACATCACGCAAGGCAGCAAATTACATCGGAGGCCACGGACCATAAACATTATTGTTTACTTCTGTGTTCTGGCAATTTATGTAGCATTCAACCTCCACAACCCTTCTCATCAATAGCACAGTGCAAAATCTTTGGTATCCGAACGGTATCATTCTTCAGGTGGTAAATATTTGGTCATCTATAGTATTTACGGGTCAAGTTACAAGTGAAATACCAATTGTTCACAGATACTCTGCTATTCACTGTGGCATCCAGCGAAATATATATATATTTTTTTATTCGGTTGCAGTCATACACCAAAAAAGAAAAAATCACAAAGCTAGTACATTGCATACAGTGTCATATATAAATATCAATAAAAAGACTAAATAAAATCACATTAAGACAATAGACATTAAGACATCCATAAATATCAAACAGGTCTCGACTGTCTTGACCTCCACTCTGCCTGAAGAAAGGAGGTTACTGCAAAAAGGATGTGCTCGTTTGGTAAAAGCTGCAGATACAGAAGGGCCACCCAAGCTTGCTTGAAACTCAGGTCTTTCAGAAGCGGCCGCAAAAACTGATTTCTAGACTGGCTGAAGTATTTGCACAAGAGCACAAAATGAAGGGTGTCCTGTGGAGGCCGATGGTCGCAGCCATATGGCCCTCTCATATCGATTTGAAACCAGCCAATTGGAGTGGACAAAAGGTGATGGAGTTGGTTAAACCTTAACCGGGCCAGCAACAATCTATCCCTTTTGCTGGGTAGGAAAGAAAGGTATCTCTCCATTCCCTGCACAGTTTTAAGTAGTAGATGCAAACTCAACACTTTCACGATAAAAAGGGCGTACTTAAAAAACAGACTCTTTTCATGCCCAAGCTCAGAAAAAGATATCTGCCCTCTCTATACTAGTAAAGGACGCCTTTCCATAAGCAATCCAAGGGATTTTATATGCATGATTGAGTGACAGACAATTGGCCATGATCTTATGATTAAGCTGAGCACCCTCCTTGTACCATAACTTGACCCAGCACAACAAAGGCTTTACAGCCACCAAATCAGCAATCTGTTTAACACCCAACTCTTCATGTACAGAGAAGGACGGCGAGGTCTGGGGCACTCTTAGGATCTGCCTTAAAAACGTATTTTGTGCAGGCTGTATCTTGTGCACGGAACTGTACCCCCACACTTCACTGCTGTATAAGACCTTAGAAAGACATTTAGAATGGTACAGCTTTAAAAGAACACTTGGCGACCAAGAGCCTAGTCTCTGGACATAACTAGCTAGGGTGCCTATTGATTTATTCATCTCACACTACTTTCCCTCTACCAGGGTCTTCCAATTCAGTTTAGCATTGAACAACATACCCAAGTAGGAAAAAGCTGGGACCTTTGCCAGTATATGACTCCCCACCCTGAAGGTTTTGGACCTAGTTGACCGAGGGCCCACTTCCAAAACATAAGATTTTGTGAAATTGACTGTCAGGTCCAATCTGTCCATAAAAGATACAAACATGTCTACTAAAACCTGCAAACCCACAGTTGTGCGGGCCGTAAGGACCGCATCATCTTCATACAATAAGACTGGCAACGATTTTGTGAAACTCTAGGGCAGTCGGACTGTACTGAGGAGAGGGCGTGTTCTAATCCACTAATGTACAAGGTGAACAGAAAGGGCAAGTATGCACCCTTGACACACACCCCTAAGGCAATTGAACTGATCTGTGAGCCCCCCCGAGAATGTCTAACGGCTGCTGTAGTGTGGGCATGAAGGTTTTTATTAGGGTAACAATTACAGAGTCAGCACCCAAAGAGAGAAGGACATCCCATAGCTTGTTTCGATTTACCCTATCAAAAGCAGAGGTAAGGTCCATGAAAGCTAAAAACAGAGCACTAGGCTGGGCCACAGTATATTTATTGATTATAAGATAGAGTTTTAAACTCTAGACAGTAGTTGATTTGCCTGGGCAAAAACTGTACTGGGCCTCCGATAATATCTCATTTGTATCTGCCCATAAAGATAGTCTATCTAATAAGACCCTGCCAAGGACCTTTACAACAGAATGGGATGATAACACTGTGGGTTGTCTTTATTGCCTTTCTTAAAAACAGGAACTATAATGGCAGGACCAGCATGGCAGGGCACCCTCCCTTGCTGCGGAGTTTAAAACCAGGGTTAAAACTGGGCCCCAAACGTCAATGCTTTGTTGAAAGAGGTTCAGAGGAATACCATCTGGCCTTGGAGCCTTGTTACGAGACAAGGCCTGGATTCCCTGGCAGACCTCCTCAAGGGAAAAGTAACGTGGGTTTTCCCAAGTATCAAGGCTGTCTGTTCCTCTGCCCCTTCCTTCCATCTAAAATTGTACACCACCTTAAAATGTTCTTCCCCTTTTTGAGTGGTAATGTGATAGCATAAGGCTGGCCCTCTGTGTTCCGAGAAACAAGGCCTATTAATAACCCGCCAAAAGGGTGAGCTATCCCTCAGCTCACTTGCTTTAATGAGCTCATCCCAGGCCAGCTTCTGTAAGGTTTGTTTTCTTTTCTTCAATGCCCCCTTATAGAGTATATGACAACTAGCCACAAGTTCCTTGTCTTGAGGTGCCTGCTTGAGAGATAGCTTCAGGTGGTAAGGGCACTTGAGCACTCTCTGTCGAACCATTTAGGTTTATCTGAGCGACCACTAACCACACGGACCATTAACAAACCTGAGACTTTTTGTGAAATTTTTGCAAAAGAACCTAAAATCTTGCTCCCCGAGACTGAAGGATCCAAACAGCTGAGTATCTCCTATTGGCATGCTGAGAAAAGTGAGTAGGCAAAGGCCCTAGAGTCTACCTGTGACCGCCTCTACAGTCTCCCCTGATCAATAAGGCTAAGTGAACCCAACGGTATGCTGGAAGACCCCAGCCCATGCCACATCCCCTCAACTACCAGGGACAAGGGGTTATGATTGCTGAAAGGGCAATGAATAATGTTAAAAGTCAGAGAGGACCAGTACAGGGGAGCTGAGACATAGATAAAATCAATTACAGTGGCACTGCCCCACCCTTTAAAGGTAGGCGGAAGTGGATAACCTGACGAATTAGTCAGCTGTTCAAAAGTAAAAAAACAAATTGTGGGTAACTAAAAAACTGTTTAGTTCAGAACCTTCAGGATTGTGTTCTATGTGGGGACCCTGCATGATTGTGAACCTTAAATTGGCAGAAATTAAAGGGTTGGAACACAGGTGGCAGTTAAAATCCCCTGCTAAAACATGCTTTTTCTGTGCAAGGCCCCCTCACGATAAGGAATCGATAGCGCTGCCCAGGGCTGCAAGATTGGTGGATCCTTGAATCCCCCTTTTTGCATTATAAAAATTAATTAAGGCAAAAGAGTTAGGTCTCCCTGCCTGCAATTTATTTAGGTCCCTGAAAACCCTGAGAGTCCCAATTGAAATATTTGATGGAGTCACAAAGCTCTAGAGCAACAAATATAACTAAACCCCCCCTGGCCCTCCCAGAAGTTGATTCCTCTGCAGGACAGACAAAAGTTTTATACCCCTCCAATAACAAGTTGTTCTTAGTTTCACATGTTTCCTGTAGACAAACAATGTTAAAGGACTTAACAAATAGAATCCACCTCTCGTCTGAGACCTTTCCGGATTGACCAGCGATATTCCATGAGACGAACCTTAAATCGTTCCAGGAGCCTGATACAGCACCTGCAAGGGAATTAAAGGACACAGCTGGGAGGAAAGGAAGCTCCTGGAGAATGTGTACTTATGGAAGGAAGCCTGGGATTGGGTTGTACTGGGGATGCATATAGGAGTGGGTGGGAGTCGAGGCGGCATGTGAGACCATAACCTGGGTAGAATATCCTAAAAGAGGTTTATGGGTTCCTAGTAACATAATCAGGAAGTCAGTCTATGTCGTTAAGATCCACTAAAGGGGCAAACCAATTTGGATGAGCCAGTTGACAAGTAGGAACGCTGTTGGCACCCCCAGCGCATGTAGGCTGGGTTAAATTTAAAAAAGGGGAAGGGGTCTATAAAAGAAACCCAGAGGCAGAGGTCTGATACCATTGTTCAGAGAAGGAGGCTGACTAGGCCCAATCAAAATATGACGTGCAATTTCTGGGTATCTGACATTCACTATCACACAATCTCCCTCAATAGTTTTATGTGAGGGCCCAATCCATGATACCCGCCGAGCCATTAGGATATTCTTATAATCCAGGATGTCAAAACTACAGTGTTTCGAAAGCCAGTGAGAAACCTTGTTAATCAGTTGGCCGGTTGATTCTTGACTAGGGGTGGAAAGTACCAGGACCCAGACAGAACCACAGTATAGGGGCAGCAAGCTGGAGGAAGATTAATTACTGGTAACAAGGCCACTTGAGCAGGGTAGCAAGGAGTGGGACCCACTAAGGCCGGGACAGACATAGGGGGCACATTATGCTAGAGGCAAGTTTGCGGCTAGAAGAATTACTACCATGATGCTGAACATCAGCAGTTGTGTTCTCATGGTTTGGGGGTGTGGGAGCACACGTTTGATACACTGGGCCTTGGATTAACACCAGGAATTGAGCAGCGCTGGATGGCAGGAGGCATCGGGGGAGGTGGTTCAGTTCCAATAGAGGTAATTGTTTTCCCAAGACTACTTAACACTTCCTTAGTGTCACTAGCGAGTTTCCCCAGTTTCTCCGGGAAAGGAGTCAGCATGTCTGTAAGAGAGTTCATTAACTTCTTTAACACGGATGCCGAATAGTCCTCTGACACAGTGATGCAGTTGCAAGCATTTTGTCGCAATGTGCCCCTCGGTGCAGTCGGGGATTTGGGGGACCTTTTGGTTTTTTGCTTCCATTTGGAGGCAGAGAGTGTGTCATGTCCGAGGTGGGTGAGGGGACCTGAGAAACCCTGCCATCAAGGGTGCTAAAGAGGGGAAACCCAACAGCTGGGGTAGGTACTGGGCCATCTGAGATTAGCTGAGGTGCAACAGGGGCAGTATCCCCAATGAATCGGACTGCAACCTGCGGGACCTGCAGGACCTCTGAAGTCGATGGGAAAGACAAGCCGCCAATCCCCAGGGATAGGCGCCTTTCTGCCAAGTCAATTTCCTTTGAGATGTCCCCCACTGCTTTGGCCAAGAAAGAATCAATGGTCGCATGACTGGAGGCCACAAACCATGTGGCTGTCGCAGCTTTCCTTTTCCCCATTTTGCCAACAGTACCAGAGAAGACAGCCATTACACGGAAGATAAAAATAAAAGGCACCAACTTTCTATTAGGCCGATTTCCCTGGGGTGCTCACACTGCCACTGCAATACTAAATCAGGGCCTCCCTGTCCGAGGGGCCAAAAGGAGGAAGCCCAGCCCACCCTCATCGGGCCGAAGACTGGCGCACATGGCCCCGCTCTTGGCCCGGGTGCACGCCCAGGTGTGTCCCGCCTGCAACCCGCTCTGCGGGAGTCCTGAGGGCAAGTTATAGGCACATCCGGGCGCTGAAGATGACGATGGTGGCTTCCTGCCGCAAGAAGGTCTGGGGCCTGGAGTCCTGCCCCCTCTGCTGCCACTGCACCTTACTTCCCATGCTGCGGGAGTCTCATGGTGAAGTTATAGGCACTTCCGGGTGCTGAAGATTACTGTGGCAGCTTCCTGCCACAAGGAGGTCTGGGGCCTGGAGTCCTGCTCCCTCTACTGACACTACACCTTGCATTCCGCACTGCGGGAGTCCGGCAGTGAAGTTATAGGCGCCATCGGGCCCTGAAGATTATAGTAACGGTTTCCTGCAGCAAGGAGGTCTGGGACCTGTAGTCCTGTCCCCTCGCTTGACACTGCACCCCACGTCCCATGCTGAAGGAGTCCCGCAGTGGAGTTATAGGCACCTCCAGGCGCTGAAGATTACAGTGGTGGCTTCCTGCCACAAGGCGGTCTGTGGCATGGAGTCCTGCCCCCTCCGCTGATACTGCACCTCACGTGCCGTGCTGCGGGAGTCCTGTGGTTAAGTTATTGGTGCCACCGGGCATTGAAGATTACTGTAGCGGCTTCCTGCCACAAGGAGGTTTTGGGCCTGGAGTCCTGACCCCTCCGCTGACACTGCACCTCACCTCTGATATGTTAGATTTAACTCCTCCTCAATCTTTTACTTCTGCTTTGAGTGATTCTTCTCCTAAATGACAGGAATGGAGTGAATATTTTTTAAACTATATATCTACTTTCGATGATGATTAGGATTTCAGCCCTGAAAAGAAAAAAAAAGTACTGTTACACTGTACAGGGCCACCAGGATTAAAAATATAAAATAGCATTGAAAAGAAACCCAGGCAACCAGGTCAAGGCGATGTTTTTACTAAAGCACTAGAAGGTGTATATCTATATATATATTCACCAAACACCCCTCCAACAGGAAGAAGTTAGAGGCCACTCGGGGAGATCCTTAGAAGCACTTTAATAGACAAATCGGGCATAATGCATTTCGGCAGAAATTGCCTTCCTCAGATGCCGCTGTATACTGGGAAACTGCTCCATCCATGCTTTTTGAATGTCTTGCTGCACACCCATTGGTGGGGGTGCAGATAGCCCCAGCTCACCTGATCGTCTACCATCCACAGCCCAGTAAGAACTGCAGATCCCAGAAAACACCATACCTGGGTAGGTAATGCAAGGGGAAGACACGGAGTTGTAACAAACCACAATGGTCTCTGGATGTTAAAATCAAAGGGCGCGATGTGTCCGAATATATATATATTCACTGAAAAAACCATAGGTTTCAGGGACGTTATAGTTAGAAATTAGCATTTAAAAAACCTTTGAAATTCACTGAAAAAACCACAGGTTTCAGGGACGTTACAGCTAGTTGGACATTTCACTCATACAAAAGCAGAGAAATTCGTCCGTTATAGTTAGTTGAGCTAACTATAATGCGCGCCCCCGCAATGCACTGCTGATGACATCACATATTACATCACTCATGACATGGTCAGTGACATCACTGATGACATCACTGAGTGCATAGCTAGTGCCTGTGTGATTGCATGAGTGCAAGGGTAGTGCCTGGGTTATTGCATGAGTGCATAGGTAGAGCCTGGGTGTTAGCATGAGTGTAGTGGTAGTGCCTGGGTGACTGCATAACTGCATAGGTAGTGCCTGGGTGATTTTATAAGTGCATGGGTACTGGCTGAGTGATTGGAGGAGTGCATATATAGTGCCTTGGTGATTGAAGGAGCGCAAGGTTAGTGCCTGGGTGATTGGAGCAGTGCATAGCTAATGCTTTGGTGATTGCATGAGTGCAGGGGTAATGTCTGGGGGATTAGAGGAGTGCATAGGTAATGCCTGAGTGATTACATGAGTGTAGGGATAATGTCTAGCTGATTGCATGAGTGTAGGGGAAGTGCCTGGGTGATTGGAGGAATCCATAGGTAACGCCTGAGTGATTGCACGAGTGGAGGGGTAGTGCCTGGGTGATTAGAGAAGTGCATAGGTAGTGCCTGGGTGATTTTATAAGTGCATCGGTACTGCCCGAGTGAAGGAGTGCATGGGTAATGCTTAGGTGATTGCATGAGTTCAAGGGTAATGTCTGGGTGATTGGAGGAGTGCATGAGTAATGTCAGGGTGATTGCATGAGTGCAGGGGTATTGTCTGGGTGGTTGCATGAGTGTAGTGGTAGTGCCTGGGTGATTGGAGGAGTGCATAAGTAGTGCTTGGGTGATTTTATAAGTGCATGGGTACTGGCTGGGTGATTGGAGGAGTACAGGGGTAGTGCCTGGGTGACTATAGGAGTGCATAAGTAGTGCCTGGGTGATTTTATAAGTGCATGGGTGCTGGCTGGGTGATTGGAGGAGTACAGGGGTAGTGCCTGGGTGATTGGAGGAGTGCATAAGCAGTGCCTGTGTGATTTTATAGGTGCATAGGTACTGGCTGGGTGATTGGAGGGGTACAGGGGTAGTGCCTGGGTGATTGGAGGAGTGCAAGGGTAGTGCCTGGGTGATTTTATAAGTGCATGGGTACTGGCTGGGTAATTGCATGAGTACAGGGGTAGTGCCTGGGTGATTGGAGGAGTGCAAGGGTAGTGCCTGGGTGATTATATAAGTGTATGGGAAGTGGCTGGGTGATTGAAGGAGTGCTTGGGTAATGCCTGGGTGATTGCATGAGTGCAGGGATAATGTGTGAGTGTTTGAAGGAGTGCATGAGTAATGTCAGGGTGATTGCATGAGTGTGGGGGTAATGCCTGGGTGATTGCGTGAGTGCAGGGGTAGTGCCTGGGTGATTGCATGAATACCTGGTTGATTCTATAAGTGCAGGGGTAGTGCCTGGGTGATTAGAGGAGTGCATAGGTAGTGCCTGGGTGATTTTATAAGTTCATGGGTACTGCCTGAGTGATTGAAGGAGTGCATGGGTAATACCTAGGTGATTGCATGAGTGCAGGGGTAATGTCTGGGTAATTGGAGGAGTGCATGAGTAATGTCTGGGTGATTGCATGAGTGCAGGAGTAATGTCTGGATGGTTGCATGAGTGTAGTGGTAGTGCCTGGGTGATTGGAGGAGTGCATAGGTAGTGCCTGGGTGATTTTATAAGTGCATGGGCACTGGCTGAGTGATTGGAGGAGTGCATAGATACTGCCTGGGTGATTGGAGGAGTGCAAGGGTAGTGCCGGGGTGATTGGAGCAGTGCATTGCCAATGCATTGGTGATTGCATGAGTGCAGGGGTAATGTCTGATGGATTAGAGGAGTGCATAGGTAATGCCTGGGTGATTGCATGAGTGTAAGGGAAATGTGTAACTGATTGCATGAGTGTAGGGGTAGTGCCTGGGTAATTGGAGGAATCCATAGGTAACGCCTGGGTGATTGCATGAGTGCAGGGGTAGGGCCTGGGTGATTAGAGGAATGCAAGGGTAGTGCCTGGTTGATTATATAAATGCATGGGTAGTGGCTGGGTGTTTGAAGGAGCGCACAAGTAATCCTTGGTGATTGCATGTGTGCTGGGGTAATGTCTGGGTGATTGGAGGAGTACATGGATACTGCCTGGGTGATTGGAGGAGTGCAAGGGTAGTGCCTGGGTGATTGGAGGAGTGCATAGCTAATGCATGGGTGATTGCATTAGTGCATGGGTAATGTCTGGGTGATTGGAGGAGTGCATAGCTAATGCATGGGTGATTGCATGACTGCAGGGGTAATGTCTGGGTGATTGTAGGAGTGCATGGATAGTGCTTGGGTGATTGAAGGAGTGCAAGGGTACTGCCTCGGTTATTGCATGACTGCAAAGGAAGTGCCTGGGTGATTGCATGAGTACAAGGGTAGTGTCTGGGTGATTGGAGGAGTGCATAGGTAGTGCCTGGGTGATTTTATAAGTGCATGGGTACTGGCTGAGTGATTAGAGGAGTGCAAGGGTAGTGTCTGGGTGATTGGAGGAGTGCATAGCTAATGCCTGAGTGATTGCATGAGTGCAGGGGTAATGTCTGGGGGATTGGAGAAGTGCATAGGTAATACCTGGGTGATTGCATGAGTGTACGGGTAATGTCTAGCTGATTGCATGAGTGTATGGGGTAGTGCCTGGGTGATTGGAGGAGTGCATAGGTAGTGTCTGGGTGATATTATAAGTGCATGGGTACTGGCTAGGTGATTGGAGAAATGCATGGATAGTGCCTGGGTGATTGGAGGAGTGTGGGAATAGTGCCTAACTGTATAGATGAGTGCATGGGTAGTGTTTGAAGGAATGGATGAGTGCAGTAAAAGTGGCTCTAAACATTATTTCACATTATCATGCTTATTCAAAGTCAAAAAGATTCTTTATTTCGGCCTGACAAGGCCATAAAAGCACAGGTAAAAAGCATAAAAATACAATACAGACAATACATATTATCCGGCAATAAGGGGCATACACATTAAAATATTAATCAAGAATTCATGGAAGTTATATAGTATAATAAATAGTTAGAAAAACATGTCAGAAGATCATAAAATATAATAAAATCGGATTTAGAAGACAACGATTCATAGTGGGGGAGCAGGATGAGGTGATTGGGCTAGCCCTATCTTTAGAATTGCTCGGCGTGCACACCACATTGAGAACAGATAGCGTGAAACTGAATACGCAATGGGCATACTGGTATCATATTTTAAAATCCTGAGAGCAGTGAGGTGTTCCGAGGTTTCTGCACAACTGCCGTAACCAATGGTGTCTCGCTTTCTTGTATGCCGGGCAGAAAAATAATACGTGTAGGTCTGTCTCCGGGTATATTGTTACATGTCGGACAGCCCTTAGTAGAACTGCCCCCCCACTTATATGTAAAAGCGCGTAGGGGAAGTGTACCATACCTAAACTGCAAATATAGCTTTTCAGCGAGGGATGGCTGTATATCGTTGATGACAGGTTCTAACCTGTATTGCAATTTTACTTCTAAATAAGATGTTGTCAATGTGCCGGTCCCGGAACTCCCCTGCAATAAGGTAAGATTGTATTCCTTGTAGATCTTTACCAGAGCCTTCCTAGGAGTTGACAGACAACTGTCTTCTGCACTTGCCCATAAGTCACCCATTCCCATGGAAATTAGAGAGTTCTTAATGTGGGCCAGCCATGGGATTTTGCTTGCTCCCCTGAGGCTTACCACTTCCCTCAGTTCCTCTCTATACACAGATAGTTCAGGGGTGCTCCATAGATGACGCCAATATAACAAGGGTCTGAGGGCGACCTCTACTGCAATCGGGCCGACTCCAAGATCCATTCTAAGCGGTGTGAGCGGTGTACTTTTGGGAAATCCCAGAAGTTGTCTAACAAATGAATTCTCAATCTTAGAGAGTTGGTCAGATGGCCGATGGCCCCATATTTCTACCCCATACAAGGCAGCTCCTCTGGCTTGTGCCTTGTATATTTCCAACACCGGCCCCATCGTTTTATGTGTGCACTTCCTCTGCAACTTCGGCAGCCCCCCCGTTGTCTGGGCCAATTTTAAACATACCTTCTTGATTTGTAAACCCCATTCCATTTTCTCACTAAGGGACAATCCCAGGTATTCACCGACAGAAACTTTCTCTAAAAATGTCCCATCTAATTGGGGATTAGGTTGTGTTGAGTGCCCTGCGTTGAAAGCCATATATTTGGTTTTCTGAGTGTTAATCTCCAGGCCCCTACTCTTGCAGAATGAGTGGAAGATGTCCAAAGCCCTCTGGATTCCCATAGGGGACTTTGACAGCAGGAGGGTATCGTCGGCGAACATCAAGGCTGGTACCTTGCGGTTCGCCAACTTTGGAGCATCTATGTCCCTCCCTGCGGTCAAAGTCTCCACTAACCCATTAATAAATAAACAAAAGAGGGTCGGGGCCAATACACACCCTTGACGTACACCTCTCTCTATAGGTATACGATCAGTGAGCTCTCCATTTTTCCCATATCTAATCTGAGCAAAATTACATTCATGTAGTCTTTTTAGGTTATGGCATAGATATGGGGGGGCTCCCAGATCAAAAAGAATGGCCCATAATTTCTCCCTAGGTACTAAATCGAATGCCGATTTTAGGTCCACAAAGATCATGTAGAGGCTGCCACCCTCCAAGATCACTGTTTTCCAGTGCAATAATTGCAACCTGAAGATTTGGTCAACTGTGGACATTTTTGCTCTAAAGCCGGCCTGATAGGGGCTAAGATTAGTGTTCTTCCATCCAACTCTGTAATCGGTCCAGCAGCACTCGAGCGTATATTTTCTGAGTGACATCAATGAGACTGATGGGCCGATAATTCATTGATTGGAGAAGTGCATGGATAGTGCCTGGGTGATTGGAGGAGTGTGGGAATAGTGCCTAACTGTATAGATGAGTGCATGGGTAGTGTTTGAAGGAATGGATGAGTGCAGTAAAAGTGGCTCTAAACATTATTTCACATTATCATGCTTATTACATTATTTCTTCTTATCTTTTTTACTAATGTAGATACAAAACACAGTGGAACTATTTTACAGTAGTTTTGTTGTAAAGTTAATTTTAAGTCTTTTCAAACTTCACCATTACCTTCTGTAAAAAAGAAGAAAAACTGTTATCAATATAATATTATAGTTTTAAGAACACTACATAATTTTAGACTTACATAACATTTTCAGTTTCCCTATTTTGCTGTTCTCAGATTCTACTGAATTTCACCATATATAATGATTTCAATGTAGATCATCATACAACAGCGGGAAAAAAAAACAATCAATGAGATTGTAAAAAAAAAGAAAATCAGCATTGAGCATTATTTAGAACATGTGTAACTATGTGTTTACCTATCTACAGTTTCCAAATTACATTCTTCAACTACATTAAGTCTTTTATTTCTCTCAAGTACATTTTGTAAAATATACACTCTCATTTACAGTGCGTATAATATAAAGATCAAATATATAAACTACTTGTTTCAAACACAATTTTCCAAATACAATATGAATTAGCACAAACAATAATCCAAACACTAATTGTTCACATCTTCCCAATAGGCCGAATAATGTTTGCAAATCCTTTTGCATTGAAAATATCCAAATAAACTCGTTATTTCGTGTTCACATCTTCCCAATAGGCCGAATGATGTTTTCAAAACTTTGGCATCAAAAATATCAGAAATTAATTTGGTAATTCGTAAGGCAACCTACATTTGAATTCCAAATGGGCATCATTGCAATGTGTCCATCCTTTATTGCACTTTAAATACACAGTATAGTGTCCAGATGTTATAGTAGGTCCATCATGGAAAATAATAGCCACTGCTATAAAAGTTCTTCCTGAAATTGATATATGACTTGCACAAAATTTTTAATTTTGGTTTCCAATTTTGTTCCATTTGCTTTACAATGTTGTAGCATTAAAATGACATATTTTCCAAATCTTTCTATATATAATGTTGACAACATTTCTGATTTACAATGAGAACATTTCATATCTTGATTAGCTGTCTTTACTAATTTGTTAAAAGACACTGATTTGCAATATGATATCGTCAAGTATATGAATCGTTCAGTGTCTATTTCAGTGGTAGAAGAACATGAACACTCTTCACATGTATGATCCCATCTGTAACAGTCCAAATAAGTTTTCAATTTCTATTCTTTCATCTTCCAATACTGCAAGCATAAACATAAGAAATTCTTATGCATCTTGTTGTATATTCAATGAAAATTTCAATGAACCAGTACATATATCCAAAAAATATGGATTTTAGTTCTATCAGTTACCAACTTTTGAAAAATATAATGTAGTAAAGAACAGAATCTTTTTTCTCAATTTTCCATAATTTCATGATGAAGATCCTCTAGATAAAACACAGCATTCACAATTATATTAGCATAGCAGTTGATACCTGAACTATTTTCTAACTTGTATCCTACAATATCATCAACAGTGTCCATTTTCATTTTCTCTGCAGTTTCATCATTCTCTTTAATTGTTTTCTTTTTTTGAATTTCAGTATAATATTTGTCATATTTCTGTTTTGGACACACTACACGTTTCTCATATACGGGAAATTCACCTAAGTTAGAAGCATAAAGTCTTCTTAACCGATTGTACTCTCTTACACAATTTACATGAGCACTAATCTTTTTCTCATCAAAATCAATCAAATACAAACCAGATAATGTTCTTACTCGAGACAATGCAACGTATGCCATGCCCTCTTTATACACTGTACTTCCAATATTCACCAAAGCACTGTCTACACTTAAACCTTAAGATTTATGAATGGTTACTGCATATGCTAAAGAAAGAGGAAAGTCTTTTACAAGCAAAAAACGAACAGTACAGCGTCCAATCTGTTTTACCTCTTCAATCTGATCAAATTTAATCTTAAAAAATTCAATTCCATCTCTGTTGTGAAAATTTACAAAATCAACAACTTTTCCCATTGCTCCATTTACTAAACCTTCTTCTACATTCAAATTTAGCAGTAAAATTACCCGACAGTTTACACATACATATAAAGTCTTTTCTAAACCTGCAGTCTTAGACACCGACTTTTCCAAAGAATCCAATTTTGACTGTAATTTCTCTGAGAGAAGAATAGTAACTCCTTCGTGTTCCATTTTATCAATAGCTTCCATTTTCAGTATTGGTTGTTTTTCCAATTTCAAAAGTTCTTGATTGAATGTAGGCCACTCTTGCAGTGTAGGCATTAGGCAAACTATAGACTTCTTTTCTCCAATTTTGTTGTATATTATTTCAGGTGCAATGTTTTCATTTGCTAAAAACTTCGTTTGAAAGCCGACTTTGTAAAGCTTCTTTACCATGTTTTGTCAAAAAAACAAATTCTTATATCTTGAAGAATGTTTCCATATTCATCATTTGCTTGTCGCATATTCTTAATAAGTTCTTTATATTCAAAATGAGACCAAATGTTGACATTTCCAATACTTCCCAAAGATTTCCTAGTGTCTTCATGGACAAGTGTTTTAAAGACAGGTTGTCCTTTTACAGGAGTCAGTTGCAGTAGGTCGCCAAATCGAATTACATGTTTTCCTCCAAATAGAGCATCATAATCTGTTTTTAAAATCTGTTGCATTCTTAAATGTACAAAGGCAAGCACTAAGTTTGAGACCATGCTCACCTCATCAATGATTAGAAGTTTCATTTTCTTCAGTACTCTTGAAACTTCATAGCAAGCTTCTCCAGATAGCATGTGATATTCCAACTTATTTTCATGTTCAACTGGTAGCATGAGTAATTGATGTAACGTAATCCCTTTAATGTTGTGTGCTGCTAATCCAGTTGGAGCTGTTACAACACAAGATAAATGTGATTCAGTAGTTTTGTGTAGATAACTGGTCAAAACTTTAATTAAGAAACTTTTTCCTGTTCCAGCTTCACCACTGATAAACATTCAAATAGGTTTAAATGATGTGCATTGGCATTCTTTTTTTTTCATGCAGTAAACCATTCTGTATTTGTTGTGTCACTTGCTGATATATTTCTTTTTGTTCAATATTTATATTTTCTTCCAAGTTTCCCAGCTCAATAATATCCTGTTGTGCTTGTTGCATTGCCGTTTCTACTTCATTCATGGCTATTGCTGCTTCATTTTCAATAATTGGTTGTCCTAGTGGATCTTGACTTAGTGGAGCAGAACTTTGACTATCTTGAGAACTGTCTCTAGCTATTTCAGCTGCAATAGTAGTTTCTTGTTCAATCTCTTCATTTAACATTTGTAGATAAGTAGGGAAAATTGTGCATTGAATGTTATCTTTATATGCATTAAAAGCATCTTCATATCAGTCAAAATCTCCAAGTAATTCCATTTCACTACGCCAAGGCTTGAAGAGTTGCAGAAGTGCTAAATAGAAAAATTCCTTTTTAGCTGGAGTTTCGCAACTGAGTTTTCTGTGGTTAATAAAATTTTCTTTGGCATGTTTTACCAAACATTCATCACATCCAATTACTGCATATTTTTCTTCATTTATATTTTCTGTAACATTTCTCTTAAAGCTGTAATGTTGCAGTACTTTATAGAGACATATGTTTTCCAGATGTGGACTCCTTTTTGGATAGTACATATCCAACATATTAGTTTTAACAATATCTGTACTTTCTGGTTCATTCAATGCTAAGTATTCAATTTTTTGTAGAGATGTCAATACTCGATTTCGTGTTGCACCAAGACCTAGATTTACCCAAATGATTCCTCTTGACTTTGAATATAAACTGGCAGAGCTCAACCTATTCAAACATTCATAGGATCCGATCTCTCGATGGGAAAGCATTTTCAAACTAAAGCTGTACAATTTTTTACTAAGAGTCTTCTCTTGTGAAATTTCTTCCCACATTTCTTTCAACTCTGTCTTTTCAGATTTGGTTATATATGACGTAACATAGCGAGCAACAGCAATTGAATTATCTGCAACATACTGGATATCCATGTTTGCATTCCACATTGTCAAAATCACTAGATTGTAGTCATTAATATACTTTGAATCTTCAGTTCTTTTTATGTTGTATGCATTCTTCAGAGATTTTCGAGTTATAGTATGCCTTACTGCTGACATGAAACTATTGACTCTTCCTTTTGAAATTATTGGACGTGGGAATCCACAACGACATTTTGTATACAATTTTCCCTTTGATGTGTATTTTTGTCGACAATATTTTCCACATCGATGACTTTGAAACCGTAAAACTTGTTATCTTATGCTGTTTTCTCCTCCTTTTTTTGGAATGGCACAGGTAACATAGTCTTCAATGAAAGACAAAACAGTTTCATCAGAATCGGTTCCAAATTTAGGTGCATTCTTAATCCATAATAGCATATGTATATGAGGAGCACCTCTGGCTTGGTACTCCTTTCTCCAAAAGAAATCAATAACTTCTCCAAGAGGTGGATTATTTTTATTGCAGATAAAAGACATCATAGCTTGAAACCTATGATTAAAATATCTGCACACATTCACAGGATCCAAGGAACACAGTTCTCCAACTGTCTTCAATTCAATGTTTTTAACATTTGAATTTGCTTGTTCTAGAAATTCAAGTGAAACATCCCATGAGTATTCAGCACAGCTAAGCGTAACAAAGCACGTAGGGGTACCTACGTTTCTTAACATACATTTAAGTTCTCCATGACGACGATACAAATACTCATTAGTACCACGTTGACACAGCATTAAATCAATTAACTGAGATTCTAAATGATCATCTCTTTGTCCAAGAATTCCTTTGCAGAAACATGTGTAAGATGAACTCCTGTTTTTAATATGTGATTCACTGCATATGAAAGTCTAGACAAATCACTTTCAAACAGAAGATGAAATATATATGGAATACACTGTCGAAATCTTGGATCTTCTGAGTACAATCTTGTCGAACGGTATCCTGAAGCTGGAATCTGTAGTGGTCGTTCATCATATCGTCCACCTTTTCCAGTGTCGAAGAGCTGTGGAAAACAACAAGCTTCTAAACTTTTTTCCCATACACTCATGGGAGTTCCCTTCGCTTTCTTCATTTGAAATAATTCAATAGTGTTTCCTATCACTGCTTTTGAATGTAGAGGATGTATACTGTAATGTTCATAAATTTCTTCACTCCTGGAGTTGTCCACCTTTTCTATTTGGCCAGTTGAAATTTCTGATTCATCTTCTAAACATATTTCTTGTTCTTCCACATTTACAGTTTTATAATAAATATTGTTTTGTACAAGATATAATGTAGCCTTTTGAAGTTTGGTGACATCTACTAACTCTTGCCATATTTTCCGACTCTTTGTTGGTACACCATTAACTAGAATAACTACAGGTTCACTTTCCTCTCTCTCTATACCAACAGTTTGAATATTTTTCTTAAAATCTAAAGGTAAATACACAACTCTTCCTTTCAGACCTCTTTGTAAATCTGTTGGAGGTAGCTTACCTGTTTTAGGCTCCATACGAACTATAGCTTCAAACGGGTGCACAGATTGAATAGGAATGGACTCACATGTATTTAAATCTACCAGTTCCGGAGGAATAGCTACCAACTCTAAGTTGTTATGTACAGTTGTAGCTGGCATTTTGTTTTCTTCTAATTTGCTGTAACAATATTTACAAATACGTTAATCAGTACCCAACTCAAAATGACCTTATACCAACAAATAGGCACCAAATTGCTCCCACTTATCATTGTTTTCCTTTTCACTTTTTAAATATAGATCAACATTCCTAGTTTGATTTCTATAGTGAGTACGTCAACAACAAATACAAACATAGTTTGGTTTTTCACATGAGAATACCTTAAACTTTGTAATTTCTTCTGCAAACTTCTCCGTAGTAATATTTTCCACCTGTTCTTCAACACCTACACTTATCAAGCTCTCACTTTCTCTACACTCCTCTTATGAACCAAAGAAATAAAACTGTATATCATCAGAAACTTTTTTTACATCCGATACTGAACCATGCAAAAGAACTGTGTTTATTTCACTTAAAGATAATGCAGGACTTTTTACGTAGTACAATCTTCTTACTAACTTCCGCATTTATGAATGATGTAGTGCTAACATTCTTAAATGATGAAAAGTACTTTGACACACTTTTCTAGAAAGACAAGACAGAGAATGACCCTGCAACCTAGTATATTTTCTCACTTTACAAGGATCTAGTGCTTGCAACATCTTAATCTTCTGTTTAACACTTTTTTTGCATAATCTCATAAGAAAATTCGTATTATATCAATAGATTCCTGTTGTATACTACAAATACTACTACAATCCCACTTATACACTGGAGCTTGGGTACGTCTCCTTTGAATTTCTTCAGCTATTACTTCTTCCACATTTCTAGGCACCATCTTTTCTTTTTCAATTGGACAATGTTATGTTATGTTATGTTATTTTGTTCTTATATAGCGCATGTATACCGACAGGTCTCTTAGCGCTTCGGAAGAAGAAAAACAGCATCAGGGCAGGGTGGTCCCCATGTTACTAAGAAGAATTAGGTCGTGTCTAGAGCTTCCCTGAAGAGAATGGTTTTAAGCTGTTTCCGGAAGGGGAGCAGACCAGGTTCTTTACGGAGGGTGTCGGGCAGCCGGTTCCAGAGTTGTGGCAGGAGGACCGAGAAGGCTTGTCCTCCCTTAGAAGCGAGATTACCCCGCGGGCAGACCATCTGGGCGGCTTCTGTTGAGCGAAGCGCCCGCCCAGGCACATATTTGATTAGGCGTTCCCTTATGTACCCTGGGGCGTGTCCATAAAAGGCTTTATGGGCAATACAGAGTCCCTTGAACTTCGCTCTTTGCCTAACCGGCAGCCAGTGCAATTTGCACAGCAAAGGAGTGGCATGAGTTCTTCTGGGCAGCCTGAAAATCAGCCTGGCAGCATCATTCTGTACCACCTGTAGCTTATTCATAAGTTTCTGGGGAGCCCGACATAAAGCGCATTGCCATAGTCGAGTCGCGAGACGATAGTTGCTAATACAATGGTTTTCAGAGATGAAACTGAGAGCAGTGGGACCAGCTTCCTCAGCTGTCTTAGAAGACCAGTGCAAGTGCCCACTACCGAGTTGACTTGGTTAATCATGGAGAGCTCGGAGTCGATCTTGATTCCCAAGCTTTTTACCACTGGTGCTGGGCTGGGACAGGCCCCCAGCTCTTGGGGCCAAAACAAGCCGCTCCATGGGTTATTTTTTGCCGGAATTGCTAGGACTTCGGTTTTATCAGGATTAATTTTTAGGGAGTTTGCAGTCATCCAGTTTATTGTGAACCTGAGGATGTTCTGGGCAGACTCTTGGGCGCAGACCGAATTATCGATCTTCAGGATAAGCTGGGTATCGTCTGCGTAATTGAAGACCCGGCATTCCATTTTGGATAGTGCGGCCACCAGGGGCTGCAGGTATATATTGAAAAGGAGCGGGGACAATGCGGAGCCCTGGGGGACCCCGCAAGAGATGTTACCCTTTTCCGATACCTGATCGCCAAGTTGAACCCTCTGCGAACGTCCTGATAGGAAGGATTCTAACCAATTATAGGCGTGCCCCCGGATACCCAGGTCCGATAGCCGGGTCAGTAGTATTGTGTGGCTGACAACCATCTTTTACCTCATAAGAATGACCACTGGTATCAACTGCATGAACTAATGTATTTTTTTTAAATTGCATTCTTCATTAAAAAAAGGTTCAGTACTAGAAGTGGACTTCCATTCACCCTAGAAAAACTTTTGCAAAAGTTACTTCTATTAACCAGTCTTTTTCTTTTGCTTTTCTCCTTCATAAAGTGCATTGTTTTATTCAATGCTTTCATTCTCTTCAATACCAATATAAATAATTTTCTTTTCAATTCAAAAGCTTTTTCTACAACACTTTCAGTCTGTTGGTTTTTCTTGTAAGATGCTGATCTTCTTTTATATTTTTTACAATCTTTCAATAAATTTTGTAGTGCTCTACTTTTATACATTTTCTTCCTAATGTCTTTATATTCTTTCATCCTTCTTTCAACATGGATTGTTTTCCCGCAACCTGATTTTCCATTAATATGTCCTTTTTTGTTTCCTTCTGATTGGTTGTACAACTTTTCTTTCTCTTTTCCACATTTTGAAAATTCATTATGTTCTTTAAAAGTCTTTTAACAAATTCTTTAGTTCTCTTACCAGAAGTCTTTTTCTTCAATGTCACATTTTGAACATCATCTAATTTCTGCTTTTCTCTTTCCTTTAAATAATACTATTTCTTTTCTTTTCTTTTAAACTTTTCTTGCCATACTCAATCTTTATTACTAATAGGGGTGAATATCTGAAAAAAAAGAAAAGTTTAAATAGCTTCTAAAAAATATTTTATATTATTAAAATAATTATATACAAATATTCTAATCTATCAATAAATACTTTTAATTGCACTGCAAAGCTATGTCAGATACTGCACAATTCCTACAATTAGAAGACATTACAACCTCCACAACAGAATCACTGAGGACAACTAAAGGGTTTCTCTACTACTACCCAAATCAAATGTGAAGTGTAGTCTGTCAAGTTTTAAGGCCTGCATGGTCTTGTGATTGAGGTATGTCTCTACTTGCACATGTATTCTCATATGTGTCATACATTTGAAGATGCTTTACATATAAAACAGAAGTATACATCTATTTGTATGCTTCTTTTATATATGGTGCATTAGCAAAAGGTACAGACTCATGCATGCATGGTTTCAGGAAGATGGTGAGATTTACAGCAGAAACATGTGAAGAGTTGCTGCTTTGTTTTTGGCTATATTCAATACCTTGCCTCTTTCTGCACACCTTCTTCCCTCTTTCTGCACCTCTCTTGCCTCTTTCTACACACCTGTTCCCTTTTTTTGCACTTCTCTTGTCTCTTTCTGCACTCCACTTGTATGTTTCTGCACCTCTTTTGTCTGTTTTTGAACTCTCTTGCCTCTTTGTGTACTTCTCTTCCCTCTTTCTGCACCTCTGTTGCTTCTTTCTGCACTTCTCTTGCTTCATTCTGAACCCGTCTTGCCTCTTTCTGCACCTCTGTTGCTTGTTTGTGCACTTCTCTTGCTTCTTTCTGTACCTTTCTTGCTTCTTTCTGTATCCCTGTTGCCTCTATCTGCACCCTTATTCCCTCTTTCTTCAGTTCTCTTACCTCCTTCTGCAACTCTCTTGACTCTTTCTGCACCCCTCTTGCCTCTTTTTGCACCTCTGTTGCTTCTTTTTGCACTTCTCTTGCCTCTTTGTGCACCCCTCTTGTCTGTTTCTGCACCTCTTTTGGTTCTTTCTGCACTGCTCTTGCTTCTTTCTGGACCTCGCTTGCCTGTTTCCGCAACTCTCTTGCTTCTTTCTTCAATTCTCTTACCTCCTTCTGCATCTCTGTTGCTTCTTTCTGAACTTCTCTTGCCTCTTTCTGCACCCCTCTTGCCTACTTCTGCACCTCTGTTAATGCTTTCTGTACTGCTCTTGCTTCTTTATGCACCTCTTTTGCCTGTTTCTGCAACTCTCTTCCCTCTTTCTGCACCCCTCTTCCCTCTTTCTGCACCTCTGTTCCTTCTTTTTCTACTTCTCTTGCTTATTTCTGCACCTCTCTGGCTTTTTCCTGCACCCCTCTTGCCTATTTCTGCACCCTTCTTCACTTTTTCTTCACCTTTCTTGTCTCTTTCTGTACCCCTGTTCCCTTTTTCTGCACCCCTCTTGCCTGTTTCTGTAACTCTCTTGCCTCTTTCTGTAGTTCTCTTCCCTCCTTTTGCACCTGTGTTGCTTCTTTCTGCACATCTTTTGCAAATTTCTGCACCCCTCTTGCCTACTTCTGCACTTCTATTGGTTCTTTCTGCACTGCTCTTGCTTCTTTATGCACCACTTTTGCCTGTTTCTGCAACTCTCTTGCCTCTTTCTGTACCCCTCTTGCCTCTTTCTACACCTCTGTTGCTTCTTTTTGCACTTCTCTTGCCTCTTTGTGCACCCCTCTTGTCTGTTTCTGCACCTCTGTTGCTTCTTTCTGCAGTGTTCTTGCTTCTTTCTGCAACTCTCTTGCCTCTTTGTTCAGTTCTCTTACCTCCTTCTGCACCTCTGTTGCTTCTTTCTGAACTTCTCTTGCCTCTTTCTGCATCCCTCTTGCCTGTTTCTGCACCTCTGTTGGTTCTTTCTGCACTGCTCTTGTTTCTTTTTGCACCTCTCTTGCAAATTTTGGCACCCCTCTTGCTTCTTTCGGCACATCTTTGTCTTCCTTCTGCACCTCTGTTGGTTCTTTCTGCACTACTGTTGATTCTTTCTGCATCCCTCTTGCCTCTTTCTGCACCCCTCTTTCCTCTCTCTGTACTTCTCTTGCCTCTTTCTGCACTCCTCTTGCCTCTTTCTGCACCTCTGTTGCTTGTTTGTGCACTTCTCTTGCCTCTTGCTGCACCCCTTTTGCCTTGTTCTGCACTTCTATAGCTTCTTACTGCTTTATTTTTGGCTATGTTCAATACCTAACTAGTAGTAAAATGGTAAAGCAGCAGCACCAGAAAAGTAATGTTTAAGATATGTTGGGTAAGGAATTACTGATTATGGTACTTTGTAAGAGTCTCTGGAAAAGTTCACTTGAAGTGCACTAAATATATCTAAGTGTCTCTTTGAAATATGAAGTGTACTCGCTCAAGTTTTAAGATCTTCATGGTCTTCTAATTGAGATATGTATGAACTTGCACATGTATTGTGATATGTCTTATACATCTCAACATGCTACACATAAAACACAGGTATACATCTATTTGTATGTTTCATTGATATATGATGTTACTAACAAAAGGTACAGACATATACATGCATGCTTTTAGGAAGATGGTGAGACTTTCAGCACAGACATGTGAAGTATTGCTGCTATATATTTGGCTAGGCCCAACACCCAATGTAGTCATAGAATGATGAAGCAGCAGCCCAAAAGTAAGGTTTAAGGCACATTAGAACAAGGATTAGTTATAACGCTACTTTGTATGAGTCTATAGAAAGCTACACTTCAAGTATACCACATCATTTTCAGTGTTTGCTTCAAATGTGAAGAGCAATCTGTCAAGTTTTAAGGTCTGCATGGTGTTGTGACTAAGGTATATCTCTACTTGCACATGTATTCTGATACATATTATGCATGTGAAGATGCTAGACATATAAAACACAAGTATACATCTATTTGTCTATTACTTTTACATATGATATTGCTAGCAAAGGGTACAGACATATGTATAAATGGTTTCCGGAATATGGTAAGACTTACAGCTAAGATGTATGATGGGTGTGTCTCAGTGATTGCATGACTCCATGGGTAGTGCCTGGGTGATTGTATGAGTGCAAGAGTAGTGTCTGTATAACTGGAGAAGAGATTGGATACTGATTGACTGGTTACATGAGTGCAAAGGTAGAGCTTGTGTGCATGGATAAGTGCATGAAGAGTCCCTGAATGCATAGATTAGTGTATGCGTAGTGCCTACATGAATGAATGAGTGCAACAGTAGTGCCTGGGTGATTGTATGAGTGCAAGGATACTGGCTGAGTAATTGGAGGAGAGGATGGATAGTGACTGGCTGATTGCATGAGTGCAAAGGTACTGCCTGGGTGAATTGATGAGTGCATCGGTAATTGGAATGTGTGCAGAAGTAGTAACTGAGTGGATGAAACTGCATGGATAGTACCAGAGTGATTACATGAGTGCAGGGGTAGTGCCTGGGAAATTGGAGGACTGCATGAGTACTGCCTGAGTGATTAAAGAAGTGCATAGGTAATGCCTGGGTGATTGCATGATTGCAGGAGTAATGCTGCGTGATTGGAGGAGTGCATGGATGGTGCCTTGGTGCATGGAGGAGTGTATGGGTAGTGCCTGAATGATTGGAAGAGTGCATGGGTAGTACCTGTGTGATTGCATGAGTGCAAGGGTAGTGCCTGGATGATTGGAGAAGTGCATGGGTAGTGCTTGAGTGATTGCATAAGTGCAGGGGTAGTGGCTGAGTGCATGTATGAGTGCATGGCTAGTGCCTGAGTGATTACATCAGTGCATCGGTACTGCCTGGGTGATTGGAGGAGTGCAGGGGTAGTGCCAGGGTGATTGGAGAAGTGCACAGGTAGCACCTGGGTGGTTGGAGGAGTGTATAGGTAGTGCCTGGGTGATTGCATGAGTACAGGGGTAGTGCCTGAGTTATTGAAAGAGTGCATAGGTAGTGCCTGAGTGATTGCATGAATGCAGGGGTAGTGGCTGGCTGATTGAAGGACTGCATACATAATTCCTCAGTGCATGGAAGAGTGCATGGGTAGTGCCTAGGTCATTGGAGACTTACAGCTGAGACATGTGTTGAGGTTGCTGCTTTATATTTGACTACGCCCAACATCCTGAGTAGTAGCAGAATAGTGAAATTGCATCACAAAAGTGAGGTTTATGACATGGTGTAGACTTTTGTACTACAGCTTCACCATTCTGTAACTACTCAGGGTGTTGGGCCTACCCAAATATAAAGCATCAAACCTACACATGAGTCTGTTATAAATCTCACCATATTCCTGAAATTATGTATGCATGTGTCTGTACCTTTTACTAGTACTACCATATATAATAGAAACATACAAATAGAGATATATCTATGTTTTATACATCTAGCATCTTCAGATGCATAACATATATGGGAATATATATATTCAACTAGAGACATACATCAATCACACAACCATGCAGACCTTGAAACTTGACAGACTACACTTAACATTTCAAACGGACACCTAGATTTATGTGGCATACTTCAAGTAAAGTTTTACACAGACTCCTATAAAGCACCATAATCACTAATTCCTCACCCAACATATCTTAAACATCACTTTACTGCTCCTGCTGCCTCACCATTCTACTACTACTCAGATGTACAGCCTAGCAAAATACAAAGCAACAACCCTTCACATATCTCTGTTGTAAGTCTCCCCATATTTCTAAAAGCATGTATGCATGTCTGTACCCTACTGCCATCAAATATAAATAAAAACATACAAATAGATATATACCTGTATTTTATACATCTAGTATCTTCAGATGCATAACACATATGAAAATACATCTGCAAGTACAGACATACCTCAGTCACAAGATCACGCACACCATAAAACTTAAGAAGCTGCAATTCTCATTTCAAGTAGAGACCTAAAATCATCTGGTCTATTTCAAGCATACCTTTCCACAGACAAATATAAACCAGTAACCCATCACATGTCTATGCTGTAAGTCTCACCATCTTCCTGAAAGCATGCATGCATATGTTTGTATGTCGCATAAATGTAAGTGTCTACATGGATATGTCTCTATTTACTCATGTATTCTTATATCTGTTATCCATCTCAAGATGGTACATGTGTAAAACACAAGTATAAATCTATTTGTATGCCTCTTTTATATATAGTGTACTAGCAAAAGGTACAGACACATGCATGCATGATTTTAGGAACATGGTAAGACTTACAGCAGAGACATCTGAAAGATTGTTGCTTTGTTTTTGGCTATGCTCAAAACCTAACTACTAGTAGAATGGTAAAACCGCAGCACCAGAAAAGTAATGTTTAAGATATGTTAAGTGAAGAATTAGTGATTATGGTACTTTGTAAGAGTCTCTGGAAAAGTTCACTTGAAGTGTGCTGAATAAATCTAGGTCTCTCTTTGAAATATGAAGTGCAGTCTCTCAAGTCTTAAGGTCTTCATGATCTTCTGATTGAGGTATTTTTATGTACTTGCACATGTATCGTGATATGTCTTATGTATCTGAAGATCATAGACACATAAAACACAAGTATACATCTATTTGTATGTTTGTTTGATATAGCATGTTACTAACAAAAGGTACAGACATATGTATGCATGTTTTTAGAAAGATGTTGAGACTTACAGCAGAAACATCTGAAGGATTGCTGCTTTATATTTGACTAGGCCCAACACCCTATGTAGTCAAAGAATGGTGAAGCAGGAGCACAAAAATGAAGTTTAAGGCATGTTAGGAGATGGATTAGTTATTACGCTACTTTGTATAAGTCTGTGGAAAGCTAGACTTCAAATATACTGCATACATTTTCATTATCTGCTTTAAATGTGAAAAGCAGTCTGTCAAGTTTTAACGTCTGCATGGTGTTGTGACTAAGGTATGTCTCTACTTGCACATGTATTCTGATACGTATTATGCATCTAAAGATGCTAGATGTATAAAATAGAAGTATACATCTATTTGTATATTACTTTTATATATGAAGTTGCTAGCAAAAGGTACAGACATATGTATACATGTTTTCAGGATTTTGGTGAGACCTACAGCTGAGACATGTAATGGGTGTGCCTGAGTGATTCCATGAATCCATGGGTAGTGCCTGGCATGAGAGCACAGGTAGAGCTTGAGTGCATGGATAAGTGCATGAATAGTGCCTGAATGCATAGATGAGTGCATGAGTAGTGCCTAGGTGAATGGATGAGTGCAACAGAAGTGCCTGGGTGATTGTATGAGTGCAAGGGTAGTGCCTGGGTGATTGGATGAGAGGATGGATAGTGACTGGCTGATTGCATGAATGCATAGGTACTGCTTAGGTGATTATATGAGTGCATGGGTAAATGAAATGAGTGCAGGAGTACTGACTGAGTGCATGGATGAATGCATGGATAGTGCCTGAGTGATTGCATGAGTGCAGGAGTAGTGCCTGGGTGATTGGAGGAGCGCATGGATATGGCCTGAGTGATTGAAGGAGTGCATGAGTCATGCCTGGGTGATTGCATGAGTGCAGGGGTGATGTCTGGGTGATTGGAGGAGTGCATGGGTAGTGCCTGGGTACATGGAGGAGTGCATGGGTAGTATCTGGGTGACTGGACGAGTGCATAGTAGTTCTTGGGTGATTGCATGAGTCCACGGGTAGTGCCTGGATGATTGGAGGACTGCATGGGTAGTGCTTGGGTGATTGCATGAGTGCAGGAGTAGTGCCTGAGTGCATGTATGAGTGTATGGATAGTGCCTGAGTGATTGCATGAGTGCATGTGTAGTGCCTGGGTGATTGGAGGAGTGCATGGGTAGTGCCTGGGTTATTGCATGAGTGCATAGGTAGAGCCTGGGTGATTGCATGAGTGCAGGGGTAGTGCCTGGGTGATTGGAGGAGTGCATAGTTAGTGCCTGGGGGATTTTATAAGTGCACATGCAGTGGCTGGGTGATTGGAGGAGTGCATGGATAGTGCCTGGGTGATTGTATGAGTGCAAAGGTAGTGCCTAGGTGATTGCATGAGTGCAGGGGCAGTGCCTGGGTGATTGGAGAAGTGCATAGGTAGTGCCTGGGTGATTTTATAAGTGCATGGGTACTGCCTGGGTAATTGAAGGAGTGCATGGGTAATAGCTGGGTGATTACATAAGTGCAGGGGTAATGTCTGGGTGATTGGAGGAGTGCATAGGTAATGCCTGGGTGCATGGAGGAGTGCATAGGTAGGGCCTGGGTGCATGGAGGAGTGCATGAGTAGTGCCTGGGTGATTGCAGGAGTACATCAGTAGTACCTGGGTGATTGCATGAGTGCAGACGAAGTGCCTGAGTGCATATATGAGTGCATGGGTATTGGCTCAGTGATTACATGAGTGCATGGGTAGTGCCTGGGTGATTAGAGGAGTGCATAAGTAGTGCCTGGGTGATTTTATAAGTGCATGAGTAGTGGCTGGGTGATTGGAGAAGTGCATGGATAGTGCCTGGGTGATTGGAGGAGTGCAAGGCCAGTGCCTGGGTTATTGCATGAGTGCATAGGTACTGCCTGGGTGATTGGAGGAGTGCATAGGTAGTGCCCAGGTGATTTTAAAAGTGCATAGGTAGTGATTGGGTTATTGCATGAGTGCATAGGTAGTGGCTGGATGATTGCATGAGTGCAGGGATAGTGCCTGGGTGATTGAGGAGTGCATAGGTAATGCCTGAATGATTTCATAAGTGCATGGGTACCGCCTTGTTGATTGGAAGAGTGCATAGGTAGTGCCTGAGTGATTGCATGAGTACAGGGATAGTGCCTGTGTTATTGAAAGAGTGCATAGGTAGTACCTGAGTGATTGCATGAGTGCAGGGGTAGTGCCTGGCTGATTGAAGGACTGCATACATAGTACCTCAGTGCATGGATGACTGCATTGGTAGTGCCTGGGTGACTGGAGACTCACAGCTGAGACATGTGATGGGTTGCTACTTTATATTTGACTACACCCAACATCCTGAGTAGTAGCAGAATAGTAAAATTACAGCACAAAAGAGAGCTTTATGACATGATGTACACTTTTGTACTACAGCTTCACCATTCTGTAACTACTCAGGATGTTGGGGCTACCCAAATATAAAGCATCAAACCTTCACATGAGACTGTTATAAATCTCACCATATTCCTGAAAGCATGTATGCATGTGTCTGTACCTTTTACTAGTAGTACCATATATAATAGAAATATACAAATAGAGATATATCTCTATTTTATACATCTAGCATCATCAGATGCATAACACATATGAGAATACATATGCAAGTAGAGACATACACCAATCACAAGAACATGCACACCTTAAAACTTGAGAAACTGCACTTCACATGTCAAACAGACACCTACATTTGTGCGTCATACTTTAAATGTTCCTTTTCACACACTCATACAAACTAGCATAATCACTAATCTATTTCCTAACATGTCTTAAAACTCACTTTTGTGGTGCAGCTTCACCATTCTGCAACTACTTAGCATGTTGGGCCTAGCCAAATATAAAGAAGCAGTCTATTACATGACTCAGCTATAAGTCTCACCATATTCCTGAAAGCATGCATGCATATCTGTCTACCTTTTGAAATCATCATCATATATAAAAGAAATAAACAAATAGATGTATACCTTTATTTTATACGTCTACAATCTTCAGATGCATAGCACATATGAGAATACATGTGCAAGTACAGACATACATCAATAACAAGACCATGCAGACCTTAAACATAAAACTTGACAGACTGCACTTTACATTTGAAAGAGACACCTACATTTCTACGGTGTACTTCAAGTGTACATTTCCCCAGACTCATAGAAAGTAGCCTAATCACTAATCCCTCTGCCAACATGTCTTAAAACTCACTTTTGTGCTGCAGTTTCACCATTCTACGAATACTCAGAATATTGGGCCTAGCCAAATATAAAGCAGCAACCTATCACATGTCTCTACCATACCTCTAACCATATTCCTAAAAGCATGCATGCTTGTATCTGTACATATTGCAAAAGCATAACACATATCAGAATACATGTGCCAGTAGAAACATAACCACACTCACAAGACCATAAAGGCCTTAAAACTTGACAGACTACACTTAACATTTCAAACACACACCTAGATTTATGCGGCATAGTTCAAGTGAAGTTTTACACAGACTCTTATAAAGTACCATAATCACTAATTCTTCTCCCAACATATCTTAAACATCACTTTTCTACTGCTGCTGCTTTACTATTCAACTACTAATCAGGTATTTAGCACAGCTAACAGCAAAGCAGCAACCGTTCACTTGTCTTTGTTGAAAGTCTCCCCATATTTCTAAAAGCATTTATGCATATATCTGTACCTTTTCCTAGTTTCATCATATATAAAAGAAACATACAAATAGTCGTTTACCTGTATTTTATAAATCTAGCATCTTCAGGTGCATAACACATATGAAAATACATCTGCAAGTACAGACATAACTAAGTCACAAAACACATGCAGATCTTAAAACTAAAGAAGCTGCACTTCTCATTTCAAATAGACACCTAACATCATGTGATATATTTCAACCATACCTTTCAACAGACTCATGCAAAATAGCCTAATCAGTAATTCCTCAGCCAACAAGTTTTAAACCACACTTTTGAGCTGTAGCTTCACCATTCTCCAACTACTTATGGTATTGGACCTAGACAAATATAAACTAGTAACCCTACACATGTCTCTGCTGTAAGTCTCACCATATTCCTGAAAGCATGCATGCATATATCTGTACCTTTTGCTACGAACATCATATATAAAAGAAATATACAGATAGATGTATACCTGTATTTTATACGTCTATCATCTTCAGACGCATACCACATACCATAATACATGTGCAAGCAGAGACATACCTCAGTCACAACACCATCCACAGCTTAAAACTTCACAGACTACACTTCAAATATCAAACAGACACTGAAAATTATGCGGTATATTTGAAGTGTAGCTTTCAACACACTCATACAAATTAGTCTAATAACTAATCTCTCTTCAAACATGTCTTAAACCTCACTTTTGTGCTGCAGCTTTACCATTCTACAACTATTTAGAATGTTACACCTAGCCAAATACAAAGCAGGAACCCTTCACATGTCTCTGTTGTAAGTCTCACCATATTCCTGAAAGCATGCATGCATATGTCTGTACCTTTTGCTAGCAGCATCATATATAAAAGAAATATGTAAATAGATGCATACATGTGTTTTATACATCTAGCATCTTCAGATGCATAACACATATCAGAATATATCTCCTAGTAGAGACTTTCTTCAATCAGAACACTATTCACACCTGACAATTTCACAGAACACACTTCCAATTTCAAGCAAACACCAAACATTATGTGGCATATTTCAACTGTACCTGTCTAGAGACTTATAAAAAGTAGCCTAATCACTAATACCTTATGTCACCATCTTTTAAACCACACTTTTGTGCTGCATCTTCACCATTCCACTACTACTCACAGTCTTGAGTCTACCACATATAAAGCAACAACACCTCTTTGTTATACATCATGCACCTTCAAATGTATAGGACATATGAAAATACATATACAAGTAGAGACATACTTCAGTCACAAGTCCATGCACACCTTAAAACTTGACAAACTGCACTTCCAATTTGAAAGCAACACCTAAAATTATGCGGTATACTTCAATTGTACATTTCCACACACTAAACAAACTACTATAATCACTAATCCATCTTCCAATATACACATATTACAATCTATTTCAAACAACATTTAAGTACAATAAAACAAACTACAATACACATCTCTACATTTAATAATATATTTCAAACATCACAGTTCTTCAATAATTTTTAAAGATTAAAAATAAAGCTAATACATAATACACCTCACAAATGTATAACTCACCTTCCAAATAGATTTGAAGAATATAAAATGTCAGAAACTCATGAAAGATTTTCTTATGCACACAATCAATGTAATGCACCACTCTCAACAACGTAAAACCAGTAATGGCAAACGTTCCCTCTCTTTCTCCATACAAATAAATGTAAGTAACAGATCACATTACTTCCTACATAATTTCAAATTGTAAAACACATTTCTATGGGTTAGACATATTAACCCTTACCAACTGACTTCTAAAAGTGCCCAAACTGGTTCTAGAATTTTCTAGAGTCACGACTCCACCGTGCACCATTGCGATGGAGCCGCGAATCCATATGGGAGTTCAAAAATATATTAATAATAATAATAGCACTATTTTTTAAGAACACACCACTTCTAAACACAATTCTGACTTAGGAAATCTTACTTTAATAACATATCACTTATATATAAACTACAATTCCATATTTTAAAACCACAGTTAACATTCAACCCTTCCCCCATTCTTCTTAATCCTAGTTTCCATAGTAACAGGTTTTGCAACATTCAACTGAACAGGCAGGTCACAAGTTCACCATATTTTCAAGTTCAGCACGCAAGCTAACAAATGCAAACAGCAGGTGTGGTTGACTTTTACAAAATATTACCTTATCCTATCTACTGTACCTTTCAAACATTTTTTAATAACCAATAAGAAACATGCTTTTTAAAGAAAGTACCATGCACCCTATTTTTGAGTGTACAATGTTCATAAACAGCAAATCATTTATCTACTCTTTAAAAAACAGCATCTTGTTCACCATTTTAGATACCTCTCATTCTACCAACTGACTACCTCAGCTACAGACATCTTTTCATTACTTCCAGACATTCCTTCAAGATGCTTACAGTATGGATTGTTGGCACAACTATGTTTTCTAGTGCAAAAGGTATGCTGAACGCAGAGGTATTGACAAAGACCCAGCTTTGCAAAATGTGGATATTAAATGGATTGCACAGAGAGGATTAAAGTGGCACCAATTGATGCCTTTGGTTAAAACCTTTTTGCATCTCCAACCCCCTGACCTCATGTTAGTGCACTGTGGTGGCAATGACCTAGGCACATTGACTGGGGTAGGTCTGGAAATGCTAATGAAGGACACCTTTGCACAATTGATGTTGCTTTTGCCTCAAACTGTCTTAGTATACTCGAATATATGCCAAAGACAGAAATGGAAGTGGTCAAATCAATTCTGTCCACAGATTGAGAAAGCTAGGAAGAATGTCAATAAAGCTTTTCTGCTTACCTCAGAGACCATAGGATGGGCTCCATCTATAATAACAATCTATGTTTTGATATGGATGACATCTACAGAAGTGATGGAGTACACTTCACAGATCAAGGAAACAGAGTCTTTCTCAACAACCTAAAGCTGTGCATCCGCACTTACATGTAGCTACAAAAACTCATAATAAAAACAAGGGCTCTTTTAGAGCCACCCTATAACACAGTAGTGAATCTGTATTTTTTTAACAAATACATACTCTTTTTCATTTTTTGTGGCTTCGCGCACCCGTCACAAATCTGCAAATGCATGAATTCAATGTACTACAACACAATACACTTTTTAAGTTTAACTATTAATTTTTAATTTTATCTATTTTTACTAATTCTATCAATTTTAATCTTATCACTAACTTCAATCACACTACATCTTTAAAAAAACTTCACAAATGCAACACTGCCTCCAGAATTATATACTACTAAATTATTTATTTGAGGAGAATCTGTGACGTTACATGGGGGGCCGCGCTGAGAGCTGCGTTGGGTTCGTGACTCCAAAATAGAAAGAAAAAAAAACGCCCCACTTACATTATTCGGTATTCGCCCCGGAGACCCCATACCCCGGGACATTACCTCTATTTTTTCAAATAATTCTCAAAAAATGTTTAAAAAAATACGGGAAGGGGGCCGTGTAGACCCCCTTCCCTGGGCCACTATTGGCCCCGGGGACCCCATCCCCCGGGGCATGGCCAACATTTTTTTTTCTTATTTTACAGGGGGGGCCGCGTGGCCCCCCTCCTGAGGCCAATAATGGCCCAGGGACCCCATCCCCCGGGGCATTGCCTCTTTTTAAAAAAAAAAAAAAATTGTACGGGAGGGGGGCCGCGTGGCCCCCCTTCCCTAGGCTATCCCCCAGGGCCTCACCACACGTTGGGGACCGCGGGGAGCCCCAATGCCCCCGCGGTCCCTGCCGGCTCCCCGCCTCCAGCAGGAGCCGACATTGCTTTTGGACAAGGGGAGCTGCTGACATGCAGCTCCCCTTGTCCAAAAGCAATCTGCTTTGCTTCATGGAAGCGAGAGCAGATTTTCTGCTCTCGCTTCCATGAAGCGAAGCATAGTTTGCAATGACAGGGTGGGAGCTGTGCTCCCGCCCTGTCATTGCAAACTGCAATGTCTTGGGGATGGGCACCCCGGGACATTGCCTGGGCCACTATTGGCCCGAGGACCCCATCGCCCGGGGCATGGCCAGCATTTTTTTTTCTTATTTTAGAGGGGGGCCGCGTGGCCCCCCTCCTGAGGCCAATAATGGCCCCGGGGACCCCATCCCCCGGGGCATTGCCTCTTTTTTATTTTTTATTTTAAAAAAAATAATTGTATGGGAGGGAGGCCGCGTGGCCCCCCTTCCCTAGGCCATCCCCTGGGGCCTCGCCACACGTTGGGGACCGTGGGGGGAGCCCCAATGCCCCCGTGGTCCCTGCCGGCTCCCCGCCTCCAGCAGGAGCCGGCATTGCTTTTGGACAAGGGGAGCTGATGACATGCAGCTCCCCTTGTCCAAAAGCAATCTGCTTCGCTTCATGGAAGCGAGAGCAGATTTTCTGCTCTTGCTTCCATGAAGCGAAGCATAGTTTGCAATGACAGGGTGGGAGCCGTGCTCCCGCCCTGTCATTGCAAACTGCAATGTCTTGGGGATGGGCACCCCGGGACATTGCCGGAGCCGGCCCTGGGGGGTGGCGGTCCCCAGGGCCATAGAGGGCTCCAGGAGGGGGGCCGGGCAGCCCCCCTCCCAACATAAAACATAGCCCCGGGGAGGTGGTGGTCCCTCGGGCTGCATGGGCCCCCGCAGGGCCCCCGAATAAATATTAACAAATACCCCCAGGACCTGGCCCACCCGGGGGCTCATTAAAACAAAGCACAGGAGATCACGCTTTGTTTTTTTAAAAATGTTCTTGGCGGAATTCGCGCACCCAGAGTGACTTCCGCTCAAATTGTTTTTAAAAAAATGATTTTTTGGGGTGGACCAGGCCTAGGGGTCCGGGTGTTTCTACCCTGCCCCCTTTCCTTCATTTATAACCTTTATTTGACCTTTTTGATGTGACTTGGTTCAACCGAGTCACAAAATGGCTGCCACCACATTTTGATTTGGAGTGTTGGCAGCCAATTAAAATGAAGCTCGTGCTCGGGAGGGTTCGGGAATCCTCCTCGGCCTCCAGATATCGATATTTTTCATTTTTGAATTTCTCAGGAACTGCTAAACGGATTTACACAATTTTAAAAAAAGCACGCTTTCTGGACCGAGACCTACCCTTTTGCCAAATTTGGTGTAATTCAGTTTAGCAGTTCAGGCTGTAGCTTTGTCTAAAGTTTCCTAAGAAATAACATGGAGAAAACGCGTTTTGGGACCTCCCTTTTTTCTCGGCCCCCGCTTTATGAATCACCCAAAACTTTCAAGACAGGAGCTGACCTGAGTGAACCATTAGTTTTGAAAATTTTGCGAAGATTCATCAAACGGCGCCAAAGATATTGGCAAAAGAAAAAACACTATTTGAATAGAAAGAAGGTCCTACCTATAACTACCTACTGGCGACCGCCAGTAGGCAATATATATATATATATATATATTCACTGAAAAAACCACAGGTTTCAGGGACGTTATAGTTTGTTGGACATTTCAGTTGTACAAAACCAGAGAAATTCGGCCGTTATAGTTAGTTGAGGTAACTATAACTCGCGCGCCCGCAATGCACTGCTGTTGACATCACATATTACATCACTCATGACATGGTCAGTGACATCACTGATGGCATCACTGATGACATCTCAAATGACATCACTGATGACATCACTGATGACATCATCCAGTGACTGAGTGTTTCTAAAAAGTTTAAATATGTTTTATATATATATGCCAAGATGTATTGAAGAATGAGTGGGTGTATGAGTGTCTGTATGGATTATTTAGTAGGTGCGTGACTGACTGTATAAGTGAGTGACTAAACGTGTCTTACTGAATGCATGGGTTATTGACTAAACTGTGTGAATGTCTGTATCAGTCTGTCAGTTGGTGTGTAAGCAGCTGCATGGGTTGGTGAGTAGCTACATGAGTGTCTATATGGGTTATTGATTGATTGTCTGAGTATCTGTATGGGTGCCTGAGTTTCTGTGTAGGTGGGTGGGGGTGTGTGACTTTGTGCATAGATGTGTGAGTGGGAGATTCACTGGGTGTATGGGTTCAAGAGTACATCTGTGAAGGGCTGTATGAGTGGGTTAGTGTGTATATGGGTGTGTTGGTGAGTGTTTAGATGTCTCAGTGGTACATGTGTGAGTAACTACATATGTGAAAGGCAGTATATGTGAGTGTTGGACTATATAAATGACTATATGTGAGAGTGAGTGATTGTGAGAGTGGCTGTATGAATGAGTGTGTGCTTGTGTCAGTGATTGTATAAGAGAGTAAGTATGTGTTAGTATCTGTATGAATAAGTGAGGTGGTGTGTGAATAATTGTGTAGGTGAGTAAATAGGAGTGTGATTGATTCTTTGCATGACTGACTAGGTGTGTGAGTAACTCTATTGGTGAGTGGCAGTGTGTGAGTGTCTGTATAGGTGTATGAGTGCATATGATAGTGCTGTATTGATGAGTGACTGCATGTATGAGTGACTGTATGGGTGAATGAGTAGATGTGTGTGTAGACCTAGGAATCAGTGAATGGGTATGTAGTAACTGGTATTGGTGTGTCTATGGTTTCAAAAATGGTAGTCTGTATTTTAGAGTGGGTGTATCAAAGGTTGTATTAGGGTTTGAGGAGGTGCATCAGATTATCACGTGGATGATGTCATCAGTGATGTCATTTGAGATGTCATCAGTGATGTCATCAGTGATGTCACTGACCATGTCTTGAGTGATGTAATATGTGACGTCATCAGCAGTGCATTGCGGGGGCACGAGTTATAGTTACCTCAACTAACTATAACGGCCGAATTTCTCTGGTTTTGTACTACTGAAATGTCCAACTAACTATAACGTCCCTGAAACCTGTGTTTTTTCAGTGAATTTCTAAGGTTTTTTAAATGCTAATTTCTAACTATAACGTCCCTGAAACCTATGGTTTTTTCAGTGAATTTCAAAGGTTTTTTAAATGCTATTTTCTAACTATAACGTCCCTGAAACCTATGGTTTTTTCAGTGAATTTCTAAGGTTTTTTAAATGCTAATTTCTAACTATGCCTACATAGGTAGGACATATGCAGAAAGAGGAAGAAAGGCGCAGAAAGAAGCAAAAGAAATGCAGAAAGAGGCAACAGACGTCCAGAAAGACGAAGAAAGGTGCAGAATGAAACAGGAGATATGCAGAAAGAACCAACAGAGGTGCAGAAAGAGGCCTTGTTGCAAAGTCATCCTGTGCCCCTAACATTTTGCTGACTGGTACTGGTGGTAACTGACTCTGACTAACCAGGCCCGGAGCGAGTGCTATGCTAAAAGACACTTAGAATACAGGGACCATACCTACATGCAAAAGGGTACACTATGGGTTGGGGTACCCCTGTGATTGGCATGACCTCCCCTGTAAGGCCCTAGTACATAATAGGGCAGGGGGATTAAAAGTACCTCTAAGTCAGAGGTGCAGAAAGAAGCAAGAGCAGTGCAGAAATAACCAACAGAAGTGCAGAAAGAGGCAAGAGAGGTACAGAAAGAGGCAAGAAAAGTGCAGAAAGAAGCAAAAGAGGTACAGAAAGAGGCAAGAGAACTGCAGAAAATGGCAAGAGAGGTGCAGGAAAAGGCAGGAGAGGTGCAGAAAGAGGCAAAAGGGGTACAGAAAGAGGCAAGAGGGGGGCAGAAAGAAGCAAGAGAAGTGCATAAAGAAGCAACAGAGGTGCTTAAATAGGCAAGAGGGGTGCAGAAAGAGACAAGAGAAGTGCAGAAAGAAGCAACAGAGGTGCTTAAATAGGCAAGAGAGGTGCAGAAACAGGCAAGAAAGGTACAGAAAGAGGGAACTGGGGTGCAGAAAGAGGTAAGAGGGATACAGAAATTTGCAAGAGAGGTGCAGAAAGAAGCAAGAGCAGTGCAGAAAGAAGCATGAGAAGTGCAGAAAGAAGCAAGAGAGGTGGAGAAATAGGCTAGAGGGGTGCAAAAAGAGGCATGAGGGATGTAGAAATTTGCAAAAGAGGTGCAGAAAGAAGCAAGAGCAGTGCAGAAAGAACTAACAGAGGTGCAAAAAGAGGCAAGAGGGGTGCAGAAAGAGGTAGGAGAGATGCACATATTGGCAAGAGAGGTACAGAAAGAGGCAGGAGGGGTGCAGAAAGAAGGAAGAAAAGTGCAGAAAGAAGCAACAGAGGTGCTGAAAGAGGCGCAAAGGGTTCAGAAAGAGGCAAGAGTAGTGCAGAAAGAAGCAACAGAGGTACAGAAAGAAGCAAGAGAGGTGCAGAAACAAGCAGGAAAGGTGCAGAAAGAGGGAACAAGAGTGCAAAAAGAGGCAAGAGAGGTGCAGAAAGTGGGAAGAGGGGTGCAGACAGAGGCAAGAGTGGTGCAGAAAGACGCAAGAGAAGTGCAGAAACAAGCAAGAGAAGTGCAGAAAGAGGCAAGAGAATTCCTGAAAGAAGCAACAGAGGTGTAGAAAGAAGCAAAAGTAGTGCAGAAAGAAGCAAGATCAGGGCAGAAATAACCAACAGAGGTGCACAAAGAGGCAAGCGGGGTGCAGAAAGAGGTAGGAGAGGTGCACAGAGAGGCAAGAAAGGTACAGAAAGAGGCAGGAGGGGTGCAGAAAGAAAGAAGAGAAGTGCAGAAAGAGGCAAGAGAATTGCTGAAAGAAGCAACAGAGGTGCTGAAAGAGGCCTGAAGGGTGCAGAAAGAGGCAAGAGAAGTACAGAAAGAAGCAAGAGAGGTGCAGAAAGAAGCAAGAGAGGTGCAGAAACAGGCAGGAAAGGTGCAGAAAGAGGGAACAAGGGTGCAAAAAGGGGAAAGAGAGGTGCAGAAAGAGGGAAGAGGGGTGCAGAAAGAGGCAAGAGTGGTGCAGAAAGAAGCAAGAGAAGTGCAGAAAGAGGCAAGTAAGGTGCAGAAAGAAGCAAGAGCAGTGCAGAAAGAACCAATAGAGGTGCAAAAAGAGGCAAGAGGGGTGCAGAAAAAGTAGGAGAGGTGCACAAAGAGGCAAGGCAAGTACAGAAAGAGGCAGGAGGGGTGCAGAAAGAAGGAAGAGAAGTGCAGAAAGAAGCAACAGAGGTGCTGAAAGAGGCACGAAGGGTGCAGAAAGAGCAAGAGAAGTACGGAAAGAAGCAACAGAGGTACAGAAAGAGGCAAGAGAGGTGCAGAAACAGGCAGGAAAGGTGCACAAAGAGGGAAGAGGGGTGCAGAAAGAGCCAAGAGGGGTGCAGAAAGAAGCAAGTGAGTACAGAAAGAGGCAACAGAGGTGCAGAAAGATGCAAGAGCAGTACAGAAACAAGCAAGAGAAGTGCAGAAAGAGGCAAGAGAATTGCTAAAAGAAGCAACAGAGGTATAGAAAGAAGCAAGCGAAGTGCAGAAAGAGGCAAGTGAGGTGCAGAAAGAAGCAAGAGCAGTGCAGAAAGAACCAACAGAGGTGCAAAAAGAAGCAAGAGCGGTGCAGAAAGAGGTAGGAGAGGTGCACAAAGAGGCAAGAAATGTATAGAAAGAGGTAGGAGGGGTACAGAAAGAAGGAAGAGAAGTGCAGAAAGAGGGAAGAGAATTGCTGAAATAAGCAACAGAGGTATAGAAAGAAGCAAGAGAAGTTCAGAACGAGGCAAGTAAGGTGCAGAAAGAAGCAAGAGCAGTGCAGAAAGAACCAACAGAGGTGCTGAAAGAGGCGCGAAGGGTGCAGAAAGAGAAAGAGAAGTGCATAAAGAAGCAACAGAGGTACATAAAGAGGCAAGAGAGGTGCAGAAACAGGCAGGAAAGGTGCAGAAAGAGGGAACAGGGGTACAGAAAGGCGCAAGAGAGGTACAAAAAGAGAAAAAAGGGGGTGCAAAAAGAGGAAAGAGGGGTGCAGAAAGAAGCAAGTGAGGTGCAGAAAGAGGCAACAGAGGTGCAGAAAGACGCAAGAGAGGTGCAGAAACAAGCAAGAGAAGTGCAGAAAGAGGCAAGAGAATTGCTGAAAGAAGCAACAGAGGTGTGGAAAGAAGCAAGAGAAGTGCAGAACGAGGCAAGTGAGGTGCAGAAAGAGGCAAGAGAGGTGCAGAAACTGGCAAGAGAACAGCAGAAAGAGGCAAGAGGGATGCAAAAAAGGGAAGAAGGGTACAGAAAGAAGCAAAAGAGGTGCAGAAAGAAGCGAGAGAAGTGCAGAAAGAAGCAAGAGAGGTGCAGAAAGAGGGAAGACGAGTGCAGAAAGAGACAACAGGGGTGCAGAAAGAGACAACAGGGGTGCAGAAAGAAGCAAGAAAGGTGCAGAAAGAGGCAATAGAAGTGCAGAAAGAGGCAAGTGAGCTGCAGAAACAGGCAAAAGGGGTGCAGAAAGTGGGAACAGGTGTGCAGACAGAGGCAAGAGAGGTGCAGAAAGATGGAAGAGGGGTACAGAAATAGGCAAGAAGGATGCAGAAATTTTCAAAAGAGGTGCAGAAAGAAGCAAGAGCAGTGCAGAAAGAGGCAGGAGGGGTGCAGAAAGAAGGAAGAGAAGTGCAGAAAGAAGCAACAGAAGTGCTGAAAGAGGCGTGAAGGGTGCAGAAAGAGAAAGAGAAGTGCATAAAGAAGCAACAGAGGTACATAAAGAGGCAAGAGAGGTGCAGAAACAGGCAGGAAAGGTGCAGAAAGAGGGAACAGGGGTGCAGAAAGACGCAAGAGAGGTGCAGAAAGAGAAAAAAGGGGGTGCAAAAAGAGGAAAGAGGGGAGCAGAAAGAAGCAAGTGAGGTGCAGAAAGAGGCAACAGAGGTGCAGAAAGATGCAAGAGAGGTGCAGAAACAAGCAAGAGAAGTGCAGAAAGAGACAAGAGAATTGCTGAAAGAAGCAACAGAGGTGTGGAAAGAAGCAAGAGAAGTGCAGAACGAGGCAAGTGAGGTGCAGAAAGAGGCAAGACAGGTGCAGAAAATGGCAAGAGAACAGCAGAAAGAGGCAAGAGAGAAGCAAAAAAGGGAAGAAGGGTGCAGAAAGAAGCAAGAGAGGTGCAGAAAGAGGGAAGACGAGTGCAGAAAGAGACAACAGGGGTGCAGAAAGAGACAACAGGGGTTCAGAAAGAAGCAAGAAAGGTGCAGAAAGAGGCAATAGAAGTGCAGAAAGAGGCAAGTGAGCTGCAGAAACAGGCAAAAGGGGTGCAGAAAGAGGGAACAGGTGTGCAGACAGAGGCAAGAGAGGTGCAGAAAGATGGAAGAGGGGTACAGAAATAGGCAAGAGGGATGCAGAAATTTGCAAAAGGGGTGCAGAAAGAAGCAAGAGCAGTGCAGAAAGAACCAACAGAGGTGCAGAAAGAGGCAAGAGGGGTGCAGAAAGAGGTAGGAGAGGTGCATAAAGAGGCAAGAGGGGTACAGAAAGAGGCAAGAGGGGTGCAGAAACAAGGAAGAGAAGTGTAGAAAGAAGTAACAGAGGTGCTGAAAGAGACAAGAAGGGTACAGAAAGAGGCAAGAGAAGTGCAGAAAGAAGCAAAAGAGTTACAGAAAGAGGCAAGAGAGATGCAGAAAGAAGCAAGTGAGGTGCAGAAAGAGGCAAGAGAGGTGCAGAAAGAAGAGAGTGAGGTTCAGAAAGAGGCAAGAGAAGAGCAGAAAGTGGCAAGTGAGGTGCAGAAAGAGGCAATAGAGGTATAGAAAGAGGCAAGATAAGTGTAGAAAGAGGCAAGATAGGTACGGATAGAGGCTCAAGAAGTACAAAAAGAGGCAAGAGAAGTGCAGAAAGAGGCAAGAGAGGTGCAGAAGGAAGAGAGTGAGGTGCAGAAAGAGGCAAGTGAGGTGCAGAAAGAGGCAAGTGAGGTGCAGAAAGAGGCAAGAGAGGCACAGAAAGAGGCAAGGGAACTGCAGAAATAGGCAAGAGAAATGCACAAAGAGGCAAAAGAGGAGCAGAAAGAGGCAAGAGAGGTGTAGAAAGAAGCAAGAGAAGTATAGAAAGAAGCAAATGAGGTGCAGAAAGAGCCAAGAGAGGTACAGAAAGAGGCAAGAGAGGTGCAGAAAGAGGCAAGAGATCTGCAGAAAAAAGCAACAGAGGTGCTGAAAGAGGCAAGTGAGGTGCAAAAAGGGGCAAGAGAAGTGCAGAAAGAGGCAAGTGAAGTGCAGAAAGAGGAAGGAAGTTGCAGAAAGAAGCAAGAGAAATGCAGAAAGATGCAAGAGAGGCACAGAAAGAAGAGAGGTTTGTGCACCATTAGTACCAGTTTAACACCCACATTTTGCAATAAGTAACACGTGACCATTCCAGCTTTGCAAAGGGCCTTCCACCACGCTGTAACATGTGATGCTGCATTTTTGGGAACATTTGAGCCGTTTGAGCTAGAAACAAGGCTTGTTTTGTTCAAATCTGCAGATTAGGCAGCAGATGATGGAATATTTGGCAAATGCGGAAAATGTTTAATTATGTGAAAATTGGTGCAGTTGAACAGTCACATAATTCCAGTGGCCCTGCTTATACCTCCGACCAGATCCAGAAGTGCCCCTCAGTGGTTCCTTCTTTTTTTGTGTCTCATTGAGTTTATAGTTTAGCTTCTATGGAAATGAGGAAGACTAAACCTGAGGTTACCACTCCACAATACAGACTACAATATCACATATTACTGTCCAAAACACATAATCCCACTCCACATAATTCCTATACACTAAATACCACATACTTTCTATTCACATAATTTCACTGCACATCATACCACATAATTCCACTACACACAATGTACATCCACTCTACACCCAAAAAATTAGTAAAAAACTTTTACATTTACAATGCCAATAGCTCTAACTCTAAATGCGAAACCTATTACATTGCAAATGCTTCTTTAACTAGTAATCGCGTTTGCAGAGTGGTGGAGAAAGGGTGCTGGGCCTCCGACCAGCGCTCAGGAATTCTGCTGCGTAGGACTTACAGGAGGTACCAGGAGGGCTTCTTGGCCCCCAAAGTCCCTCAGGAGTAAAGTAGACTTCATCCCCATCCCGTAGTCTGCCAGGAGGCATGTTTGCAGAGTGGTGGAGAAAGGGGGCGTGGCCTCCGAAGACGTGTTAGCAATCCCACTGTGTGGGACTTACTGGAGGTAACAAGAGGGGTAGTTGGCCCCAAGGACATCCTTGGGGCCAACTACCCCTCCTATTCCCTCCAGTAAGTCCCACACGGCAGGATTGCTAAGTTCTCATAGCAGGCCATGCCCCCTTTGCCCACCACTCTACAAACGCGCTCCCTGGCGTGCTCTTGGATGGGGATTGAAGTCACCTTCGCTGCTGGGGGTCCTTTGGGGCCAACTAGCCTACCTCTTACCTCCAGTAAGCCCCACACAGTGGGATTGCTGAGAGGTGAACACAGGCAATGCCCCCTTTCTCCACCACTCTGCAAACGCACCTCCTGGCATGCTCTTTGTTGGGGATGATGTCCCCTTGCCTCCTGAGGGTCCCTGGGGGCCAACTAGCCCATGAGGTACCTCCAGTAAGCCCCACACAGCTGAATTGCTGAGAGTGGTCCGAGGCCACGCCCCCTTTTTACACCACTCTGCAAACGCGCCGCCTGGTGCACTGCTGCTCGGGGGATGAAGTCCACTTGTGTCCTGAGGTCCTCAGGACACAAGAGGACCTCATCGCCCCACTAGCAGTGCGCCAAGAGGCACGTTTGCAGAGTGGTGTAATAAGGGGCGTGGCCTCGGACCACCTCTCAGCAATCCCACTGTGTGGAGCTTACTGGAGGTACCTGGTGGGCTAGTTGGCCCCTAAGGACCCTTAAGATGCGAGGGGACTCAATCCCCCAACCCAGAACGCGCCAAGAGGTGTGTTTGCACAGTGGTACAGGGAGGGGGCGAGCCTCCGGCGAGATGCCGTTTTTTCTTTACTTTTCATATTTTTAGAAGGGGCGCTGTGTGGCCCCCCTTCTCTTACTATTTTTTGGGCCCTGGGGACCCCAACCCCCAGGGCCTTAGCCATTTTTTTTACTTCAAAAAATAAAAAACCAGGAAGGGGGCCACATGGCCCCCCTTCCCTGGGCCTCTTTTAGCCTCGGGGACCTCATTCCAGAGGCCTGCCCTTGTTTTTTTATTATTATCATTGGAGGGGGCTGCGTGGCCCCCCTCCTGTGGCCAGTTTTGGCCCCGGGGCCCCCATCCCCCCATCCCCCGGGGCCCGGCCTTATTTAAAAAAGAAATAAAAAAAATATTTATATTTGGGAAGGGGGCCGCGTGGCCCCCCTTCCCTGGGCTACTTTTGGCCCCAGGGATCCCATCCCATGGGGCATGCCCAATTCTTTATTTATTTTTTAAAGGGAGGGGGGCCGCGTGGCCCCCGTCCCGGGCCATTTTTGGCCCCAGGGATCCCATCCCCCGGGGCATGGCCAATGCTATTTTAAATTATTTTTTTAAAAGGGAGGGGTGCCGAATGGCCCGCGGGCCCCCGCACCATTATCAAATATTGCCCCTGGGACCTGGCCCACCCGGGGGCTTTAAGAAAAAGAAGTGCTGGAGATCGCTTCCGGATTTGCGCACCCAGCGTGATTCCGGCCGAAATGATTTTTTAAAAAAAGGCTTTTTTTGGGCCTGGGGGTCCGAGCAGGCCTAGGTGGTGAGGGTGTTTTTACCCTGCCCCCTTTTCTTCATTTTTAACTTTATTTTTCGTTTTTCTTGTGACTCGGCTACCGAGTCACAAGATGGCTGCCAACACTTCCTGGTTTGGAGTGTTGGCAGCCAATCAAAATGAAGCTCGTGCTCGGGAGTGTTCGCGGCTCCTCCTCGGTGTTCAGATGTCGATATTTTTATTTTTTGAATTTCTCAGGAACTACTGAACGGATTTACACCATTTAAAAAAAGGTTGCTTTCTGAACCAAGAGCTACCTTTTTGCCAAATTTGGCATAATTCCGTTCAGCAGTTCGGGCTGTACCGTGTTCCAAAAATTCCTATGGAAATTAACATGGGGAAAACGCGTTTTGGGACCCCCTTTTTTCTCGGCCCTTGTTTGACGAATCCCCCCTAAACTTTTAAGACAGGAGCTGACTTGAGCTGGTCAGTAGTTTTGAAAATTTTGCGAAGATTCGTCAAACGTCGTCAAAAATATTGGCAAAAGATCAATCAATCAATCAATCACGGCATTTATAGAGCGCGCTACTCACCCGGGAGGGTCTCAAGGCGCTGGGGGAGGGGGTAAGTTACTGCTCGAACAGCCAGGTCTTGAGCTGCTTCCTGAAGGCGAGATGGTCCTGGGTTCGCCGAAGGTGAGTGGGGAGGGAGTTCCAGGTCTTGGCCGCCAGGTAGGAGAAGGATCTTCCTCCGGCGGTGGTTCTGCGGATGCGTGGTACGGTGGCGAGGGCGTGGCTGGTTGATCGTAGCTGGCGTGTGGGCGTGTAGAAGGACATGCGGTCGTTGAGGTACTTTGGGCCCAGGTCGTGGAGGGCCTTGTGTGCGTGGGTGAGGAGTCTGAACGTGATTCTCTTGCTGACGGGGAGCCAGTGCAGGTCTTTCAGGTGTACGGTGATGTGGCTGTGTCGGGGGATGTCCAGGATGAGTCGTGCGGAGGCGTTCTGGATGCGCTGGAGTCTCTTTTGAAGTTTGGCTGTGGTTCCGGCGTAGAGGGTGTTCCCATAGTCCAGTCGGCTGGTGACGAGTGCCTGGGTGACGGTCTTCCTGGTTTCAGTGGGGATCCATCTGAAGATCTTGCGGAGCATGCGCAGGGTGTTGAAGCATGAAGATGAGACGGCGTTGACTTGTCTGGTCATCGATAGGGAGGAGTCCAGGATGAAGCCCAGGTTGCGTGCGTGGTCCGTTGGCTTGGGTGCGGTGCCCAGGGCCGGGGGCCACCAGGAGTCGTCCCAGGCGGAGGGTGATGAGCCCAGGATGAGGACTTCCGTCTTGTCTGAGTTCAGTTTAAGGCGGCTGTTCCTCATCCAGTCGGCGACGTCTCTCATCCCGTCGTGCAGGTTGGCTCTGGCGGTGGTGGGGTCGTTGGTGAGGGAGAGGATCAGCTGGGTGTCGTCGGCGTAGGAGATGATGTTGAGGTTGTGTCGGCGTGCGATGGCTGCGAGGGGGCTCATGTAGACGTTGAAGAGGGTCGGGCTGAGTGAGGATCCTTGTGGAACGCCGCAGATGACTTCGGTGGCTTCGGATCTGAACGGGGAGAGGCGGACTCTCTGGGTTCTTCCGGCGAGGAACGAGATGATCCATTCCAGTGCTTTCTCTCGGATTCCGATGTTGCTGAGGCGCTTCACTAGGGTGCGGTGGCAGACGGTGTCGAACGCCGCGGAGAGGTCCAGTAGGTCCAAAAGAAAAAATGCTTTTTGAATAGAAACAAGGTCCTAACTATAACTACCTACTGGCGACTGCCAGTAGGTAATATATATATTTATAAATATATATATATATATATATATATATATATATATATATATATATATATATATGATAGATATACATTACGCCCCTACAGTCCATGTGGTTATTGACAAGTACAAATTCTACCACAGAAAGCAGTCCAAACAACAGTTTATTGAGGATTATGTATCTGCATTAAAGAATCTTGCATTGACATGCCTATTTGGAGCACTACACGACAAACTTATTTGTGATCAAATTGCAATGCATGATGCAAATCCTACCATACACGATAATCTATGGGCAAAGGAAGAACCCCCATTTCAGGACGTTATAGACATTGTTGAACGTGCAGAATTGACAGGCAGATGTGCTAAGGCTGTAATTTCTGAAAGTAGCAAGGAGCTGGCGGATGACAAGGATCACAAACCTGGGAATGAAGTCCAAAAAATTAAATCTAGCAAAAAACAAAAAGAAGCTGTCCAAGAGAATGGAAAAATAATCAACAGTACTCTGAAATCTAAACTTGACAATAAGAATGAGGTCATATGTTACATATTTGGTTTCTCCAGCCATTTTGGTAATGGCTAAAAATACCCTGCTTGCAATCAACGTTGCTCGGGGTGTGGTATCATAGGTAATTTCAAGAAAGTATGCAGAAAAAAAGAAAGGGAGTGCCATAAAGGTTTTGAAAGATGATTCAGTTCAAGATTCACATGACAGTGATGATAACAAAGACACTAACATCTGTGTTTTGAGTTTAAATTCTTGTTTAGATTTAGAAGACATAACTAGTTCTAGAAGGAAGAAACCCAAGTGTGAATTATCAGTAGGTGGTATTACTATAATGATAACAGCATATTCTGGGTCCCTGTATGCATTTGTCAATGAAAATGTATGGATGAAGAAATTTACTTCAAAAATTGGGGATACATTAGAACCACCTGACGTTTCTCCAAAAAGCTTCCCAGGGGGTCCCATTAATCTGTTGGGTTACAGGGAATTACCCTTTGTGTTTTAAAAAGTGATGCTCTGTGCAAATCATATGTCTCCAAGACAGGCCCATCTGTGTTTGGCTAGTGGGACCAAGGGGATCTTGGTATTATCCTTAATTCCAATAGTCCTGTACCTGTTTTAGCCATAGGGGATGCTGGTGACAAAGATAAAGCTGAGATTGTAACTTCATACCCTGAGGTGCTTTGTAGTGCCATTGGCGAATTAAAGGGCTTACAGCTAAATATTATTCTGAGAGATAATGCCATACCTTGTACCCATAGGGCCAGAAATGTGCTGATGAGTATCAGAAAAAGGTTTCCTGTGAGCTACAGAAGTTATAGGCTGCAGGCATTATAGAGCCTGTTGAATATTTAGACTGGGTCGTGCCCCTTGTAGAGTAGTGCAATGACCTAACTCTAAACTCAGACTCTGCATAAATTTAAGCGACTTAAACAAGAACATTCTAGTAGATCAATGTCCCCTTCAAAATATTCATGAAATTCTATTGTTAACCAAGGGAATAGAATGGTTCACCACTATTGATTTAAAATCAGCGCACTATCAGGTATCCCATCATCCTGACAGCTGGAAGCTCACTGTATTCATCACCCCTTTTGGGTGCTTTCAATTTGTAAGGGTTGCATTCGGAGTGGCATTGGCTGCTGTCATGTTCCAGCGAATCATGTTTAAGATGTTTAAGGAATTCAAGGATGTTTTGTTTTCCAAGATGACATCCTGGTCATGGGTAGAACAAGGGCAGAGCATGAGGCAAATTTGGTAAAGGTTCTTGATCTATTGAAAGAAAAAGGATTAACAGTTGAATACATTAAACGCAAAATAGTGAGGTAGAAAGTCACATATCTTGGTCATGAAATAAGTAGTAAAGGAATGGATGTATGATGGAACAACCAGAAACACACTACCACTCATATACTTAAAGTATGATTAAAAGTGTCGTTACCACGTATACTATTATCACGAAGCACATCAGCGTGCATACCGTTACAACAAGCCTTTACAACAAATACAGAAAATTACCTTAATTCACACAAAAATTAGAAAATGAAAAGAAATTCTAAAAATAGCAAAAAGAATTATACAAACAAATATATTTTCCAAACCACATTCTACAAATAAACATCATAAATGAGACAATACAACTAATATTGAAAAAACGCATTTCCAAATACAACTTTTGCAAAGTAGTCCTACCTTTACGTTAACCCCTGACTTTCAGCTTTCCCAAATAAAAATGGCTCTCGTTTTAAAACAGGAAGTGAAATAAATGTTTTCTTTTTACGAACAAAATAATAAACAACGCATACACAATAAAGCTCAGTGAAAAACGAACATTCCAACACATATCTTTGTTTACATTTTCATGTACCACACCAAACACGTATAAAAAAGGCCACCCACCATTTCACATTCACTGATATAGTGATTATGTTTGAGGGCACGCAGAAAATATTGCCAAATCGAGACTTGACTAACACCATCTACACCATCTACCTGTCCAAGTAAGTAAAACATTCACAATGAAATGCTTATATTTGCACTGCCTACTTATACGACACATCTATAAATTTTTATTTTGCTAAATTTACTGATTTCGAGCATAAATTTTTCAAAAGTTGACCCAACAAAAAACATTCTAGGTTCGTATTACTTTAAAATGATTTTACATATAATAATTTTCAGCTTGATAAAATATCGTCTTTCTAACTCAACTAAATAATAAACTCAGGGCACTTGCTGGACAGTAACTAGGGGCCAAAATTAATATTCTAACTCTACCAAGTACTTTCCTCAAACCAGGTGCTGGACAGTGACTAAAGGCCAAATTTACTATTCTAACTACACCAGGTAATTCCCTCAAGGCAGGTGCTGGACACTAACTATGGGAAAAATTACTATTCTAATTCCACCAACTGCTTACCTCAGAACAGGTGCTGGACAGTGACTAAGATGAAACATTACTATTGCAACTCCACCAAATAATTACCTCAGGGCAGGTGCTGAACACTGACTAGGGAATATTTAATATTCTAACTCCACCAAGTACTTACCTCAGGCGAGGTGCTGAACAGTGACTAAGGGCCAAAATTACTATTCTAATGCCACCAAGTACTTACCTCATGACAGGTACTGGACAGTGACTAGAGAGCAAAACTGCTGACAAATCTTCATCAAGTACTTATCTCAGAATTGCTGCTGCTTTCTTAGCCAATTACCCATTTTGAATAAGGTCACTGGTGAAAAATGTAAGGAAGTCATAAATGTTTAGGAATGATGTGTGTCTGCCATTATAGATGAAGTTAATGGTGTCTTGAAAAATGAATGGAAAGATGCTTTAGAGAAAGATGTTGTGTTGCAAAAGGTAAGGATGTGGATAAACGTTGGCTAGCCTAATAAGAGCGAAATGGAAGAAGATACTTGTGTCTTTTGGGAGTTGAGAAATGAGCTGTCTGAGGAGGATGGTAAGGTGCTACCTAATGGTAGAATAATTCCTCCTAGTGAGGTCAGAGATAAAGTGTTGGACATATGTCATGAAGTGCATTTGGGGATCACGAAAACGAAAAGCAGAGTAAAGGAATTATATTGGTGGCTGGGAATTGATGTGGCGGTAGAAAGGAAAGTAAGAGAATGCAAGTTGTGCAAAGACTCAGAGGAAACGTTAGTCATCTTTAATCTGCTGCTCATTTCCATGAAATCCCCAGATATGGCATGGGAAAAAATCGGTTTAGATATAATAGAACTCGTTTATGATGTCACGGTGCCCAGGTACATAATTGTGTGTTATGATCATTTGCCAAATGGCCAGGAATAGATGTTGTATCTACGGCTGGATCCAATGCTGTGGTGAGATTTCTGAACCGGATATTGTTGAGAGAAGATTTACCCAAATTTATAATTACAGACAATGGTCTCCAATTCACTAGAGATATCTTTTAAAGTGTATTTATGTAGAAATGCCATGGCACATTATACCACTGCAGTGTATCACCCGGCCAAAAACGTTGCTCTTGAACATTTCAACAGAGTGATAAAGAATGCCATACAACTTGTGAAAAATGCTGGACTGTCATGGAAAAAAGAAGTATGGATAACTGTGTGGGCATACAGAGTGACACCTTGTGTGTCGACTGGGTATACTCCTTTTGAGCTCATGAGAGGAAGATTCCCATTTGAAAAGATAATGTGGGTTGGATGAGTAAGGCCAGTATGAGTGAATGGACTCCTGAAGTGGTCAAAAGGAACCTGATTAAAGCGCCGGAAAGCCACAAGAGGTTCTATGACCGTAAACATAATTGCAAACATGTCCATTTAAATGTGGGTGATTTGGTTAGAATTAAGAAGCCAGGTGTGTACAAGAAAGCTGAGAGTAGGTTTTATAATCCAGTAACTGTGGTGAAGGTTTTCTGTAATTCAGTTTTGTAGGAGGATGGTAAAGTTTGGCACCCTAGTCGAGTGTCTTTACATAGGGGGAAGGGTAAAGGAATTAAACCTTTCAGAGTGAGTGTAGCTGATGCTGTGCCTCTCTCAAGGAACTGATTGATCAAGGATGAAAATTGTCAGGAGCAAATCACCAGGAATGTAAATGTAAATGGACGGGGAGTAGCTGATGCATATGCCGGTCTATCTGTTGGTCCACCTCAGGGTCCATCCATAAGCTATAATGAATCATCTTCACATAGCAGTAACAAAAATCGGGGGGGGGGGGGGGTTTATTTACAAAAGGCCTATATCACTGGAGCGTCACTTTTTTGATGCTTTGGTGGTGCAGGCCTCTCAATTATAACGAGGAAAACGCTTGCATGGTTTGTTTTTGTGCAGGAAGGTACCCCTTCCTGCACAAAAACAATCCTGTCAACAATGCAGACACCCTTGCACCATGGTGCAAGGGTGCCAACTTTGGCGTTAGGCACTAAATTGTGCACTGGCGCTAGCTAAAAGGACACGAATGCACCTTATCTGGTAAATTTGGTGCATTCCTGCTCTTTCAAATTGGCATAGGGCAGCACAGCAAAAAGACTTGCGGCACTACACCAATTTTTGGTGAATATGCGCCCAAGTTTTGAAGATTTGGCAGAAAGATTGTCAAACCCATAAAATACAAATGCTTCATATGTGCATAATAAGTCTTGCTTGAAAATGTTAATGTTTGAGATAGTGATTAGTAGCATTCTTATGGTTATTTATGTACCCACTTATATGAATACTTATCCACATATTGATTGCATCCAGCTGGTACATTCTTGTATCAACTCCAAAGCTGCGTTCGACTTCAGTATTTATGTATATATTCACATTTTGTATATTTATTTATTCAGTTATTTATTTATTTACTTATTTGTGCGTTTATTTGAATTATTGTTTGTTGTTTTATGGGGAAGATATGTCATGGTGTTAAGTTGTGGAATGTGTCATGTCATAGGAACTATTAGAATGTGATGACATGTTATGGAATCTGAATGGGTTAGGGGGAGAAAGCAGAGGACCGGAGCAGTTGGAGGATGTATGTTGTCCTGTCTCTCTTCCTTCTGTGCTAGGGTTGGATTCTACAATAAATCGTATTTATTCAGACTTAGGAGGCATGTAATCTGATACTGAAAGCAGCCACCTTTCATTTCTCACATTAATTTCTGAATAAGCAGTCTTGGTTCAAAGATTTCAGTGCCACGTTGTCCTTTTTTTTGTTTTAAAAAAAATATTTTTATTAGAGCAGGAATAAAAACAACATTACAGAACAGATAAAAAGATGAAAATAGAAGATACCAAATATCATGTCACGAAAAATACATTGTTGTCCTTGTTGACGGTTTTATTTGACCCCACAAGTATCTTTTTCAAACTTGTTAGAAGGTGTTTTATTTCAACAACTCTCAACTACAAATGTGTTCACAGTTAGTGGAATCCTTTCTACTAAACCACAGGGGTCGCACAAATACCTTCACATGCTATTAAATCTCTGAGAGGCCCACTTAGGAACACCATACGCATTTTTGTACTTTAGAAAAAGTCCTCTTATTTTATAGTACACTACCTGCAGCAGACTTGCCATTTCATTACTTTAGGATTATTATGTATTGCATTTATTATGTCATTTTCTTTCGAATCAATAAAAGAATCATATTCATAGCCCGATCTGTCCCTCACTGTGCAAAGTATAATTTCCCTCTGGGCTTTTTCACCATCTCGGCTGAGGATTGAAGTTTGTATATTTTTGCTCAGTCTTCATGGGTTTCATTTCCCTGGAAACATCTTCAGTGCAGTACAGTCACGCTTGTTGTATGATTCAGCCCTTGTCTCTTGACAAGCCTAAACAGTGCGCCGCTTTAACATTGTCTCCAGTGGCTAAAACTATGAGCACCAGTGCTTACTTTGTGAAAGAATAAGTGTCGGGGCCCAAAGTTTTGATCAGAGGCCCCCTTTCAGTGCCACCGAATGTTGGGGCATGCAAAGGCTGCATTGTCTTGTTTCCACCTCATGCCTCTTTAATCCACGGTCAGACACTTCCTGCTCCTTTCTTTATCTCACTCTTGAATGCTCTCGCTTTCTCTCTCTGTCATGTTTTTTCCGTCTTTCTCTTCCTTTTTTTTTTTCCATTGCGTATTTCCCCTCTATTGCTCTGGGTTAAAGAGTGAAGAGGAAAAATAATTGCTGGTCTCTAAAAAATGAGTGCCAGTGGACCCCACCGGCAACTATTGACTCAAATTAAGCATCCACAAATTTCTTATTGAGCAAGCTGATCAAAACAAAAACTTTCTACTCGGCTGAAGGATGGCTAAGCATTATGCAAACAAAAGCTATTTGCTGTTTATCCTCATTCTCTCAACCAGAGTAACATTTTGTGCTGAATTCCACGATCAGCTGCAAGTTCTTGTCGCCTCATGTTTTTTGGTGTTCATGTCTGTCAAGGCATTAAAAACATCCTTGGATGCAAGGAGTGAAATACGATTTAACTTTAGCTTCTTGCTTGTTAAAAACGCGAGAAGCAATGCATCCAAAATTTGTAAAACATTAAAACAAATTTAGTCCAAAAAACACATTTCACTTGCTCATTGGAGCCCTTGCTTCCCCAGAGGCAAATCAAAATGTGCATTGTTTACTTTAGAGGTTCTTGATGGTTAACCACAACATGGATACAGCAGCGTGCTGCTGGATGCTCCTCTTTAATCTGCTACAAACCACCCTGCAATTTATCTCAAATGTCCCACAGAAAATAACACTGTAAATGTACACAGCTGCATAAGGAGGTGTATAATAATATTATGAATAAATGAAGCGTATATCATGAATAAATTAAGCATATTATAGTGGCCCATGAATAGTCAAGGTATATAGAAGTGAATTCAGAAATGAGGATCCAGTCCAGCTGTACCGATTTTGGTCCCCCCAGAGCTCCACAGGCTGGATTTCTAAACCATCTAGTGCAAGGACTTAGGGCAAGATGTATGACATCTTTTTTGCATTCACAAACAGCCCAATTCACAGAATTGGCCGCTTTGTGACTACAAAAAGATTTTATGTTATGTATGAAGCCAAATACCAATTGGGTAACACATTACCGAATCGCAATTTGGGTTTGCATCCAAGTACCTATTTGGTATTTGGAATGGCCATGTTTAGGGTATCCCTTACAAATACTAAAATACACTGGTATGTACTAATGTTTTGTAACTGAAATCTGGTCGCAACACATTCATACTTAACCAACTACTGAAAGTTACTGGTAAGGCAATCGGAAATGGGAAGGAATCCCAGGCAGTGGTCGGCATTCGTCTTTGTGAATGTTGAAAGCAATATTTTTTAAGAGGAGACAGTGGTCCCATGGATCAATGCCGACTTTTAATAAATTTTAGTTACTGTTTTTTAACACATCTTGTATTCCTTTGAGAAAAATGGGCTTCATTTTAAAAAAAAATGCTTCTTTTAAAAGTAATCACAGAAATGGTGGTCTCTGACCTCAGCAGCCCTCCATTACTGTTATGGCTACGACTCCTAGTGGGTCTCAATGTGCGACCTACCTCATTATTACTGATGGGATAGGTTAATTGGCGACCCACAGGGAATAAGTATTTTGCAAACAAACCTATTAGTACATAGGTCAGTTTCTGAAAGAGCACCCTAGTCACAAAAATACCGGAATAGCAAATTCAGACTAATATTTTGCATATTAGTTCAATGCACCACCACCAATTAGAAATCCAATTGGACTGCGACTGATCCACAACCCACAAAGTAATACTGTGTAGGTGTTTTTTCTCATCATGGTTAGTCCCACTAGATGAGATCATCACAATAGTGAAACTACAAACCTTCTTTCATAAGGGAATAACAAACTTAAAATAGCACTAAGAAACTAGGGATAAAACTTTAAAATGTATTTATAAAACTCAAGACTAGTGCATGACTGAATGTTAACCATAAACAATGAGAACATGCATGCAGCAATGAATGAAATTGCCAGCTAAAAAATGATAAACATTCCTAACGTGGTTAATAACTAAAGCCAGGTTGAAGGCCACTTCTCTGAATTGTTCCTAGAGGAGCCCCAGATAGAGGATGGTTGTCACATACGCAAGTTTTTATCGAATCACATTGCTGATTTTATCTCATGTTTACAAATCTGGTGACACTAAAGTCCCAACATGACAAAATAAGTATGGCGATAAATGCATCAGCTCAATTTACATTTAGATAATTTGACCCTATAAATAAACAACAGAAAATATGTCAGCATTCACGGCTAGCGTCCATAATGCTATGGCAGCAACCATAATATAAACATCAGAAATATGACATTTAAACAATACTTCCCATTTGTTTGAGCTCTACAGATGCCTTACAAAAATGTCTGAATAAGTTGAACATTTTCAGGAGAGTCAAAGCAAAAAGGTTGACCTACTCAAGCAGAGTTAGGCTTTATTTAAGTTTAGAGCCAGTGGAGTTTGGGTGAGGAAAGAATACACCAGTTTTTATTGCAGAGGTAGCTGCTGTAGCATGTTTGTTGCAACAGAAAAGGTAATATGTATTAAACAATGCATTGGGGGTCTGCAATGATGTTCATTGCGGTCTTCTACTTACTGAAATGGATCAGATTTTATCATTATTGCAAAAAGATCCCACATGTTTTTTAGGATAAGAAAACCTTGGATGTGTATGGTCTCACGTCCACCTGTTTCTGGTTTCATTGAATGACTAGCTTTATAATGTAAGTTTTTTCGTGGAAAGTAACTAGGTAGATGCTGCTGTGCAAAGGCTCAAAATGTGTGGCATGTAAAATCACAAACATTGCTTCATTACCTGGAAACGTTTTTATATTGTCAGCGCTGACTCCACATGTTTGTATTGTAAAGGCTGATGACTCTATGTAAGGTTTAAACAATTTGTTATTGAGGTTCAGATTCACCAATTCTTCCTATGATGAGAATTCTATTTAAACAATTTAGATACATGCAGTAGTCCTCAAGATCACTGGCATAACAAGGCAGTTCCAACTTTCAAAATATTCTTGCATTCTAGGTTCAACAGGAAAGGGAGCCTCTGTGGGTTTCATAAATCTGTTAACTTGTATATATTTTTATAAAGCGTGCACCAGGTAACTTTCACAAAAATTATAAAGCATGCACCAGGTCCATGAGGGAATCGGAGTAATGAAAAGAGATAAATACAATTGATGAAATATGGAATACCCCAAATGTTGTCATTGGGTGACATAGTTTGTGCCTATGATACAGATTCCTTGCACGTCAATTGGTGAGTAAAATGTGCTCAAGGGGAGGAAAAAAGGGGCATATTAGCAAGACCCACGTTAAAATTATCGCCGTTTTAGCGGCAGGAAACTGCCGCTAAAACGGCGATAATGGGCTTGCTAATATGCGTTATGGAATTCCAATAGAAGCCCAGGTTAGATGTCCTGCACATCTAACCTGGGCTTCTATTGGAATTCCATAACGCATATTAGCAAGCCCATTATCGCTGTTTTAGCGGCAGTTTCCTGCCGCTAAAACGGCGATAATTTTATCGCCGGTCTTGCTAATATGCCCCAAAGTCTTTAATCAAAACTTCAGAAATATTATCACTTTTTCACAGTATATTAGTTATTGAATTAAAGCTGATCTGTTTCACCATGGTTGCAGGAATTTGTTTAGCAAAGCAACCTGTAAACCTACTGGTGCAGCTGAAAATATAAATATTTATTTAGAAAAAGGCGCCATACATCCACTGAAAATGGAAAAGAGACTCAGCCTTGGCCATACAATTGGTAACAGTGCACCATTGTATTATTAACGTATGGCCCAATATTGAATTTCTTCTTATTTTTTCTGCTGCATAATGTGAATGGGACATGATTGGCACGATAAAGTTCCACAAACAAGTAGCGATGCCACAGTGTCAGTACACATATTGACTCCTGCTTCTGGGCTACACTGAAAGGGGCTTCCTCCCTCTCCCTATCTGAGAACAGAGCATGCTGGGTTAAGAACAATGCTGCCTTGAAAACTCAGGTGGAGGCGGGATCGTAAAAGCAGAGAAAGGCTTAAGATGGGAATGGCAAAGATGGTTCTGAGAGCCCAGTCCTTTGTGTTTATATGTAGCAGAAGGCAGGATCTAATGTGTGCACACACCAACTTCTCCCTCACCTACCAGCTGGCACTATGGTAGGGCACTGTCAAACACTCAGGATATTTGTCCCAGAAAAATGCTAATTGCCTCTAACTGCACCCATTCGTGGCCACCGACAATTACCATGAAAATCTCTGAGTCTGCACTGTAGGGGACAGTGTCTAGTAGAGATATAAGTTTATTGTGTAGTTAATTAAAAGCTTAACAATATAGCACAGTGAACCAGCATAAAAAAGAAAAATAATTAATTCGGGGGGACGAGGGATTAAAAACGCTTATTGTTAGCTTATTGTTAATACAATTGTTTAAAATCAATTGCCATTGAGTCAAAGTGCACAGTGCATTGAGATTATTAGAGCTTAATTGCCATGTGTCCATCATGATCTTGTGATATCAAAAAAGTAAAACGCGTATTTTACAATCAGCTGGCATTAGATGGAGGATCAATTTGAGTCAAAGTGCACAGTGCATTAAAATTGATGGTAGGCAGAGATTGAATACAGTCCGAATGCGGCCAGAAGCACTTTCAAGCAAAGCACACCATCTCTCTGTGTGCTAAGATGAAAGCAAATCAGGTGCGGAGGAGAATGTTCGAGTAAGTCCAGACCAGTTCACCTAACTCCCTCTGCCACTTGCTAAAATGAAAAGGTTGGGGTGGATGGGATGGTAGGCAGAAGGGAGTTCAACAAAAGTACTTTATTGTGCCAATCATTGCTTCTGCCACCCTAAGTGAACAGAAAAGATTAACTTTCCTCTTTGCTTGCCCAGGCATGTAGGATTATTTTCACATTAGGGCTGACATGGCAGAGATATGATGTAAAATGTAATATATATAAACCATTCCAGCCTTTCATTTAAAAAATCTTTCTAAACTCATTGTTTGGGGTTTTCTATTACTGCTATGGGTCTATAGATCCCAGAATGCAAAGCACCGTCAAGACTGATTAACATTGTTGCACAAACTGTAACACAACTTGCCAGCTTTAAACACTATGGGCCTAATTATGATGTTGGGCAGAAAGCCATCCGATAGCTCGTCAGAGACTTTTAGTCCGACATCATAGCTTTCCGTCCAACCACCATGTTACAATACTGGCGGTCAGAGGGAAACCAGCAGGGGAATTCCGCTGCGCTTCCAATGGGCTCACAGAGTAGTAATCCGATAATGATGGCAGAGCCAGCCTCGGCTTCGCCGTCGGGATTACAATGTCACTTTTCACCTGCCCTTTCATGGCAATCCGCCCACCATGAAAAGTCAGGCGGAAAGTGCCTTTAGAGGCCTCTAGCACGGTCCCCTTCCCCCTGGCCCTCTGCTATGGGGTTTCATAAATCTGTTAACTTGTATATATTTTTATAAAGCGTGCACCAGGTAACTTTCACAAAAATTATAAAGCATGCACCAGGTCCATGAGGGAATCGGAGTAATGAAAAGAGATAAATACAATTGATGAAATATGGAATACCCCAAATGTTGTCATTGGGTGACATAGTTTGTGCCTATGATACAGATTCCTTGCACGTCAATTGGTGAGTAAAATGTGCTCAAGGGAGGAAAAAGGGGCATATTAGCAAGACCCACGTTAAAATTATCGCCGTTTTAGCGGCAGGAAACTGCCGCTAAAACGGCGATAATGGGCTTGCTAATATGCGTTATGGAATTCCAATAGAAGCCCAGGTTAGATGTCCTGCACATCTAACCTGGGCTTCTATTGAATTCCATAACGCATATTAGCAAGCCCATTATCGCCGTTTTAGCGGCAGTTTCCTGCCGCTAAAGCGGCGATAATTTTATCGCCGGTCTTGCTAATATGCCCCAAAGTCTTTAATCAAAACTTCAGAAATATTATCACTTTTTCACAGTATATTAGTTATTGAATTAAAGCTGATCTGTTTCACCATGGTTGCAGGAATTTGTTTAGCAAAGCAACCTGTAAACCTACTGGTGCAGCTGAAAATATAAATATTTATTTAGAAAAAGGCGCCATACATCCACTGAAAATGGAAAAGAGACTCAGCCTTGGCCATACAATTGGTAACAGTGCACCATTGTATTATTAACGTATGGCCCAATATTGAATTTCTTCTTATTTTTTCTGCTGCATAATGTGAATGGGACATGATTGGCACGATAAAGTTCCACAAACAAGTAGCGATGCCACAGTGTCAGTACACATATTGACTCCTGCTTCTGGGCTACACTGAAAGGGCTTCCCTCCCTCTCCCTATCTGAGAACAGAGCATGCTGGGTTAAGAACAATGCTGCCTTGAAAACTCAGGTGGAGGCGGGATCGTAAAAGCAGAGAAAGGTTTAAGATGGGAATGGCAAAGATGGTTCTGAGAGCCCAGTCCTTTGTGTTTATATGTAGCAGAAGGCAGGATCTAATGTGTGCACACACCAACTTCTCCCTCACCTACCAGCTGGCACTATGGTAGGGCACTGTCAAACACTCAGGATATTTGTCCCAGAAAAATGCTAATTGCCTCTAACTGCACCCATTCGTGGCCACCGACAATTACCATGAAAATCTCTGAGTCTGCACTGTAGGGGACAGTGTCTAGTAGAGATATAAGTTTACTGTGTGGTTAATTAAAAACTTAACAATATAGCACAGTGAACCAGCATAAAAAGAAAAATAATTAATTCGGGGGACGAGGGATTAAAAACGCTTATTGTTAGCTTATTGTTAATACAATTGTTTAAAATCAATTGCCATTGAGTCAAAGTGCACAGTGCATTGAGATTATTAGAGCTTAATTGCCATGTGTCCATCATGATCTTGTGATATCAAAAAAAGTAAAACGCGTATTTTACAATCAGCTGGCATTAGATGGAGGATCAATTTGAGTCAAAGTGCACAGTGCATTAAAATTGATGGTAGGCAGAGATTGAATACAGTCCGAATGCGGCCAGAAGCACTTTCAAGCAAAGCACACCATCTCTCTGTGTGCTAAGATGAAAGCAAATCAGGTGCGGAGGAGAATGTTCGAGTAAGTCCAGACCAGTTCACCTAACTCCCTCTGCCACTTGCTAAAATGAAAAGGTTGGGGTGGATGGGATGGTAGGCAGAAGGGAGTTCAACAAAAGTACTTTATTGTGCCAATCATTGCTTCTGCCACCCTAAGTGAACAGAAAAGATTAACTTTCCTCTTTGCTTGCCCAGGCATGTAGGATTATTTTCACATTAGGGCTGACATGGCAGAGATATGATGTAAAATGTAATATATATAAACCATTCCAGCCTTTCATTTAAAAAATCTTTCTAAACTCATTGTTTGGGGTTTTCTATTACTGCTATGGGTCTATAGATCCCAGAATGCAAAGCACCGTCAAGACTGATTAACATTGTTGCACAAACTGTAACACAACTTGCCAGCTTTAAACACTATGGGCCTAATTATGATGTTGGGCAGAAAGCCATCCGATAGCTCGTCAGAGACTTTTAGTCCGACATCATAGCTTTCCGTCCAACCACCATGTTACAATACTGGCGGTCAGAGGGAAACCAGCAGGGGAATTCCGCTGCGCTTCCAATGGGCTCACAGAGTAGTAATCCGATAATGATGGCAGAGCCAGCCTCGGCTTCGCCGTCGGGATTACAATGTCACTTTTCACCTGCCCTTTCATGGCAATCCGCCCACCATGAAAAGTCAGGCGGAAAGTGCCTTTAGAGGCCTCTAGCACGGTCCCCTTCCCCCTGGCCCTCTGCTATGGGGTATGGGGGGCAGAAACATCCCTGCACCATGTGGCAGTCGCTGCATGGTGCCTGCTACATGGTGCAGGGATGTTTGAAAACATCCTTTTTTCGATTGCAGCTTGTACTGCGGCCCTTTTCCAGCTGCCGCACAAGCTGCTATTGAAAAATGGATGTTTCCGACCGCCCATAGGGCGTTCGCATCCTAATTCATTGGTTGGAACCCACCGTCTTATAGTCGGGCGGTACCATTCCACTACGGTGCGACCGACATCGCAATTAGGCCCTTTGTTTTATAATGAATAAAATACCCCCAGTGTAGGTTAAAAAGGAAATTACAATTCACCTTGGCATACCATTAAAATATATAAAGTCACAAGTGCATCTATATTTTTTAGGTATTGCTTGCTGACCGGCAGCATTTGTCAAGTCAACCTTTATTATTAGAATAATTAAAATCTTTACAATGTGCAAAAAGCCTAGTGCAAAATAGAGCTGTCATTTAAAAAGATTAAAACCGTAGACAAAGTGTGAGTGTAGAAAGGAACAATAAAAGTATTTTTGCATGAGCTAGAAGCAGAGTGTTAAAAGCAGGCAGCAGTTTAAAAACATTGGGGTACAGCTAAAATGTTCAGTGTCTAAAGAGTTGTATTACAGGAAAATTGATTTGACTTCTGCCCAAGTGGCAGATAGGTGACTTTTGCCTTCTTCAGGTCCCTCTCCACTCCTTGGAGGTATTTTACAGTCTGGGAGATTATTCTGTGGTCTGCGAAGTAGAGGCAGGCTAAAATGGCTTGTCTACATGAGCGCACCCTAACTTATTCCAAAGAGGGTGCAGCCATTGTCGATGAGTGCCTAAGGTGGAATTGCAGAGGCAGATAGTGTGCAGCAGGTCTTCAGTTGCGAGCTGGTGATGTGTGACAGGGGAACTGAAAGATTTGTCTGTATATACGTACTATCATGGTGTCCAGAGTTGTTGTGTCTTTGCCCTGGAGAGCCTCGCAGCCATAGGCCAGTGTTGGGACCACTTTTGCCCTGGTAATTTCCAATATGGGTCTGAATGAGTGCCCATTTAGGTTCTTAAACATGACAGTGAGCCCTGCCGCCAAGGCAATCCCTGTTCTTTTGATTTCAGTGAGGTATTTGTAATCTTTTGTTTCCTTGAACTTGTTCATGTAGAGGTACCAGCAGGCCTTTCCTTTTAGGGTGCTCCCGGCGAGGATCATAATTTTGGTTTTTTTGCTGTTTATTTTCAGCCCACTCGCCAAGGAGCATGCTTGGGTCACTCTCAGGAGGTGCTGCATGCTGACCCTGGTTCGGCTAAATAGCACCAGGTCATCTGCATAGAGAAGGTTTGACAGTTTTGTTGACCCTAATTTTGGGGCATGCAAATTTACTGATGGTAGAGCTGGGGTAAGATCAGCCAGAAATAGATTAAATAAAGTTGGTGCCAAGACACCCCCCTCTTTGAGACTTGCTGTTGGAATGGACCTTGATAGATTGTCTTGAACCCCAACTTGATTCTGACCCAAGTGTTGGAACATATGTTTTCTATTGATTTCAAAAGAAGTGGGGGGATACGCCAGTCTTTAGTTTATCCCAGAGCCTTATGCGATTAACACAATCAAAGGCTGCTTGGTAGTTGATTTAGCAAAGGTAGAGAGGAAGTTTAGAAGTTTTGGAAGAGTCGAAGATGAGTGACAGGGCCATTATGTTTGTTGTGGTTCCGGTTTTCCTTGTGAAGCCTGTTTGATTGGGAGGGATAGTAGAGTTCGAGTTAGCCCAGTCACAGAGATGTTCAAGTAGGATCCTGGTGTAGTATTTCACCTTATTATCACTCAGGGCTATTGACCTGACCTGTAGTTCCCTGGCTGAAGTTTTTTGCCTCCTTTGAAAATGGGGAGACCAGGGAGCCTCACCATGAGGCTGGGTTTCATTAGTCCTGTTAGAAAGTGATTAAAAAGTGGCGCCAGTACTTCGGCCAATTTTGTCAGGTCTGTCTTGAAGATAGCCTGAGGAATACTATTTGGGCCTGGTGCTCCTGTGAAGCACCCCTTTGCTATCTGCTGGAATACCTAATTGGCAGCAATGATAGGTGTGCTGCCTGTATCTGACATCGGCTCAGCTGCCAGATCAGTTCCCTCCAAGTGAACATCCCCGGGTTGCTTTTGTGCCCATTTGCAAATTGTAGTGGGCATGTAAGTAGGCAGCTCAGGTTTCTTTTGAGGTGCTAGATTCTAACCTGCAGTGGGTGGGGTTTTTTAGGTAGTTCACCATTTACATAAAACATATTAGAGTTGTGGTCCTTAAGGTCCCAGATAGGTTTGCCCCAGAAGGTTTCTGTGTTTTGCCTCTTTATGGCCATTATTGCTCGTTTGTATTCCTGATTGGTGGCCCTCAGATTGGTGGTGTGTGTTCCATTAAGTGGGGACCGGTGGACTATTCAAAGGGCCTTGTGGACTTTCCACTTTAATTGTTTCAGCACACCTACCTTGTGTAGTTTTTGGCTGTTCAAAAGAATAGTTTGGAATTGGACCCTAGCTGGGTTAGCTTTTTTGGCAAATTGTTTAGTAAAGGTTTCGATGAATACCTCCCATTGTTCTCTAACTGAGCATTTGAGTTGTTGAGTATTTAGCAGGTAATGTTCAGCTTCTCGGGCCAGTCTCTATTCTTTCAGAGGACCATTTGTCTCGTTTTAGATCAGTCGGGTGTTAGACTTGGCACCATTGGCGTGGGTCTCCCTTCCATTTTTTTGCTGTTGCCTCTTATGTTTTGCTGGTTTTAGATGCTTTTGGGCACTGTGCCACTGCTGTTCAGTGCCACAGTGCAAGTGCTCCCTACTGTAAATTGATGTATGGATTAGTGACTCCATGATTGGATGATTGGTTTACTTGTCAGTCCCTAGTACAGTGCACTGAGTGTGCCCAGGGCTTGTAAATCCAATGCTGCTGGTGGGCTTGCAGCACTGGTTGTGCCACCCACAGAAGCAGCTTGTAAAATGTGTCTCAGGCCTGCCATTGCAGAGCCTGTGTGCGGTCTGTGACTGCCATGTCGACTTGGCAAGTGCACCCACTTGCCAGTCCCTAAACCTTCCCTTATCTTCATATCAGACACCCCTAAGGTAGGCCCAAGGGCAGGGTGCATTGTAAGTATAAGGTAGGACATGCCCTGGTGTGTGTGGCATGTCCTAATAGTGAATTATAGCCATTTTCGTTTTTCACTATTGCAAGGCTACCTGTTCTCCATAGGCCAGAATGGGCAGTTTGATTATTACACCTTATAATCCTAACTGACCCAGGGAACATGGTAGAAAAACGAATTTAGTATGCCTGAACTCAGAATGATAAAATACATCTTTTAGTGAAGTTGGTTTTAACATTCTGTGTTTGAAAATACCACTTTTAGAAAGTGGGTATTTTCTTGCCTAAACTTCCAAGCCTGCCTCTGCTAGGTTGTGTATTCCTTGTCTGGAGATTAAGTGACAGGGGCTGGGGGTGGCTACAGGAGACAGGGTGAGTCAGCACAGGGCTGAATAGGAAGATCTGCATCCAGAGTGGAGGGAGGAGTTGCACCTGGGTCTGAATAGGGCTGTGCCTGCCTTCCACAATGCTGGCTCCACCTCCTGCCGGGCGTCTGATGGCTCTGCCCCTCACTCATAAAGGAAAGAAGGAGTCAGAAAAACAAAGTGCTCCAGGACTGACCAGAACTGGTTTTGGACTAGGCAGAGGCCTCTCTGCCTTCAGAGAACAAAGAGAAACTGTGTATAAAAAGGGGACCCAGACCCCTAGGAAATTAGATCACTTCTGGGAAATCAAGAAACCTGTTGCCAAGGAGAAGAACCGGAGAAGCTGAAGGAGGAGTACTGCCCCTGTGCTGTTTTGCTGATTGGGGTTGGCCTGCAGTGGTTGCTTTCTACCAAGGACAGGAGAAAAGACTTTGCTGTGCTTTGTCATCTTGAAGAAGAGAATCTCCAAGGGCTTGAACTAGAGCTTGCCTCCTGCCTGAAGTCTCAGGGATACAAGACTTCACCAACCAGCTCCCCCTGCATTCCCTTGCTGGGAATTGAAGTGCCTGCTGTTGTGCTGGGCCTTCTGAGAGACTGCGTGTCGCTGGGAGCTGGAAGCGCGACGCAACAACGAGAAGCGTGTCGCCGCCGCAGCCGCGGTCATCGCATCGCCAAGGAAGCGAGACGCCGTTGCCGCTGTCATCCTCGCATCGCCGAGCGCGGCGCATCACCGGAGAAGCGGGACGCTGCCACAGAGGTCATCGTCGCATCACCGGAGAAGCGCGTCGCAGGGCCTGTCGCGGCTCCAAAGATCATCGAGTCGCCGCACGGCCGTCGGGCGTGCACGCATCACACCAACGTTGTCACATCGCAACCAAGACGCCATTTTGTCGCATCGTACCAGAGAAGAGTATCGCATCGAGGTGCCATCTTGTCGCATCGCACCGGAAAGCAGTAAGAAACCGACGCATCACCTCCCCACACAGTAAGGAAGCGAGCATCAACTCCCTGCGCAGCAGTAAGGAACCGACGCATCCACTCCCCTGAGTGTAAGGAACCGACGCATCACCTTCCCTGCGACCCTTTTGTTTTCTTTGCGTTATGCATTCAAGGTACATTGAGAGTAAAGTGTCGCATTTACAACTTGAGAGAACTGAACTATTTTATAACCTTTTAAAGTCTATTTTTGAGTACAGTATTGTGGATTTTTGCTATTGGGTCTTGTGATAAGTCTATATAAAGATTACTTATTTTTACATAACAACATGTGTGGTGTCCATCTGTAGTGTTTTCACTGTATTACTGTATGTGTTCCCAAATGCTTTACACACTGCCTCTGAGATAAGCCTGTCTGCTCGTGCCAAGCTACCAGGGGTGAGCAGGGGTTATTTTAGGAGTGTATCCCCCTTATCCTGACTAGAAGCAAGGGTCCCTATTTGGACAAAGGTGCAAACCATTGCCAACTAGAGACCCCCAGTTCTAACATTGGTGGTCAGCGGTGAGGATTTGGACTTGCATTTGTGATTCATATACAGTGATTGGTGTACACTACTAGTGAGTGCAGACCAATACGCGACCACATACATTTTGAAAGGACTTTTTTTCCTGGGAACCTTTATTTTTGTTGAGAACTGCCAATTTTCACAATGAGCAAAAGAGGATCCATTGCACCTGCAGATATTGAATTTGAAGAAGATAGGGTTGATACCTACACTTTGCCAGAGCTCAAAGCCGTTTGTAAAAAGTTTAAAATCTCTATGAGAGGCCTCACCAGGAAGGAGGAGCTTCAAAAGGCGCTGAGGGCCTGGTTGGAAGCACGGAATGCCGGTGGGCAGCCCGAGGAGCCTGTGGAGGAGGCAGAGAATTTAGATGAGCAGCTTGAGGGGCCATTAGGCTTACCCGGGAGGAGAGTGCCTTCCAGGGAGGGCAGCAGTGTTTCTCAAAGGGCCTGTCTCCAGAGGAGCTGGAGGACAGGGACAAAAGCAGGATGCATGAAATGGAAATGGCCAAACTGAAACAGGGAAGCCATGATAGCCTTGAGCACAAGAAATTGGAGTTGGAAAGTAAGAGGTTGGCCATGGAAGAAAAAGGATGCTTTTAGAGCATGAGAGAGTGGTGAGGGAGCTAGAGCTAAAGGCTAGGAGCCTAGAGATCACTCCCTCTGGAGGCAGCACACCTCCAGTGCCTGTAGAAAGTAGAGTATACATCCCCAAGGAGGTTATTAAGGATTTCATGAAGGGGAGGACATTGGGCAATGGTTTAAAGCATATGAGATCGCCATGACATCACACCGGGTCCCTGAGAATGATTGGGGAGCGGGGTTGTGGGGCCGCTTTACAGGTGAGGGAAGGGAAACCTTGCTAGCCTTGCCCACAGAGGATCAGATGTCCTATGCCCACCTGAAGGAAGCTTTAGTGGCAAGGTATGGGTTAACTCCAGAGCTTTATAGGCAGAAGTTTAGGAACTGCAAAAAGCTGGAGTCTAGTACCTGAGTGGAGTATGTGTCTTATTTTTGCAGAGCATTGGATGGATGGGTGAAGGGTAGCAAAGTAAATGACTTGCAGGGGTTCTATGATTTAATTGCATGGGAGCACTTGTCCAGTAGTTGTTTTCCAGAGCTACGCCAGCACCTTGTTGACAGTAAGCTGACTAATCCTAGGAAGCTTGCTGAGGAGGCGGACCGCTGGGTCAGTACCGGGGTCCACAAGGGTCTTGTGGGAGACTCCGCCAAAGGTGGGCAGGGTCCCCAGCAGAAGAGTGGGGGGGACAAGGGTAAACAGAAGGAGTTCCAAAAGCGCCCCAAAGTAAACCCCAAGAGAACCAAGGTAAGGGTTCCCAGCCTCCCACTGAGAAAAGACCATGGGTCCCAACAGATAAGTCTGTTCAGAAGGGGCCCAAAGCATGTTTTAGTTGTGGTCAGGTGGGTCACTTTGTAGGAAGTCCCAAGTGCCCCAATACCGTGACCACTGCACCCACTGGTGCACCACCCCGGCAGATGGCTAGTGTAGCCCTGGGGAGGAGTTGGGTGCCCAAGGTGGGTGGGGTCCCGCAGAGATGTCCCTGGTCTCTTTAGGAGACAGTGAGATGGTCCCTAGGACCCAGCTGCCTGATAACACTAAAAATACAGGCAGTGGGTGACCATCAATGGCCATAGGGTGGAGGCTCTCAGAGACACCGGGGCCAGTGTGACAGCTGTCAGTTGTCGGCTGGTGTCTGAGGAGCAGGTGGTCCCCAACGTATTCTACCCTGTAGTTGCCGCTGACAACTCAGAGAGCCACTGCAAGGTGGCCCAGGTTCCCTTTGAGTGGGGGGGTCTCAGGTATCCTTCAAGTAGCTGTGAGGCCAGCCATGCCTGTTGACTGTCTGCTAGGCAATGATTTGGAGAGCTCCCCTTGGGCGAAGGTGGAGCGGAGGTCTCATTTGGAGATGTTGGGTCTGCCAGAGTGGGCGTGTGTGACCACTCGGTCAATGGCAGCCGGTAAGGGTATTCAGGAGAACCTGGAGCCTGGAAGAAAGGCCCAGGTGCCTGCCTTAAAGAGAGGAGGCGGGGGCACGGGAAACCGGCCCCCGAAGTTTCCACGGTCCAGGAGGAGGCAGACCTTGAGGGGGATGCCCTGGAACCTACAGGGGAACAAGTGGCTGAACTGGGGGACCTGCCTGAGCTGACCCATTGGCAGCAGGAAGGAGGCCCCTCCAGGGAAGAGTTCTGCGAGGAGCAGAAGAAGTGCCCTTCTCTTGAGGGCTTGCGGCAACAGGCTGCAAGCCAGGCAGCAGGTGATCAGTCTGGATCACACTGGATCTACTGGGAGAATGGTCTCCTGTATAGTGAGCCTAAGGTTGCGTAGCCTGGGTCAGCCCGTGTGCTGGTGGTACCCCAGCGCTTCAGAGCCTTCCTATTGGGTCTGGCTCATGATGTGCCTTTAGCAGGACATTTGGGGCAAGACAAGACCTTTCAAAGGCTTGTCACCCACTTTCATTGGCCCCAAATGCGCAAGAGTTCAGATACTCATTGCAGGACCTGTCAGACTTGCCAGGCAAGTGGTAAGAGTGGGAGGAAGCACAAGGCTCCTCTCCAACCTTTCCCTGTTGTCAGCACCCCCTTTGAGAGGGTGGGTATTGACATTGTGGGGCCTCTGGATCCCAAGACAGCCATGGGCAACAGGTTCATCCTGGTCTTGGTGGACCATGCCACCCAGTACCCGGAAGCCATCCCTCTTCGGACAGTGACGGCCCCCGTGGTGGGACGTGCACTGATGGGGATTTTCTCCCGTGTGGGGTTCCCCAAGGAGGTGGTGTCCGACCGTGGTACCAACTTCATTTCCAAGTATATGAAGTCCCTGTGGCAGGAGTGTGGTGTAACCTATAAGTTCACCACTCCTTACCACCCCCAAGGTAATGGGCTGGTTGAGAGATTCAACCGGACCCTGAAAGGCATGATTATGGGTCTTGAAGAACCCATGAGGCGTAAGTGGGACGTCCTCTTGCCATGCCTGCTCTTTGCTTACAGAGAGGTGCCCCAGAAGTCCTTAGGGTTCAGTCCCTTTGAACTGCTGTACGGCCATCCTGTAAGAGGACCTCTGAGTCTGGTCAAGGAAGGCTGGGAGGAAGCTCCCAGGAAAACTCCCCAGGATGTATTTAGTTACATGCTGGCCTTCAGGAACCAGACTCGGCGTTTCAGACAACACGCTGAGGCGAATCTGGAAGCCAGCCAGGAAGAGATGAAACGTTGGCATGATCAGAATGCCACTCTGATCGAGTTTCAGCCTGGACAAAAGGTTTGGGTCATGGCCCCAGTGGAGCCCTGTGCACTCCAGGATAAGTGGACCGGACCATTTGAGGTGGTGGAGCGCAAGAGTGATTTCACCTACTTGGTGGACTTGCAGTCTCCCAGGAACCCCTTGCGGGTCCTGCATGTGAACCGCCTGAAGCCCCACTTTGAGAGGTCTGAAGTGGGCATGCTCTTAGCAACAGATGCTGGGATGGAAGAGGAGACTGAACCTCTTCCTGACCTCCTGTATGCAAAAGAGCAAGATGGGTCAGTGGATGGTGTGAACCTCTCTCCCACCCTGACCCCTGAGCAGCAGAATGACTGTCGCCAACTGTTGGGGCAGTTTTCTGATCTGTTCTCCCTGACTCCCAGTATCACTGAATGGTGCATCCATGATGTGGACACTGGGGACAGTCCTCCTGTGAAGCACAAAACTTACAGAGTGACTGACAGGGTGAGAGCTTGCATCAAGGAGGAGGTCTCCAAGATGTTTGCCTTAGGGGTGATTGAGTCCTCTAACAGCCCTTGGGCCAGCCCAGTGGTCTTGGTCCCAAAGGCTGCCGCGCCTGGTGCCACACCCGAACTCCGGTTCTGTGTGGACTACCGAGGACTCAATTCAGTCACCAGGACTGACGCGCACCCCATCCCCAGAGCTGATGAGCTCATTGATCGGTTAGGGGCTGCCCGGTACCTCAGCACGTTTGATCTAACGTCTGGATACTGGCAGATTGCCTTAACTGATGGGGCCAAAGAGAGGTCAGCATTCTCCACACCAGATGGGCACTACCAATTCCGGGTGATGCCCTTTGGGATGAAGAATGCCCCTGCCACCTTTCAGAGGTTGGTCAACCAGGTGTTGGCTGGGCTGGAGGATTTCAGTACCGCCTACCTGGATGACATTGCAGTGTTCAGCGCCACTTGGGAGGAACATCTGCACCACCTCTGGGAAGTGTTGAAGGCGCTGCGGAGGGCAGGCCTCACGATCAAGGCGAGTAAGTGCCAGATCGGGCAGGGTTCTGTGGTGTACTTGGGACACCAGGTTGGGAGCGGCCAGGTGGCGCCCCTACAACCCAAGATAGATACCATCCTGGCTTGGGAACCCCCAAAACCCAGACAGAGGTGAGAGCCTTCTTAGGACTCACCGGGTATTACAGGAGGTTTGTCAAGGGGTATGGCAACATTGTTGCACCCTTGACTGAGCTGACTTCCAGGAAGCAGCCCAGGAAAGTGAACTGGACTGATGCCTGCCAAAAGGCTTTTGATGCCCTGAAATCTGCAATGTGCACGGCGCCCGTGCTTCAGGCGCCCAACTTCTCAAGGGAATTCATTGTGCAGACAGATGCTTCAGAGCATGGTGTTGGGGCTGTGCTTTCACAGATGAATGAGGAGGGCCTAGACCAACCTGTAGCCTTTATTAGTAGGAGGTTACTCCCACAGGAACAGAGGTGGAGTGCGATTGAACGTGAGGCATTTGCTGTGGTCTGGGCACTGAAGAAGTTGAGACCATACTTGTTTGGGACTCACTTCCGGGTTCAGACAGACCACAGGCCCCTCAGATGGTTAATGCAGATGAGGGGTGAGAACCCAAAACTGTTGAGGTGGTCCATTTCCCTACAGGGGATGGACTTCACGGTGGAACACCGCCATGGTACAGAACACGCCAATGCTGATGGTCTGTCCAGATTTTTCCGCCTTAGTGATGAGAACTCCCAGGAGGAAGGGTAGTTCTCCCCACATTTCAGCTGGAGGGGACACGTGTTAGACTTGGCACCATTGGCGTGGGTCTCTCTTCCATTTTTTTGCTGTTGCCTCTTATGTTTTGCTGGTTTTAGATGCTTTTGGGCACTGTGCCACTGCTGTTCAGTGCCACAGTGCAAGTGCTCCCTACTGTAAATTGATGTATGGATTAGTGACTCCATGATTGGATGATTGGTTTACTTGTCAGTCCCTAGTACAGTGCACTGAGTGTGCCCAGGGCTTGTAAATCCAATGCTGCTGGTGGGCTTGCAGCACTGGTTGTGCCACCCACAGAAGCAGCTTGTAAAATGTGTCTCAGGCCTGCCATTGCAGAGCCTGTGTGCGGTCTGTGACTGCCATGTCGACTTGGCAAGTGCACCCACTTGCCAGTCCCTAAACCTTCCCTTATCTTCATATCAGACACCCCTAAGGTAGGCCCAAGGGCAGGGTGCATTGTAAGTATAAGGTAGGACATGCCCTGGTGTGTGTGGCATGTCCTAATAGTGAATTATAGCCATTTTCGTTTTTCACTATTGCAAGGCTACCTGTTCTCCATAGGCCAGAATGGGCAGTTTGATTATTACACCTTATAATCCTAACTGACCCAGGGAACATGGTAGAAAAACGAATTTAGTATGCCTGAACTCAGAATGATAAAATACATCTTTTAGTGAAGTTGGTTTTAACATTCTGTGTTTGAAAATACCACTTTTAGAAAGTGGGTATTTTCTTGCCTAAACTTCCAAGCCTGCCTCTGCTAGGTTGTGTATTCCTTGTCTGGAGATTAAGTGACAGGGGCTGGGGGTGGCTACAGGAGACAGGGTGAGTCAGCACAGGGCTGAATAGGAAGATCTGCATCCAGAGTGGAGGGAGGAGTTGCACCTGAGTCTGAATAGGGCTGTGCCTGCCTTCCACAATGCTGGCTCCACCTCCTGCCGGGCGTCTGATGGCTCTGCCCCTCACTCACAAAGGAAAGAAGGAGTCAGAAAAACAAAGTGCTCCAGGACTGACCAGAACTGGTTTTGGACTAGGCAGAGGCCTCTCTGCCTTCAGAGAACAAAGAGAAACTGTGTATAAAAGGGGACCCAGACCCCTAGGAAATTAGATCACTTCTGGGAAATCAAGAAACCTGTTGCCAAGGAGAAGAACCGGAGAAGCTGAAGGAGGAGTACTGCCCCTGTGCTGTTTTGCTGATTGGGGTTGGCCTGCAGTGGTTGCTTTCTACCAAGGACAGGAGAAAAGACTTTGCTGTGCTTTGTCATCTTGAAGAAGAGAATCTCCAAGGGCTTGCACTAGAGCTTGCCTCCTGCCTGAAGTCTCAGGGATATAAGACTTCACCAACCAGCTCCCCCCCTGCATTCCCTTGCTGGGAATTGAAGTGCCTGCTGTTGTGCTGGGCCTTCTGAGAGACTGCGTGTCGCTGGGAGCTGGAAGCGCGATGCAACAACGAGAAGCGTGTCGCCGCCGCAGCCAAGGAAGCGAGACGCCGCTGCCGCTGTCATCCTCGCATCGCCGAAGCGCGGCACATCACCGGAGAAGCGGGACGCTGCCACAGAGGTCATCGTCGCATCACCGGAGAAGCGCGTCGCAGGGCCTGTCGCGGCTCCAAAGATCATCGAGTCGCCGCACGGCCGTCGGGCGTGCACGCATCACACCAACGTTGTCACATCGCAACCAAGACGCCATTTTGTCGCATCGTACCAGAGAAGAGTATCGCATCGAGGTGCCATCTTGTCGCATCGCACCAGAAAGCAGTAAGAAACCGACGCATCACCTCCCCACACAGTAAGGAAGCGAGCATCAACTCCCCTGCGCAGCAGTAAGGAACCGACGCATCCACTCCCCTGAGTGTAAGGAACCAACGCATCACCTTCCCTGCGACCCTTTTGTTTTCTTTGCGTTACGCATTCAAGGTACATTGAGAGTAAAGTGTCGCATTTACAACTTGAGAGAACTGAACTATTTTATAACCTTTTAAAGTCTATTTTTGAGTACAGTATTGTGGATTTTTGCTATTGGGTCTTGTGATAAGTCTATATAAAGATTACTTATTTTTACATAACAACCTGTGTGGTGTCCATCTGTAGTGTTTTCACTGTATTACTGTATGTGTTCCCAAATGCTTTACACACTGCCTCTGAGATAAGCCTGTCTGCTCGTGCCAAGCTACCAGGGGGTGAGCAGGGGTTATTTTAGGAGTGTATCCCCCTTATCCTGACTAGAAGCAAGGGTCCCTATTTGGACAAAGGTGCAAACCATTGCCAACTAGAGACCCCCAGTTCTAACATCGGGTAAATGGACTCCGCACGTTCTGCTGTGTGTTTGTTCTCGGTCGGTTTGAAGGCAAGTTCCAGCTCCAGGGGAAGGTGATCACTTTCAGATTTTAGTCCCATTTTAAAGGAGAGGACCGAATATAACAGGGGTGGGATACCAGTGTATAATCTATTAGTGAATTTCCAATCGTTGAGTAAAACAAAGGGGCTGATGAAGCGGCCATTTAGGACCCGCAGACCTAGGCGCTCTAGTTTGCCAAGCAGGATTTGGTCCATTGAGTCCCTCCTTCCAAGGTTTGTTTGAGCTTGTTTGGGGATTTCCCATTGGTGGCCCTGGGCCTCTGTGACTTAATTTCTTGTAGTTTGACCAAGCATTTTCATGTTAAGGTCTCCCATCACTATTAGCGGTGAACTTGGGTGGGATTCCCCTACTTTAAGGATGTGTTCAATTAATTTTTTCAATAACTCACCACGGTCCTTGCACGTGGGTGGGGCATAGATGTTTATTAGAGTCACTGCCTGTTCCTTTCCACTATTTTCAAATATTAGGTGCAGTATTTGAGCTTTTTCTGAGTCTGTTGTTAATTTCTCGCTCCTAACTTTAATTGCTGTTGATAGTTATATTCTAGACCACCTTTGCTTCGGCCAAATTTTGCATCCTTAACAGCCGGGATCAAGGTATAGGAGAAGCCCGGGATTGAGACTGGCTTTAGGGCCCAAGCTTCCTGCAAGACTGCAAAGGTTTAGAAGTATCTAAGCATTTCTGGGCCTTCTAGATTGTCCCTCAGGCTCCATGAACAAAGTCTTAGTTTGGGTATCCTTAATTCCAGTCCTGCCTCTTTGGCATCAGTTCACTTCGAAGGTAGCTGTCAGTTTATTGTACCCACGATCCATCCCCATTCTTTCTAGAGGTCTCCCTTCTGTGTTGCATTGTTGGGTGAGTGTTTAGGTTGGGGCCTTTGACTTTATCTGCCTTCAATGGTGATGCCCCTTTTGTCTTCCTGAGGACTGAGAAGGGCATAGAGGGAGTGTCATGTATCTGTCTGCATGTCTTTGAGCCTCCTCAGAGGGTACAGATAACCTGATTCAAGAAAGGTTTCCATCACAATCCCCCAGTCTATGAACTGTTTGCTCTCCTTCAGGACTTTCTGGGTTTTTTCAGTAGATCTCCAAGTGACCTTGGTTGAGTCACAGTGGTGACCTGGTGCTGGACTGATGAATTAATTAGACTCAAATTCGGCTGAAGGGACCCCTGCTAGGGTATTTATCTGCCTTACCAGTCTGATTATGTTCCCTTGGTTTAGAATGTCTTAATTTCCCATTGAGCAGCATTTTGGGTGTAGCAGGCCCTTTTGGGGGATTCTCTGATGTGTTCTTCTCTGCCGCTGTCAAGTAGGTTGTGGCTTCATAGGCCTGGTTGCCGTTATGGACAGATGAACCTTATATGAATTTGTAATGGATGGATCTGCATGAAGGTAATTGCTTACGGATGATGTGGACAGCTTTAAGCATAAGAGGTTCTATGTTACCGCCCATGTCAAGAGGATCCTTGTTGATTGTTTTTTCATGCTGTGTGATGTGTGGGGACCTTTGGTCCTGGGGAATTTGAGAGAGGACTTCTCCTGCCTTGATGTTTAAGATCATCCTTTTAAAGGAGACATTGCTTTCAGGAATCGCTGTTTCCAAGATTGTTAAGGGGGGGTATGCTATTTCAGAATTTTTGTTGCCCCTATGCACGGCGGCAGAGGCGCCTAGTCCCTTGCTCAGGATATTTGGTGCCCTGCCCTGGTCACCATTTGGGTCTAGAGGGCGACTGACAATTTCTCAAGGACCAGCTGCTTAATGATTTGATATGTGTGTCTCTGGGGTATGATCCAGGAGCAATGTGGTAACCCTGGCGTGGACCCTTATGATCTCAGTGCCTGGGCCTGATGGCTTGAGCAGTTTATTTTCATTGGTAACTTGTTCTGAAGACGATTCATTCAATGGCGATGGGTCTCTGTTGTGTCCTCCTGTTCTGTGGTCAGGCTTTTCGAAGATGGCATAGTTCCGTCACCATGTTGTATTTGGGAAGTTTTTGTTTCCTGATTCCTGTTTTTGGCTTCTTTTAGATTTTATTTTGTTTCCCGGTGCAGTGGTGGGGTGGACTTCTTCTTCAGTGGACGATGGTTTTGCATTGGATCATCCCTTTTGCTGCCTGCCCCTGAAGTGGGTTGGCTTCTACTTTGGTGGATGAATGATTTTGTGTGAGTTCGTCCCTTTTGCTGGCTACCCCTGGAGTAATTCCATTCTTTGTCTCACCCCTTGTCCTCACAGCCTTGCCTCTTTCGGTAGGCTGCCCATTGTTGAGGTCCTGATTGAGCTGGACCAGTATTCTGGAGGGGTGTGCAGGCCCATCCACTGTAGATTTTATTTGCTCAATTGCTGAGCTGTCCCTACTTAGAGCTTCACATGCCTCCCATGAGGACAGATCCACGTTTACATTTTGCTTGTTAATTGCTTTTAAGTCCTTGATTACCTCCCTCAGGAACTCGGGTAGTGTGCTCAACTTCTCCAGTTCTGGGAGCAGGTGCATGTCGGGATAAGTAACATTGTTTCATCTTAAGCTCTTTTGATTAGCTTATTCAGGGCGGCAATGTTGTCATCGATTCCGGCTACATAGGCTGCTAAGGTATTCAATACCTCAAATTGTATGCCCATTTTGACTGAGTGGTATACCATGGCATCAGCTATTGATTGAATGGTCTTCAGCATAGAAGTCCAGATGCCGTTGTTTAGCAGGTCCGTTTGCTTTGTCGTATGTCCGGGGGACAGAACATCAGGTGTTAATAGGATCACCTCTGTTCCCTCTGTACCCTCTGTTGAGCTCTTGTGGTCCTTCCCTGACACGTATGAGGTGAGCAGCTCAATCCACTCTTCTTGTGTTAGGTCATAGAATTCCGTTCCTACTTTTGCATCTGTAGCAATCTTTCCCGGAGACAGGCGGTTGTGGGCCGGGTGAGTCGTTGTATTACTGTTTGGCCTCCTTGAGCCTTTCTCCACCTCCTATTGGGTTAAATCATGGGTCAATTTTAGGGGGCTTCTTCCTGAGCTGACCCTCGCTGTGTAGCCCTTTGGCTGGTTGCCAGGGGCTCCTATTGAAGTTTTCAGAGTTGCTGGTTGTCTGTGCATTTACTTGGGTCAGAATTGCACACACTATTGCTGCTGCTAGACTGTTTGGGCTGTTTTTCTTACGGCTGTCCTCCAGTTCGATATTCTCTTTCTCTTTTATGGTATCTTGACTCTTGTTGCTTCGTCTGTGTCACGATTCACTCCCTGTGCTCTCGTGCCCACCACCAGGGGGCCAAATTGTGGGGCTTTCCAATAGTCTAATATGCTTCCAGACACTCCCCTGTATGCATATCCTGACTTCCAGGCTTTTAGACATCATTTAGGAATTGACATCCATTCCCAATCCATGCCGGGTTTTGTGGAAGCCAGTCTGCTCCTGCTGGAAACTCCATTACCTAGAATTCCCTGCTCACTGCTTTGTCTCCACCCCTGCAGGCCAAGGATGGGTGGAGGAATTCAGCTCACCTGTGGCTGGCTGCTGCTAGCCTGCTCACACCTGATGCATATGATTACTGTGAGCTCTTTTAAGCCCCAGCTCCCTTCAGCCCAGTGTTGGTCATTGTGGCTGTATACCGGTGAGGCCGATCCTTGTTTCCAGTGTTTCCTGAGCTTTTGATACCCTTGTTTCAGTGTTTCCTGAGCTTTTGATATATATTCCTTGATTCCTGAGCTATAGTTAATCCTTGTTCCTTGATTCCAGAGCTATAGCTATTCCTTGTGCCTGAATTAGCACTGCCTGTAGTGCTACCTTGTTTCCTGAGTTCCTGAGCTATAGCTATTCCTTGTGCCTGAATTAGCACTGCCTGCAGTGCTACCTTGTTTCCTGAGCTATAGTTATTCTTTGTTCCTGTTCCTGGGCTTCAGCTATTTCTTGTTCCTGATTTGCACTGCTTGCAGTGCTCTCTTGACTCCTTGTTCCCTGAGCTGTAGCTATTTCCTGTTTCCTTGAACCAGTACTGCCTGCAGTGCTACCTTGACTCCTGAGCCTTAGCATTCCTTGTTCCTGAACTGCAGCAGTTTCCCTTGTTCCTGAACTAGCACTGCCTACAGTGCTACCTTGACTCCTGAGCCTTAGCATTCCTTGTTCCTGACCTGCAGCAGTTTCCCTTCTCCTGAACTAGCATTGCCTGCAGTGCTACCTTGACTCCTGAGGCTTAGCATTCCTTGTTCCTGACCTGCAGCAGTTTCCCTTCTCCTGAACTAGCACTACCTGCAGTGCTACTTTGACTCCTGAGCTTTTGCTCAATTCTTTTTCCTGCCCCAGCACTGCCTTCTATGCTACTTTGTTTTCTTGATTCCTGAACCTGCACTATTCTAGTATACCCTTGTAGCCTCCCCTTCTGTATATCCTTTTCCAGTCCCTGCCTTTCTTCCCATTTCCTTGGTTCCAGTTCTAGTTTGCTGTCTTTCTATTTCTGCTGTCTTGCTTCTGTTACCTTGTATGTTTGTTGCCTGCTTTCTGCCAAGTGTGCCCTGTGATTTCCTTCCTTTCCTGTTAAGCACTCCTCCTTGCTAGCTCCTTGTCTATTGTGCTTGTGTTTAGTTCTACCCCTTTGCTGTTACTGCCTTGCGTGTTCCTGTTTGATCGCCAGGATCCATGGGCACAGCTGACTACCTAGGTGGTGTTTCTTGTTCACTGTGAGTATTGTCTTTGAGTTACTGTTATAACATCACCATAGGTATAAGCTCCACAGACCCTGCCTTTGCATACATATCCTATATGTGGGTATTTTCAGTCAGTATCTGTAACAGCAATTGTGGGTGAGGAACTTACTGAGCTTCAGTCTTACCGTGTGGAGCCCCTGAGTGCTTTACTCCACATTCCCTTTATTGTTACTGTTGTATTATATATATGTCTTGCATGTCCGTCCTGGGTGTAGTTAGTCTGAATGCTAAATTGCCTTCTGAGTGCCCTTCCTTTCTGAGTCTTGGCCATCTTGTTCCTTTGTACAGGGTTCCCATTTGGATCCCTTTTCTCGTCTGACTTCCTGTGTGATCCTGGGCAGCGCTGTACTCCTCTCTCTGTGTACGTTTTCGACCCCGTTCCCAGTCCTTGCCCAAGTCCCTGACTCTGTTCCCGACATAGTCCCGGACAGTCCCTGACAGAATGACCAACCCACATTTCCAGGGTCACTTGTGAGGTTTCTTTGCGTTCAGTTAGCTACGATTTTTCTGTTACATTTGTGTGTGAAAATATTGAAGGTGTGTCCTAATGAGAGGTTTAAAGAAGAAACACACCAGTACATCATTTAGGTTTGTGCAGGGCAATTCCCCAGTGTCCAACAACGAGAGGCATTTAGTGTCTACTTTACAGTTTGTTCACCCTAGTCCTGAAACAATGAATCCTCTTATGAGAAATGGACATTTACGTTCTGAATATTTTACTCATTGGCTCTCAAACACCTCTTTGCCAGATCCGAACGTAACCTTCTGTTCTGATCCAGATTCAATGTCTGTGTCAGCATTGCATAAGGAGAATGCTACCTTACTCAGTTTGCTGAACAAGAATTCTGAATCTCGCATGTCTGCTGTAAGTGGATGTAAAATACAGTATTCAACCACACAACCAAAGAAAGAGCAGATGCATTTTATAACCTCTGGTCTCCATTCAAACAATGTTACCCAGTCTTGTAGTCCAGTAAAGAGCACAGTGCCGGATACTAAAGGGACCTTGTTAAATACCACATTCAAAGTAAACCATAATCAGTTTAACAAAAGAGAGAAAAGACCTACTAGAACACAGGCGGCTAATAGCCACTTTGAACAAAATCCAAGATTTAGTTCTGTTGCTTGTTGTGAAGTTTCAAAGTCTACGGCTGTCCTTGTAGAAAAAGATCTACAATCTTCACAGAATATATTGGAATCGAAGATTTTGGAATTACAACAAGAGAATAAAATGTTTCAGACTCTGTTAAAAAACTATAACCCAGAGTTCAAGTGGGAATCTAAAACCCTGGTACAAGTCTACTTTTCAGCTTCTATGTTAGCCTCCTTAGAAATGGAGAATGAAACCTTGCGCACTATTTTGCAGTCCCCTCAGAGCTGGTCCAGTTATTGTGTAAATAATACTGTGGTTGATCACTCAGATTCCACTCAGAATAGCCATAGTACCATGTCTCAAAGTGCAGTTAAGTAAAGTATTTGTTTGAATTCTGAATTTTCTAACTCCTCTGTTTTGTCTTCTACTGCTAAATTACATCTAGGTGCTACATCTGAGATGTGTCCCTCCAGTTTTGAGGAACCCCAAATTCCAGGCAAGACACAAAACATCTCTTTGCTTTCTTTTCCTGGTAGTGAGGTCAGTTCTATCTCAGAGATAACCCATAGACAGGCCATTGACATACAGACAAAACCTGAACCATTGACCCACATATTCCCTGATGTGACAATGTCCTGTGACTCAGACTATGCTCTTGATTTAACTGCTGCAACTGAAATCAACCTCCTCGCTGAGAAGAAACAAAATCCTGACACCTTCTTTGCTGGTTTGCCTTCAAACACACCACATATTGAAAAGTCAGGAAATGATAGTACTGTATGCTCTGATGCACCTGTACCACCTTCTAATGCAGAAGAAAATTAAATAATTTCCAAAGACCAAGTGATCTCTTACCTGTTTCCTCTGACTAAGACATGTGAACTGACAAATGGTAAAGGGAGTCTGGTCATCAGAGACTCTAAGATAAGCAGTATTCTTAGCCATCCCGAAGAAAGCCCTTCAGTGTGTTTTAATGAGCCAAGGAACTGTGACGATTTCAATATTGACAATAGGGAATCTACTGTTCACGGGCTATCGCCATTCCCAGAATTTAAAGTCCATTATCCTTGTGCCTCCCTGTCATCAGCTTGTCTTTTTGCAAAGTCTCCAGAATCCTCAGCCGGCCTGCTGCTCTCAGAGTCTTCAGAATCCTCAGCCGGCCTGCTGCTCTCAGAGTCTCCAGAGTCCTCAGCTGGCCTGCTGCCTTCTGAACTTCAGCCTACAGCCTGCCTGCCATGTGAGCCCGAACCTGCAGCCTGCCTGCCATGTGAGCCCGAGTCTGCAGCCTGCCTGCCATCTGAGCCCAAGCCTGCAGCCTGCCTGCCATCTGAGCCCGAGCCTGCAGCCTGCCTGCCATTAGTAGCGGAGCCTCCAGACTGCCTGCATTCAGAGAACAAGCCCTCAGCTCACCTGCCTACTAAGTCAGAGTCTCCAGCCTGTCTGACTTCAGAGCCAGAATTCCAGCCTATCTGACTTCAGAGCCAGAACTTCCAGCCTATCTGACTTCCGAGCCAGAGTTCCAGCCTGTCTGACTTCCGAGCCAGAGCTTCCAGCCTGTCTGACTTCTGAGCCAGAGCTTCCAGCCTGTCTGACTTCAGCACCAGAGTCTCCAGGCTCCCTGCCTTCAGCACCAGAGCCTCCAGGCTCCCTGCCTTCAGCACCAGAGCCTCCAGGCTCCCTGCCTTCAGCACCAGAGCCTCCAGGCTCCCTGTCTTCAGCACCAGAGCCTCCAGGCTCCCTGCCTTCAGCACCAGAGCTTCCAAGATCCCTGCCTTCTGGCCTTGAGCCTCTATCTTGCCTACCTTTTGACCCTGTGCTTCCAGTTTGCCAGCCTTCAGAGGTCTCAGTACGTATACATTCAGAGACTGAATCTCCAGCATCAGAGACAAAACTCTCAACATGCAAGCCTCAAGGGTCTGGGTCTCCTGCATACCTGCTTCCAGAGTCTCCTACATGTGAGTCTTCTGTATGTTTTTATCCAGGGCCAGAGCCTCAGGTCTGCTTTTCGTTCTCTCCTTTGTCTTCAGCCAGTTTTCCTTTGACCTCTGTGCCTCCTGCCAATCAGTTATCTGCTTTTGACCCTACAGTAAATCTTCCTTTGTTTTCAGAGTGCTACTCTAGCCTCGCATCATCAAGACTTCAAACACCTTTGATTCAGGCCTCTAAGCCCCCGTTACTGGATTTGGACTCTTCAGGTTCGGCATTCAATACTGCTGTTAAATTACAGCCTATTATCCTACCATCCAGAACATCACATTTTTCCTGCAGTCCTCTGGTATCTTGCACTACATCTCTGATGGAAATTGACTTATTTCATAGCAGCAAAGGCTTTAAATCGAGTCCCAGATTCCGGGAGCCGGTCGTTGGAGGGGGTGTACTGTCACGATTCACTCCCTGTGCTCTCGTGCCCACCACCAGGGGGCCGAATTGTGGGGCTTTCCAATATTCTAATATGCTTCCAGACACTCCCCTGTATGCATATCCTGACTTCCAGGCATTTAGACTTCATTTAGGAATTGACATCCATTCCCAATCCATGCCGGGTTTTGTGGAAGCCAGTCTGCTCCTGCTGGAAACTCTATTACCTAGAATTCCCTGCTCACTGCTTTGTCTCCACCCCTGCAGGCCAAGGATGGGTGGAGGAATTCAGCTCACCTCTGGCTGGCTGCTGCTAGCCTTCTCACACCTGATGCATGTGATTACTGTGAGCTCTTTTAACCGCTTCGCCGCGATCGGAATTCCGCCCAGGTGCTGGACATTCCGATCGCGGGTGTGGTCGTGACGAGCTCAGTTCGTCATGCGCACAGCGCGACCGGGCAGCATGACGAGCTGAGCTCGTCATGAGCATCGAAGGGGTTAAGCCCCAGCTCCCTTCAGCCCAGTGTTGGTCATTGTAGCAGTATACCGGTGAGGCCGATCCTTGTTTCCAGTGTTTCCTGAGCTTTTGATACCCTTGTTTCAGTGTTTCCTGAGCTTTTGATATATATTCCTTGATTCCAGAGCTATAGCTATTCCTTGTGCCTGAATTAGCACTGCCTGTAGTGCTACCTTGTTTCCTGAGTTCCTGAGCTATAGCTATTCCTTGTGCCTGAATTAGCACTGCCTGCAGTGCTACCTTGTTTCCTGAGCTATAGTTATTCTTTGTTCCTGTTCCTGGGCTTCAGCTATTTCTTGTTCCTGATTTGCACTGCTTGCAGTGCTCTCTTGACTCCTTGTTTCCTGAGCTGTAGCTATTTCCTGTTTCCTTGAACCAGTACTGCCTGCAGTGCTATCTTGACTCCTGAGCCTTAGCATTCCTTGTTCCTGAACTGCAGCAGTTTCCCTTGTTCCTGAACTAGCACTGCCTACAGTGATACCTTGACTCCTGAGCCTTAGCATTCCTTGTTCCTGACTTGCAGCAGTTTCCCTTCTCCTGAACTAGCATGGCCTGCAGTGCTACCTTGACTCCTGAGCCTTACCATTCCTTGTTCCTGACCTGCAGCAGTTTCCCTTCTCCTGAACTAGCACTACCTGCAGTGCTACTTTGACTCCTGAGCTTTTGCTCAATTCTTGTTCCTGCCCCAGCACTCCCTTCTATGCTACTTTGTTTTCTTGATTCCTGAACCTGCACTATTCTAGTATACATTTGTAGCCTCCCCTTCTGTATATCCTTTTCCAGTCCCTGCCTTTCTTCCCATTTCCTTGGTTCCAGTTCTAGTTTGCTGTCTTTCTATTTCTGCTGTCTTGCTTCTGTTACCTTGTATGTTTGTTACCTGCTTTCTGCCAAGTGTGCCCTGTGATTTCCTTCCTTTCCTGTTAAGCACTCCTCCTTGCTAGCTCCTTGTCTATTGTGCTTGTGTTTAGTTCTACCCCTTTGCTGTTACTGCCTTGCGTGTTCCTGTTTGATCGCCAGGATCCGTAGGCACAGCTGACTACCTAGGTGGTGTTTCTTGTTCACTGTGAGTATTGTCTTTGAGTTACTGTTATAACATCACCATAGGTATAAGCTCCACAGACCCTGCCTTTGCATACATATCCTATATGTGGGTATTTTCAGTCAGTATCTGTAACAGCAATTGTGGGTGAGGAACTTACTGAGCTTCAGTCTCACCATGTGGAGCCCCTGAGTGCTTTACCCCACATTCCCTTTATTGTTAATGTTGTATTATATATATGTCTTGCAAGTCCGTCCTGGGTGTAGTTAGTCTGAATGCTAAATTGCCTTGTGAGTGCCCTTCCTTTCTGATTCTTGGCCATCTTGTTCCTTTGTACAGGCTTCCCATTTGGATCCTTTTCTCGTCTGACTTCCTGTGTGATCCTGGGCAGCGCTGTACTCCTCTCTCTGTGTACGTTTTCTACCCCGTTCCCAGTCCTTGCCCAAGTCCCTGACTCTGTTCCCGACATAGTCCCGGACAGTCCCTGACAGTCTGAGCAGTCCGGATTCCCTGTCGTTGACTTAGGGTGTCGTTGAACCCATTGACCATGTGGTCAGGTACAGGGACTGGTGGTATTGTAGAGTTGCTGAGAGTAGTCTGATTTGAGGTTTGTCCTTTCATTTGGATGATGATGGTTAGTGTAACTGGGACAGCAGCCCCATAATTGGTGTAATAGGTTAATGAATGGCGTCTTTCAGAAGTTGAAACTTGGTGGTGAATTTTGGCTGGCCATCAGAGTGCCCTGTTTCACAGATATTTACAAGGGGATAGGTTTCTTTCATTTATTTCTATGCTGTGGTGAGTTTCTCAATCTCCCCGACCTCATGGTTGGCTATGGCTGTTATAGTTTGTGGTGACCCCGTAACACCATAACACTAAAACACCAAAACATGTTGACAAGGTTGGTCACAGCCCTGTCCCGTGTCCTGTGAGCCCTTATTGCACTACACTGACCCAGTATTTGCTTATCAATCAAACAACTTTATTCGGAATTATGCCTTCAAAGTAAAAACTTGTTACAATATAATAAAATCCCATAAAATTAACAATAGTCAAAATTGAGAGCCCAAAAAAAATACATTAATACATTAAAAAGATTAAATGAGTCATCACAATTAATAAAAAGAATCTGTATCTTATAAAAGATTGTCATAAAATGAAGGATTCCATCAGTCTAGGTGTTTGTATCGTGGTCAGGGATAGACAATGTGTTCTTTTTGATGTTACTTTGTCTAACCCTCCACATGGTCAATAAAAAATGTAAGACCGCAAACACTACACTCAGGCTGGTGTCACTAGTTAAAATTCGCAGAGCCTCTCTATGTAACCAAACACCTATATTACAGCACAGCGGGCGAATATATAATCTCCTGGGGACTTAATACACTGGACAAAAAAGTAAGACATGGTTAAGCATTTCAATAACTTCAAAGCAAGATACACAACACATGGAAGGAGACCGCAATGCACCCCCACCACCTTGTTGTAAAGGAATAAAGGGGCCGGGACCCATATCTGACCTGCATATACAGTTTCCTGGCAGTCATCGGATCAATTTCATCAAAAACATTCTCCAGCCCATAACTATCTTTCCTTTGGAGGAATGTCATGGTCAGAGATCCTATAATTGACTGGCGATGCAGCAGACTCAGCTTATAATACCAATAAGCATTCTTAACTTGGGCTTTAGATGCTCCACAAGCCTCTAAAGGTGCATTCCAAAGACGGCTGAGACCGATATCAGAAAGAGTAGACCGTACATACTTCAGCCATGGGATATCGCTTGCACCCGCACTTCGCAGTATCTCCAACAAGCCTGTCTGATAAGATGCCAGCTCAGGAGTAGACCAGAATCTCTTCCAGTATAATATGGGCCTCAGACCGATCACATCCATTATGTTTCTTTGTTCCATGTGTAACCTTAAGAGAATCAAAGGGGTACTATTTGGGAGGCCAATTAGTTCTCGTAAAACAAATTCTCAACTAGCCCAAGAGTGGACACATCCCCATGCTCCCAAAGATCTGATCCATACAGGGGCTGAGCCAAGCACTTGGCAATTGAAAATTTGCAAAGCTGGGTAGATGGGACAAAAGGAAGAACCCTTCAGTGATTTTATAATCCCTCCCGAGGTTTGCTCTAACCTTAGGCTACTCCTATTTATATGCAAATACCAATTAAAGTGCTCAGTGTGGGTAACTCCCTAGTACGCAAAGGTGCAAACACGTTCCATGGGAGGACCTCTAAGGGTAGGATTCGGACATGTGGTGCCACAAGGGTTTAGTACCATATATTTGGTTTTAGAGATGTTAATATCCAAACCTCTGAGAGTGCAGAAGGTTTTGAATCTATCTAGGATCTTTCGAAGGAGATTTTGATATGAGCAACGTATCGTCCGCAAACTTCAGGGCTGGAACTCTGGTGTTTGCAAGGGGCGGTTCATCAGAGCCACCATAATCCACAAAGGTTGCTAAATCGTTAATGAAGAGGGAGAAAAGGCTTGGAGCAAGAACACATCTCTGTCTCACTCCCCTTTTTTTAACAGGGAAATGTTCTGTCAATTCTCCCTTCTGGCCGTATCTTACTTGTGCATAATTATTCTTATGCAAGCGCCTAATCATGATCAGCAGATAGACCAGACCAGCCAACACCTGTCAAAGCTTGGTGCGGGAAAACCAAATCAAAGGCTGATCTAAGAACAAAAAATACTACATACATCTGTCCCCGCTCTAGTAAAACAAATTTCCAATAGTGAAGTTGGTTTTAGGTCTACCTAAAAAAAGGTCTCCTGGGACCTCATCCAATCTTTGGGCCTTATAAGGGACAATGTTATTAATTGCCAGTACAACCTCCTTATTAGTGATATCTAAGCAGTTGGGGGATCAGTCATAGTGGCATATGGAAATGATTCTGCACAAATCTCAGTGGTTGTTACACTACTGGTAGAAAAAATGGTTTCAACACCAGATGGTGCGCTAGATTCTTGGGGAGAATATAAGTTGGAAAAATGGACAACCCAAGCAGTCATAGATATATGATTTTTGATCAGGGTTGGCCTCCATGGAGCCAGTGGCAACTATATTCCAGAAGGAGCTTGAATCCCCCCTTTTTATGGCTGCCATCAGGTTTTCCCCCTTCCTAGTCTCCCAGTCTCTCTTAGCCTCCCAAATACGAGCTTTATACAACTTTCTAGATTCTTGGATCTTGGACCGGTCTTGCAACTTAATGGCAGATGGCAGCACCCCTCTAGCCATTATGCAATGTGTACTATACCAGGTAAGGGGTTTCGGCCTCCTGCCCAAGTTACAAGATTCTACAAAAAAGAAGTAGCGTAATTTCAGAAAACAATTGTAAATGTACATTAGCAAGGTCGGCCCATTTACCTAACTCAGGTTGGAACTGCTCTAGTAACTTCAAGCGGTCACCTAAACCTCCAGCAACACAACCATAAATTCTACCAGTTAGTTTTTCCGAAAGTGAAGGTACACTCCTTTTAACCCTGCCCTTATTAGTAGATAGGGCCAACCTTTTGTCAAAAGTTTCATTACCGTTAGCATGCACTATGGGCGTGGTCCCCTTAAACTCCAGCGATAGGAGGTAGTGGTCACTTTCGGTACATGGGATCATCATCATATCTATTAAATCAGGCCACAGACGGATATTCAATAGAATAAAATCCAGGAGACTGGAACCCTGACGTCTATTAAATGTATGATTTCCCTCCCTGTCTATATTTGTTTTTAGCATTGCAGACCCTCAAGCCCTGGTTTAAAGTAAATGCATTTAATTGAACTGCCAGAGGGGATCATCTAATTGCTACTGTAATCAACAGTTGTGGTATAGACCATACTTGGTTCTCCTCAAGGGAGTGAAGTCTAAAATGAGCATTGAGTGGCTCAAACTGGCAGTTTAGGTCACCTCCAACAATTTTCATCACCTCAATAGGGAGTGAATATAAATGTGTGGATAACAGCTTGATCACTTCCGACTCGGGCTTACTGCCCCTGGGCCTACAATATACATTAAAGATATAACATAAGGTAGAGTCTGGAAATTCAAGACTAACACCGAGTACATCAGGTGAACCAACTTAATTTCTTTAATGGCGGAACAAAGGACAGTCTTAACCCATATTGTAATGCCCCCTGAAGGCTGACCTCTCCCTGCGGAAATAGCCAACTCACTATAAGAGGCAAACCCTTGGCGGAAAAGAGGGACAGTAGACCAGGTCTCCTGAAACAGGTACATATCGTACAAGTCAATAAAATTACACCACTCTGGGTTCGAAAGTTTAGAGTGTAATCCTGCAATATTTAAACAAACCAATTAGATAGATGAGGCGGGGGCCAAGCTCACATCACTGAGGGCATCAAGGCTCAAATGACCTTCCTTTTCTGTTTCATCAAGTCAGTCCACCTCCGCCAAAACATCATAGCGGTTGTGGACCGGAATACCAGAAAGTAAGGGCATAAAAGGATCAGGAGTAGCAACTGGATCACAAAGATATTTAAATACAGGCAAGCTAAGGTTTGTAAAAGTAGCCCAAGGGAAATGGCAGGATATTAGTAGGGACCTGGTAACTTCTTTCAGGCCCGAAGAGCAAATACTGGACCAAAGAGGGTGATTTTAAATTTACAATGATACAGTCACATTGTTGGTCCACAGGCGTGGGGCCAATCCAACCCACATTTCTTGTCATTAGAATGTTACATTTCAACTTAGGACTGAAGTTTCTATGCCTGGTTAACCAATGCAAAGTCTTGTTAAGCAGATCATCGTGTGACTCCTGTTGATCCTTCCATAATGGAGCATCTCCTGACAAGACTAAAACATATCGACAAGAAGCTGGAGGGAGATTAATCACCGGCTGGTTAATTGTTTGTATCGGACACCACGTAGAATCAAGTCTCTTTATATCATGACTTTCTAGTGACTCCTTCTTTAAATGCCTGCTTTGGATAGAAACAGGATCAATAACCACTGGGGAGGATACACTGAGTTTTGATTTGTAGTTGCAGCCCTAACAAAGGAATCACCCTGTGCCAAGGCAAGTAGGCATTAAATAATTTCAGCCCGCGTGCGGGCCGCTGCCAAATCAGGGTTTAGAACTTGTGCTAAGTGAAATTCGAACAATCTACATATCCCCGGCAATTAGAAAACAAAAGCAAACGTTTAATAGCTTCTAGTCGTGCAGTGACCGGTGATATTACCTCCTGCATCAGGACATTAATCTTATCCAAACAACACTCCAGGGAGAACGCCCCTTCTAACAGCTTAGGCGTCAAGCCAGTGGAACTGTCTTTCACAACAGGGGGATGAGTGCATTCACAGGAGGGAATTGGGGTCAATTCAGGGGTTGATAAAATTCACCTGTCTGGGTTGACATTCCCCTTCGGTCAAATATACCCAGCCGCTTGGAATGTTTGGTGACTGGCATAGATTTTAAAGTAGTCTTTTCCCTGACCCTTGACCCTGTTTTCAGGCAGGTCGCTCCCCATGCCGCACCGCACCACCTGTGTGCCCGTGTCCCGCTTGCTGCTGCTGCCGTGAGTTCGAGGCCCTCCTCCACCCGCAGGCTTCCACCTGCGCCTCATCCCTGGTGGCCCAGTGGGGAGCCGTAAGTATCTGTGTGCCCCCTGTGCCCCCTTTTGCCTGTCTGCCTCTCTTTATTGCCTGTCTGCCTCTGTTTTTATTTTCTGTATTTCGGTTTTTTGGTGTATTTCTTTTTTGTAGCATTGTATTGTGCCTCGCATTTTCCGCCCGTTTCCGCTCTCCCTTTCCTGCCGCTGCGTCCCCTGCAGTCCCGCCCCACGCGCGCCCATTCGTCCCGCTCCCGCCTCCCAGCTGCTCCTCCCTCCCACCTCCCCTTCTTATGGCGGCCGCTAAGCGGCCGCGCAGCGGATGCGTGCAGCGGGCGCACCTAAGGCAAGCCCGTCTGCGCCTGTCCGCGCCTGGACCGCGCCCAGCACCAGACCCCCTGGCCCCCGCGAACACCACGACGACCGACGCCACTACGATGCCAGCACCCTCCACGCACTCAACACCGGATGATCACACGCTTGCTTCCTGGCCGCCCCGAAGCGCACCCAAGGACCCTTCTCCTGCCGGAGCTGCAGCTTCACCAGCCTCCGAGCCGCCAAACCGCCCACCGAGAAAGGACGCAATCACCTCAGATGCATACTACTCAACACCCGCTCCGCACGCAAACATGCCGTCGAACTCTGGGACCTGCTCGACACATCCTCCCTGAACGTCGCTTTCTGACAGAGACCTGGATGAACGCCCACTCGGCACCCGACATCGCCATAGCCATCCCGGACGGCTACAAGATCACCCGCAGGGACCGCACCAACGGAGTAGGAGGAGGAATCACCATCATCCACAGGAACACCCTCAGGGTCTCGACCAGCACCGACGACACCCTCAGCACCGCCGAACACCTGCACTTCCAGATCCACACTGACCCCAACACCACCCTCAGAGAAACTCTCGTCTACAGACCCCCCGGACCACGGCCTCAGTTCAGCGACTCCATCGCCAACTTCGTCAGCACGCACGCCCTCGCCTCCACAGATTACATCCTCCTCGGAGACCTGAACTTCCACCTCGAAAACAACAACGACAGCAACTCCACCACCCTGATCGACAACCTCCCCAACCTCGGACTCAGACAGCTCATCACAACGCCCACCCACTCCGCCGGTCACACGCTCGACCCCATCTTCTCTGCAAGCTCCCACGTCACCTTCAGCCACACCACTGAACTCCACTGGACCGACCATCGCTGCATCCACTTCACCTTCCAGAAACCCACCACACACCACCACACTCAACGGACCCCCCGCCGCAGCTGGAGCAAAGTCACCGAAGACCAGCTAAACACCACCCTCGCCCGAAGCCCACCCTCCGACCCCATCAACACCGCCACCCACAACCTCAGACAATGGATCAACGACTGCGCCAACACTCTCGCCCCGATCAAGAAACCCTCCAACAGATGCATCGACAGAAAAGCCAGCTGGCTCACCGCCGACCTCCAGGCCTCCAAGCAAACCTGCCGAAAGCTCGAGAAGAAATGGCACCTCGAACAGACACCGGACAGCTATGCAGCCCACAAGAACGCCATCCGCAGACACCATCACCTCATCCGATCCACCAAAAGGGCCTCCTTCAAGGACCGCCTCAACAACAATGCACACAACAGCAAAGAGCTCTTCAAAATCGTGCAGGAACTCTCCAACCCCAGCTCCAACACCAACGACATCCCACCATCGCAAGACCTGTGCGACTCCCTAGCCGCCTTCTTCCACCGCAAGATTGCAGACATCCACGACAGCTTCAACAACCAGGTCACCCTGACGGCCACCGACACCTCAGACTCTCCGCCCACCATCCACAACAATCCCCTGCTCACCTGGGTCAACGTGAACGACGATGACACCATCAAAACCATGAACACCATCCACTCCGGCTCTCCGTCAGAACCATGCCCGCACCACATCTTCAACAAAGCCAGCGCCACCATCGCACCCCATCTCCATAAGATCATTAACATCTCCTTCAAGACCGCGACCTTCCCGGTGAGCTGGAAGCACGCCGAGATCAACGGCCTACTCAAAAAACCCAAGGCGGATCTGAGAGACCTCAAGAACTTCCGGCCCATCTCCCTACTCCCGTTTCCGGTGAAGGTCATCGAGAAGATCGTCAACGGACAACTAACCCACTACATCAAGGAGAACAACATCCTGGACCCGTCCCAGTCCGGGTTCCGCAGCAACCACAGCACCGAAACCGCCCTCATCGCCGCCACCGATGACATCAGGGCCCTGCTGGACAACGGAGAAACCGCGGCCCTCATCCTCCTGGACCTCTCAGCCGCCTTCGACACAGTCTGCCACCACACTGTACGCACACGCCTCCACAACGCAGGGATCCGAGACAAGGCCCTGGAATGGACCACCTCCTTCCTCTCCGGCAGAACCCAGTGTGTCCGCCTCCCGCCCTTCCGATCCGAAGCTTCCGAGATCATCTGCGGCGTTCCCCAAGGATCATCCCTCAGCCCGACACTGTTCAACATCTACATGGCACCGCTCGCCCACATAGCCCGATTGCACAACCTCAACATCATCTCCTATGCCGACGACACCCAGCTGATCCTCTCCCTCAGCAAGGACCCCTTCACCACCAAAACCAACCTCCACGAAGGAATGAAGGCCGTCGCCGAGTGGATGAAGAACAGCCGACTGAAACTGAACTCAGACAAGACGGAGGTCCTCATCCTCGGCTCCACCCCCTCAGCCTGGGACGACTCCTGGTGGCCGACCACACTGGGAGCAGCACCGACACCCACCGACCACGCACGCAACCTGGGGTTCATCCTCGACTCTGCACTCTCCATGACCAAGCAAGTCAACGTCGTCTCATCCTCCTGCTTCCATACCCTCCGCATGCTCCGCAAGATCTACAGATGGATCTCCACCGAAACCAGAAGAACGGTCACCCAGGCCCTCGTCAGTAGCAGGTTGGACTACGGAAACGCCCTCTACGCAGGAGCCTCGGCCAAACTCCTGAAACGACTGCAACGTATACAGAATGCCTCTGCATGCCTCATCCTCGACATCCCTCGCCACATCACACCCCACCTGAGAGACCTGCACTGGCTCCCCGTCAACAAGAGGATCACCTTCAAGCTCCTCACCCACGCACACAAGGCACTTCACGACACCGTACCAGCATACTTCAACAGACGACTCACCTTCTACACCCCGAACCGCCAGCTCCGCTCCGCCGACCTCGCCCTCGCCACCATCCCCCGCATCTGAAGAGCAACCTCCGGCGGCAGATCTTTCTCCCACCTCGCCGCCAAGACCTGGAACACCCTCCCCATCCACCTGCGGCAGACCCAGGACCTAATAACCTTCAGGAGGCTGCTCAAGACCTGGCTGTTCGAGCAGTAGCAGCACCCCTGCCCCCCAGCGCCTTGAGACCCTCACGGGTGAGTAGTGCGCTTTACAAATGATTGATTGATTGATTGACCACAGGAGATATCACAGAGTGTACCCGAACCAGAGAGTCTGGTAGCTTATTGCAGGCGCGTCCAAGCTTAAGGTAGCAGGGGGTGTTCAAGAGGTGTAGCCACATTCATTAAACTAAGGGAGAGTCTTCTTGCTGTGGAGTCAATTTCATTGCTGATGGCATTCACCACTCTTTGTAAAATTCGATCAATTGACGTTGGACCAGGGAGATGCTTAGATACAATGAAGGGACCTCCAGCCTTTTTCCTCCCCATTATATTAAGCCGAATATGCCACAAATAAGTTAAAATAACAATAAAAGGATCAATATGATTAAAATCAAAGTGGGTCAACAAACATACCTCAAGATAGAACTAAAGGGAGTGGCCCAGCCAAGCGTCCTTCGGGCTCTGATGGGCTCAGACAGGCCCGCTCTTGGCCCGATCTTCGCCCAGGCACATCCCGCGCGCGTCCCTTGCTGCGTGAGATGAAATGCTGGCTTTATGCGCCTCTTGCGCGTGTGCTGCTGGTGCTTGTGGTGTGAGCCCCCCTTCTGCCTGTAAACGTCCCACGCAACGGGAGCTGAAAGGCTGGCTTTATGTGCCTCCTGGCGCTTTGAAGAAACGTTGGCGGCCGCACTGCCACGGGTGCTGCGGGGGTTTGGGGTGCAAGCCCTGCTTCTGCCTGTAAATGTCCTGCGCTGTGGGAAGCTGAAAGGCTGGCTTTATGCACCTTCTGGCGCTTTGAAGAAACGTTGGCAGCCGCACTGCCATGGGTGATGCTGGGGCTTGTGGTGCGAGCCCCCCTCCTGCCGGTAAACATCCAGTATTTGCAGTATTTGTGTAACATAGCAATGTGCATGTTATGCTATCTTTTAAATGCAGACTAAGCAGGACTGTTTAAACGGAATTGGGCTGGTACTGTTAACGTTGGAGAGAGTGAAGTTTAAACTTTGCTTGCAAAGCTAGGAAACTTAATGCAAGCAGGTGAAGATTCCACTCTCAGCTTGCATACAAAGTGTGGGTCATCATGTTAAAGGGAATTATATCTCCAGTTGTTCCCACTTCCTTAATGCTTGCCATTTGTGGTGCCAGTGACATGCTGCAGTGCCTGTGTAGCATCATTTTCCATCTGTTAAAACTGAAGCTGACAAGGAATACAGTTACACACTTCAGGAAACGGAAATAGTGAGTTGTGTCACTAGTGACAGCTCACGACTCCGAGTGTCAATGCTAGGTTTCCATCCTTCAGGACTTAATTTTATGTCTTGCCTAAAAACAGCTTTAGCTGTCATTGTCAAAGACATATTGTCTACCACACGATATACATAACATGAGTTTGCGTCAGCACTGTGCTCATAACGGGATGGTTTTTTCATCTTAGTTCCCTGCTCCTTATTTGATGGTTTTCCTTCTTATTCTTTTTGTACAACCTAATGTGCAATTTGGTCTCACTGTATTTTGAATGGATGAGTTGTATCCTTTTATTACTGATGTGTGGACATTGGAATGCATGAGGGACTGATTCCTCTGTATCTCTCTGTCTCTCCCTACCCCCATCTTTCTTACCCCCCTGCTTTCTTTATTTTTAGGTCAAGCCTATACAGCGCTTGCGCTGTCTGGAGATCTGTTGTATGTACTTTGTGGGCTCTGGAGATCAGCCCCAGGACTTGTCTGCTTCCACTTTTGCTTAGGGACTTTTTTTTCTGTTCAACTGCCTCTAATTACCTGTCTTGATAGAAAACGACCAGTAGAGGTCAGTAAAATCCCAGAATTGCTTTCTGCTTGTTCAACTGCCTCTATTTAACTGTCTTGATCGAAAACGACCAGTAGAGGTCAGTAAAATACCAGAATTGCTCTCTGCATAGGGACTTTCTTTTTTTATTGTTCTGGCAACTGCCTCTATTCAGGTTTCTTGACAGAAAACGACCAGGCAGGGTCAGTAAAATACCAGAATCACTTTAGCATTCCCTAGGTTCCAGGTCATAGAAACGTGTCTTCCACGAGCACCTGTAGACAATAATATTTTTTCAAATCTTGTATTTTCAGTGATATGACCACCGAAGACCCCAATTTTATATTAAAAACAGAGCTTTGGACTATACCATTTCCCTCTGATAGGCAATATTTCTTTCCATGTGTTCCCTTACCTGGTGTGTTCCGCAGTTTTGTGCTTACTTTCCCTCCATGTTAAAGAATAGTAGATGTTTCAGCACCCAGGCTAATGTGCTGCATAGCTAAATACATATAAGGTGCCAATGGCGAGACCGATTGCACTGCAAATGCTTGTTTTTAAAGTACTCCCTCCAGGCCAGGTTTCCCCCAGCACCTTCCACCCTTGTGCTCCTCCTGCCAATATAATTGCACGTGGGCATCATCAAATGATTTGTATATCCTTCCGGGATGGCCGCCCAAGCATGCACCAGCACGTCATGCCGCCTTGCAATGCTTTACGCCTTACGCACATTAGCAATCTATGAAAAGTAAAACTTAGGCAAAACCAACAGGTCTGTCCCCCTGTGTCAAGGTTGCAACATATTTGCCGAATGCTTGTTATTCTAATGTATGCCAAGCATGCGTATATTTTTGTTTAACTTCACTAGCTTTACAAAGTGTGAAGTTGTGAAACTTTTGACGTTCACTAGGTATACACCCCTAGGTGAAAGAAGCTTTTCTTTTCCATTGGTATGCTCTAACTAAAGAACTAAATAATCTACCACAACGCATTGAAGAGTATGGGTCAAAATAATGAGTTACTTGTTCTTGATTGTTTTTATATGGTTTTATTCATGTTTTGCCTTTTAGGTGACTTTTATTTTAATAATGTAAGGATAGTGTCCGATTTCATGTTATGTTCTGTGTATTTTAACACAACTGTTGAGATTTCAGATTTGCTTTTTAAAAGATGTATGAATTGCATTTTATTCTGTGGTGGCTATGTGTATAATAAAATGGAATAACTGTGAAATATGCTCAGCGCAGTAAACACGTCTACAGAGAACACGGAGCCCATCCATTCTGCAGAGTGTGCGCCAGATGTAGCAATTGAAAAGCTATATTTCTGAAAAGCGTTACTGGTCTGTTGGTTCTGTGTACGCCAGGGGACCGACAAGGAAATAAGACCTTGTGAATTTTAATAAGGAAAGGAATGGCTTCAGATGAATGTTCACAGAATGGCTGCTTCTTAGTCTATCTTAAGCTGCTCCATGTTTATACAGTGTACTAAATCTATATGTTAGCTGATGCCTCCTGTAAATTAATATTCACTTAATTTATAAAACCACTCATATTTCCATAGATAATCAGGCCGACTTAGAGGTTCAGGGAATCCCGGCACACCTGAAGCATCCCAGGACCCTACCCATAATTCTTGTGCCATCATATACTAAAGTACTGACTGATATCTAATTTGGAGGTCCGATTTGTAGTGCAAGCAATACCATATATTGTATTTCATTGTATGAAAAATATATTTTGCTGTTGAAGCAGCATAGGATTCACAGTTTAGTTACACCAGGGACACAGTCACCTTTAAAAGTAATAAAACAAATGCATTCAAACTCTGTACCTCCTGCTGGTCCTAACAAATCTATCCACCACGTTTGTCCCTAGTGTTCAAATCTGTTTTAGACATTCACATCCTCTAGGCTTTTCTCCAGTTCCCAGAACTTACCAGTCTGCTGATGCACCTCCCAGCTACTTTCTTGCTGATAACCTGCTGGTACTCACACCAGCCTGCAGGATCGGACTGACTAATAGGGCAATCAGGCAGACCCAAAAAGCTTAGCTGAAAGGTCAGTGTGCGGGCTGTTTTTTTCGGTTTGTGGGCCTGTTCTATGGTTTGGTGGGGTGTTTTGTTCTCTGATATTGCATCAAACTTGCCTGCAGCAAGCACAAATGCATGCAGTCGGCCATAACACATAAACAGCTTCTCTTTACAAGTTTAAAACTGCCCTGATTTGCAAATGTGGGCCACTTTTTTATCAACTTGTTTCTAATGGGGAATCTCTTATTTTGCTGCCTCTTTTCTGTCTCATTCGGACCTTGTCTCCATCACCCCCTTAGAGTATCTCTAAATGTCCAGGCAACATTTCATTTTTCCTGCACCGACCAGCACCATGCCATGTCTACAGGTCACTTTATTCCTACTGACCTGTTTGGCATTCCCCAAAGTGGACTTACTGATCCTTTGGTGAGACTGCCTGCACATGAGTCAGAACAGAAGTATCTCATAGATGTTTAATCCTCTAAGGAAATTATCTCCAAATAAGATTTTTTGGTCATGTTCCTCACATGATAAAAAAAAATAATACACATATTTCAGATTCTCATACTTAGAGTTTCTGTTTTTCAGTTAAACCTGAATAAAAATGTTAATTTCAGTAGAAATCGGAAAACACCAAATTTTGTGGCATGTTTACTGATTTGGCGTCCTCTAGCATCAAACAGTAGAAATGAAGCCCTACCTCTAAGCACTTATCTATGATAGATGCTCCTACTATGACCCCCTTATGCCATGCTATGCTAAGCCACATAATATTCCCTTGTGGACATCTGCAAGTTCCATAGACCCTTAGGGCCTTCTTTCACTCCCTTTCTGGGAACATGGCTTACATCATATGACATTCAGCTCAGTTTTCACTGTATTTTGCTGAACAGTGGCCTGCAAATACACAGCTGAGCTCTGAAATGTGTCTTAGTCCAGGCCAAGTAACTCAATGATTTCTTCTTCCTTCACTGAAAGCAGGATGCATTCATATGCATATGGACGCATCTAGAATCAATGTCCTCCAATAAAACATTGCAACCATCACTCCTGTTCTTAGATTTACATTGTGAAGGTCTAAAAAGCAGAGTATATGAGCTGCATCCCTTCATAGAGAAGAACAAGGGCCATGTCATGAAAATTCGCAGTGCCCATGTTCATGAGTTAGTTTTAGTGAAACTGCACTGCCTTTAGTGCATAAATTAACTTGGAAATGTATGAGATAGTAAATATGCTGTAGGCAGTGCTGTTCAGAAACAATAAGAGCCAACCACTGCCTCGTGATTCCTACTATATGTAGCAGATGCTGCAGTTTCAGCAAAAACATGTGTATTGATCTGGTCTTTGTCTGCACAATAACGTGGATACAGCCCAAGGATCACAAAGTTCAATTTTCATTCTAACTGCCTCCTTGCCAAACAAAGCTTAGAACTTAAGGTTCTGAATCAAGGTTAGACACTTGGTAACATCACATGTACAAAACACTGTGACCATATTTACTGTTAAGATATTGAGTTATACTCTTTCCTCTGAGATGGGAAATGAACTATAATAGTGCACACTGTACAAAATACATGGGTAAAGTGTTTTGTGCATTTGTCAAAAATGACAGGCAGGAACTTAGGGCCCGATTATGAGTTTAGCAATCTCCCCGCTGTACCACCATGGCGGTGGCTCCATGAAGACTGCTGAGGCGGCAGTCTTCCGCCTGCCGTATTACAGTGCATGCATCCTGAACCACTTACCACCGTAGGCGGAGTGGCTTCTTCTAGCAGCTTCTTGGACTGCAAGGTTGGCGATGCATACTCGGTCCCCGTCAGAGCCGCGGGCTCCCGCCAAACCGATTTGAAAACACAATTGTACTGGCAGTCCCATGCGGCGGTTCCTCAACGGTGGTAGGCTGTCGCAGTACGCTCTTAGTAAAGCAGCAGAACAGTGCCCATTGGATGGATACAAAAACAACACAGCTGATATCCATTGGCCAAGTGGGCACACCTGCAAATCACACTATAAAACACAACCCATCCCAGACCATGATCCTTTGCCTCTCCACTGCAGCACAGCAAGACAGACAGCACACTTTTTTGTTCAGATTAGGCAGTCTTTTTTCCCTACCCTATTTAACACTCTCCACAAACTTTTATTGCTTTTTTTTCTAATATCCTGTGGTGTTTTTTTTAAATCATTGTTACTCACTTTAATTTACACTTATATTACCTCAAACAAATCCACGTCTTTCAGATACTGAGTTGTCAGTCATGGTGGATGAAATCATAAGAGTAGAGCCACAATAGTTAGGAGCCCAAGACCAACATACTCCTCTCAGTAGGAAAAGGTAAATGTGGGACAGGATAGTCAACAGAGTGAATGCTGTAGGTACCATCCTGCGCACAAAGGAAGAAATTAAGAAGAGGTAGAATGACCTGAGGGGGAATGGGTGTTCCCTGGCCTCCAAACAACTGGGAGGAGAAGGTCTTGGCCATCCTGCATTCTGAGGACTTGACAGGAATAGCTGGGGGAGTGGAGTCTGGTAAGTTACACCTCACAAACTTTCAAAACCCTTCAATGTCCTGTATGCTTTCATCTCAGCTTTTGCTATCCTGTTGTCTATCTACTTTCCTAACATGCAATACTCAAAGTATCAGAGATGTTTAATAGTCAGTGCCAATGTGTATTGTGGCATATAAGATCACATGTATCAATCTCTGTTACATTCCACATGTTGGAATGGTGACTGTAATTGCATTACTGTGAAATCATCATCTCAGGACCCATGATATGTGCCAATATGTAAATGTCTGGTCCAGCCCAGCTACATTTTGACAACAGGTATATTACACCAACTATTTTGCAAGTGTTGGGAAGTAGAGATTGGAATGACTACAACTACCAAGAGGCTCTTTTTCTGTAACTCAAAACAAGATCCAATAGTGATTTTGCCCATTCTCACTTGTCTGCCATGTTACAACCAATGTTCATTTCTCATGGACTGAGCAATCTATATATAATGCTCTACTCAGAGACATTTTAGCCTATTTGGCTTAATGTTGTTCTGGTCTCCTAAACTCAAACTATTGATGGTATGAGTGACACCATACCAAGTGTGTATCTCAAATATCTCTTTAGGCATTAAGGGACCTTAGCTGATTAGAAGTGGCAGGTGATCCATTGACTCTGCACTACTCACATGATGACTAAAGATATATATACAACCAAGTTATGTGTTTGCCTGTATTGAACATAACTAGGCATTGGAATGGTCAAATAGACATTTTACTTCTCCACTGTGTTGGCTTAAATGTTTGGGAGATGTCATATTAATTCCTTAATCCATAATGCAACATATCAACACATCTTTTGAGCTGCTCAATTCTAGTACATGTATTAAATGTCTCCAAAGGTCTTGTTAACAACTTCAATACCACGGAAATATATCAAAATAGTAATCTCAACGTATTTTGTTTTTCCTAGGTCTGTACTTACTGTGACACAAGACATGTGAATGTAGCTACCACACTTCCACCAATAACAATGTTCTCTATTTCACAACAGGTTTATCTGGCACGGCGCCTGGGCAGAGCTGTCAGCAAGAAACTTCAACCTTAATATCCTCCAGTTTGTGCAACACACTCACTCTGTGGACTATTTCTGGACACTTTTCCCTTTCTGATGGGAGTAGTATTTTGGACTTTGAACTTCAGACAATTTGGCATCTACAACTATGGTTTCATTCACCATGTCCAGGGTTCTCCAAAGTTAGTCCTGGAGGGTCGGATCCATGCCAGATTTTTTAGATAACTACATTTATTTAATGGGGGATATGCTAAAGATCTGGCATGAATCGGCCCTCCAGGGCCGACTCTGGAGAACCCTGACCAAAATTGACTACTTCACTTTTTTTGTTATGTTTGTGTTTGCACAATGTATATCTTCGCCTTTACCATTTTATAAAAATCATTGTCTGCTGTAGTAAATCTCACATCTAGCAATGTATATGCATACTCCCAACTGAACTTTACAATGTTAAAACAAACTACTTGTGTAAGCATGGATATGTTGCATGTACTCAATGTTTATCTCAGGATCAGAATCATGTCACACCAACACATACATACAAGTGTCTTGTCTTTATTCCATGTTTCTAATCATAGTCTGGCATGATCTCAGAAACATAGCAAATCAAACGTGACTCAAATATTCAGTGTCATTGATCACATTTTCTGAAACAAACCTTAACAACACTTTCATGGAGGGAATACATCATACAATTTCCTAAAGAATATGAAAAAAATGTTTTGCTCTATATCATTAGCTTGAGCCATATCGCATACCTCACAAAAGGAAACCCACACCATTTAAACCAGTAAACAGACACATGCCAGTACAACAGATTGTGATCACAGGGTCATTTCAATACAGTGTTGCTACATCTGGTGGAATGTCACATACAAAGTTCAGTGATGTGCCGCAAACACTTTGGCCTACAATGAGGAGACACATGAACATCTACATATAGTTTATACACAATAAGGATTTAGCCAATGTGAAGGGAGACTAGCATGATTTAGGCCCACAACAACATTTTGTTGGTGCACATGATGGCACACAAATTGCATTAGGACCACCACATGACAACAAGTCCAATGCATTCCTCTTAACTTCCATCCTATCGCTGTTCAAGCTGTCTTGGTAGAGTGTTTGTACACCCAAAGTCTGTGACAGACATTCCCAGGAACAATCCATGTCCACTTCATACCTCTAAACAGCATCTTATACCCGCTAATGTCACAACTCTTAAATGTCCAAATGAAGATGACATAGTGAAGGTACCTAAAACAGACCAAAACAAAAAAATTACCTATGAAACCATATTTATGACACAATTCACAGAGTCAACTTCTGGAGAAAACAGTCCATGACAAAAATCTAAGCTAAACAAAGCAACACTAACAAAATAAGCATGTGTCAAAACCTTCCTCCACAATCACCTTTCACTAGAATTTGCCAGAGCTTTAGCTTCCTAATATTTTCCCTAAACATACTCCTCACATAATCACAGCAGTTGCTTTAATAGTCAAAGTCATGACATCTCACAACATACTTACACTCATAAGAAGTTGTCAATGAGATCTTGACACAAGTTAGCTACTTTCTTTTCACCACTATCATCATTATTTGTCATTTCAGGACCCTCGCCCGTTGGCACTTTATGGTCTCCATTCTCTGCAATTTAAGGGATGTTCCATCTCAGGGCGATGTTGTGGAGCATGCAGCAGGCCATGCGATTTGACACACCTTCCTGGGTCAGTAGAAGAGGGCTCCCCCAGTCTTGTCCAGACATCTTCATGTGGCCTTCAGAAGCCCAAAAGCCCACCCCACTGGTTGCTGTGTTCTTCCATGGGACTCATTGAAGCGGACTTGCCCAGGTGTAGTTGGATTACTCAGCGGTGCCAACATCCATGGACAGATGGGATATGCTGAGTTTCCTAGATGGAAGACAGACATAGGTGCAACAATAAGTTACACACTCTCTGATCATACTACCTGACACCACCCCCACAATGTTAGGACAGATCAAACTTACCAACAAGCCAGCCCCTCCCCAGTGGTAGTTTTGACATGAGCTGGTGTATGATGCTGTTCCGCAGTATGAAGGAATCATGGGCTGATCCTGGGAACCGGGCACAGATGTTTGAGATATACAAATTCTGTAAGCAGACAACTTGCTTGCAAGTTAATAGAATGGAAGTGCAACCTCTTATGGTAAACCTGGTCCCTGGCTTGCAGTGGCACTAAGGCAATATGGGTGCCATCAATGGCTCCAACCACATGTGGGATGCAACCAAATCCATAGAAGTCAACCTTCACCATGGCTGAATATCCCCGTCTGGGGAACTGGATGTAGCTGTCAATGCGTCTCATCCTTGCTGAAAGCATGTCTTGTAGTACACCACTGATCATTGGTTGTGAAATGCCACCAGATATAGCCACAGTGTATTGAAAGGAACCTGTGGCCAGAAAATGCAATGCTGACATAAGTCTCACAATAGGGGGGATTCATGTGGGATTAGTGTTTTGAGGAAGGAGATCAAGATCCAACTGATAACATAAAATCTTTATTGTTTGCCTGTTCAATGAAACTTCTTAATGACATCCCATTCTTCCATGGTCTGAAGGTCTGGCAATGGGCGGTACACTGGAGGCTGTTGCCTCCTCCCTCTCCTAGGGCACATATGTGTAGAGTGAAAACAATTTTGAACATTGGTCAAAGTGTCCAGAGTAACATATATGAAGAGTAAGCCAAAAGTCATGTGAAAAAACATAACTGCTTCAGAAACCATTACACATAGTTCACATAATATTTGTCTGCTGTTCAACAACCACCTTTAATCCCCACTGTGGTCTTCCCATGTGTGTGTAACAGAAATGTGCAGATTATACATCCAAAAATGTATCATGAGCATCCTAATATTTTCAAGTTTGAATTTTTCTCACAAAATACCATCACCCGCAGTGTACAGTGCACAGCTTTAATATAGCGTTTATACACAGTAATGCACTACACTGATGTCTGTGTAAAGGAAATTACAGAGCAATGGAGTAATACATATGTAAACATGTTACAACACATTTGTAGTGGTGGTGATGCACTTAGCAGTCTCCAATACTGTACATTAAACCGCTAAAATGGCGAATGCCTGACCTTGCATATTAGACATTCAGAACCTGCCTCCGCTGGCAAAAGTTGACCACACGGTGGGTGGTTTCATCCACAGCGGTCAAAGCAATAAGCTAACGTTGGTGATTGTGATGGTTGCAGCCCAATGGCTGTGTCTATCTATGTTGCTGACTGCGTACATGACGTACATGTACGCCGTGGTTGGAAAATAACTTACTTGCCTCCTGACACTGCTGCTGTCAAGATCTCCTCCACTTAGCTGTGTTTGCCACCTCTGGGAGCAATCACGCCAGGCCAAGCAGGTGAGAGGGCCCCTGCCTCCTCCCAATAGGAGCTGGAGATTATTGTGAAGAGGTCCTTCCCCTGTATGGCCTGCTCTATGGTTCACCAGAGGAATAGGTAACTATCTCACATGCATGTTTTACTCTGTTCAACTCCCTCCTTTCCATTCCCAAAGGCTACAAAGTGCCTCTGAGTCCCAGAGGGAATTCAGATTACTGTTGTAATATTGTTTTGATCCCTACATAGGACAATTAGTTTTTCACATTTTTTTACGCGGGGTAAGCAAATAATAATATGCTTATAGAGCACATTCCATCATTTGTCTGGTCACTACATGCTGATAGCAGGTGTTAATTATTGCTCAACTCAAAACTGCTCATTTAATCAACCCCAGGATGAAGGTTGAGTGGTTTTGCAGGGATAGGACCCAGGTACATTAGGTTACATACAAATGTCCACAAGGCGTGCATCAGTTGGTAGAGCTGTCTTGCTGACTGTAACCCGTTCAGTTTTAAAGGCTCAAACGTTCAGTGTTTTTGACCTAAGAAACTAAGTAATCCTCACTAGAACATTCAAATAGTATCTGAAATGAATGTGTCAATAATCCATTACCAGTCTCAAGAACATCTTTCTTCAGGCTGGGGTGAATTTCAAAATCTCAACTGCGGAAATTAGGACTGATTTAAAATTCAGTGTGAAGGGTTGTGACCAGGAAGCAAGCACATCATAATTGGCCCCAATTCTTTGCATGCTTCACTGGCTCGCTGTGAAGAACAGAACCTCCTTTAATATTTTAACCCTTGCCTCAAGCCATGCTTGCGTTATTAGGGTGTTGCCAGATTTAACACTTATCTCTTATAGGTAGTTGACAGATTCAATGTTAACAAGCCAAGGGCTGCACTCCAGATCCCGAAGGTTGGCACGCTGGGAGCTAAATATTTCAGAAATGCAAACAAATTAAATAAAAACTTTAAAGGCAGTCTGTAAGCCCCTGATAAAATATACCTAATTCTGTCACTAATATTTAAAACATTTTATTTGGACAGCCTTTTTTGCAGATCTAGCTTTGATACATCTGATCTTGACAAGTCGCCGAATTACCTTTTTTGACAGTGTATGTGAGCAATGCATATTCTGTCTGGCACTTAAAACATTGTATCAGAAACATCGCACTATAACAATCATCTTTAACAAGCGATCAAGCCACTGTCAGGACTTGTCAGCTGTAGGAATAGAACGTGATTTGTCAACTGCTCTGTTTTATAGGCGTACTTTATTAGAATAATGTCAGGTTTCCAGAAATTCGCATTTATTGCTTCATTTAAGGAGAAACGGACACAATTGCTGATGGCCTTCAACCCAAAGGATTTTTAATAGCTACACTTGCTTTATTAAACATCATATGCTCCATTAATTCGCAGTGCTATGTGTTTCTATTTACACATTACTGATATATGAATAGAGGAAGTTACAACATCAGTGGTGACAGCGCTGCTATTTTCATTCCCTGCATATCTGCAGGACTCCAAATTTTCAAACAAATAAAAGTTAATTCCTGGAGTGCGTGCTGCACTGTAGTAAAAATTCTACTGCAAATAAATGAATTTCTCCTCCTTACACCAGCCTCGGGTAGGAACACCATTTTAGGTTCAAACCCAGGTTTACAAGCTTTAGTATATCAGGGTTTGTATCAAAATACATGGGTGGACGGACAGGAACGCTCATGCTCCACCCATGTAACGCCTCGCTGACACAGGTTAAGGCAACGCAACACAAGACACTGTGCTGCCTTACTTTTTGGGTAAAAATCCACTCTGAGTGATGCAAATCTTGATTTGCCTGACTTAGTAAATCCTGATATACATATTCCATCATGGCTGCACCAACAAAAGTGTGCAACCACAACACAAAATGTTAGTAAATCTGGGGTCTATTGTTTCGGTGGTGGGGACCTGCAGGTGATGAGAGTCAGATACAGCTACAGGTTTTGGACAGTCAAAGATGTTAACTCTGGGCCCAGAAATGAGTGTAAAAATGTCTGTCCAGCAGGATGAGGCTGCGGGCTCTGCATTATCAATGACCTTCAATGTAATGAACAGGAGTCCCCATTGAGGAGACATATGTTGGCGTCAATATATTTATATGTGGAAGGTGTTTTTGGCAGCAGATGCATGATGCAGGTCTGCAACGTACTGCTGACAGTGGTTACGAAGACCAAGTTGGGAATGTTTTACATACTATGGGCAGATTTATTACTTTTTAGTGCAACCCAGGTCAGCAACAAAAGTTGCTGCACTGTGTTGTAGAAGCGGGAAAAAGAGGCTCAGAGACATAATTGTTTTTAAAAGGCCTGCTCCTGCTGTCATCCTCTGTGCTGGTGCACTATAATGTCTGCCCAGGTTCATGCACAACCTTTACACAATGATGCAGCAGTGTTTGCAGACTGTCTAGCATAGGATTTGTACCGGAAGCATACACTTCCAGTAAAAATGCTCATGCCTACACAAATTCTGAAACATTCTGAAACATTCCACACATTGTATATGTGCTATGCAGTACAGCACACATGCAGTATGTGGAATGTTTGGAGAAACGAAAATATTTCTCCAGTTAGCATCTGCTTTAAGGAGGCATTCAAAAACCATGAGTGCTTATGCAGAACACCCAAGAATTATCCCCTTGATACACAGTGGTGGAAAATCAGCTCAAGGTGCTATTTGTGTGCTGCTCAGAAGAGGGCATCTGTCCAGAGCAAAATACTTTTCACGCTGGAAAATAATTGCAAGACTTTGCATCGCTTTGTGTGACTTTACATGACTTTGCAGTGGCCCAAAGTCTTGATAAATCTTTCTCCATAAGGACAAGGTATTTCTCCAATATGGACAGGCAGTGCCATTCTCACAAATGTGATGCCCCATACCCTCAGATCTGGTATGGTTCTCCAAAGTGTTCCAGTCAACATTCTTGAAATTACCCTATTTAACACCAAGGCACTAGAAGTCTCAATATTAACCAGAATCAAACAGCACCAACAGGAAATAATTATTAGGTTCTCTGATTAAAAAAATACCAAACTCTTTCCCAAGTTCGCCATTCTGTTACTCTTCCACTGCTAAACTGATAAGTTCCAACAGGCAGCCATGACTTCACATTCTGTCTTTTAATATGAAAGCAAAATATAGTCAGAATATTGCAAGGGCCTGCACCTGAACCACCTGACATGAAGGCCAGTTGCAAACTGAGCCGCCAGCATTTCAGGATTTTGCAATTCGCTATATAGTTGCAAAATCAGCTAAGGAGCGCAATGTCCACGATTTGTACCATTTATGCTGCAAAAATCGTAAAAAAGGTCTCCAGGCAGACATGAAAAAAATGCTCACAAAGACTTATTTACAGCATTAACTTCTTCGTTTAAAATAATTGCGACTGATTATTGTCAGTACGCACACACAACATTAGGTGCTGCCGTAACAGCCGTGATAGCTGCCTCTGCTGCTGTACTTTTCACCCGAGCAGAGTGAGTCAGAAGCAAATCAGAGAAGCCCATGACAGGGCTCAGGCTCCAAGGTTCATTTTCAGAACTTTAAAAAATGAAGGTCTTCAAGCTGAGAGTCAGCATAGGGATGTAGAGGAAAGTGCGGGTAGGAAGCAATTAGCTGCGAGAGAGGTGTGATGGCCAAAGTGTGCAGTACTGGATCTACCATTTCAGTGGATCTGCACACCTATTGATATTTTGTGTTGCAATTTTCTTCTCTTTTTTTTAGTTACATCATTACAATCCACTGTTTCAGCAGTGGATGCATTTGTCACAGTGTTAAAGTAAAATAGCGATCGGTATGGTGAAGTTCTGGTCTCTTAAATAATACTGCGCTTTTAGTCTATGAGGTGCTAGCATAATACTCAATGGTGGTGATTAGAAGATGAGGACAGAGATATTATCAGGTCTTTTAGGGCCAAATGTTTCAAGGAGTTAAGCCCTCACTGCTTACATTTAGGTGTCACAAACAGATTATGTATTTGAGTCCTGCTAGTATCAATTCAGGCTTTTAGCTTCCAAATGTAATAGACTCAATTGCAATGAATTAATAAAGTAATGCAAGTACATATTTTTACCATTCAGTTCATTTCACAGCTTTATTGTTCAGTTAATAAAAAAAACATTACAGTTGGCTAAAATCCGATAAAAAACAGCTAAAATACTCGAAATGTGATGCGCAAATAGCCAATGTGCAATTACAGTAGTTAATAAAAACCATTACAGTTGGCTAAAATCAGATAGAAACAGCTAAAATGTTCAAAGTGTGATATGCAAATAACCAATGTGCTTACAGTAGGCAATCAGTGCAATGCAAGACTAACGGTGGCGTACCAAGCACCAGAAACCAAATCATATGGTGGATTCTGTCCTGGCATGCTGGGTATCAGCCACTTTGTATTAAGGTGCTTTACATCATTTGGCTACCTGCCACAGACTCACCGATTACTTCTTGTTCTTCGTATCTCAGACAGCATATTTTGATATTAGGTTCTGTCCTTGGTTACGTCTGGGTGCTGCCACGATGGTTTGGTAGAGCTGTTGTCTGAGTATTTTGACACATTTGGCACATCTCGCCGCTCCCAGGGAGCAATGATCTTGAAGCAGATAGAAGATACTTCCTGGCATGTATGCGCCCCAAAGACCAGGAAGACTAGTTTGAGCAGTAGTCTCCTTTGGTGGTCTAGGGCGGGGCATCAGCATAGCATATGTAGCCATGAATCATATTTGTAGTTGCATAACCTACAGTCCCTTTTCCCTCATAGTCCCGCCCAGGCTGGATTAAAGTTTTTTTTTGGGAGCACTTGTAATTGCATATACAATATCTGTTTTCACGTTTCTGTGTTTATGGATTCCAAAAAATAAGGTTGCAGCTTCCCAACGAGGTAGGTGTCATTCAGGGGCTGAATTAGCACCACATTATCTGCCGATAGTAGGTCTTGTTACCTGGAGGTCACCAACAGCTGCTGAATGATTGCTTTTTTCCAGACGGAGTATGAAGCAACTCCATCATGGCGGGCTGCTTCTTCAATTCATAAGGTTGAAATGGCACTTCTTATTTGGTTGGACCAAGGATTACCAGGAACTTCAAAAATAAATTTCAGATGGCCTTTTAAAGAGTTCGTCGGGGCCTTCCTAGCATAAGGTAAAATTTCAGCATGGAGGATTTGCAGTCTAGTGATTGATTCACCAGTTCCAATTTTAACCTTAATCTTGATCAACGTGTGTATCTCTGTTGCTGGAAAGTTTTCATATGAACTACAATGATTTTTTTCCAAAATTGAATCCAGAGCACCTGGGTAAGCATGGTGGCCGTACTGTATAGCTGGAAGTAGTGTCACCATCAGTAATCTTAAAATAGGGGCCGCCGAAGCACTGCTTAATAATCAATTCAGTTGGCCAATCCCATAGGTAATTGCAGCATCTTTCTTTTTGAGCTCTATTGCTTGCGCCGCTAATGTACAATTTTCGCTCAACCAGACACCCAGATAAGTATACTTTCTCGATATTCTGTTTGCTTTGCTGCCCAAGCGCCAAGTCACATACCTTTTGCTCCGTTATCTTCCAAAAATGAGGACTTTTGTTTTGTCCTGATTAACCTGGACATAATTGGCCTCATTAAAATTTGTTCAGTGCGTCCAATGCCCATTGTATTCCGTTTTTTGTGTGATCCATGATTACAATATCATCTGCATACTATATTTTTTGTTGTTTCCTAGCTTAGTAGTAACCAAGCAGCTGGAATCTAATGATTTCCCTAAATCAGTCATGTAAAGATTGAACAGCAAGGGGGCCAAAATGCAGACCTACTTTAGGCCACAATTGGTGTCAATTTTGCATGTGACCATGCTGAGGCCAGTTTTCATCCAAACCCATGTCTCCATGTATAAGGAGATTACAGCTTTTAGCAGCATTGGGATTTTTCCCCCAAGCATCTAGCTTCCTCCATAGAGTTGCCTGGTCAGCCCTGTTAAATGCTCCACTGTAATCTCTGAAGAAGCAGAAGAGAGGTCAATCAATCAATCAGTGATCTTATAATGCGTGACTACTCACCCGTGAGGGTCTCAGGACGCTCAGTGGGTGGGGGGGTCTGTGGTTCACTCGAAGAGCCACGTCTTCAGGTCCTTCCTGAATTACAGCAGCGATGGTGATTGCCTGAGGTGCAGAGGCAGGGAGTTCCAGGTCTTCGCAGAGAGATAGGTGAAGGACTTTCCTCCAGCTGTGGTCTTTCGAATCCATGGGATAGTGGCCAGGGCCAGAGGTAATCCATTATTTTGAAGGGCTTGGTGTCTTAGGAAGGATAATGCTAGGATGTTATCCACAGTTGATGCCCTGGGCCGGAAGCCTGATTGAAAACATCAGGCTATCCTACTCTAGTACGCAAGCCTCTAACTGGTCCAACAGGACACTATCGTAGGCTTGGGCTTCTACGTCCAAAAGTGCAATCAGACAATAATATGAGGCCAGTGTCCAATCCCCCTTTTTATATATAGGGCAAAGGGTGGACCCTCTCCAGGCATCAGGGATAACAGCTAATTGAAAGGCGAAGTTGAAAAGCGGAGTCAACAACCGGTCCAACTGTTAGGGGCACATTTGAATAGGCTTGCCTGTAAGCCATTCAGGCCTGGAGACCCGTCAAGTTTTCAAGCAGTTGATTCTGCTAGGAACCTCCCTAAAGCTTATTAGTTCACCTGTGCTGCTTCTGGTTCTTCTCCGAATAGGTGTCCTGTTCTTGCCCGTATTCGGCACAGTTCGACAGCCAAATCTCTAACACACCAGATGTTGGGACTGCAAAGGGGTTTAGCTTTCGGTCCTATGCCACGGCCGGGCTGATAGTCAGGGAAACTGCTTGCAGAGCCACGTATAGCTCAAATACGTGCTTAACCCATGCTGCTTCAGGGACTTCATTCTCCCTGGTTACATTGCCATTTTTTAATTTGTAGACGTGGTCTCGGAAGTGTGATTGGTTTGGATATTTGAGCAACTGAAAAATGATAGCCCATTCTTTTAAATTCTTTTCCTTCTGATGTTCCAAGACTGATTTTTTGTGGTTGATCTCATAGGTGTTACTGGCACTGCAGTAGTGGCAAAATAATTTTGTCGGTGGGTCCACTAGGCTTTGTGAAGAGCTCTTCATGTGGAAATGATGGCTTTGCCATAGTGGAATACCATTCTCTGATCCTGACCTGTCAGTTGAGAATTGGACTTAGTCTCTTCTTTTTACATATTTTTTATTGAGAATCAGGAACACTACCATGATTAATAAATAGATAAAAAAGAATAGTTTCAAGAACGCAAAATCGTTTGTTACATTGAATTCATTCACCTACAGATATAAAAAGAAGAAGACAGTGATGCTACCTAAAAGTGCAAAGACAATTCCAAAAAACAATAGGGTTTTATAATATAAAATCTTAATTCATGTTTAAAAATCGAGTTGTCAATACATAATAATACACTCCGTCATTCATCTGTTACCTCCTCCTTGGGGGAATCCCAAATTCCCTTGGCTTTCTTCAGTGCACCTGCCCTTTGGGCATACAGTTCCTCTAGCTTCCTAACATGATCCATTTTTGTGATCCAGAGTTCACATAGTTGCAGAATCAGGAATTTCCACCTTTGTAGCATTAATGATTTAGCTGCTAATGACCCAATAGAGAAGTATTGTTGCTGCAGCAACTTTAGGCAGAAGTTGGAGGGAGGGATCCCAAATAACACTCCCTGCAAGTCAGGTTCGAATTGAACTTGTAGTTTTTTGCCGAAGAAGGCCATAATCTTGCTCCAATAATCAAATAATTTGGGTCATAGAAACCAAACATGTCCCCACCAGGATGCCCACATCTAAATAATTTGACGGATAAGGATGAAAACATTTGTTACAAGTGTTATGGCGTATAATATAAAGCCCATTTTGAGTAAAAGACCATACGCCTCAAATTGGCTCCACGCACAGCCTTATGGGCCATTTGATTGAATCTACCCCAACTAGCAAAGTCCATTCTCCCCTCAATATATTGTGAAATTGAGGAAAAACAATGACTCGTGGAGATACAAATATAACATTTAATTTCCTAGCCCTATCAGTTTATTCACAAAATGTACTGATGTGTTCTTTAGCTATGCTGGACGTCTGGATATAAGCCCTGAAGATGATGGTGCATTTGAAGATAGGAAAATGTAAGATCAAATGAAATATTAGCATTGTCTGCTGCCACCTGCTCCCAGATTTTTATCTGCCCTGCGAATAAAAATTTGCCAAGAGTGTAATACCATGCCTTTCCCCATTTCTTGATAGTTCTATTCTGCAGAGATAAGACTATTAGCGCACATTCTTTCCAAGGCATCAAGAGATACATCAAAGGAAACTGATATTCTTTTTTAAGTCACATGAACCTTTTTGTTATTGCATGCGAGAACTTATATCGAGAGCGTTTGGGCAGCTTCAGGATTTATAGAAAAGCTGGTAGCTGACCTCCATATTCAACCAACATATTCTGTAGATAAAAGCAACTCAAAGAGGGGCTTCCTGCGGCTGCACGATTCAGCCAATCAAGAAAGGCTGCTTGGTAATATTTCCACAAATAGGGAATCGCCAGACCACCATCCTCAACTAATAGCTGAAGCATAGATAGTTTAGTGCTGGGTTCCTTCCCTTGCATTAAGAAATATTGCACCATTTGATCGACCTCTGTAAAGAAAGGTTGCCTGACTAAGATCATTATATTTCAAAAAACAAAAACAAATTAGGGAAGGATCGACATTTTGACTATAACTACCCTCTGATGATGGATAATGGTAAATTGTGTCAGCTAGTTAACATTGCACGTGTTTTGCTAAGGACAACAGTGCAATTTAATTTGAACAAGTCTAAAAAATCATGTGAAACAAAGATGCCCAAAAATCTTATGGGGCGAGTTGTCAACAAGTTCTGTTGCAGATCCATAGGGAGAATTGAGGGTAGGTAGTGATATAAAAGCACCTTAGATTTCTCTTAATTTCATAGCCTCCAGTATCCGAAAAAGATTGTATTCTATGGAAGTTGTTATAGACATTGTGAGTTGTACCCGCTAGATAGAGAATGATATAATCAGCAAATAATTTTTGTTTTGGGACGCCAGGAAGTGGTAGCCAAATCTCGGGGTCTTGTCTGAGGGCTGTCGCCAAAAGCTCAACAAACAGAGCAAATTGTTGTTGAGTCTTGATCGTTTCTGGGAAAATAGATGATGTGTGCAGAGTGCTACATTCTGGGCCTCATTGCTGGGTGTGGAAGGTCAAACATCTCCACTTCTATACATGGCGGGATTGGGTATGAAATATAAAATGTTGACCTGGAATGTCCGAGATCTAAATAATCCAGCAAAGTCAACAGGGTACACGCATTCCTTTGACGATATAGCATAGCAGTGGCCTTTCTCCAAGAGACACATCTGTAGGGAAATTGTCTTAAATGTTTAAAAAAGAGGTGGAGGGGACAGGTCTATGCCACCTCCTATTCTGGGTACACTCGAGGAGCCTTGATATTCGTAGCCCCAGGAGTCCTGCTTAAACACGCATGGGTCATGTTGGACAGAGAGGGTTAGTTTGCAATACTGGAAGGAAAGCTTGATGCACATTATATATGCTTTATCAACGTATATACCCCTAATATTGATGACAGCGCCTTTATGGGCTCTGTGTTGGGAGCCGCCCATGTCCCTGCAATGGTGGAGGTCATCATGGCAGGTGATTTTAATTGTGTCCTCGACAGCAAGCTTGACAGATCCCCTCCCTGACTGGGTACTAAACCTTGCATGTCCACTGCGCTTCCACAAGCATCCCTAGACCTAGTTGATATTTGGCGCTTGCGACATCCAACCACTCTTGCCTATTCTTGCTTTACACCAGCAGCGAACACCTATAGCCGTCTTGATTTTTTTTGTCTCTTCAGCCAGTGCAATGAGTGCATACAGGGTGCTGGACCCCCAATACTTGGCTAGGTATATAGCCGACCATTTCTCGCTCCTGATTATGTATTCCCTGGAACACCAGACACCTAGGGTGCCGCTTAGGAGGATGATCCAGACATGCTCATGGATCAGGTGTTTCAGGCCACACTGCTGGAAACCCTTACACAATACTTTGACAACAACTGGAAAAGCGTAGACAGCAGGGCTTCTGAGTGGGATGCCATGAAAGTGGTTCTGAGGGGAGTATGCTTGGCTACCACAGTCAGCATTCACCGAACATTGGAGGGGGACCTAAATCACCAAGAGACGACTTTGGTGATTCTGGAGAAACAACTGTCCAATCAGCATGAGTTGGGAGGAGAATGGGACTGACAACGCAAAAAGATATTTGAACTATGGGACCAACTAGAGTAACAAACCTGTAATACTGGGAGGCGCAGATGGTATTTGGAGGGCAGCAAAGCTGGCCATCTATTGGGTCGCTTGATAGGGTCTGAGACCTCGGTACAGCCTATCGTGGCCATGAGGAACCAGTTGGGTCAGATTGTATATACCCAACAGGAAATTAATGAAGCCTTCATGGCACAACTTTGGGGGGTGTACACGGCCCCTACCTTGGAACTGACCCTTGGAGTCCACTTCTCAGTCCAGGCTACATGTGGGAGCGGGTTCAGCTCCTCAGGTCTCCACACTTGTCATAGAAAATAGGTTGAGTACTTTTATGTTCGTCTATTGGCCTAGATGTGATCTTGTGATCTCGGTGAGGTGACACTTTTGTAGGATCCACTAGAAAGTGAGCAGAGGTGGCTTCTGAACACTCCCTAACCAATGGGAAAAATGTTCCCAAGGGTAAACCTTCCCACATTTGCATTGCATCCTGTGTGATTACTGCAAACTATTCCACATCCCACTATTCTTAATAGAATTCTAGATGCTAGAACCCTTCTGCCCTTTAAAGTGACTGGTGTACTAGCCAGGGAAAGGTACAGAGAAATAAGCAGTCCCCTCCACCTCAACAACACTGAACTGGTTCTGGTACCAGTTTTCCCTCCCACTGGGCTTGTGCAAACCTGGCTACAGTTTGCCAGGGATCAAAGGGCTTCTTCCCCCTTCTCTTTCCAAAGTCTCCCTTTACACCTAACTGTGAATTGGCAGTCCTCACCCTGGCCCATTTCAGTTTAACAAAGTTCTGGAACTTTCACCAACTGCACTTCCTGAGCAGAGGCTGATGCCATTGTTCAAACTCTGGGGCTGCTTTCACACCTCATAAGCAGAAAGCACTGACATAGGGCATCTGCTGGCAGGCTAATTGTATTTAACTAGTGGCGCTTCAAGCAGGTAAAGTCTAACTTTTTATAAGTTATTTCTTCTAATTGTTTCTCAAAAAATTGACTTTACCATTTAGTAAATATTGAAAAAAGTGCTAAAATAATTTCTGTAACTTATCCTAAACTAAAGTTAGTAAAACAGTTTTTATTTGCACGTTATATTTTCTCATAGGATCAACTACAACCCACACAGCAAAAGTAGATTTTGGTGGCTACTCACCGTAGGAACATGCAAACATGCACACCTGAAGCCAGGTTCTCCTTGTCAGCCTAGCGGATGGCACAATAGGTGCTGCGGTCCACATGTAACAACTTTCTATGCTGACGTATTTTCATGCACCATAAACTATGGCCTTTGTGTAAAGGTAAATATGCCAACAAGAGAGTATTCAATTTAACCATGTTTTAGGGGGCAGAGCATATACAGCAGACAGAAGTATCCCAGTGTGCAGAGTTAAAAAAAACAGCAATTCTAGTGAGCAGAAAAATAACTGATGCTCATAATGCAAAAAGAGGGACGTTCTCACAGTTGTATTAAGTGACTTAACCTTCCAGATCACATCTGCTCATGATGATCCACTCCAAAATGTTTCTTTTGAGCTTTGGGACCAGACTCAGATGTTTGAAGCAGACCAGTAAAGAGGAGACTTGCCAGTTGAGTTCTCTTTAACCTTTGGTGGTAGTGACTTGGTCACAGATGAGCAGAGGGGTACAAATATTCCAACATTTTGATTTATGTAGTGAAAGATGGGATACTATTTAGCTAAATGTGTATCCCAAGAACAAAACACTGTTTTACAAGATATGAGCTAGAGTCCTGTTCTTTTTTGTTTGATTTGTGATTTAATAACTTAAATCTGTGCATCAAGAACTTTGCATGTGTGTGAAAGCTGCAAGTCTCTTGTTAAACACAAGGATAAAAATGTCTAGGTTCTGCCAGTAAAGACTGCATGTCCCTGTGGTATTTTTTATCTTGTGTCTGGAAAATGAAAAAAGAGCACTAGTTATGAAAACATGGTGGCCAGCTTGTATGGGAATGAGTGTCCAGTTATAGCTGGCCATTTATTGAGCAGTGTGACATTGCAGGAAATGAGAGCTGACACAGTCACAGGCAGAGGATTTCTAGGAACCATGCAAGAGGGATTCAGAGCTAATTCTTGCCAGAGCCATCTTCAGTGATCTGTATATCACAGGTTTGAATCTTGTCAAGGCACATTCAGCTTTCCATTCTTTCAAGAATAATAAATGTTGTCCAACATTAGACTGAGTAATAGCAATATCAATTTCTTACATTGCATAGGAAGTGCAGCAGTATGATATGAAGCACAACATAAAAAACAAGTTATTATTTTACTGTGGGCAAATACTTATATTATTTTTAGGAACCTTTAAGATACTTTTACCCATAGATGGGTTCAGGAAATCGAATTTTGAAAGTTTAATTTATTTTTACATCAAAGTTACAAAACCTTTCCTATAAGTGGGGCTTAGAAGGAGGGTGAAGTACCAAGACTACTCCAAACAAGACACAATCTTGAGAGCAGTATATTAGCGATTGTTCTTACTTTGAGCTTTTCGGTACAAAGTGTGTGGATAAATGGCAACCTTAATGAGGTATGCAGTCTCATTGAGCTTCACATGGCACTGCTTCCACGATTGGTCCAATGAACATTTCTGACCTTCCAAACAGTCTCCAAGTGTGAATGTAAAACTTTTGACTTAAATGGACAAATTTTACTGAGCCACAATCCATCACAATTTGGTTGTGGGGGTGCTTAAGTAGGGTCTATAGCACCAATTGACTATCAATAGTTTTTCCCTGAAAATTTGTTTTTTATAAAACAGGTTGTGTTGTAAAACGTGATGCCTAGATCCTATTCTCTTCATATTTGTACTATGTTCTGACTACAGTATTTTTATCTAACTTTGTTAGGAAATTAGACTCCATATTCCAATCAATCAATAATCTTTATTCAATCACTTACAATCAGATCATAGAAGATGCAAACACATACATGTGAAAACACCATAAATATCAGTAATATCAAAAATACAAGATCCATCATAAAAATTATTACAAATTAAAACATCAGCAATACAAACATTCATTATCAATCATTAAAACAAAGATCAGATTAAAAAATCATTACATTGCTCGAGCGCATTGCTGTTTTTAAAAATGAGCCCACAAGTCATCATACTTCAAGATAATCTAGTTGCTGCAAATAAAGATTTGCTACTCAACACTTGCAGAATTTATGCTTCCGTAAAAGAGGCATTAAAAAGTGTTATGCAAACGGGAGATAGAAGTTGCAGAAAAAAACAAAATGCAACAAAGACTGAGTAGAATCCTCGTCACATGGAAAAATACATATATTAGAATTCTCAAACTGACCTTGAGGAAAATGTATTACCTATCTGATGGAGCGCAACCTAAAACGGGACAACAGCATGTGCTCCCAAGATCCCGGGACCAGACCAAACAGGCTGTCACCCTTAGCAAGGATTGTACCAGACAATATTCTCTCACGGAGGGCTTCATTAGTTCTCTGCCTTCCCTCTGGTTCCTCCAATCTGATAAAAATGATCCAGAAACTACCCTTTGTCCTTCTTAAATGGAAGGGCAGCTAAGATTAACAGATGTATGTCTGATGTATTTGAGCCAAGAAATTCTATTCCCATATACACAAGAGAGGCAGCCTGAAATTATCTCTTTATTTAAACTGGCCTGCTCATTAGTACAGATTGAGCACCACTGAAGCAGAGGGGCAAGTTCGCTCATATCCTCAACATAGTCCAATACCAGTTCCTGATGAGTAACAAAATTAGATGTAGTCAAGGGAACCCCCAAAATACATTGCCAGACTCTATTCTCTTCAACTTGAATACAGCCCACATCCTTATGGCCCCATACCCCACTCTGTAAATTAGGACAGGGGTGCATTTTCCTTTAAAGATCTCAGTTTGGGGGCTGATGGGCTTTTTCTCTATAGAAGAAATACGAGGGGAAATTGTGTCAACTGCCTGCAAGAAGCACTTTTTCTATTGTCAGCACAGGGTGCCTAAGTACAGGAACTGTCAAACAATAAACCAAGGTAATGAAACTGATTCCGTTTCTCAATGTCCCTATCATTGATTCTCATACAGCGGGTTTTCACATTTTTAAGGCCACAGATCATGATGAAAGTTTTAGAGAAATGTGTCTCCAAGCCAAGGTGTTTCATGAAGGAGATGAAGGAGACAAGCAATGAGTTTAAGCCATTTGCCATCCTAACAAGCAACATAGCATTGTTTGCATACACGAGTGCTGGAATGGGTTTTTTATTTACCACCAGGACTTCTGATCCTAGATTCACAAGGGCAGACTCTAGCCCATTTATGTAAAGCAAAAACAAAATGTAAGCCAGCATGGATCCCTGACAGACCCCCTGCCTTGATGGGAAAGTCTCGGAACATTCCCTTCCCTCCCCGTATCTCACAGAGGCAACTAAATCCAGGTGCAAAGATCTCAGAAAGGTAACCAACCCACCTTCAAGACCTATGGCATTTAGATTGTCCCACCATTTTGACCTATTGACGCAGTTGGAGGCACTAGATAGGTCCATAAATGCTAAATAGAGAGAGCTACATTTAGCAAACCTATATTGACTCATTGGAAATGCAGAATGAAATATTGTTCAATTGTTCCGAGCCCTTTCTTAAACCCATATTGGACCTGGTATGGAGTTTTGTTCTCTGAGGTCCAACGCAGCACCCTATCCAGAACATGTCTACCAATTACCTTTACTGTAGTTTCAGGTAGGGAAGTAGGATGGTAGCATTTCAGCTCCTGCATGTTCCCCTTTTTTAATGCAGGTACAAATATAGGTGAATGACGGGAAGTTGGTATACCAACCTTGCACGCTGAATTTATAATATTAGTAAGTGTAGGAGGTCAAAACTCTGGGTTTTCCTGGTATAGATCCATAGAGATCCTATCTAGCCCAGGGGCCTTTTTGGAGGGACTATTAATTATAGCTTCAAACACCTCCTCTGTGGAAAATGAGCTATCCAAGTGAAAAACAGAAGAATCTCCGTTCTCAATAGCGTGGATGCAATTGAGGGGACAATATATTTTACTGAAGTGATGCGTCCACACCGCAGAGCCAATATGCACACAACCGTATTTCTAGTGCTACATGAGGAAAAGCCGGCATGTACTATCTTCCAAAAAGCAAGGGAATCTTTGGTTTTACAGGCACACATCAGTTTTTCCCAGAGATCAGTCTTCAGATCAGCCTTTATCTTTTTCAGAGACATCGTGTATTCTCTTTTACAGATTCACATTGCTTCTCTGTTGCTAGGTATTCATTTTAGTTTCCTTCTAAGTCTATCAGTGGAGCCTCTGCATGCCTTGTGAAACCATTATTAAGACAGGCTGCTTGGGACGAACGGCAGGTGCCGGCCCTCACTTAGGACTACTTATCATAACAGTTACAGGTTGTGGTCACTGTAAATGCTGGGCAAGACTTACCCATTGGAATCGTGATTCACTGGATCTAGACATAAAGATGTAATCAGTTTGTGGAGCTAAATTTCTGCCTGCGTAAGTTGGTACATCCTGTTGCTGGTTAATTATAACACTCTCTAGATCATAGGATGCCAAATAGGTGGATAAACGATGATCCCCAGAGGCTACATTTCAGTAAGAACCAAGACTTGGCTAATGGACCCCAAACAAATAAATTGCTTTAGAACATATCGCGTCCCATCAACTTCTTTAAACTATGTAAGATCAAAGGGGGGCTATCTATTTACATTTCTAATAGCCTGCCAATTACCAAAATAAGTATGGCTTCATGCAATCCTTATTACCAAATAATGATATGTAAAGCCTTGGGATCCGCACGGCTAGCAGTGATTACATTTTTATAATAATTCTACCATGTCAGAAATAATAGGATTATTAGGATAATTAAAATTGGACAATGATTTGGAGCGCCTTGGCATGAGTGATAGTAAGAATTTGATTGTTTTATAGGGGTGATCTTAACATAAGATTTTGCAATACGCCTTCCAAAAAGTAAGTGGATTGACTCACCTAGAAAACGCCTGCCAATCCCATTTTAAGCACAACCAATACGGGGATAAGTTGAATGAATTGACATATAAATTTTACTTGGCTGTCTCCAATGACATTTCTTCTCCTTATGTTCCATTTAAAAGTACTTTTAACAGAAGAAATGCCCACAGTATTATTGGTTTTGTTTTATTTTCTAATAATTACACAGCACATGCATTTAACTTTGATATTCATACTATATCACTAAGTGATCATTTTCCCCAGAGTATCCAGACCTATTCTTCAACCGGCAGTGCTGCCAAACCACCATTCGATCTGAAGATATTGAGCTGGCTACCTTAAGTGGATGCACCCTGCGCTGGTCACAGGTTGTGCCGAGGGGTTCTTAAAACAAATAATTAGAAGAAAAAGGGTAGCTTTTGAGACCTGCTTAGATGAAACAACTAATCCAAGTGCTATTATCAAGGCTTTTCTAATGATTACTCAAGGGGTAAAAGAGAGACTCTTTGTTGCCAGAGAGAAACACAAACAAGTGAGAAAGGGGTGGTTTTACTCCGAGTGGACCAAGGCCCATAAGAGATTAAAGGAGGCATTACATAAAACTCCTAGATGCAAACCTGAGGTCCAGGCATGTAGAATTGATTATAAAAGGGGAGTGAAACAAAGGAAAATATGGTTGAGGGAGAAGGCTTGGGAAGCCTTGCAGGAGGCAAGTAATAATAATGACACAAACGCATTCTGGAGGGTAATTAAGTATCTACCATTGAGAGCAGAGGAAGGCCCTAGGATTGAGATAACAATCCTGGATGATGAATGGATAAAAAAAAATTTCGCCATCTATTCTCTTCCCACAGGCATGTCAGAGGCATGCCATGAAACCTGTAACACTGATACTAGTGCTATCCCCCAAGCCTTTACTATTACCCCTTTCAGTTTGGAGGAAGTTAATAGAGCAATAAACGCAAGTAAGGGCAGGAAAGCCCCTGGCCCTGATGCTATATCAGTGGATTTGTACAAGACCAACACTCCTTTATGGGGACCTCTCTTGAAGCTGGTACTGAAGGCATGCTGCAACATAGGTTTCTAACCAATGTGGGCAGAATCGATTGTCATCCTGATTTATAAAAAGGGAGATCGTCTTAACCCTGCATGCTATAGACCGAATTCCCTTCTTGATTCCTTAGCAAAGATAGCAGGTAGCATCATCTTGAACAGGTTACAGGACTGGGCAGAATCTTATGATATTTTGTCAGACTTGCAAATATGGAATCCGCCCTGGAATTGGGACCATGGAGCAGGGCTTGAACCTGAGCATGTTAATCGGAAAGTATACCAAGATCAAAGAGGGGAACATTTATCTGCCCTTCGTTGACTTGTCATTGGCTTTTGATTGCATTATTCATGCAAAACTGTGGGTAATCATGAGTGATTAGGGGTGTAGAGATATCGATCATTAACTTTCTAAGAGAGCTGTAAATGGGCTGTAGAGCCAGGGTTAGAGATGGCGCCAGGGAGAATGTACACAATTCTTCAGCGTAGAGAGAGGGGTAAGACAGGGCTGCATCCTAGCACTCTTCCTTTTTTCATTATATATAAATAGCTTAGGGGCCGTGCTAGCCACCCAATGTAAAGATCTTCCGTAAGTTGGACATCACCCTGTCCCGGCCCTCCGCTATGCGGATGATGCCGTTCTTATGGCTTGAACTCCCTAGGGCCTACAGAGCCTTCTCAGAAATGTTGTGGATTATATGCAGGACCTAGGTCTTTTAGTTAACCAATCTCAAACATTTATAATGAAATGAGGGAGAAAAACATCAACCTGCCAAGATATAAAAATCAAGAGCACAAATATTGGTTTTACAACCACTTTTTCATACCTAGGCATATTATTTATAAAAATAGAAAAATGGTTCTGTCGGGGTTTTTTCAATTGCTTAGAATAAGTAGCGACAGCTTACTTCCAACACATATTAATGATTTGAAAAAGAATAATAAATATGTAGCACACACCAAAATTAGAATTCAATTTTGTATTCCGAAAAAATTTAATCAGACAAACATGGCTGTCGCAATTTACAATTTCAATTACAATGTGAAATACGTGACTGTGGTGAAAAAGTGACATGTGGTGATTGGTGATAAAGACAGTACACTATATACAGAAATGATTGAACGTGCAGTAGAGGGGGGGAGAAAAATCTTTTCATATGTCCTTATTATTTTTGCACATATGTTGCAGGACCCAATGAAAAATAGAACTGTGATCCTGGGCATTGTGTGGACATATACAGTACGCCGACGTTTCGACCCTAAAAGTTGCGCAAAGGTGGGATGCGTCAATGTGGGTCTTCTTCAAGGCAGGAGTGGGGGATGGGCAGCCAAAAGGCAGATTATCAATTGCCTCCAACTCAAAATATGGGTTTGCGAAAAATTCACATGTACCTCCACCAGCCGGTTGGAGCGCTTATTCAGTAAATGACTTGCACCAGTTGTTTGAAGTCCTGTTTTAAATGCCAGTCCGGTGAATTTCGTGATCTGGCAGAGAAACATCCGTCTGTCTGTGGCTTTCACTCTCGAGGAAAGTGTACTGTCTTTATCACCAATCACCACATGTCACTTTTTCACCACAGTCACGTTTTTCACATTGCAATTGAAATTGTAAATTGCGACAGCCATGTTTGTCTGATTTATTTTTTCGGAATACAAAATTGAATTCTAATTTTGGTGTGTGCTACATATTTGTTATTCTTTTTCAAATCATTAATATGTGTTGGAAGTAAGCTGTCGCTACTTATTCTAAGCAATTGAAAAAACCCCGACAGAACCATTTTTCTATTTTTATACGTATACCCAGGTTCTGAGGGACACTGGGTTGCCCCATTACGTTTGCTACTAGGCATATTATTTGACAAAGAATGCTCATGGGCCCACTCTATCTCTATCAGGAAGCTACAGTTTAAAAAAGCAATTATAGCTCAATAAAACTTTGACAGAAGACTGGGCATGAACTGCCCAGACTAAATGATAAAGATCTAAAAAAGAATGTCTGAGTGTGTCAGGAGTCTGGGCACACACCAATTGTAGGGCTTTGCATACAGTGGAAAATTAATTCTTAAGGTATCTTCTTGCCACCCCCAAGAGTGCCTCCACATATGTTTGCCACGTGAAACTTGGGGGTCCTGTTCCTCATAGATTTAATATTTTTAAAGCCCATTTTACTATGGCATAAAATCTGGTCATCAGAATATACTAGCTTAAACCATGCCATTAATGGTGACTGCCTCAAGGCAAGCTTATCTTCACGCATACCCTGGTTGACATATATTCAATGCTTTTTCAGCCACCTTGGGTATTTTGACTATTATGAGAAGCCCGAATCCCTGGAAGGCATTAATAGAAAAGATTTGAAACATTAATGCTGTGCACATCATGAGAATCTTAGACTAACTACTGAAATTTTAAAGCAGAGTGTCTTAAAAAATCAAGCCATTTTAACTACATATGAAAATGCAACCCTATCTTAAATTTCTATTAAATTCTAGGCATTGATTTAGTTTGACTCGTTTGAGATACCTATCATCATTTGACCAGCTTCCCTGAAAACAAATGACTGGTCTTCAAAACAAATAATTGTCCTTGTGATCCTCTGATGGCACAGAGTACTATGCATGTAGGTTTCTTCTGTAAATTTTATAGCAATTTGAGAAAATGCTGTATTTGACCTATTCTAAGAAAGATTAATTTTACACAATGTCATCCTGCTTCTCTTCATTTACAATCTTTGTCCACTATGGAGATTTGCTGTAGTATGTCAAGTTTTCTGTGGGCTGTTTTCAATGCTTGCAAGAAAATTTTAAATTGCTTTTCATTAGCACTTTAGTATTGTTTAAAAAGAAATTAATTGCTCTATGAATCGCTTTTTATGTTGTGTTTTAAGGTTTTAAAATGTAATGTATCGCACCTTTTTATGATTTTTATTATGAAATCAAATAAAGTATTGAAATGACTATAATACTGTGCCCGCCTTATAGGCTACTTTCCAGCACAAATAAAGTTTTGCACTGGAAAGTATTACTATAACTACAGTTTCATTGGTTTAGTTCACTTTTTGTGACTGCACTGACACTAAGGGCCCTATTACGACTTAGCAGTCCGAGGACCGACAGACTCATGGTGGGGGACGGATCCAGCCACCACCGCACCAGCGGTCCGACCGCCTGAATACAACTCGGGCAGTCGGACCGCCGTCTCCGCTAGGGAACCGCTGTTCTCTGGCGTAGGAGGGGTGGTCAGAGGCTGCAATATGCTTGGCGGGATCGCCAATGTCCCAATAAGCATATTACAAGTTTCCTCTCAGCCAGGCTTTATCATGGTGGTTTCATCGCCATGAAAAGCCTGGTGGGGAGGAAAGAAAGGGAACACTACAGGGCCCTCCTGTGCCTCAAACATATGTAGATGCACACAGGGGGGCATAAACATGTGCCTCTCTGTATGCATGCACATAGGTTCCTGCATGGCACACTTGTAGTGTGGTCCCACTGTGGTGCCTCTTTTAATGGCACCGCCCCCTTTAAAAGAGGCACCGCCATGGGACTGCCACACCTCCCGCCTGCCAGACTACGAAAAAGTCATAATCTGGCGGGCAGCGCTAGCTTTGGCAGAGCGGAGGTGCGACAGTTTGCACCGCCATGCCACCGCTCCTCCAAAATCTCATAATCAGGACCTTTGTGTAATCTGCTCATCATTATCTTACTGTGCCATTACATTCTCTCTTGGTATTCCATTTCCCATCTATTCTACTCCTATTCTTTCTGTTTTGGTAACCTCTCTTATTTTTGTGTGTATCTAGATTAACTCTGGTTTTTGATTTCATACACTTGATTTTCATGTCTCCCTTCATGTGTATTCTTTGCAAATATCGACATTACTTTTTGTCCTCTATTATTTTTATGTTTATTCCCTCCTTGTGTCTTTTCTGTTTCCTTTCTGTTCCTTTGTTACTTTTTTGCTTCCTCATTAACTTATTTTAATTTGGTTTCCTTGAAAACGATTCATGTTCCCTTCTATCTTCTTTCACTTTCTGCAGTCCCCTCTTCCCAAATATAGCTACCTGACGCCCTCCCTTCTTACTTCAGTTTTTTTCCCATGGCTGCCTTTCTTGCTTCCTATCATCCTCCATCCTCGCTTCCTTCGTTGCTCCCTTTCATGCATCATTTTGCATCCTTCGTCCCATCCATCAATGCTTTTTTTTCATTCTTTAGCAATTTAATGTTTGGTCCCACCTTCATTTTTCTTCTTTACTGCCTATGTCTCAACAACACTCCCTCCTTTTCTCCGTACCCTGTCTCTTGCCATGACTCTCGTTCTCTATTTATCTTTGTTTGCATTTTTATTGTAATGCTTTGTTTCAATTGTATTCCTTAACTTTTCATTTACTTCCTCCTTTCTTCCTTTTGTTCCTTCTTTTATCCACCACACACTTCCTTCCTGCCCAATTCCATCCTTTTCACCATCTCAATGTTCTGCTTTTCTTCCTTCATACTTTGCTTTTTTGTGGGGGATTAAGGTCCATATGTACAAAAAATGGGAATTGCGATTTCCTAATTGTGATTTTTACCTAATCGCAATTAGGAAATCAGAATTCCTAATCTAAGAAAACGGACAAACTTCAGATAGCAATTCCTAATGTGGTCGCAAATAGATCTACCTCATTAATATTAATGAGTTAGTGAGCAATTTGTGACCCATTAGGAATTGCAGCCATCATAGGGATGGTGATCTTCTGCGGTCAGCAGACCACCATGTCTGTGATTGCTTTTTGATAAAGATTTTTTTTTTTAAATGCATCCCGTTTTCCTTAATGGTAAATTGGATGTGTTTCAAAAAATGAAATGAAACATTTACGTTTCATTTTTTAAGAGTAGGCAGTGGTCCTTTGGACGACTGCTTGCTCTGAAAAATATTTGTTTCAACATTCACAAAGGGGAAGGGGTCCCGTGGGAACTCCTTCCAATTTGTGCCGGTGCTTTCCGGTGCTTAGCACCGGCACTTATTTTTCAGGGCCGGGACTACACCTGAAGACCACTGCCAACTCACATCAACGACTGAACTGCACGTGATATGTCACAGTATATATAATTGACTCACTGCAGTGTAGTTCACACTCTATAACAGTCTCCTGAGTCCCCGGTGAAGAGTGCTGCTGTGCCGAGCCGATAATATCCATATCGGTGGTTACGTGCGAATTTGCCTTCAGTTCAGTGATGTTGCCAGTGGGCGGGCCACTGATTAGGCTGGATTTGGTTATGTGGGGTAGGGGCGGCAGCAGCGTGCGTGTGCGTAACCTTTTTTCAAAATTCCAACGCCTGCACACACGCACTGCATGAGTCACCGCCAGTTCAGTACGACAAATTGAAGAATTTCCAGCAGCCAGCGTGTCATGTTGCAGTGTGTGAAGGCAGTGCCACCAGTAACCAAGTAAGGACCCAAATTAACACTGCTTTTTATTAAGCGTGATGTGACAGTCACCGTGTTTGCTAAACAGACTTCAAGTCCGAGCAATCATGCCGCCGGCACCGTGTGCAATGCTCTGGGCCTGGAGGCTGGAAGAAGGGCAGGGCCTTGCCCTTTGGCCTTAACCCCTTTCCGTCTAATCGTTGATATAGTTGAGTTGACTGTTGACTCGCATGAAATGCTGTTTTTCAGTGCATTTTTTTTTCTTTCGGATGTACTTTGGTTTCGGTATTTAACCTGTTGAAAGTTTATTTCATACGTCATCAAGCCTCGTGCTTGTGCAGGTTGTTTGTGAAGTGGTGTGGTTGCTGTTGTGGGGTACGGTGTGCGCCCTTCACCCGCGTGACCCCAGCCGGTAGTGGAGCGATGCTTTACATTCCAGTTAGCACATGGTCACCTCCGTAGTGAGTGCGACAAAACGCACAGACCCCTTAGTTGTATTTGTTCACTGGCAGTGGCACACACTCCATGCAGTATTCACTCGATATTTACTTTTTTTTCATGCATGATGCAGGTCGAAGTAACTGCTGTGCCTGCAGCCAAACCGGTCTTTGGTGCAAGTCCCTGTGAATGCCGCTGGTTTCAGCAAAACCCTGTTCAAGTGCCATCCGCTGCCCTAGGCATGTTTTTCATTTGATTTCTGCCCTTGTCCCCGTCGCAGTCCACACACACAGTGCCTGCAGTAGAGGTGAATTAGGGTTTGCAGGCAGTGTTGCACCCTCTCTGTGCCACGGTGAGATAACACTGTGACACCAATGTTTAATTGGTCTTATGGCCGGCTTTATTTTCATTTTAAAAACATCTGCTGCCAAGTTCCGTGCCTCCAGCAATTTTCAGGCAACAATAAAGATTTAAAGATAACTCGGTGATTAATGTTCTTCCTGGAGAGCGATGGGTGTTGTGTCTAGTTGAGGTTTTGACTCATCATTAGGTTGAGGGTTAATATGCCTGCTGTAAAGAATGTGTACCATGCAGATGAAAAGTGCACATAATGTATATAGGTCAGTGGGTTACTGCTTTTCTAAGAGACATCCTTTTATTACAGTTTATAAATTAAAAATCCTAATATAGAACAGTGAATTATTAATTGTCGTCAAAGAATTGCAAGCACAGTGCAAAGTATAGGTTAGAGCATAGATTAATGTTGCAAAAAGGGTTAATTTGGATAGAAATCAATTCTTATTATTAAAGAGAACCCCCAATTATGGTATTCCATTTTCAATTCAAAGGTTGTGATTCTCCAGACCAAGCAGTCTTAAACTATACTGCCTACCCGTATGAAGACATGTCACTCCAACACCTTGTAATCCTCTGGGCCTGGCTTATGTAACATTTCCTATACTCTGATTTACATTGGTATGATTAATTGTGGGTGGACCCAGTGGAGGAAGTGGGTGGAGCTGGGGGAAAGTGGGTGTGGCCTCCGACAAACATTTTAGCACCTGGACTTCATATTTTACAAATTAAGCACTGCGAATGGGTTACCACCACCCTTGAGATGTCAATAAAAAAATGAATGTTTTGTGACCGTAATGTGGTTGCAGAACATTCATACATAGCACTTCGTTTGGTATTTGGAAGGGATGCCCTTTGCACGCCCGAATCCCTAAACACAAATTGCTATTCAGAAACATGTTACAGAATTGCAATTTGTGTTTTGTACATATGAAAAAGCATTTTTGAGGTTGGAAACGGCCCGATTCTGTGCATTGGGCCGTTTCTTACCACAAAAATACTTTTGTACGTATGGCCCAAAATGTTTACTTCATCTATTATTTGTTTTTTTAACTTTGTAATTTCCTTCTTCTCCCATCACTCCCACCTTTGTTCGGGTTTTTGCTTCCTTAATACTTGGTTCTTGTTTTATTTCCGTCCTCCTTCCTTCCGCTTTACTAGAATATATTACGAACGACATTAGGAATTGCATAGTACACATAACATAGAGTTGCTTAATAATCTGTAAATAGCCAAATATGTTTTGGATGTAAAAATAACTCTTGGGTTCACCATTCTAGTCCTTATCGAGCAATTATGCTTTGTTTTCAATGTAGTTCAGTAGACCTACAGTGTCCACAGGGAAATGTGTAGTGCTGCTTCATTTATCTTAATGATACGTAAAAGCCACAGGCGCGCGGCCCCAAGACACCAGAGCAGGTAATTGGAGAGGGAGCAGGTTGGTTTAGAGCAGAAACAATTTTAATGCAAACAATGTGACCTATTCGCAAACCTTAATCAAACTGGAAGCAGTCGAAGTTTTGGCAGGTGTAAAGTTGGTGTGAGTCCTATTTCACTCCTGTGCGGAGGTCGAAGCCATACATGTGCCGGGCGTTCTAGCATTGTGAGCTCTAAGCAGAGACCGTGTATATACTGAGATATACTTGCGGTATTCCCAAGCGAGTATCACAGTACTTAACATTGAAATACGATACGAGCGAGGTCTACACGAACAATAGAAACTGTGCTTAAGAACTGTTTTCAAAGGCGTGTTCACGTGTCTGCGTTTATAATTGAACACTGCCAGGTGGCGCAGAATATTGTGAGGTGCTCTAGCACGCCCTTTTTTTTGCAGTGTGTAGGTTCGAAGGAGACATTCACACGTTTTATCTGAAGTAGAAACATGTTGTGTGAAAGTGAAATGGGTTTTCCGATAACTATGGCAGCCCCTTGTACTCGCACAGACGGAAGGAATGTTGCATGAGTTAAGTGTAGGACAAGTGGATAAGTCGGCATTGGTCATGAACGCCTCCTACGCACATTAAAGCAGGGTTGGTTTATTCATGCATAGGTCGGATAGGTTTGTTAATCAAGCGAACTCCTGTACATTATCACCATTAATCACTACTGTCATCACTTACACGTGGTTTACTTAATCAGCGGCGATGCTTTTGCTTGTAGTGAAACACAATCTAGGTGAGATAGATTCGATTTTAGGTAGTCATAGACACGGAAAAAAACACATTTTGTTCCACATTAGGAGGGGGCCCAGTGGGGATGTCATAGTTAGGGATCTGTTAAAATGTATTAGCCTAGGAACTCGAATTTAACAGGTGAGATAATGCTCCCCTATTACAAGTTTGTCTCTTTAAAATGGAGCATAGCTCATTTTGGTGCTTTCCACATAAAAATACGCATGTACTCTGTTAGAAATTGGGGTATTAGTTGTGGGGGGGCGGGTACACACTTCAAATAATAACCACAACCCTTGTCATGGTGAACTCTTAATATAAAAAGAACTTATCTGCCTCTCACCGCATCGCCTCTCTTTTGCTCCTCTGCAGCACAGGATGAGGCTCCCAGACACCCCTACGGCCAATCCCGATGCAGCTCTCATGATGCTGGCAGTATGAAAGAAGTGCCAGGATTGGCCTGAGTTTCCAGGATTTGCGCTCCCACGGAGACTGGGATCCTGTGCTTGCTGTCTTCAACCCGGCAAAGCAGCTCGGATTTGAGACATCTCAGTGCCCATGTTGGTTTGGCCAAACCCACCTGCGCACTGAGCAGCAGTGCCCACCACTCCTCCTATGCCATCATCACGATGGCCCCACCCTCTAGAATCTACCCTATGAAGTCAAATAATATGATAATAGATCTGTGTTATTATCATTTTATTTTACAACTTTTGCATCTGTGCTGGCAGGGGGGCGATGCTCTTCCGCCAAAATGGGCGAGCTGCCCCTGAAAGTCACTAAATAAATCTGAACTCAATCGCCTGGTAGCCCTGGCACAAAGCAGACAGGCTTAATTTAAAGGCAACATGTAAAGTACTTATGCAGTAAAAAAACAATAATGAAGCCAAAATACAACACAAGAAAAATCCCAAACCAATTTAGAAAATTTGAGTATATTTAGTAAATAGAATGCACCAAAATGAAAAAAAAACAATAACAGAAACCAGAGTTATGAATTTTTAAAGTTTAAATATGAAAAGAGCATCAAAAAGCAGTAATCGTGAACCACAGTCATCTGAAATGGAAGTCAAAAATCCTCAGTGGGGCAAGGCAGCAGGCTGTGGCCTAAGAGGGCTCCAAGTCATTGGATAGCTGCTGGATGAGGTCTCAAGGAAGCCACTGACTTAGGGCAAGAATGATCTGAGTGGGCAAAATTTGAATTTCAAGCCCAGAGAAGGTCCCTCGCCAGCCTGATACGTTTGGCGTCTATGCACAGGGAAGATTTCTAACTTCTGACTTAGTCACTTTTTGGGAGCTTAGATTCTTCCAGCAGGGCAAGGCTGCATGCTGTAGCCGATGAGGGCTCCATGAGGCCAGACACCTTCTCTTTGAGGATCCCTTAATTGGATTTGCTGCTGTGGAAAAGCTCCGAAAAGGAGCAACCAAAATCTTTGACACAGTGGAAACGCACCTTCATCATATCGGCTTGGCAGGTTGGTCCCAGTCCTCCGTAAGTGTTTAGAGTTGTTAGACCTGTCATCCTTATGGTGGTCTTCCCCTGGACTTTTTGGCTTTTGCCTCCACATTTTGCTGATTCTTTTTGTTGGCCTTAGGACTCTGAGCACTGAACCACTGCTGACCAGTGCTAAAGTGCATGTGCTTCTCCCCTAAACATGATGACATTGGTGTATACCTGATTGGCATATTGATGTACTGGTAAGTCTCTTGTAAAGTTCTATACCATATAGCCAGGGCCTGTACTTCAAATGCGACTACTGGGCTGCAACACTGATTGTGCCACCCACAGAAGTAGCCTTTCAAATCTGTCTCAGGCCTGCCACTGCAGTACCTGTGTGTCCAGTTTATTGCCACTTCGACGTGGCATTTAAAACTACTTACCAAACCTTACATTCCACTTTTATTGCATATAAGTCACCCCTAAGTTAGGCCCTCCGTATCACTAAGGGCAGGGTGCCATGCAAGTAAAAGGTAGGACATGTACTTGTATGTTTTGCATGTCCTGGTAGTGACAACTAGCCTATTTTATTTTTCACTACTGTGAGTCTTACCCCACTTATAAGCTAGCATTGGGAATTCCTTAATACTGCAATCTATCATTTCCCCATACCTCCCGCTACGAGCATTGCGCTCCGGGAAAAAACTCCTAACAGCTGTCCCCAGAATAAACAGAGCTCGGAGTGGTGGACGTCTGTTTTCCTTCATTGCGGCAAAATGTTGGAATCAGTTACCAGACCATATCCGGCTGGAGGTCAATCATCTTTCTTTCCGCAAACTCCTGAAGACTCTGCTGTTTCCTTGATCCCCCCTGTTACTCTTTAGTTGTCGGCTTTGTCTCTAGCGCTGGGAGGCCTTTGGTAGCCATGCGCTTTATAAGTGTATACTCATTCATTCACTCAATACACTTTTAAGCTCTAATTCCTGATCAGATAGGAGAAGATTTTTTTATATTTCATATGTTTGGAATGGTACTGATAAATCCTCCTTACTGGTGAAATTGAACTTAACATTACTGTTTTAAAAATGCTACTTTTAGAAAGTGGTCATTTATCTATAATTCCTGCTCATTGTGCCTGACAGCCTGTCTCCAATAAGCCTCCAAATTGGGTGACAGCTACACAAAGCACTGATATACCCCCCATAGACAGCCTGCCAGACAGGACTAGGTTGAAAGGGATCCTTGTGCACTTCAGAGAGTTGGTTTGATGTCATCAAAGGCACTTTTGGATATAAGTACTGGGTCTCTGACCCCCTGAAATCAGACACTTCTGTATCAACTGGACTGCTTTTCTGGAAGCTCTGCTTTTATTCGTGTTGCCCTGCTGCCTGCTCCTCCCTGACTCGGCTGGAAGGACTCTGCTTCCTTCCAAGTGATCTTCAATGGCTTGCTGTCTTGTTTTCTGAGGTCTCAGGGACACAAAAGACTTCCTACAATTCTGGTGGTGCTGCTAGACTCTGTCTTCTGGGAGTCCTACCCTTGCCTGAGGTGTGCCCCCAACGCTATGGGCTCAGAAGTGGGGTCTGCAGCTGTTTCCATCAAAAACTGTCCCATTGCATCAACTGTGTGAGAAACTCAGCTGCATTGCCATTCGGCGACGATGCAGAGGCTGCCCAACGACAGCAGTTCCACAGCCTGCGTTGCTCTACGACAAACCTCTGCGCTGCTCAACAATGGCACATTGCATTCAATTCAACGGAGCTTGATGTGACGGGGGACCCCCCTTGCATGGCTCGACGATGACACAGTAGACTCTCGACGTCAACAAAAACCACATCCAAGGTATTTCTTCAGCACGACCTGTAGCCGGACTGCCATTGATCGCGGTCGATTTGAACTTTGGATTTCCATTGGTCCCTCACAACTTCAAGTAATTTTTTGACTGCTAGTGACTTCTAAGCACTATTTTTGCATTTAATCTTTAAAATGTCATATCTCGAATTCTACTGATTGGAGTTTTGTCCCTTTGGTATTATTTTGTCAGATAATTATTTTCTCTATTTTCCTAAACCTGTGTGGAGTCTTTTTAAGGTGTGTTCATTGGGTTACTGTGCGTGTGTGTGTTGCACAAATACTTTACACATTGCCTTTACAGATAAGTCAGATTGCTCTGTGCCAAGCTATCAGAGGGTGAGCACAGGTTAACTTATTGTTTATCTAGGTTACCCTGACTAGAGTGGTGGTTTCTAACTGGCCTGGGCATAAGTTTCAGGGTATGTTAGGAGTATTATATTTTGACACCAGCCAAAGGTCTAGGACTTTGGGGACATCACTTGGTGGTCAAGACTCACTCTAGCAAAGGCTAGCAGCAGGGTCCAGGAAAGACTCAGTTTGAATCTTTTCAGCTGGGCAGTTGCAAAAATGGCCTCTTGTAGATTGTTGTGTTCCTGTAGCTTCGACAGGAGGTCAGCCATATGACCCTAGAGTAATTATTTTGTCCTGTGTACAAGATGTAGAGCAGGTCCAGTCTTCGCAGGTGACACACAGCACCTCCAGTCCTCTTCTTTTCTTCCACAGGTCTAGAAAGTGTTCCGAGGAGGGTACTGATGGTGGCCACACTTGTGTGACGAACCTGCCTATGAACAGGCGTGAATCATGGCCCATCTCTAACCATTAGGGTAAAAGGTCCCAAGGGGCAGCCTTACCCACGTTTGCAGCACTTAATGTATGCTGCACTCCAAACAACCCCACAGTGTCCCTCTCTACCTAAATACAACATGGTGAAACCCTCTCCCCTTGTGCAGAGCCTGTGTGTCCACCTCAGAGGTGTAGCCAGAGAAGTGAGCAACCCATCCTCTGTGGTCACTCAAAACTAGTTCTTGGGGCAGTTCCTCCACCACTGGGTTTGGTGCCTGCCTGACTCGGTGTACCAAGAAGGGCCTTTGAGAGGGTAGGCATCTTGGAAGGTAATCAAGTTCCTGGGCACAAATGAGATGGTCATTCTGTCAGAGGAACATAACACATCTCCATACCCAAAGCCTGTTCCTCAGCTCCGGGAGCAACTTCACACCTCATCATGGGGGCAATTGAGCTCTTGCGTGATAGTTGGAGGTCATGAAAATGGGCCCCCAGAGGTTTTCAGCAGGGAAAAGGTAACTTTCTAAATGCACCTTTTCCAAAATATTTATTAGAAATCTGACTTCACAAGTGAATTGAGCTTATGTTAAATATTCAAAAGGTCCAAGAATGAAATTTATTGTTATTTGTAGCTGGAGATAACATCTTTAAATATAAAATTGCTTCCAAATGCTTTCCTTTGGAACAGCTAACCTTGCTACAGTGAAAATAGCTTTTGGGTCTTTTCGCTATAAGCATATGTTGTACATGTCGTACTTTTAAATATCATGGGGAGTAAAGCCTTCTTAGGGGAACCTATTAATATTTAAAAAGAGAGTTTAGGCCTGTTAAAGGGGTTATTTTGACAGGTCGACTTTGCAGTTTAAATCTGCACAGCCAGGCAATACATGGTAGACCTACAGTCATGTATACACTGTAACTGTAGTGCATGGCAGAATGAATGCTGCAGTTCACTTGTGACATTTAACTTCCAGGCCATGGGTACACATTGTACCATATACTGGGGACTCATAGGTAAGTATTGTATGCAAATCGGGTGTATACAAATGTCATCGTATTGAAAATGAAAGCACAAGTATTTTACTAGGAGTTAGCAGGGGTAAAGTGCTCAAAGTTCTAAAACCAGCCAAAATATAGGGACCAGTAAAAGGCGAGAAATATGGGGTGGCCATGCAGAAAAGGTGTATTTCCTACATATGTGTTTTTACCAGCAATTTTCTTCAGGTACATTTTAGCAGGCTTGACCTGCTGAAGTGTACCTTGAGAAACTTGGGAAATTGTGGGGATGCAGTAAATATGGCAAAATGTGTAATTTTAATCCATGCACAAAGATCAGAAAAGAAAAGCCCATTCATAAAGGGCAATTGTGAAACAAAGACTCATAGGTACCAGCAACTAAATAACTGGTGCATCCCTCAAATTCATAAATACAATGTGGTAATTAATAAAAATGTATTAACCTTTGAAAAGTTTTATTGCCAGAGTCATTGAACATAGGATTCTGTGTAGCGGAAAAATACTTTAATGGATACAAAAGACAAAGACATCAAACAGAGGGAGCAAGGTGCAGCATCTGCTGCTCATGGTAAGATTTTTTGTGCCTTTGGTTGGAGGTTAATGATAATAGTGATGGGAACAGAAATGAGGGCTTTAGTTTCCACTCGCTACTCTTATACTTTCAGGAACCTAAAGAAGATTGTAGAGTGAAGAAGGGTGGGCCACGTGATTTAGCTTGTGATATCATCAGGGATCAAAGAATGAATCCATTAGGTCACTGCTAGTCCCTGCATTCTGGTGAAAAGAAGTCTATAATTCAATGTTATTTTAAAGTCTGTTAAATTAGGGGGAGATGCCTGTCTCCCAAATAACATAAATTACTGTGTGGAAAGTAAAGCTGCTCACCAAGTTTGTTTGACTTGCCCATTTCTCCAGCTTTGTAACCTTCACTGGGTATCAGTGGTCACAGATTAAGCTTAGAACTACTCCGCACTGACTGTAAAGCCAAAATATGTACAGACTTAGTGGTAATTAGACCATAGCAGACAGTCAACTGGTCTGCAATCGTGGAAGAGGACCGCCCACCCCATGAAAAGGTGACCACCTGCCAGGTGGGGAGGTATGTGCTGTGCTACCATGGTGGTTCCCTTCACAGCACTTCAGATTTACTGAGTGGATGCTATACTTAAAGAGACTAAACAGCAAACATTTATGTTTAGAGTAAGCAATCACCTAAAGCGAGAGTTTGTTTTCTCAAAACAAAAAACTAATGCTCCTAGTGCATATAAAGTATTCTTTCTGTACATGGGGGTTATTCTGCATTTTTCCTGCTGGTGTGTGCCATACATCTCATGCTGGACACAAGCAAGAAAAATCATCAGTGAACGTAAACCTTCCTTCAATAGGGCAGGATGAACGCATTGTGACCTGGCAGTCACTAAGTGGATGGGTCACCAGGACAAAGGTTCAAAGTAGCAGAGCCAGTAAAGGCAGTTAAGGCTCCACCAGCGTACACCCGGTGCTTCCCCTGCCTCTAAATACAGTGGGAGAACTGGGAGTTTGGCAGGGGGAGAGCCCTGCTGATTTACAGCCTTGCTCCTACACTGCCAAATTCTAAATAATACCTATCATTTCCACCTCACCCTTCCAAATGCTACCTGAAATCCAGGGAGACAAACCTGATTGTGCCTAATTCAACTATACTGAGGACTGAGAGAATAATCTTCCTGAGGTGCAACATAGCTCTGTGACTTGTTTTGGCCAGACCCCAGGAAGCTTCTGCTACTCAGGATGCACAAGAAAAAATGTAGGACAAGCTGTACTGTCTCATCTTGAAAACACTGTGATTATCCTACACCCTTCTAAAAGGCATTCTAAGAATGATCTTCTATGAAGCTCAGAACTATGGGCCTTATTATTATGTCAGTGGGACCGCCACTGACAGGCCATTGGAGGCAGTCCCACCGACATACAGGATAGTGGTCTGACCGCCGAATTGCGATGCAGTCGGTCGGACCGCAACGGTTTGAGGAGCCCGTCGGGGCATTGGTCGGACCGTAATACCTACAATGAAGGTGGTGTTTGCGCAGGCACAGCCATAGGGATTGTGATGTCCATTTCCCACAGCCTTTCCATGTCAGTCCCACCACCCTTTTCCGAGATGCAGCACAAACCGCAATAAAATAGGGGTGTTTCTGACCGCCTACACAGTGGTCAAATACTAATCTGGTGGGTAGGACCTCTGACTACTTGTCGGGCGGTCCCACTCCCGCTGCGATGGAAATCAGATGCTCGTCCGACCGCCATCGTAATAAGGCCCTATGTTAATTGGTATGAAATGCTTGAACCACCACAGAAAGGGACCGTTTGTCACCCAGGAAAGGTCATGGGTTTTTTAAGTATCAGTTCATTGGCTTCATCAGTGCTAAGAGAGGTCTTACAAATACTTCAATGAAGAAATATTTTCTTCAAGTATATGTTAAACACATTTATAATTCACTCAGTTTGGGGTGTTAACAATTGAAAATATGTGATATAGAATTTGTATCTGTATAGATTCAAAGACAAACTTCCAAACATATGGAAGTGGGAGCACTTGAGGAAGCATAAATAAAACATCATGTTTACTGTGGAACTTAAGTGTGGGCTGTTTCATTGAAGGGCAATGTCGGAACTGAAGCAACAAATATTTTAACACATAAGAGCAACTGAAAGGGTATTTTAGCTATGTAATGGCCAAGCAGTAAGGATTAAAAATGGGAATGATTGGATAATACTATATTTTATTCAATTGACAGTATATCAAACATGAGAGGTGTGGATTAAGTACACAAACTGCTACCATTGGATTCAATCATATCATCAAACTCTCAATGAGAAATTGTATGGCCATGTGAACTGAGTTAATTACAAACTACACAGCTCACAGGATGGTGTGGTTGTGACAAAATGTAAAAGTGTGTATAGTTATCTAAGGGTGATTAGCTAAAACAACCTAAGAATCCACGTGAAGATGTCAAAAAATAAGTTTGTTAAATTACATATCAATCAAAAACTACAACTCCCTGATACTTTGATTACTGTAGCTAGAAAGAACTGAATCAGAATCTGGGGAAAACATGTACCAGAGAAAAATGAAAGAAGACAGAGTAATTACAGTGATTAAGATATTGACTGCTGGAAACACATTCGGATGAAGAGAGAGGAGTTTGTACTGCTGTAAATAAATAAAATGTACTGGATAGTACAATGGAGGAAACATTGTTGATGAAGACGTATTACACAGTCATTGATATCAACTGTCTAGTTATTTGTAGATGTTAGTTGTTGAAATACTTTTTATTGGTATTCTTATATCTGTGGTGCCATTTTGCCACCTGTTTTCCAAAGTCTCAGGGACACAAAGGACTTCCTGCAACTCTGCTGGTGCTGTTGGACTCTGCCACCTGTGAGTCCTACCCTTTCCTGAGTTGCCCCCTCAAGTCCTGGGTCTCAGAAGTGGAATCTACAGCTATTATTTTGCATATACTGGCACATCGACACAAATGCGTGAGAAAAATCGACGCATTGCTCCTCGTTGCTAATGCAGTGCCGAATCAATGAGAATGCGGGTCCCGACTGCGAGGCTTGACGACGACGCAAAGCCGAATATTCAACGCCATCTACGAGGCTGGTCTCCGGCGCAGTGACCCGACTGCTGTGAAAATACCGATTCATTGTGTCTTCGACATTGATGCTTTGCTCCATACAAGGTACTTTTTGAGCGGGCTCTGCATGGGATCTGTAACCAACCTGCCCTCCGTTCTGATCAACCTGATCTTTCGATTTGTACCAGTCCCTCGAGCCCTCAGGTAACCTTTTGAGCGCTAGTCACTTCTAAGCACTGTTTTCACATTTAATCATATCTCAGGTTCTACTTATTGGAGTTTTGTTGTTTTGTCTTGTTTTACTCAGACAAATATTCACTATTTTTCTAAACTAGTGAGGAGTCTTTTTGTGGTGCCTTCACTGTGCTACTGCACTTAAAGTGTGCACAAGTTCTTTGCACATTGCCTCTTAAGTTAAGCCTGACTGCTCTGTGCCAAGCTACCAGAGGGTGAGCACAGGTTAATTTAGGGTCTGTATCTGACTTACCTTGACTAGGATTGTGGTTCCTGCTTGGACAGGGTGTGAAATCTGCCAACCAGAAACCTCAATTTCTAACATTACCTGTAGGAAAATGTCTCTTTTTTCATCGATCATTCCCATTTTATGTGCACCAATGCTTCTAATTTTTTACTCTGTGCACTGGGACTCTGCTAACCAGGCCCCAGTGTGTGGGCTCTGAACCCTAAAATATGTTGAAATTGGTTATACTCCTCATTGGCACTTTGAACTTACATGTTGCAAGAGAATTGCAGCACCTATTGTGCCACCACTACAGTGACAATGTCAAACATGGCTTCAGGCCTATTGCTGTAGCTTGACTGTGGCAGTTTACACCTGCAATTCAGCCTGTAAAATTAACCCTTTGACATGTAAAACCCTTGTTTTTAAATAATATTGAGTCACCCCTTGCAACCCTATATATGGTATTTAAAAGTAGAACATGTAGGTACTTTATATTCTTACACTGAAAAAGTCCCAAAAGCTATTTTTACTCTCCAAGAGTGGCAGTTACATAGGATACAATATTGCATTTAATAATGCTAAAATTAGGAAACAGCTAGAAAAATAATTCAAAGTCTCTTTTTAATAATTATTTCAAATCCAATTTAATAGTAACATTGAATTTGTGATAACTATTAAAAAAAAGGTATTTCTAGAAAATTACCTTATTTCTTCCTAAAGCCTCTTGAGGGCCATTTGCATGAACTCCAACTGTCACCCGGGAGCTGCATAGCCCTCTTTATGAAAAGTCAATTTGTTCACATAGCACAAACAAATGAGCTGGGTGTGGGCAGGTGTTGTTGTTCCATTGACAGAATGGCCTGTGGGGTGGGCCCAGTAACGTTATTAACTTCACAGAGGCCTTCCCTGTCACAGACAGATGTGGTTAACACCTGGGCCAGTGGCTTTCTTTTTCCTCCTAGTCAGTAAGGCACTAATCCTAGTGGTAGGGGAACTTCTCCTAGAACCAGTTTAGAGTTACTAAGGATCGAACTGCTCATTATCATGACCACTCCTCTGGGTGGATATAGAGGCTTTATGCAAAGCAAAATGGATCTGCGATTTCGGATTTAGGTAGAGAGGTACAGAGTGGGATTGTTTACTGTAAGGCAAGCATGGACTGTTGCAAAAGTGGATAGGGTTACCCCTAGTAACATATTCTCTATTGGTCAGGGAGGGGGAAAAAGTCTCTACCACTCACAAGCTAGTGCCAGGGTCCTTTATCTTGAAGAGCCCAGCTGACCAGTTCCAACTGGACCTGCCCTGGATCCTGCTGAATGCTTCTGCTGGAGTGAGTCTTGACCCCGAGTGCTGTTATTGGCACCCATAGCTGTATCAAAGTGTACTCCTCCTAACATCCTGGAAAACCTGAAACTTGGAAACGTTTTGGCTCTAAAAAGTACTGGTGGGCCAGGACAACCCTGCCAAGTCAATGTAGGTGTGTTGCCCCTAGGCAAAAGATTCATTTTGCTCTGCTCAGAGCATTTCCACAGCAGCAAATCCATTTCAGCAGGACATCGCTAATAGGGTATCCTGCTTTGTGGTGTGTTATTGAGCTATGGTTTTTAGTTTTGCCCCACTGGAGGAATCCGAGCTACAAAACAGTGACTGAGTCAGAACGTAGAAATCTTCACCGGGCAAAGGCATGAAAAGTATCTGACCGTCGAGGGATTTTCCTTGGGTGCAAATTTTGAATTAATCTCACCTGGAGCTTTCACACCAAAAGTCAGCAACTTCAACGTGACCTCGTCCAGCGGCTGTTCAGCCTCGTGTAATCCTTCTCAGCCATAGCCTGTTTTACCTCGCTGAGGATTTTTGACTTCAATTTGAGAGTCTAAGTGAGAAGGTAAAATTTCCGGCTTGGTCTAACCTGGTTTCTGTATCCGACCCACTTTCTATTGCTGTCTAACTTAGATCACGCCTAAGTCCCGGTCAAGCACAACCAGATGTTTGCAGTTAATGATTAGCGCTTTTTGCGCTATTTTCATTAAAAACGTAAAATATTCTATTTTATAAATTGTAGTGGGATGTTTTTGTTGTGTTTTTGACTTTTTAAGTAGTTTGCTATCTCTAAATGCTTTACGCATTTTCTCAAGTTAAGCCTGTCTGCTTTGTGCTATAGCTACCAGGGGTTGAGGTCAGGTGTAACTTACTGAAACCTAGCATTGCAATGACTTTGTTTATTTTCATTTTTGAAAAAAACACTACAACTACTTGTCTGCTTAAGTGGTGAGTTAGTTAACATCTCCCTATATTTACAGCAACATATGAAATATATCGTGGAATCAGTGGGGATCCATTGCTTAAAACTCATTGTAGATAGAACAGAACTTATCTTCATCAGTGTTCCTTCTGACCTCTTGCTTGGCGCTTACTGGCCCCCAGATATGGGAGTGTTGTCTGTTCTGGTTAGCGCAGTAAACATCTGGAAGTCAAGGTTGATGATAATCTCTCTTTCTCCACAGAAATCACCTCGTTGGTCTCATCCTGCATTTTTTATATGAAAGTACTCATTGTAGATAGTACTGAACTTATCTTCATCAGTGTTTACTTCTGACCTCTTGCTTGGCGCTTACTGGCCCCCAGATATGGGAGTGTTGTCTGTTCTGGTTAGCACAGTAAACATCTGGAAGTCAAGGTTGATGATAATCTCTCTTTCTCCACAGAAATCACCTCGTTGGTCTCATCCTGCACTTTTTATATGAAAGTACTTTGAAAAATTAGCCCATTCTTTGATGACAAAGAGAAAAATCATTGTGGTTGTAACCCTCATTGGCTCTCAACCAGAATATGCTAATTTCCTCTGTGGGGGTCTATCAGTGTACCAGGTTGGACAGTGTGTGGAGTCATGAGTTTCTGTCACACAACATCTCTTCTGAAAATGCTACACTGGCTCCTAATGAAACAGTGTATTGATTTCAAAACCTTATGTACTCTTTACAAGGCCATATTTCGCCACGCCCCCTGGTTCATATGGAGCCATATTAAATGGTATATATCCAAGAGGTCCCTTAGATTTTCCACTCACAATTTGGTAATAAGTCCTGAATTTAACAAATGTCAGATTGGGGCCAACATTTCCTGATAGGAGCTGCTACATCCTGGAATTCTCTTCCAGATCATCTCTGAGCTGTTTCCTCTTTCAACAATATATGCATAATGAATTTTCAACTAAACCCTCTATGATATTGTCCAACTTTAGTCTACTAGAGCAAAGGAATCTTAGCGTGAATGATGCATTTTTCAAACTACATACCATAACACAACACAACATAACGCAACATAATATAACATACCTTAACATAACTTAACATGACATAACATTTTAAAATAAAATAGCAGAGGAAGCGTTTTGGTCATGAATGGGAGCATCAACTTAACCCTGGTAGGGTTTAGGGAGATGTGGCAGGACTTTCTCCAAAAACAAAAAGTCACACTTTTTCTCCTGGGATTTGTGGATGCGAAATTGGACCTATGATCCCTCAATTTTGTAGGTAGATGCACAAATCCTTTGCAAAAATTAAAAAATATTTTGGAGAAACACAGAGAAAATATTTTAAAGTTTTGTAGTGCAGATATTCATTATAAAGACCAAACACAGTGAGCGTTATGGACCCAGGGGTGGATGCACTGTGCCCACAGGCCACTGTGCATGCTTCATGGTAATACACAACTGGTCTGCTGGCACAGAGGCTGCTGCAAGACCTGGTCACAGGTCTGCTATGCATGGCTGAAGTTATGAAGGATGGGTGCAGGTACTGCTGCGAACACCTGCTGCACATTTTCAAAGACCTTGTGCCACAGTGTTTGAATGTGTAGAAAATAGGGCGCTACATTTATCATTATTTCATGCAACGCAATGCAGCAAAACTCCTGACTGCGCTGCCTGAAAGGGAGAGGGAGGAATGTGCCATATCTATCAAGATATGGTGCATTACTGCTCTCTGACTGTGCTGGTGCCCAAAACTATTGCTTAGCACTAATGCAGGCACCGCTGTATTGCAGGTAGGATTGTTTTCGTGCAGGAAGGGGCACCTTCCTGCACACAAACAATCTCCTGAGGCATTTTACTCTTTCTACGTGTGCTGCAGAATGCAGCACACATATAAAGAGGATAACACAAGGAAAAATAAAGATATTTCTCCTTGTTAAGCCTCCCCGGTTAAGGCGCTGCATTTTGACACATTCCCAGGTTTGCAATTGTCTTGGTAAATCTGAGAATGCACCAAAATCCATGGGTGGATGTGTGGGAGTCTCCCCTTTCCAGCGATACCTCTCACAAACAGATTCCCGCTTGTGGATCACTGCATGCTGTGATCCACAAGCAGGAATCCCACTAGGCCACCAGGTATCACAAGGAGGGGAGGGTAGACCCATGTGGCAATGGGATAGAACACCACCCAGGGACAATATGTATTTTTCCCCTGGGAGTGCGATTGCGCAACCCAGAGGACTGATTTTTTTTTAAATTAAAAAATAATGAAATTGTCAGGGGTCGGCCCTTGTACACACATTGGGCTATTTTTTTAATCCATATGTAGTTACCCTGGGGACCACAATCGGCCCCTAGCAAAACCACACATATATTTAAAAAAATTATCTATTTAAATATATATTTATATAGAAAGAGACTCTTTCTCTCTGTCTCTCTATATAGACAAAGAGATCTCTCCCTCGCTATCTACTATCTCTATCTCTCTCAACATATATATATATATATAGCGAGCAATGATGGGACAAGTAGGAACACTTCAAATGTTAAAGAGCTGAATAAAAAACTGGAAAAGGTAATGAAGGCTGAACAAGCCAGGTGGTGGGAGCGCAGGTCCCTCTCCAAATACCTGGAAGTGGGCAGGATTCCCCACGGGCTTCACATCATGCTCGCACCAAGCTATGAAAATCCAAATCCCAACATGCTACAAGAGTGGGCCGAGAGTAACATGGAGGCATCGAGGAACCTAGTTGAAATCCTGATCAAATATGCCAGCATTGACAGAATTGATCTGCAGAAACAAATCGATCAATTAAACCAACAAATTGCGACAATAGAAGGCAGTGATGCAACTTCGAAACCTAGGGAGGAAATGCTTGCCAGATTAAAAAAGGAGGAAGATATCATCAAAAAGCGCAAAACCTTCAAATTTCAAAGAGACAAAAATGACTATGACAATGGGCAAATATTTACTTTCGCACGCAAAACGATGTGGTAAAGGCTACGCAAAAGGGAGCAAGATCCATGACAGAGAAAGGGGCTACAGCTGGTCCCGGCCGTATTGTACAAGAAGCATCTTCATTGTCGGATCTTAGCTCCGCAGTAGAGAGTGGTTCAGACACGGAGCACCATAATGGAGCAACCAGAGGAAGTAATCCGCCGAAACAAAAACACACACTCGCCGAGGAATTACATTTTTTACGGCAAGAAAGGCGCCAAACACTGTGCCAGAGAAATGCAAAGACACAACCAAAAATAGGAGGAATGCAAGACGCCGTGAAAGAAGGCGAAGAAGATGCCAACGAGAAAAAGCGATCCAACAGGAAACCAGCCGGCAAGGGCTGGCGACGCAAGTAATTCATGGCCCTCACTCTGCCAATAGGATCATAAACCTGTCTGACATCAATCTCGACCAAGCGGAACAACAACTTCTAGCGTTGGGACTATCGTATTGTCCAGAAACTAACTTTGATTATCCCCAAACGAGGGCTGACATCTATAAATTCATTAGAAAATTAAAATTAAAGAAGTTCCACGAGCTAAGACAAAGCAGAACAACAACACAAACGTCAGGAGAGGCTACAACAAACTACATCACCTCATTGACAGCATCTGATGTAAGCTTGCTTGGGGACTTACAAGCCCTACAAAATTACGAACCCAGTCCCACACAATCAGAGTCCACCCAATCAACAAGTTGAGCAACAAACAAGTCACCCTGGTGGTGCAAAATGATTTGTTTTCCAAACTCCTGGCCTGGAAAAGCGCGTGACTAATCAACCAGGAGGAATATTGCTTTCTGAAAAATGACTATCCCATCATGCCCATTATTTATTTCATACCGAAGGTGCACAAAGACATCACAAAGCCCCCAGGAAGGCCAATAATTTCCGCGAAACAAAGTCTACTTGAGAATGTGTCTGTTTACATCGACTTCTTCCTGCAAAACCACGTGAAAGCCCTACCGTCCTTTATACAGGATACTACGGACTTTTTAAAACAAGTCTACAATTTCCAATGGCAAGACGATTTCCTGCTGATGACATTGGACGTTTCTAACCTGTATACATTAATTCATCATAAGGACGGTATTAGGGCAGTGGAACATTTTCTAGGCACCAGACCGATTGAGTTTTACCAGCACAACAAAATGCTCATCAGTTTGATAAACTTTTGCTTAGAAAACAATTTCTTTTTATTCCAACAGCAGGTCTACCAACAAATCAGAGGGGTAGCAATGGGGGCAAGCTTTTCGCCAAGCTATGCCTGCCTCCACATGGGGTGGTGGGAGGAGAAGATGTTAAACACGAAATATGCAGACACCCTAGCAGTCCACGTGATAAAGTGGACGCGATACATTGACGACCTGTTTGTGATCTGGCGGGGAACTAAACAAAGTGCAGTAGAGTTTGTCACTAACATAAATAACAATGACTTGAATCTGCACTTTACATGTAACATAAGTGAGAGCTCGGTGTGCTTCCTGGATGTTGAGGTTTATGTTGCCCAGAGTCGTTTACAAACTAAACTACACCGCAAACCAACTGCAGGCAATACAATACTCCACTCTACAAGTTTCCACCCTGGCACACCATATGTAGCATCCCCTATGGGAAAATGCTTAGAATAAGTAGAATCTGTAGTAGTGAGAGTGACTTGATTGAGGCCCAGGAAGAAAGTAAAACACGCTTTGTAGCGAGAGGCTACTCTGAGCTCATTGTCAACAAGGCTATACAACGTACCAGGGACTTAGCCAGAAATGACCTTCTATTTAAACCATCTCATATCAAGGTCAAGCAAAGCAGATTCGCAAGCCCAGAAAGTAACAATCCTAGACTGATCTTAACATATAACAAGCAAAAAGATGGTCTTAGTAGGATCATAAAAAGAAACTGGCACTTAGTGCTAAGCGATCCTGTGGTGGGAAGCAAACTTCCGCAGACACCCACAATAACATTCAGGATGGCCCCATCCACTAGTGACTACCTGGTTAGCAATAGCCCAGAAATAAGATCAGGGTCCAGCTGGTTGTCAGGTCGCAAAGGTTTTGTTAGATGTTCCACCTGCAGGGCATGCAAGTTTGGCATCAGCAAACCTTCCTATTGCACGCCCTTCAATGACAAGCCCACCAAAATTAACAAACTTATTACATGTAGGACGGAGTATGCCATCTATGTGCTGGAGTTCCCTTGTGGACTGCAGTACGTGGGGAGCACGAAACTGCAGGTCCACAAGAGGTTTCTCCAGCACCTAAGGGCCATAACGAACTCGGATGTAACCTGTCCGGTGACCCGCTACTTCAGGGAAGTGCATGGCAACAAATTAGAACATCTAAAATTTGATGCCATAGATTCAGTTCCCCCACTAAGACGAGGTGGCGACAGGGAGGCACTCCTAAGGAGACTAGAAACAAGGTATATCTTGGAATTTGACAGCAAAAGCCCACATGGGCTTAATACCACCGAGGACCTGTACACTTGGCTATAGTAACATCCTAGCCCTAAGACACGATATCAATAGTCAGTAACATTCCCGATTTGACCCATATGCATTGAGGCATATACATAAAACACGCTGTCTCTACAACCCCTGTATAGAACTTTCCTTTAAAAATACAAAAAAACGATAAAAATGTTTTTATCCTAAAAAATCTTTTTGCACTCTTTTGCACTAGACACTCTAGTTGCGGTAATATGCTCTTAGGAGCATAAGCAAACGTAGACTAGCACTCACAACACTTTCAGCACTTTGCACTAATTTGAGCACTTTACAATATCTTAGCAGCTGAGCTGAAGCCCACTGAGGCAGTACTCCTCTTGTACATCATTTTAAGGCTGGTCTTTTAGGAATTGAACATTCTTTTATTACATCATGTGTAAATATATTATACTTTGAGTATGAAGTATCAGGCTTTTTAAATAAGGCTTTTAAGAATTTTTTTATTCATATATGTCACATTTAATGTATTTATACAGTTAAATTATAAATGTATTTTACATATAGTGATCGCATTTATGATCAGTATTTATAAACATGTCATTGGGCTGCTAGATTGTTCGGTGCTATCGGAAATCAGAAGGATAGTCTGTTCTCCATATTGTCTTGCACTTTGCACTTTAAATGTGGGGAGGACTTGGAGACACGTCATGTGATCAGGGCCTGCATAGGCCGAAACGCGTCATGGCGGCACAGCGCACGAATCAATAAAACGAACATTTGCACAAATAAAGTGGAGTCTGTTCCTGTTTCTGGTTCCAGGCTGCAGGGAACCGGGTGAGAAAAAGGATTGACTGTAATATATATATACATATATATACATATCTATATATATATATATATTTATATATATATATATATATATCCACTGAAAAAACCACAGGTTTCAGGCACGTTATAATTAGTTGGACATTTCACTCGTACAAAACCAGAGAAATTCGGCCGTTATAGTTAGTTGAGCTAACTATAACTTGCGCCCCTGCAATGCACTGCTGATGACGTCACATATTACATCACTGATGACATCACTGATGACATCATCCAGTTACTGTGTGTTTGTTTAAAGTTTAAATATGTTTTATATATATGCCAAGGTGTATTGAAGAATGAGTGGGTGTATAAGTGTCTGGATGGAGGATTTAGTAGGTGCATGACTGACTGTATAAGTGAGTGATTAAATGTGTCTTAGTGAATGCATGGGTTAGTGACTAAACTGTGTGAATGTCTGTATCAGTTTGTTTGTTGTTGTGTAAGCTGCTGCATGGGTTGGTCAGTAGCTACATGAGTGTCTATATGGGTTATTGATTGGTTGCCTGAGTATTTGTATGGGAGACTGAGTGTGTGTGTGGGTGGGTGGAAGGTGTGTGACTCTGTCCGTAGATGTGTGAGTGATTGATTCACTGGGTGTCTGGGTTCAAGAGTGCATGTGGAAACAGCTGTATGGTGGCTGAGTGTGTGTATGGGTGTGTTGGTGAGTGAATGGATGTCTCAGTGGTACATGTGTGAGTAACTACATATGTGAAAGGCAGTTCATGTGAGAGTTGGAGTATATAAATGTCTATACATGAGAGTCAGTGATTGTGAGAGTGATTGTATGGATGAGTGTGTACTTGTATCAGTGATTGTATAAGAGAGTAAGTATGTGTTAGTATCTGTTTGAAAAAGTGATGTGGTGTGTGTATAACTGTATAGGTCAGTAAATGGAAGTGTGATTTATTCTTTACAAGACTGACTAGGTGTGTGAGTAACTCTGGATGAGTGGTGGTGTGTTAGTGTCTGTATAGGTGTATGAGTGCATATGATAGTGTTGTATTGATGAGTGACTGCATGTATGGGTGAATGAGTGGATGTGTGTGTAGACCTAGGAATCAGTGAGTGCGTATGTAGTAACTGGTATTGGTGTGTCGATGGTTTCGAAAATGGTAGTCTGTATTTTACAGTGGGTGTATCAAAGGTTATATTACAGTGTGAGGAGGTGCATCAGATTTTCACGTGGATGATGTCATCAGTGATGTCATTTGAGATGTCATCATTATTGGTTGCCGGTCGGTAACAGATTTAAATTTAAGGCCTTAACCCTAGCTTTTCAGGCAATCCATGGTACTTGCCCTAGTTATCTGAAACAGAGGCTAGGCGCGTACAAGCAGACTCGTATACTTAGGTCTAGCTCTCAGAACCTGCTCTGCACCCCGCGAGTTAGGAAAGCACGGATGGGCGGAAGATCCTTCATGCTCAGGGCGTCCATGGTCTGGAACGCCCTGCCTAACTCCCTGCGCCAGATTACCTCTGAAACGCAAATTTAGGAAAGCAGCTAAAACTTGGCTTTTTAATCAAGATTAATCTCCTGAACTCTCTGGTCGCCGCGCGTCCTTCGCGTGCCACCTGTTGCTATAGCGCCGGGACACCTCTTCGGAGGTAGCTGCTCGCGCTCTACAAATGGCAGTATTATTATTATTATTATCAGTGATGTCATCAGTGATGTCACTGACCATGTCATGAATGATGTAATATGTGACGTCATCAGCATTGCAGGGGCGCGAGTTATAGTTAGCTGACCTAACTATAACGGCCGAATTGCTCTGGTTTTGTACGAGTGAAATGTCCAACTAACTATAACGTGCCTGAAACCTGTGGTTTTTTCAGTGAATTTCTAAGGTTTTTTAAATGCTAATTTCTAACTATAATGTGCCTGAAACCTATGGTTTTCTCAGTGAAGTTCAATGGTTATTTAAATGCTAATTTCTAACTTTAACGTCCCTGAAACCTATGGTTTTTTCAGTGAATTTCAAAGGTTTTTTAAATGCTAATTTCTAACTATATTGTTCATTAAACCTATGGTTTGTTCAGCAATTTTGATTTTTTTTGTGTGTGATATTTTGTAAGTTTAATATCCTAAAAATAGTTTTTGTTATATATTTTTTTGTTATTAAAATTATATAATTTCTTCTGTTTTCTTACATATTAATATATATATATTTTTTTTAAAAGTGGAGCCGCGCACCTATCGTGTTCACACTAGGGGGCCGCGCTGAGCGCCGCGCACCCCTCACGTTCACACCAGAGGCCGCGCTGAGAGCGGCGCACCCATCGCGTTCACACTAGGGGCCGTGCTGAGTGCCGCACAACCCTCGCGTTCACACCAGGGGGCCGCGCTGGGCGCCGCACTAGGGTCGCGACCCCAATTTTTTTTTTTAAACCGTCCACTTTCATTAATTTACATTCACCCCGTGGACCCCATCCCCTGGGGCATGCCCAAATATACATTTTGTATGTTTAAAAAAAAAACGGAGGAGGGGGACTGCCACCACCCTCCCCGGCCATTTTGGGCCCCGGGGACCCCATCCCCCGGGACCTGGCCTCATAGTTAGGGACCATGGGGGGAGCCGCAATGCCCCCACGGTCCCGCCGGCTCCCTGCCTCCTGCGGGAGCCGGCATTGCTTTTCCACACGGGCAGCTGCTGACATGCACCTCCCCATGTGGAAAAGCAATCTGCTATGGATTTAGGAAGAGAGAGTAGGTTTCCCTGCTCTCGCTTCCAAAATCCAAACCAGTGTGTGCCCTGTCATAGCAAACAGCAGTGCCCCGGGGGTAGGCACCCCAGGACACTGCAGGAGCCGGCCCTGGGGGGTGGTGGTCCCCAGGGCCATCAAGGGCTCCAGGAGGGGGACCAAGCGGCCCCCCTCCCTTTATTTACATAGCCCCGGGGAGGTGGTGGTCCCCAGGGATCGGGGGCCCGTAACGGACCCCCTAATTTACATTATTAATGCCCCGGGAGGTGGGGGTCCCCGGGGCGTGTGGGGGTCGCTCGAGCCCCCCCCCCACAGGTTTAATTTTTTTCCCCAAAAAATCCCCGGGGAGGTGGTGGTCCCTGGGGCTGCGGGGGCCCAGCGGGCCCCCGCAATTACAAATATAACAATGCCCCTGGGACCTGGCCCACCCGGGGGCCTCATTTAAATCAAGCGCGGGCTTCATTTTAAAAAAAAAAGTTTGGCGGGCTTCGCGACCCCATCGCGCATTCTGCCAAAATTATAAAAAAATTAATACTTTTTTTGGCCTTGGAGGTCCTTGTGGGACCCCCTGAACAGGCCTAAGGGGTCAGAGTGTTTCTACCCTGCCCCCTTTTCTTGTTTTTAAACATTTATTTTACTGTTTTCTTGTGACTAAAATGGCTGCCAACAGTTCCCAGTTTGGAGTGTTGGCAGCCAATGAGAATGAAGCTCGTGCACGGGAGGGTTCGCGAATCCACCGCGTCCCTATATATCAAAACTTTTTCTTTTTCAAATTTCTCAGGAACTACTGAACAGATTTACACCATTTAACAAAAAGGGCTCTTTCCGATACAAGACCTACCTTTTAGCCAAATTTGGTGTAATTCCGTTCAGCAGTTCGGGCTGTAGCTGTGTCTAAAGTTTCCTATGGAAAATTACATGGGGAAAACACATTTTGGGCCCCCTTTTTTTCTCAGCCCCCGCTTGTTGAATCACCCCGAAACTTTTAAGACAGGAGCTGACCGGAGCGGGCCACTAGTTTTGAAAATTTCGCGAAGATTCGTCAACCGGCGCCAACATTTTTGGGAAAACAAAAAACGCTTTTCCTATGGAAACTAGGTCCTAACTATAACTACCTACTGGCGACCGCCAGTAGGTAATATATATATATATTTTTTTTTCGGTCTACCAAGCAGCAACGCTACAGTGCGCACACTCCTTCCGCAATTACAGGCTCAATCCGTATCGTGCAGGAAAGATTTTATTTCATTACAGGTTCCCAGCCAAAAACCCAACGTGTTTCGGCGTAATCCGCCTTGATCACGGGTATATATGTATATATATCATCCAAGCACACTCTCCGAACCTCCACGCTCCTTGCTGGCGAACAGAGAGAGACGGACCCAGATACATATGGCAGGTAAGATCTTTTATTGACTCCCTCTGTGACGCGTTTCGAGCACCCTGTGCCCTTGTTCACACATGGAAACAAACGTCGGCCATTACAATTTTATATGCTAGGTGTCCACCCCCTGTGTGTCACATGATCATAGACATGGAAGTAATACTCTTTGAACAAGCTTGCATATATCTTCCTTCCTAAGTGATCCCACATCGGAAAAAATAATTGTTGGAAAATACTCTGTCTAAACAAATCAACATAATATAATGCTACATAATTGTATTCGAAAATTTCAAATTACAATACAAAACATATGACTTTTTAGCTCTGGATGGACGGCTAATATATGTAGTAACGCCATCTGTGCAAAAAATCGCGATATGTACAAATGAGCAAATATTGACATATTAGCATAAGTACAACACATAATTTTTGGATTATAAAAAATTATTCATTAAAAATTCTTAATTAAAAATCCTTTATGCATTGACTAAAAACATAGACGTCGACATAAAATTGCTTATGTAAGACGTTATGTATCCCGCATGATGTTGTCATAAATGCATCAGTCTGCGTTTAACATAGCCATTCTTCAAATACTTTCTGCATGAATGCAAAAAATTGCCACAATGTTACAATCCTAAGTTTGAGTTAATAAATATAGCATCCTCTACAGAGTCATTGTTCATTATAATGCAACTGGTTCCTAAAATTAGATCTAAAGTGCTTCCGTGTCTAGCAGCATATTATCTTATGTAAACATGTGATGTTATATAAAGTGCTAAGTGCTCCTAAAAAATCTTAAAAATTGTGCTTGGATAATGTGATAAAAACCAGTGGACTTAAAACCCTATTAAAAAAGTTAAAAGACACATAGTATCATGAGTGATGGCGACAATAAAGCAGTATGATAAGAAACTAAACCTACAGTGTAAGAAAATTATTATCTAAACCTCATAAGACAAAAAATTAAAAAATCAAAAAATCTATTTAAATCTAACATCAATATATACACTATATCTTTGGGTTGGAAATACTCCATGACTTCTTTGAATGGCATCATAGACAACGATGGATATTTCTTGTGTGTAATTGCTGTAGAACCATTCATATTCATTGATAATCTTTACAGAAAATTGTACATATCCTCCATTGTGTTTAATCCATTAGGTGCCTTACTATCTAGATCTAAAATAGTACGTGTTTCTAGCTGACGTAATAGTTTTTCCCTATTGCCACCCCTTCTAAGTGGTGCAATGGCATTGATTACTTAATATGTAAGGCAACTCAACTCATTGTCATGGACAGCCTTAAAATGTCTGGCGACAGGATATGAATTATCATTGTTTACAATTGCTCTCAGGTGCTGCAGAATCCTGACATGCACCTGCAACTTAGTACTCCCAACATAACGCAAGCCACAGGTGCATGTCAGGACATACACAGCATATTCAGTTCTGCAGCTATAGCTTCCCCTGATAGCCATTTTATCATCTGAAAAAGGAACAGTGTAATGAGTGGTATTACTGCCAAACTTGCAGGCAAGACAGGAGGAACATTTATAAAAACCCTGCCTTGGTTTAAGCCAAGTGCCTGCTGTACTCAACTCTGGGCTCATTTTGACTAATTGGCTTCTCATAGATTTTGATTTCCTATATGTGATAGTTGGTAACTCAGGGAGTCTAGTGCCCAACACTCCATCTGTAAGCACAATGGGCCAATTTTTTCTGATAATAGCCTTCATTTTTCTTTCTTGTTTGCTATACGTGGTGATGAGGCGGGGTGTTCCTCCTCATTAATCTCACCACTCACCGCCTCCTTAGAAAGTAATAAAGTCTCTCTTGGCCTTTCTTGTGCTTTTGCTAAAGCCTTGGTGAGCACCTTGTCACGATATCCTCTCAATCTCAGCCTACTCATTGTGTCTTTTATGCATCTTTCAAATTCTGATGGTGTACTACAGATGCGTTTTATTCTGAGTATTTCTCCGTAGGGTATACTCTCTATAAGGTGTTTGGGATGTCCACTATTGGCATGCAATGTGCTGTTTCCTGCTGTGGCTTTTCTAAATAAGGTTGTTTCCAGTTTGTTGTTATTCACGGAGATCTGTACATCTAAGAAATCTATCTGAGTGCTACTGATGTTTGAGGTAAAGTTGAGGTTGCTAGAATTGTCATTTAAAGTCATAATAAACTTCTTAGCACTCTCCTCATCTCCCTTCCATATCATAAATACATCATCTATATATCGTAACCAATGTAGCACTTGATGCACATTGTCAATTTTTGTGAGGACCTGTTCCTCCCACCAGCCAACATGCAAACAAGCATAGCTGGGGGAGAAACAGGATCCCATAGCCACGCCTCTGATTTGTTTCAGGGTTTCCTTACCAAATAGGAAAAAATTATTGTTTAAACACCACGAGATCAAATCCAATAACATTTTGTTGTGCCCGTAATATTCACATTGTCTACTGTCCAGAAAATATTTAACTGCATTGAGTCCGGTTTCATATTTATGCTTGTATAAAGCGACTCAATGTCCAATGTGATTAAAATTAGACCCTCTTCCCACACAATGTCATTAATTTTGTTTAAAAAATCCCCTGTGTCCTTAACGTAGCTAGGTAACTTTTTAACAAAATCTTGTAGATAAAAATCTACATATTGTGAAATGTGTTCACCGACACTGTTAATAGCTGAAATAATGGGTCTACCAGGTACTGGAGAGACTTTTTTGTGCACTTTTGGAATCAAATACATGATGGGAATAACTGGGCATTCAACATTTAAAAAATTGAATTCAATAGAAGAAATCAGTCCTTCTCTTTTATATTGGAGAAGCTGTTTTTCAGGCCCTCTTTCGCTTTGTTGTATTCCCTCATGCTTGACCTCATGTACAAGTTCTCATTGTTTAATTGTCTCATGGCTTCCGCTATGTAGTCCTTTTGGGCCACAACACAATATTTCCTCCTTTTTCTGACTTATTGGTAATTATTTCTTGGTTATCTCCCAGTTTTTTCATCAGTTTCACATATTGCATATCATTGTAGTGTTTTTTATGTACTTTTCTCTTTGTTTTGTGACACAGTTGTTTGAGATCCTCTATTACACGCTCATGAAAAATGTCAATGGCATCCTTGGGCATCATTGGAATAAAGGTGCTATTGGGTTTGAATGGACTTTCGCCAGCACCTTTTTGTACGATGTTGATACTCTGTAACTTGGCTTGAGTACTAAGCTCTGTCGTCTCTCTCAGTTGTTCCATTTCATTTGTTGCATTACTCAATTCATGTAAAGTCAATAACACTGACACATCTGATGCTTGAAGTGATGATGATTCTTGGTTGGTGGTTTCAAATGTTGTTTTGGAACTGCCGCTTCCTGTTTTAATGGTGAAAAACTTCTTTAATTTTAGTTACCTAATGAAGCAAAATATATCAATTCTAGTGCTGGCATAATTGAACGTACTTTCAGGACAAATGTTAAGCCCCAATGATAATAGCTGTTTCTCTGCTTGGGAAAGTGTAATATCTGACAGATTGATGATAGTTTGATCGTTTAGCGTTGCTTTTTGTACCATTGCTGCTTTTTCTTTGATTGTACATTTTTGTTTTTTGCGCCTTGCTCTTCTCCTTGCATTTCTCTTTTCTCTGTTTGTTGGTTCCGATTCCTCGGACGGAGAGTTTGGCGCCGGTCCTCCGCTAAAAAATCGATCTCTTCACCTAAACTCAATACAATTTTGTCACTTTGCCCTCCCATGCTGTTGCATTCAGAGCCTGATGTACTTGTGAGTGATTCTGTGTCAATGTCAGATAATTCCACTACGTTGGTTTGTTGTTGTGCCCCACTGGTGGCTTTACTTGTTCTTCTGTCCTCAAACTTTAATTTCTTCGCGTGCTCAAATATATAGAGCGAGAGAGAGGGAGAGATCAATTTTTTTATTCATGGGTGGGTTTCCTGGGAGTCATGACCGGCCCCCAGGGAAACCGAATATATATATAAAAAAAAGCGATCTCTCGATATATATATGCATGTATTTATATAGAGAGAGAGAAAGAGAGAGAGAATCTCTCTTTCTATCTATCTATCTATCTATCTATAAAAAGAGAGATATCGCTAAATTTATCTATGTGTGTATATATATTACTTACCGGCAGTCCCCAGTAGCTAGTTATAGTTAGGACCTAGTTTCCATAGGAAAAGCATTTTTTGACTTGCCTATATCTTTGGCGCCATTTCATGAATCTTCACGAAATTTTCCAAAAAAGTGTCATATTAAGTTTTGTAGTGCATGAGAAATTTCAGGGTGATCTGTTAAGCACGGGCCGATAAGGGCCGATAAAAAGGGGGCTATAAAAAGTGCATTTTCCCAATTTAATTTTCATAGGACACATAGTTGAACCTACAGCCCGAACCGCTGGATGGATATACACCAAATTTGGCAGAAAGGTAGATGTTGTTACGCAAATTGATCTTTTTGTTATTTGGTTCAGTAGTTTTTGAGAAATTTAAGAGGAAAAAGTTAGTGATATCGCTGGCCACAAATATTTCACGACGATCCACAATTAATTTCAAATGCGCTCACCAACAGGAATGTTGTGATTGGCAGGACGCAATCTGAACAGAAAGTTGCGGCTGCCATTTTATCGATCAGGAACGGTTCCCGGGGCTGAAAATTTCTGTGAAATTTAGCATAAGGGGTCAGGGTGGAGGTACTCTGACCCCATATTTGAGAAATGGGGGTGTTAGTGACACAAGTTATGCGTCCAAAAATTTATTTTTTAATAATGCGCCATATTTGCGACAACACCGCGACTGCCCCATGTACAATCGCAGGGATGTTGAGACTGTTGACGTTGTCACGAATATTGGGAAAAATTAAAAATAAATATATATATATATATATATTATCTACTGGCGGTCGCCAGTAGATAGTTATAGTTACAACCTATTATCCATAGGAAATCCGCGACATTCTATTTGAAATAACTCTCTTGCCGGTTGACGTATCTTCGCAAAATTTTCAAACTTTGTGGCCCGCTCCGGTCCGCTCCTACCCTGAAAGTCTCGGGGGATTCGTCAAGCGGGGGCCGAGAAAAAAGGGGGTCCCAAAACGCGTTTTCCCCATGCATTTTTCCATAGGAAACTTTAGACACGGCTACAGCCCGAACTGCTGAACGGAATTACACCAAATTTGGCAAAGAGGTAGTTCTTGGTTCAGAAAGAACCCTTTTTGTTAAATGGTGTAAATCCGTTCAGTAGTTGCTGAGAAAATGAAAAGTAAAAAGATAGTGATATCTAGGGCCGCGGATCCTCCCGAGCACGAGCTTTATGTTAATTGGCTGTCAACACTCCAAACCAGGAAGTGTTGGCAGCCATTTTATCCTCGGTAGAACCGAGGGACAGAAACAAGTGCGCAAAGCGCACAAAGGGGGCAGGGTAGAAACACCCTGACCCCTAGGTCTGCTCAGGGGTCCCACAAGGACCCCTGGGCAAAAAAAAAAAAATCGGCAGGATGCGCTCAGGGAGCGCGAACCCTGCAGAAAAAAAATCGAAGCGCGGTCTCCCGCGCTTCGATGTAATTGGCCCCCGGGTGGGCCAAGTCCCGGGGGCATGCTGGGGGGGTTAATTTTATGGGCCCCCAAGCCCCGGGGACCACCACCCCCCGGGGCCTTATGTATAATGGTGCGGGAGGGCTCTGAGCCCTCCCGCAGCCCCGGGGACCACCACCTCCCCGGGGCTTCTTTTTTAAATTAAAAACCTGTGTGGGGGGCTCCAGCCCCACATGCCCGGGGACCACCACCTCCCCGGGGCACTAAGAAAATTAAAATGGGGGTCCGTTTTGGACCCCCAAGCCCCGAGGACCACCACCTCCCCGGGGCTTTCAAAATGTAGGGAGGGGGCCGCGCAGCCCCTCCTGGAGCCCTTGATGGCCCTGGGGACCGCCACCCCCAGGGCCGGCTCCTGCAGTGTCCCGGGGTGCCTACCCCCGGGACACTGCTGTTTGCAATGACAGGACGGGAGCCTCGCGGCTCCCGTCCTGTCATTGCAAACTGCTTTGGATATTGGAAGAGAGAGCAGGAAACCTGCTCTCTCTTCCAAATCCAAAGCCGATTGCTTTCCACATGGGGAGCAGCATGTTAGCTGCTCCCCATGTGTAAGCAATGCCGGCTCCCGTAGGACACGGGGAGCCGGCGGGACTGTGGGGGGTTTGGGGACCCCCACAGTCCCCAACGAGGTCCAGGCCCCGGGGATGGGGTCCCCGGGGCCATAAGTGGCCCGGGAGGGGGCCACGCAGCCCCCTCCCCAAAGTAAAAAAATTTAAAAAATTAAAAAAAAAGTGCAAGGCCGGCCCCGGGGATGGGGTCCCCGGGGCCTTAAATGGCCTGAGGAGGGGGCCACGCAGCCCCCTCCAAATAAAAAAAAAGAGGCCATGCCCCGGGGGATGGGGTCCCGGGGCCAATACAGGCCCAGGGAAGGGGGCCACGCGGCCCCCTTCCCGTTTTTGTTTTTTATTTTAATTTAAAAAAAGGGGCAAGGCCCTGGGGGATGGGGTCCCCAGGGCCTAAAAATAGGAAAAAGGAAGGGGGCCACACAGCCCCCTTCAGGGAAAAAAACAACAAAAAAAACGATTGGGCCCGTAGGCCCCGCCCCTTCCTTCACCACTCTGCAAACGCGCCCCTGGCGCGTTTGCAGAGAGGGAACGATCCCCTTGAATACTGGGGGTCCCTGAGGGCCAACTAGCCCACCAGGAACCTCCAGTATGCGCCAGGGGCTGCCTTGCAGAGAGGTGTACAGAGGCCACGCCCTTTTTACACCTCTCTGCAACGCAGCTCTTTGGCACTTTTGGAGGTATATGGTGGGCTAGATGCACCCCAGGGACCCTCAGGATTCAAAGGGAGTTAATCCCCGACTTAAAACGCGCCACCGGGCGCGTTTGCACAGTGGTGAAGGGAGGGGCGGGGCTTCAGGTGACATGTGTGCAAACAGGCCCCGTGGCGCGTTTTAAGATGGGGAATTAAATCCTCTTCAATCCTGAGGGTCCCTGAGGGCCAACTAGCCCAACAGGTACGTCCAGAAAGCGCCACAGAGCTGCGTTGAAGAGAGGTGTAAAAGGGGTGTGGCCTCTGTACATGTCTCTGCAACGCAGCCCCTGGCGCATACTGGAGGTTCCTGGTGGGCTAGTTGGCCCGTAGGGACCCTCATGATTCAAGGGGACTTAATCCCCCAACTTAAAACGCGCCACGGGGCGCGTTTGCACAGATGTCACCTCAGGCCCCGCCCCCTCCCTTCACCATTGTGCAAGTATTCCTCTAAAATCAGCCGAAATACGAATTCTGATTTACTCACCTGTTATCAGGCGAGACCTCAGTGCTGCATCTTTCAGCCCAGTACTGGTCCTGAAAAGTAATTTTAACCGTACTTACCGGTAACTTGAATTTCCTTCATAGGCTAACATTGACTGGTTTCACTTGGAAATTCTTCTAAGTGTGGAGTTTTGGAACTTTAAAATATTCCTCTAAAATCAGCCGAAATACGAATTCCGATTTACTCACCTGTTATCAGGAGAGACCTCAGTGCTGCATCTTTCAGCCCAGTACTGATTATCAAAAGTAATTTTAACCGTACTTACCAGTAACTTGAATTTCCTTCCATAGGATATCATTGCCTGCTTTTTGCTGAAAAAGTTTCTAAGTGTTGATTTTTGAAACATACAAATATTCCTCTAAAATCAGCCAAAATCCGAATTCTGATTTACTCACCTGTTATCAGGAGAGACCTCAGTGCTGCATCTTTCAGCCCAGTACTGATCCTCAAAAGTAATTTTAACCGTACTTACCAGTAACTTGAATTTCCTTCCATAGGATATCATTGCCTGCTTTTTGCTGAAAAAGTTTCTAAGTGTTGATTTTGAAACATACAAATATTCCTCTAAAATCAGCCGAAATCCGAATTCTGATTTACTCACCTGTTATCAGGAGAGACCTCAGTGCTGCATCTTTCAGCCCAGTACTGATCCTCAAAAGTAATTTTAACCGTACTTACCGGTAACTTGAATTTCCTTCATAGGCTAACATTGACTGGTTTCACTTGGAAATTCTTCTAAGTGTGGAGTTTTGGAACTTTAAAATATTCCTCTAAAATCAGCCGAAATACGAATTCCGATTTACTCACCTGTTATCAGGAGAGACCTCAGTGCTGCATCTTTCAGCCCAGTACTGATCCTCAAAAGTAATTTTAACCGTACTTACCAGTAACTTGAATTTCCTTCCATAGAATATCATTGCCTGCTTTTTGCTGAAAAAGTTTCTAAGTGTTGATTTTTGAAACATACAAATATTCCTCTAAAATCAGCCGAAATCCGAATTCTGATTTACTCACCTGTTATCAGGAGAGACCTCAGTGCTGCATCTTTCAGCCCAGTACTGGTCCTGAAAAGTAATTTTAACCGTACTTACCAGTAACTTGAATTTCCTTCCATAGGATATCATTGTCTGGTTTTCAGCAGAAAAGTTTCAAAGTGTTGATTTTCACAAACTACAAATATTCCTAAAAAATCGCCTGTATGACTTAAACGCATTCTTTCAACTGTTTACAGGAGATGAACCAGTGCTGGATCCAGGAACGAACACTGAGTAAGAAAAAGTAACGATAACAGTTTTTAACTTCTAAGTGAATTTCCTTCCATAGGATAACATTGGTGATTCTATGAGAAAAAGTTTCTAAGTGTGAACTTTTAAAGTACAATAATATTCCTTAAAAATCACGACTGTAACCAAAACGCTTTTACTCAACTGTTTACAGGAGATGTCCCAGGACTGAATCTAGGATCCAGTAATGTGGTTAGAAAAGTAATCCATAAAGTAACTAATTGCATTTAACTAGAAATTCACATTGAGCTGAATGTTGCATTGTGCTTGAAAATGTGTTGCCCATTGCAACAACTGTAACTACTGTACTTAAAAGTCTATTGCCTATGTGCAAAGTAATTAAACTAAAGTAATTCATTCTGAGAAAGTATTTTTTGTAATGTAATGTATAATGTAATTACAATGTAATTTAAAAATAAAATATGTAAAAAAAAATTGTTTCTAAAAATTTGGAAATCAGTATGAAAAAAATTTATATAACAATTAATACATTTAAAAATTGTCATTTACAAAACCTTTGAAATTCACTGAAAAAACTGTAGGTTTCAGACATGTTATAGTTACAAATTAGCATTTAAAAAACCTTTGAAATTCACTGAAAAAACCATAGGTTTCAGGGACGTTATAGTTACAAATTAGCATTTAAAAAACCTTTGAAATTCACTGAAAAAACCATAGGTTTTAGGGACAGTTATAGTTAGTTGGACATTGCACTCGTACAAAACCCGTGAAATTCCCCGTTATAGTTAGACCAGCTAACTATAACTCGCGCCCCGCAATGCACTGCTGATGACGTCACATATTACATCACTCATGACATGGTCAGTGACATCACTGATGACATCACTGATGACATCTCAAATGACATCACTGATGACATCATCCACGTGATAATCTGATGCACCTCCTCACACCCTAATATAACCTTTGATACACCCACTCTAAATTACAGACTGCCATTCGCAAAACCATAGACACTCCAACACCAATAACTACATACCCACTCACTGATTCTTAGGTCTACGCACACATCCACTCACTCACCCGTACAGTCACTCATACTTACGGTCACTCAGTACAGGACTATCATATGCACTCATACTCCTATATAGACACTCAAACACCGCCACTCATCCATAGAGGTACTCACACACCTAGTCAGTCATGCAAATAATTAAACACACTACCATTTACTCACCTATACAGTTATACACACACCAGCTCACTTACTCATACAAATAGTAGCACAATCTTACGCTCTTATACAATCACTGATACAAGCACACACTCATCCATACAGCCACTATCACAATCACTCACTCTCACTTATAGCTATTTATATACTCCAACACACATATATACTGCCTTTCACATATGTAGTTACTCACACATGTACCACTGGGACATACATTCACTCACTAACACACTCTTACACACACTTACCCACCCATACAGTCTATCACAGTTGCACTCTTGAAACCATCCACCCAGTGAATCACCCACTCACACATCTATGCACAGAGTTGCACACACCCCTCCCACACAAACACTCAGGCACCCATACAGATACTCAGACAAGCATTCAATAACTCATATAGACACTCATGTAGCTATTCACAAACACATGCAGCCACTTACACAGCAACAGACAGACGGATACAGACATTCACCCAGTTTAGTCACTAACCCATGCATTCAGTAAGATACGTTAAATCACTCACTTATAGAGTCAGTCACGCACCTACTAAATCATCCATACAGACACTTACACACCCACTCATTCTTCAATACGTCTTTTCCTATATATATTAAAAATATTTAAACTTTACAGAAACACACAGTCACTGGATGATGTCATCAGTGATGTCATTTGAGATGTCATCAGTGATGTCATCAGTGATGTCACTGACCATGTCATGAGTGATGTAATATGTGACATCATCAGCAGTGCATTGCGGGGCGCGAGTTATAGTTAGCTGGACTAACTATAACGGGGAATTTCACGGGTTTTGTACGAGTGCAATGTCCAACTAACTATAACTGTCCCTAAAACCTATGGTTTTTTCAGTGAATATATATATATATATAAAACACCAGACGGTCCTCTCTCGACTCCACACACTCGCTTGCTTCCGCCAAAAAGGAACCACGAACCACTGGATATTGAGGCAAAATTATTTAATGTTTCCTCGGATTACGCGTTTCGGGCAACACTTGCCCTTGATCACATACACCAAGGACATCCTTGGGGCCCATCTACCTCTCTTGTTGTCTCCAATAGTCCCACTTAGCAGGATTTCTAAGAGGTCTTCAAAAGCAGCTCGTGATGCACTACTGGTTGGGGATAAAGTTCACTTTACTCCTGAGGGACCTTGGGAGCCAAGATGTGCGCCTGGAACCTCCTGTAAGTCTGACACAGCGGGATTCCTGAGAGCTGGTCAACGCCTAGCCCCCTTTCTCCACCACTCTGCAAACATGACTACTAGTTAAAAAAACATTGAAATTGACTGCTTATGGCCTGCTCAACACCTTTTTCCATGTCAGAGCATGGTTGGAGTACTGTTCGCTGACTGACAAGTGCATCATAGACCTCAGACTGCACATAATGGTGGACAGAACATAAGTCACGTTGTCATAGAGTACCCTGTGTGGCAACATTTTAAAGGCTTGACTAGATTGTGAAGTGCTTTTTAGGGAACTTATGTATGCAGCACAAGGACCACCCTGATTGGCTATGAGAACCATAGTAAGTGTAATACGTCAAAGAAATGACCTGTGTGACTTATTCATCAACACTTCCACTTGCTTTGAAAAGTGTACAAATTCAATTAGTAACTTGTATCATAACCAATGTTATTGAAAAAGGGTACAGGACACAATATCATGTATGATGATTGTTTTCAAATCTTTAGTATTGCTTATGATACAAGTTAATAATTGAGTTTTCACACTTTCAAAGCAAAAGTAGAAGTGTTGGTGAATGAATCCCACAGTACATTTGTATGGCTTATTACTTCAGGGAACTTAGGCAGTATTCCCCAACATGTTTGCCTAAGTTTCAATGGTAGATATGCTCACTCTGTTCGATGAATGAGCTCTCAGAGGAAGTCATACTCGGACACCCCCAACTTGCATCCACAAACTGGAAGGATTTCGATTTAGCACAGTAAGTTTGCTGATGGCCCATGAAAGACACGTTTTCTTGAGCTTCGATTAGCTATGGATGTAAGGCATTAGTATAGGTTTACTTGACAATTATACAAGATTAGTCAGGACTCTGATGAGGACAGAGACGTGAACAGGTAAAAAAAGCTTATGGTAGGTGTGCTTTCCCAGGGAAAATTGCATAGGTAGACGGCAGATAGTAAAGGTAGTACAAATACACATGTCATGATTTCATCTTCACCTATGGATTCAAGCCCATTGGTGTCACGCTCGCCTCGATAGTGACTTACTATGGCACATATGGGTAAATGCTTGACCTGCTTGCTATGTTAATCCTCTGTCAGAACTTAGTAGATGTTCAATTTGCTGTATGATAAGTGAATTACAGTCACAGCACTGCACATAACGGTGGATGGGACATATACTAGATTCTCATGGACTACCCTGTGTTACAAACGACTGTTCTTCATAGTTTATGACATTCTCTTTAGGGAACTTCAGAAAATTCCCAAGCTTGTCTGCTTTAGTTTCAAAGGTAGATATGCTCGCTCAGTTTGAGGAAGAGGACTCAGGGGCATACTTGGGCATCCACAACTGGCATCCACAAACTGGAAGGAGCTGGATTTAGCACAGTGACTGCGCTAAAGGTGCATAAAGGACATGTCTTCCTGCGTCTCATGCAACTGTCATGGGAGCCATTAGTAAAGGTTCACTAGGCATGCGTTCAGTAACATTCAGAAAGAAGGAGATGGTTACTTGACAGGTGGTAAAATGTAGTCAAACTGATTCCATCCTGTGGCATATGAATGTGATGGGTCCTTGCATGGCTGCGGTATGTTGCTGTAAGTGCATTGATCTGTTGGATTGGGCCAGAGGCAGGTGGTATAAAAGTCTTGTGTGGTGAGTGAATGGCATGTGAATGGACCATAAAGTGGTTGGTGCCTTGAAGTTGCTTCATGGCTCACTTCTATTTTTTTGGGAGACCTTGGGGAATGCTGGATGTAGGTAATTTGTGCCAGCTTGGTGATCCCACAACTTTCTGACAAATAAATTTGAAGAAAATTTGAGGTTTGCTGGGGATTCTGAGTAAGAAAACTTTGGGAGATCCATGCATGCCAATCCTCCCTGGACTCCTCCAGGTGTCTAGTTTTCAGAACTGTCTGGGTTTGGTAGATTTCCCTTGATGGCCACCAAGCCCGGACCAAAAACGCAGGTGCCACCCTTGAAAAAACAGGTTGTTTTGTGATAGATAATTTTGATGTCTCCACAACGCGTTTTGGGCCCTTGGCTGACCCACACAAGTGAGGTAGCATTTTTATCAGGAGACCTGGGGGAATACTGGGTGGTAAGAAATTGGTGATGGCCCAGTGATCCCACAACTTTACCACACAGAAATGTGACTTTTTAGCTAAATGTGAAGTATTCAGGGGATTCTGGGTAAGAAAATGTTGAGGGATCTATGCAAGCCACACCTCCCTGGACTCCCCCTGGTGTCTAATTTTCAGAAATGTCTGAGGTTGGTAGGCTTCCTCATATGACCGCTGAGCCTGGGACCAAAAACGAAGCTACCCCCCTTGTAAAACCATGTCATTTTGTGATAGATCATTTTGATGGCTCCACAATATGTATTGGGCTCTTCCCTGTCATGGGCACTAGGCCTATCCGCACAACTGAGGTATCATTGTTATCGGGAGACTTAGGGAAATGCCAGGTGAATGGACGTTTGTGGCTCCCTGTAGATTCCAGAATTTTCAATCACAGAAATGTGAGGAAAATGTGTTTTTTAAGTCAAAGTTTGATGTTTACAATGGATTCTGGGTACAAAAACATGGTAAGAGCCATACAAGTCAGCCCACCCTGAATACCCTGAGGTGTTTAGTTTTTAAAAATATACAGGTTGGCTATGTTTCCCTAGTTGCTAGCTGAGCTGGGGTCCAAAATCTAGAACTATCGACATTGGAAAAAAAGGCTCAGTGTTCGGTGGAAAAATGAGATGCGTCCATGTTTATTTTGGGCCATTTCTGGTCACCAGAACTAGGCCTACTCACACATGTGAGGTAACATTTTTATCAGGCGACTTGGGGAAAAGCTAGGTGGATGGAAGTGTATGGCTACCCTCAGATTCCAGACGTTTCCATCATAGAAATGTGAGATAAATGTGTTTTTTAGACAAATTTTGAGGTTTGAAAGGGATTCTGAGTAAATGTGGTGAGAGCCACACAATTCAGCCCATCCTGGATACCCCTAGATGTTTAGTTTTAAAAAATGTGCAGGTTGGTTAGTTTTCCCTAGGTGCCAGCTGAGCTAGGGTCCAAAATCTAGAGCTACCCACATTGGAAAAAAAGGCTCAGTTTTCAGTGGCAAAATGCAATGCGTCCATGTTGCGTTTTTTGGGCCATTTCCTGTTGCGGGTACAAGGCCTACCCACACAAGTGAGGTACCATTTGTATTGGTAGACTTGGAGAAATGCCGGGTGGATGGAAGTTCGTGGCACCTTGCTGAATCCAGAACTTTCTATCACAGAAATGTGAGGAAAATGTGTTTTGTTAGTCAAATCTTTAGGTTTGTAAGGGATTCTGGGTAAAAAAAGTGGTGAGAGCCACTTAAGTCAGCCCATCTTGGACACCCCAAGGTGTCTAGTTTTCAAAAAAGTATTGGTTGGCTAGGTTTCCCTAGATGCCGGGTGAACTAGGGTTCAAAACCTAGAGCTACCCACATTGGGGAAAAAGGCTCAGTTTTCATTGGAAAAATGTGATGAGTCTATGTTGCATTTTGGGCCATTTCCTGTGGCAGGCACTAGGCCTACCCACACAAGTGAGGTGCCATTTGTATTGGGAAATTTTGGGGAATGCCGAGTGGATAGAAATTTGTGGCTCACTGCAGATTCTAGAACTCTCTGTCATAGAAATATGAGGAAAATGCATTTTTTTAGTCAAAGTTTGAGGTTTACAAGGGATTCTGGGTAAAAACAAAAACTGCTGATAACCACGTAAGCCAGCCCACCATGGTTACCCCTAGGTGTCTAGTTTGTAAAAATGTGCAGATTGGCTAGGTTTCCCTAGGTGCCGGCTGCGGTAGTGTCCAAAATCTAGAGCTACCCACATTGGAAAAAAGGCTCAGTTTTCGGTGGAAAAATGCGATGCGTCCATGTTGTGGTTTAGTCCCTTTCCTTTCGTAGCCACTAGGCCTACCTACAAAAGTGAGGTACCATTTTTGTCAAGAGACTTGGGGGAAAGCTGGGTGGATAGAAGTTTGTGGCTCCCCGCAGATTTCAGAACTTTCCATCACAGAGATATGAGGAAAATGTGTATTTCTTTCTCAGTGACAGTCTTTAGTTCTCGGTTTTTCTGAAAGCTTCAGCTTTCACTTGATCTTGTACTTTGTTCAGACTCTCTTTTGTCTGCTCTTTCTATAGAAAATGTTCTTCTTTCAAAGGGGTCTTTTTAACTCTGATTATCAGTTGCAACTTGTCAAGCCTCTCATTTTGATGAAAGTCTACTTCTTCTTGCTGCCACAGATACAGTACTCTTTTGCATAGCAACAGCCCTCTGCTCTGATAATTTGGTAACTGGACTTATGGAGTTTTTTGCTTTTCACCTGAACTCTCACTCACTTGAAAATGCCTCTTTGGATTTTTCTTTTAAATTTCAAATTGATTTTCAACTTTATCTTCACCTGTTACAAAATACGTTTCTCCCCCCCCCCCTCTGAATACACGCTGTGAACTTGGTGTGGACTGTCACTCACACTGTCAGGTTGTCCAGTAGTGTGTGCGCCTTGATCATCAGCTTTTGGCTAGTCCACTGATTCAACTGCTCTAACTCTCTTTGCGTTAGCAGTGTGGATCCATTGTGGTACTCCTGCACACTTGACTACACTATTGGTAGTCAGGATAACTTGGTAAGGGCCACTCCACCACTTGTCTAAACAGAGCCTGCGAGAGACACATTTTACCACAAAAGCCAGACCTTTGCATTAATCCAGAATGAAATCATCAGTTATTGAAACTCATGTAGCGGATGTTACATGTGCAAGTCTCATTGCTCTACCCATGATGATTTCATGGGGAGATAAATCTATCTTCTTGTTTGGAGTACCTCTCATATTCATCAACACAAGAGGAAGTGTATTGGACCATTTCAACCCTGTTGAGGCACAGACTTTTGACAGTTTATTCTTGATGGTACCATTCATTCTCTTCACAACACTAGAGGAGTGTGGTCAATAATTGGAATGGAATCATTGCTTGTTTTCAAAAGATGTACAAAGTTTCTGTAGCATCTCAGTCGTGAAGTGGGTTCGTGAAGTGGGTGCCACGGTCAGTCTCAACAGAAGGTGGGAGGCCAAATCGGGGTCCCAACTCCCTTAATAGCAATTTGGCTTCTGTAAGACTATCTGGTCTCCTCGTGGGAAATGCCTCGACGTATTTAGAGAACAAACAGACTACTACCTAGATATTCTTAAGGCCATTACAAAGTGGCATCCCTATAACGTCTGCTTGTAATCTCATAAATTGTTGCCCTGATTTGCCAATGTGATTTATGACAGTAATAGTCTCTTTACCCTGGTTGCTTAGGTGACAAACTAGGAACCTGTTACATACATCTTCTGCAACATGGATCATGTATTTTTCCAATGCTTTCCAGATAAGCTGATTAGGCTATCCCTTCCTGCATGAGTCTGATTATGCAAATATTTACACAAGGGCTGCAACATTGAATTAGGAAGAATATATTTTTTATTTACATAAAAATCCTGATAATTTTTATATCCCAATTTCATCCATTTTAATATTTTATCATCAAGAACATCCTCTTAAAAATCCCTTAATTCAGTCAAAGAAGTCTGCAAACAAACAATAGAGTAGCAGTTTACGTTGTTTGAACTCTGTGTAACATTACCATTTACAAATGTGTCATCTTCATTTTCCTAAATGATGGTCCGTTCCTGCAAGGCACAATACCTTGCCATTTGGTCAGCATGCTTGTTTCCCAATGTGACCAAGTTTTTGCCAGCCTAATGGGCTTGATACTATACAACTGCCACTTTCTCTGGTTTCTAAATTGCATCCAACAAATCAAATATGTAATTTTTTTTTAAATTGGAGCTCCTTAGGATGTCATGAACAATCTTTGTGACCAGAGTTGACCACAGTCATGCACAACACCAAAACCATACTGGCTATCTGTATAGATAGTCACATTTAAATTCTCTGCTGCAAGCTCTTGTTAAAGAAATTAATTCCTCTACTTGTGCTGATGTCACATTTGATACAGAGGATGTCCCTAATGTCTCTGAATCAGAACATGATGCATACGCAGGTCTTAATCCTCTATGTGAATCCCTCAGACAGGAACCATCAACAGTATCAAATCTGAGTCCTCTAATGGGACTTCCTAAATATCTGGTCTGGGCTTTGTGCATAACTCATCACCTCAATGCAATAATGCTCCAACTCATTATCAACAATATTTTTCCTGCCTTCACATTTGTTTGATATTAGAAGCAATGTTTCTAAATTCAGGACATTGCACCTTTGAACTGAAATGCTCTCTGCTCCAAGTATTACCTGTTCATAACGTGTCAGCCTGCTTTTTGTAATATGCTGTGTTTTCATTCTTGTTAAAATGAATTCAACTGAGTGTGGAAGATTGACAATTAAAGTATGGCCCATCACAATTCCAATCACTTTGCTCTATTTTTGAACATCATTACATGTCAGTCTTTCTAAAGGCTTTGCAATCTTGGAAACATTTGGAACCCATTGGCGACAGTAACCAACAATACCCAGAAACATCTGAACCTCCCTCTGAGTAGTCGGGGGATTCAATTTCAGAATTGCAGAAATGCATTATTTGAGACTTTTTGTACACCCTTTTCAATATAGTGTCTGAGATATGTAACTTGCTTCTCACAATAGCGCATTTGTTTTGGGGAGACATTATGCCTATGTTCCCCTTAATGATTTAACGATGCAATTTTATCAAGTTTGCAATCCTTTTTCATTTTGGATGCTAACGAAAGGTCGTTTACATACTGGATTATGGCTGAATTATTGCCTCTCTGTATAACCTTTATTTAAAAATTGAAAAAGTTAAACACAAAGAGGAACTGTGAATCTTCATGCAATGGTATTGAAAAGAACACTTGGCACAAGTCAGTGATCATGAACCATTCTGCCTCTGCTGGATTTTGGAACAGTATTACTGCTGGATTTGGTAGTACAGGACAGAGAGAAACCTCAATTTTACCAATCTATCAGAGGTCTTGAACAATTCTCCATTTGCCACTCGGTTTCTTGATCCAATTACAGGAGATTTACATGGGCCCCCAAGGACCTCTTGACGGATTCTCAGGTCAATCATTTTCTCATCCACTGGTCTTATTCCCTGCCCAGCCCCTTATTTATCAGTACTGTCTAGTTCTGTGGAATATTGCATCTGGTTTCACCTATATTTTCATTGGTTGTGATGTTTTAATCAATTCAATTTCCTTTCTTGAAAAATCCCATACCTCCTCTCTGACAGTGAATCTTCAGTCTCGAGGGAGGTCTTCCTTTGCTAAAACTGGGCACTCATTCAACTCTAGAGTAATTTGCACTAAGTTTGAAAGGTTTATCCTCATCTTGTTTTTCTACTACAGCACCATCCAGCGTGCAATAAATAACACAATTCATCTTGCAAAGAAGATCCTTTCCAAGCAAGTTCATGGGCTTGAATCAGAAAGAATAAACAGATGTTTATTCTGCATTTGTTCTATTTTGTCTAGTACATCTGCTGAAATCTCATTAACAATTTGTTTATTGCTGATCTCTACAACTTGGACTTCTCTCCCCAAAAGAAGTAGGTTTTAGAACTTCCATAGGATGAACTGCAGAATAGGTAGACCCTGTATCAATCAAGAGTAAAATGGGATAGGCACTGACTTATCCCTCAATCTATGGGCCACTTTGATATATCTCAAGGACTGGTCTAAGTAATCAATCATCCTCCCCACACCGTAATTGTGAACCCATGCTTGCCATCTCATCTGTGATGAACATGGCATTCTGTTGGTAACCCAAATTGGATGGCCTTCTATTTTTTGTATTTTGCTGCACTACAGGAGCTGAGAATACTGCCATTCGAAACGTTCTCTGACTCTGCAAGTTCTGCTCCCATGTCCTGCATAATTGACATTATATTATTTTTCTGCACCTAATGGTTTTGTTGTATGTGGTCCTGAATTCTGTCTGGATTCTGTATACATTCCTTCTTCAATGCCCGATTTGCCCACAAAAATGATAAACTGTAGTCATTTTTAACATTTCAACATTCCTAGCCATACTACTTACTTTATCTTCTTGGTCCATTTGATTCATCCCATTCATCCCATTTCTTACAAAATTCATATTTGAACTTATCTGACCCCTTTCAAAAAGCTTTGTCTGAGCAATTATAAGTTTCTCTTTCGGCGTTTTCTGTTTCTTTTCAAGAAAATCACTACCTTTTTTAGCCAATTTCGAAATCTCATCAGTTCCCTTTGTTGACCAATACTATTCACTGTGCTTAATATGATTAATAATCTCAGATCTCAGCCCATTCATGAAAGCAGAGAAAAAACCTCCGCAGCATAATTTTGTGGATTTTCAACTCTGCCATGCTTCTTAAATATATTCATCAACCTCTCATATGCACTGACTTTTTAGGCCCCTGTGTTGTCCTGAAAATCTTTTCCCAATTTATATCCCTTTCTAGAATTCATTTCTTTAGATGCTCTCTCACTGTTTGTCATAGGTCAGCCTATCACAGAGATGCTATACTGACAAGCAACCAATCAGAGCACAGCTAGTGGTGACGTCACATCAATCCCAGCGCGGATCTCAGGATGAGAAGCCAATTAGAGCGCAGATTCTCAGTGAACAGGAAAACAACTATAGAACAACAATAAACCTTTCAAAAATGCATAAACCACGTGTTTGTGTAACCTAGACAGGAAAATAAATCAGCATTTCTCAAGTCAGAATACTCTTAACAGCAGATACTCGATTGCAATCAATCAAAGAAAACAGTACCAGAAAACAAGATTGACTTTCAAGCAGCCTACAGAGTTCCCACTAGCAAAAGTTCTGAACAGCAGAATTCTACCTTCCAAGTTAATGTACTACACCCTGTGCACTCAGGACAAGCACAGTAACCCAAATTAGTTTCTCAAACCTGAAAAAGGAAATATAGTAATACAAGTCCCTATCAACGTGTAAGTGGTGCCTCGCTCTACACACCACAATACAGACAATGTAATAATATCTCAAGATTGTGGATTTTAGACGAAATCCGATAACCAACTTAATTTTCACATTTAAGCAAAATACCATCAAATGGATTCACAGATACGAATAATACAACATCACAATAGTAATCAACCTACCAATTGAATCCACAATCATTATCACATATCAAAATAGCTCACCACAAAAACAGAAGCCCATCATCACACAAACACACAGACTCAAGCGTTTAAGTTTTCACTCATCATACTCACATTCCAGGTTCATTTAGGACTGCACGGCAATGCAGCTAGTCACCCGGCAGGAGAATTTAGCACCGGGAAGGTTGGCAAAACTTCAAAATTCCTTTCTCCTTCGATCTAGGCACTTAAGGCCACAATCTTCCAAACAAATGTTTGGGGACCTCTTAAGAGATGGAGCTCTAATGCTAACTAGCATCTTCTACCACCTTTGTGGGAGCCAAACCCCATTAATCATTTGAACCCCAATATTTAATCACCCTGATATTTTCCCAAAATATTTCATTTCCAGTGTCTCCAGTTGATCTAGCAGTTATGGACTATACTCCTCACCAGAAAAACACAATTTAGCAAAGTTAAACTGAATAGAATATTGGAAACATCAAAGATTTAGAGCCAAAATAAGGCAAAAAGTGGATTTATTACAGAATAGTCAAAATGCGGCACAGAGAAAACTTCAAGAACTGCCATGAAGGCCCAATTACAGAAGTAAATATAAATGTAAAATAATAAAACGTCATAAATCCCAGTTAGGCAGAATCAAGGCAAAGATTCTAAGTGTCAAACCCATAAAAAACACTGGCAGCAACCCAATAGCAAGTTTAAAAGCAAAAGAGGAGTATAGTACGTCGCTAATGAACATAATGAGAAAAACCTCCCAAAATCTCATAAAAACTGTCACAAAAGACAGAAACTCAAAGGTTTTATAGACATATCACACAAGCTATTACTAGATTCAGCAAATTCAGCATGGTACAATCATGGTAAGGGATGCATTGATAAATCAGAAACAACTGTGAGAAATCAGGACTTTTTTCAGTGTCCCGCCACTTCTTGCCCCCATTTTGACTACTAGGTGCTGGTTTTCTAACTGCGCACTGGGCTCTGCTAACCAGACCAAGGGCCTGTGCTCTGATTAAAAGTACATGGTAATTAGGTATAATTATAATTGGTACTGACAGCCTAGCTATCAGTCCCTAGTATAAAATAGGGCGTGTAGGTTTAGAGGCCCAGTAGACTTAATACACTTAAGTGTGCACTACTGTGTTACCTGCTGTCATTGTGAAGGCAGCACTGCTTTTCAGGCTGCCTTTACATCACATTTATATGCAAATTCAACTTTGGATTTAAAGATACTTCCAAAGTCTCAAACTGCCTTAATTTTACATACAAGTCACCCCTAAGGTATCCCCTATGTGCCCCAGGGGTAGGGTGCCTTCTAACTATAAGCAGGGGCATTATAAAATATGTTTTATAAGCCCTGGTGAAGGACAAAATGTAAATTTCGTTTTACCCCGTTTTTGAAAACTAGCTCCAGAGGCTAACATGGGAATATTTTATTTAAGTATAAATATTAAAAGGAGCGAGTTAGAAATTTTATTTACGTTCTTAAAATGATAGTTATGATAAATCCAACAACTTACCACTGTTAGATTTATAAAACTATTGCAGGAAAGAAGTTATAGAAATGTCTTTTCTGTAAGCCAAACTCCAGCCTTCCAACTGCCCTCTCCTGATTGGCTAGCCTCTGCCAGGCTGAGACAAAGCTGCCTTAATGAGGTATGAAGTGGCCTGCTAGAGAGACCAAGGATTTCATGTGGGAGGAGAACTGAAACTGCAGAAGCAGAAGGCAGGATGAGAGTGGGGTGGCCAAACTGGTCTTCAAAGGTAGAATGACACTTTGGGACAGCACAGGCACCCCCCACAGCCTTCTCCACCAGCCACACAGGACCCCCTGTAATTAGGTTAGTGGACGGGATGGAAGGGGATTGTTATTGATTCTTAGCCATGCCAGTGGGTGGCTTAGCCACATTTGAATCTTCAGGGGAGACTTTCTCCACCTTGGATTTTGGAAGAATAGTGTTCTCTAGGACAAGAATATGCTACACTTTAAAATGTTCATACCTGAGGGTGGCACCCTGCATCTTATTGCCCAGGATCACTGCATAAATATGGAAGAGGTGCCAAGCAACTCAGATCTGCAGCCTGAAACTACAAGGAGAAGAAGGAGTGCCCTGCTGGAAATCTAATCTGCACCACAAAAATCTTCACTTTGAAGGACTGCACCTGCTGCACATTCTGGGGCTACAGCCCTAAGGACTATGCCTTGCTTCAAAAAGGATTAAGAAGTGGACTCCCTGCAAGCTACAGGTTAACAGAGCCCACCTGCATCATCTCCACCAAGAAATCCCCATCCTAGAGTGCGTCCAGTGGACATTTAAGGATTTGGCCAGGTGCATTGCAGGAATTTTAGTCCCAACATCCCAAGGACCATCGCAGAGCTTCTAGACCCCTGAATTGGTGTTATGGACTCTTTTAACCACCAAGAAAACCTTCTGGAAGAAGTTCCAGAAGTTTGGAGACGTTTGGAGCAACTTTTGTAAAAAGCTCCATAAGATGACCAGGTGCATTGTGAGAATTGTAGTCGCAGACCCCAAGAGGCAAACCAGAGCATCTGAATACTTGGCTGTTGCTGTGGACCTCTTTCCTGCATCAAGAAACACTTCTGGAAGTAAGTGTAAAGAACTCTTAACTTTGTCCCTGTGCAGCGTGACCTTTTTTAACTCTTTCAGTACTAGTTGCTTTTAAGTGCTAATTTTACTTTTAAGCTTTACAAATTCATATCACTGGTTCCCTACATTGGAGTTTTGTCATTTTGGTGTCTTTTTGTTTGGAAAAATATAGCCTCTTTCCATAAATTGGTGATGGATTTTTATGGTGTATTGTGTCTTATTTATGTAATGTATTGGCGTTTTTAAATGCTTTACACACCTGTCACCTAAGTTAAGCCTGCCTGCTCACAGCCAAGCTACCAATGGTTGAGTAAGGGAATAATTTATTGAGACCTTGACTGGAATTTATAGTGTGATTGTTGCCTTATTAATAGTGGCAGGTACCTAACTACCCCTACTAATAAACCACTTTACAATATAAAAAGTAATTTTCTAAATATTTAGTACTAACCCATTTCTTAAGGTAAGATAAATCTTCTGCTTGCTTTCTCTTCAACTGCACTCTGGAGGTGTATAACACGAATGAAACAATTCTTAAACAATGGCTTATAGAATTAGCACAACTACACTAATAATTGCAGCAGAAGTCTTTGAAAATTATACTTTGAGCACACAATGGAAGCTTCATTCACAATGCACACTTTCTAACAATGCTGTATATCGCAATTACATCGAGAGATAATTTTGCAGCAGGACGCTGATTGGAAGGGGGAATGAGCAGGAGCAAGTTGAGCAGAACACTAGAAACTGTATCCATTTTTATAACTTATGGCATATCACATGAAAGTGTGGCATTAATATTCATAACATTATTCAGACTTCTAATTGACATAGGAAACTCGTTCCAAGTAGAACATCATTAGTTCATTGGTTACAACTCTATGCATCATTAAAAACACTATTAAAAATAATTTTCACATGACAATTGCACATATTACATATTTAAAAAATGTTACAACACTCACTCACATTTTATTTTACTGTAAAGGTGTAGATGCACTGCACAACGAACACTTGGGTCCATATCACAGAAAGTGGGCACTGCCCTGGTTTGGGCTGAGGTGCACTTAACCTGTGTGCATTAGGCGCAAACTGCAACAATGTGCACTTTCACAATGAATACACTGCTCCTAAGGCAGCCACAAACTCGCCTCTGCCATATGGACAGTACATTAGTTAAAGACAGATCAGCTGTTTGAATCTGCCTGTCTGCTGTTCACTACTCAGGCAGCAATGTGGCCTACATTTGAAAGGCAGATGACACCCCCTGCAGTCAGTTGCAGTGCTTGCTTTCACGCGCCTTCCCAGGGATGTCTGGGATTGTCCATATGACCCCCATTCTTCCAGTCCAAGGATTGACTTCAAGGGAAAGTGACACTAATTGTACACCATATCAATTTAATGCACAGTAAGTGTGTCCCCTGACTAGTCCTCTACCACTGTACCTGCATCTAAAATATGAGGTGAGCGCAAAAGTAAATTGTTACCTCATTTGCATGAGGCCACATCTCCATGAAAATAAGGAAACGCTCCTTTGAGAACGCAGCGTCGCTACCTGTGCATGATCTGTATTGCACAAAAGGGCGAGCAAGCACCAAGGGGCATATTTACAAAAAAATGTAGGAGTGCGGAGTTATGCCAAATTCAGCAGTGCCACATTCCGACATTTTAAAATGTAGGGATGCACCCTATTCACAAGAATACAGTGCACCCCTGTGTTTCACCTAGCACTGGCACAAAAAAGCTGCCTAGCACCAGTGCAGGCACCCTGCTGTCATGTTGCAAGGGTGTCTGCACTGCAGGGGCAATTGTTTATGTGTAGGAAGGGACACCTTCCTGCACACAAACAATCATTCATGGGGATTTTCTCTTTCTATCTGTGCTGCAGAATGCAGCACACATGGAAATAGCAAAAAACTAGTAGAAATTAATAATTTCTCCTCGTATCGCCAATCTAACGCCTGGTAATTCATGGTATTAGATTGATGTTGTTTTTGGCACTGCCTCAGCCTTATAAGTCTGGGGCAGTGTCAAAAAGCAATGGGAGTTGCAGTGGAATGTCCACAGCAACACCCATTGCACGCCTTTTTGCTGCAGAGGACTGCAGCAGTAAGAGGCATATTTATGAGGTGGCGTTAAGCCACGTTAAGTGCCTTAGCGCCACCTTGTAAAAATGGGGGATGGATCTACGCCACCCGAATGTCAAAAAAAGTGACGCTCCGGTGGCGAATGGGGCTTGTAAATATGCCCCTTGTTTGGATCCTTCTGTAATACCAAAGTGCCCCACAGCACAAAAAGCAGGCATATACACGTATTGCACCCTGGACCACTTTTGAAAATACAACCCCTAAAGGTTTAATATTTTACTCCAAATGAGGGTAATACTATCTCCTGCAAGCTTACATTTGCACTTGACCTTCTAGGCTGCTTGTATAACTTATACCAATATCACAGCTGACTTCGCAATGGACAAATATTATAATTTAATTGCAAAATCATTTTTATTTATAGAAAAATACACATGCAGTTGGGAAGAAGTCCCAGTCATTCAAAGGTAAAAATGTATGCTATCCGTGGTCAAAAAATTAAATGAAAGCAAATAAGTCCAATCATGGAAAAAGATGGATTTCCTGTGGTATTAATACAGTTTCTAGGTAGACTATTGAAGATGCTGGTGATACATATCTGTCAAATTTGAATCTGGTATATATTATTATGCCTCACAGCTTTAGGATTCTATTTTGTCATGTATTTTGAAACCTCTAATCCATCTTCTGGTTTTTAAAAGTCCTTTGTTTTTCATAGGGCCTGCATTTTGCAAAGGGCTGCCTCTTCTGTATAGCAAGTGGTTATTTGCTTTTTCTTTCCAGGGATCAAATTACGATGGTAAAGTACCACAATATGTTTGATGATTATCCAAAATAAGTAGTTGAGTTGGAATGGTCCACAAGCACTTAACATGCACTTGGATTCTTTAAATTACCAATCAGTTTCGACCCATTCCCCACATTCTTTGTTGACATGGGAGAACACATGTATATTAAACAATAACAGCATAAAGTTTCTACTACATACCTTCTATGTGTAGGAAGCTAATAACGAACACTTGATTTGGCAGATGGAAGTGAATGTGCATGCTTTTCTGCCTTTTGATGGGATTCAGTAACCCTAAGTTCCACCATATCTCATTACGAAGCAATATAAAGTCCTAGGTCACATTACTCTAAAATCCAATTCAAATGTGTTCCCTGTCATACCTGAATATCTCTAACCAATTGAATCAAGTACATTTGCCTTTATGTGAATTTTATTTGTGATGATCTTCATCGATACTAGGATCCACTGAAGGAAGTTATGTGGTGAAATCGGTATAATTACGTGAAGGAACAGATAGACCTGAAAAAACAGCCTAGGAAAATAGATCAATACTGGGAAAGGAATATGCCTTCCAGACAAAGGCACAGCAGAGCCCTCCTGGTGTTCACTGGGCAGCTTTTTTCACAGAATACAGTTATAAAAATACTAGAAATATAGTTTCATTCACATCAAATACCATCTGCAGAAATGCAATTGTAAATGAGGTTCAATAAAAGGCTCTTCAAGAAAAGCTTTCTTGAAAAAACTACTTCAGCATCGATTGGTATACTATCATTACGACAATATCCTTTAAAAATGGCACAGAAAAACATGTACACCTTAGATTCCATTTAACTGCTGGAGTAATTCTGATAAAGAACACAGAGGAAAATCCGTTGTTCTCAGTAATGGTGCAGACTCCATATCTCGCATCCTTTGTGGAAACGTTTATTTCTTATATTTTGCAACTCCTTCAATCCATGAATGCTCATCTGTGGGTATGCAGCTATTAATAGTTTCTTTCAGTGAGCAACAGTGAAACATCTTCTGATAGTAGTTTGTTGAAAGCTATTTTGAGAGATAACATCCTATTATTCCTTTTGCCTAGCTGTCTGGTCAGGTTTTTAGGCCATGTAGATCTTTTAGAATATATTAGCTCCGCTGGCCTCTATCTTTAACAATCTTAGCTAAGTCCACAAGCTATATACACCAGCATCAGCTCTTGATTTGTGTAAGAAATTAGGTTATTGGTTGAGGAGGAGTTGAATTCCCACTCAAACAACAAGCACAATCCTTGTAGGCTGAACCACAAACAATCACTAAATTAACATCTTGCTTAGCCCTATGGTAGCTTGGCAAAAAAGCAGTCAGGCTTAACTTAGAGCCAATAATTAAAATATTTAGGCACAAACACAAGAAAAATCCCGAAACCAATTAAAAAAATAGAGTACATTTGAATAAATAAAATGAGACTGGAATGACAGAATCCAACCAGTAGAACCGCAGCTATTGAATTTTAAGGATTTAAGTAGAAATAGCACCAAGAAGCACAAATAGCTAACTATAATGTGGTTGGTCTGGACAGGGAAAAAGCCACAAGATTAGACAGACAGCTATGGAGCACAGGCTGGGCACATGACCAAGTTCAGCCCTTTGGGAGTTGTACCTTATTTATGTCCTTGGTACTAGGTCTGCACTGCATTGCTTTCCGAGGCTTTGTATCACTCAGCGTCGGTTCCAATAAGATTTTCAGCTGTGTGGCGAGGCTTTGTGGGCCTTCGCGTCTCTGGACTTCAGTTCAGATGAAGCTGTCTGCTGGGAGGCAAGACTTTGCAGAGCTTCGGGTCACTTGCATTTGGATCCAATGAAGCCTTCAGGTATGAACTGCACAATTCTACAGCGATCGGATAACTATGCATTGAATCCGGGGAAGCTTTTGGGTGTACTCTATGTGGTGTGGCTATGTGAGGCTTACTTTGCTGTTTGTTTTGTCCAGTGAAGGAAGCCTTCAATTCAGAGTTGCATGACTTTGAGGTACCCTGCGCTGGTTTATGCTGGGTCTGACTGAACCTTCAGTTAGGCATGGAAGAGTGCTTACTTATGCTAGTGCTCAGGCATGTCCAGTCGGCCAGTTGCATGGTAGGCCTTTGGAAGCTTGTGCCAATGTAGCTCAAACAGGATGCCAGTGAATGGACCCTTGGAGTCACTCTAGGTAGCTTACGAGCAAGGCAAGCAGGCCCAATCTTGCTCCTCTAGGCAGCAATGGTGTCCTTCTGGCAACAGGACAGTCCTTCTTCTGAATCTTCCACAGGTCCAGGAGTGTTCTGATTTGGGATCTGATGGTGCCACCTTTTCTCTCCAGTGTCAGCCTTTCTGTGTGGGGGGGCAAACAAGTTCTGTCCAGTTCCCCTGTCCTTCCTGGGTTCGGCTCCTAACTGTTTACTGGGACAAAAGCAAGGGTAGGTCTGGTGTCAGGTTCCTTTGTGGGTCCGACTCCTGCCCCGGCCATCCGGGCAGAATGGCACATCCTGTCTATGCCTAAGCCTCTTCGTCCCCAAGTCAGGAAATAATCAACAGCACATCACAGGAGAGACAGCCACGGTCATGTGATCCTGACTACTGGCAGAATGGATTTGGGCACAGAAACTTTCTAAAAGTGGAATTCCTAGAATTGTGGCTTAACATTCAAATTTACCATTAAGGAAGATTTTAAATTACAATTCAAAATAATCCACAAAGTTTTTCTCTATCTGCTCCCAATCTGAAGTTAGCACTTTAATAAATGGAATACGGTAACCCAGTGTTAGCCTATAGGAGTGATAGGCCTTACAACAGAAAAAATTACTTTAGGAGTTTTTCACTGTCAAGGCATATAAAAGATAAATACACATGTCCTACTTTTTAAATCACATATGCCCTGACCAAGTAGCCTTTAGGGCTTACCTTGACGGTGACTTAGAATTATGAAAAAGGAAGGTTTAGGCCTAGCAAAAGGTTTATATTGTCTGGTCAAAATGGCAGATTAAAACTACACTACAGGCTGCACTGGCAGGACTGAGACATGTTTGACAGTGCTACTTTAGTGGGTGGCACAATGAGTACTGCTGCCCTCTAGTAGCATTTAATTCATGGACCCTGATACAGGCACTACCATTTGCTAGGGACTTACAAGTAAATTAAATGTATCAGTCTGGTTAGCAGAGTCCTAAAACTCAACTGAAACGGGTTCAGCAAAGGATGGCAGAGAAAGGCAAATATCTGGGGTGACCCTCCAGAAAGGGCAGGTTCAACAATCTAGCATTGAAATGTTGACCAAATGTATATGTTTAAGGGCCAATACGAGACATACCTAGGTGTCAAGAACAATGTCTGCAACTCATACTCAGCAACCTTCTCGGCATACAGCAATAGATCGTATACTGTCATCTTGCTGTGATTCTTTTCTCTTTCATCTTTCGTCTTCTCAAACTTTATTTCAGCTTTCTATAAGTCCCCAAATCCACTAATAGTGAGATTTGTTGTTGAAGATTGTCTCTGGATCCCTAAGAAACAGCAAGGCATCATCCGCTATCCAAGCTGCAGCATTAATCTTATTGCAGATGAGTACACCCCCTTCATTAATGCCCCTTAGTTCTCACCAGGGATCCTAGTGGCTCAAGCTGCAACACAAACAGTCTAGACCACAATTGTCACCCTTGTCTGGTTCCCCGAAATATCTGCCACACTCTGAAAACACTCGGCCTGTTCGCACCCTTGCTAGTGGTTGTGCATACAATAATTTAATCCAGCGTAACAGGCCATCTGATACCACGATCTGTGCCAGTACTGCGAAAAGATATGGCCATGCAAGTGTGTGGAAAGTTTTATTCAATATCCAAGTCACTGTCTGTGTGCCTGGTGTGTGACTCTGTGAATCCAAATTAATCAGTAAGCATTAAATGTTTACTTGGATGTTTCTCCCAGGTATAAGACCGCACTGATCTGGGTGAATCAGTCTGGGTAAGTTGGGGAGTAGCCGATTTGCGATCATTTTCTCCAATATTTTGCATTCTTAGTAGGAATAGTGGTTTATATAATATGATGCTGAGGTGGTCCTAGCTTAATTTAGGTAAAACCATAATAATTGTCTCGAGAGAAGATTCTGGTAGTAACCCTTTATAATAGGCTCCTAAGTACAGGGCATGGAGGTGTGGGGCTAACTGTGATTTGTAAGCAGTATAGTGGAGAAGTGTGGCTCAATGGTTAGAGCGGCAGACCCTGATGCAGAGATCTGGCCCGGGACCAGGGTTCAATTCCCGCCTCGGCGGGTCTTGGGCTCAATTTCCTCGGACCTGATAATTCTCGCCTCGGTGCCTATTCTAATCATGGGTCCCACTCTGCAACTCTGGGCAATAGCTTGCTTAATCTCCACAACGGCCCCAACAGCGCTGGGATGCCTGGCTTCACCCTGGGGGTGCCCAGGAGTGGACACTTCACAGGGAAAAGCCAGGAAGGGTTCCACAGCGGTATGCGTACAGCGCCAGGACACCTCTTTGGGGGTATAAGTGCGCTTTACAAGTACAAATTTCATTTCATTTCAATTTCATATAGCACTCCGAAGCCATTCCGCCAAATTCTGAAGTTTTCCCCCCATGCTAATTGATCTATAGCTGATTTCACCTTTTGCACCTTCAGATCTTGATCTAATAAAGCCGTTCGTTGAGGAAATAAAGTCAGCTTTTGATGGAGTCAAAGTAGCTTAAAATGTGTTTGGAAGGGGATAGCACAGGGGCTCCACATGGGGTCTGATATCAGTCTGTGTATAGTCTGTAAATACTACAGGTGGATTTGTGCGGGACCTCAGATCTTACAAGCCATGTCAGCAGTCGGCTTGTTCTTTCACCCTCGTTGTGCTGGCATGTTAGGTATTCCTTATAATTTAAGCATGTTAACTGTTCTACCAGGACTTAGGGGCATCTGTATGAAGCCATTTTCCCGTTTGCAAACGAGCCAATTCTCAGAATCGGCCCGTTTGCGAACGGGAAAAAGCTTTTTGGGATGTATCATCCCAAAAGGCCCTCGCAATAAAGGGAATCGCAAAATTTGCGATTCCCTATTTTGCGAATGCATTTAAGGAATTGCAAATTGCGATTCCTTAAATGCAATGCAGGAAGCACCCAAGTTGTGCGATTTTGCCCTAAGAAATCGCAAATTACCACCAACTTCAAGTTGGTGGTAATTTGCGATTTCTTTGAAAATGCATTTTTTTGCATTTTTCAGTAGTGCCATGTGGCGCACATACATACCCTTAGGGCATGTATGTGCGCCACATGTGCACACATACATATTTCAGGGGTGCAACAGGGTGTCCTTTTGACACCCTTGCACTCCTGAAATTGCATTCCGCAATTTGCGAGTCCCTAATGGGTACTCGCAAATTGCAGAATGTCTGCCCATTCATTCCTATGGGCCTCTAGGCCCATAGGAATGAATGGGAAGGTATTCCTTAATTGCGAATTGTAATTTGCGACTCGCAATTAAGGAATACTAAGGAATCGCAATTATTATTGGGATTCATATATACATTCCAATTTGCGAGTCCTTAATAGCGATTCGCTAAAAATCACTATTAAGGGCTCGCAAAACGGTTTGTTCATACATGTGCCCCTTGGTCTTTTTAATTTCCTCTAACAGACTCAGTCTACCCCTGCATTAGTCATGACCAAATTATCTATGGTATGCATGGCCAAACCTGTCTCAGATAATTCCTCGAGTCAGCAAGGTCTTCATGCATATGATATTTTAATGCAAATTCCTCTGATTACAATTTTAAAAGTGTCCCACTCAATTTTGGGGTGTGAACCTGTCCCTACATTCTCCTTAATATTTAGGTCTATTTCCTTGGAGATTTTCACCCTAACTGGGGGCTGTCCAACAATGCATCTGGTTGAAACCACCACCAAGTTGGAGCCACAGGTGTGTTACCTCTATATTGGAGTGCTATAATTAGTGAATTATGATTAGAGTCATAGATATTCTACAGTAAAAAGCTGGTAAGCTAGATCTGCTGTTCCCATACTCTTGTCAAAACACGTGTATTCCATGCACAGGAGAGTAGTAATAATACTCTCTGTCATCCATATGGCAACCTCTCCATAGATCATGTAAACCCTACTGTCTTATTGAAATCCTTGAGCCATAATTCTATAGGAGGCTGTCTAAAGTGGCAGAACAGAGTGGTCCTTGTCACAGTCCGAGACCAAATTGTAATCACCGCTCCATATACTAGAAGCACCTAGTGCCCTGGTTAAGTGTGGTATCGGTGTGCCTAGGGAATATTTTTGTCCAGTATTGGGAGCATAGATATGTACAACTGTAAGGGGTGTACCATCTACAGAGGCTTTGGTGATTCTAAAACATCTTCTCTCATGTATGATCATGTAAGTTATCATGTAAGGAACCCCTAGTGCTATCATCAACATCAAATTCATTTATTTTGAAAAATTCTTTCCTTAAAAACACAAGACAACATATACAATTCAATAATGCTTAAACTGACTGCTCAACATACACTCACCACGTTTGCCTAAAGTGAATTTTTAGAAAATACATGTATGAATAATTCCAGTTATGAACATTTCAGTCAAATTTAAAAATGATAGAAAATGTAAACGTATCATAGAAACATTAAAAATGTTAATAATAATAATCTATATTTCTAAAGCGCAAACATAACACCGCTTAAGATTTCAAGGCACTGGGTGCTGTGGGGAGAGTAAGTGAGCTATTGCCCAGAGTCACATGGTGCTCAGCTGAGCTGCCACCGGGGTTTGAACCATAAGCCCCAGGCTCCTTAGTCAGTCACTCTGGCCGCTGAGCCACACTTCACCCTAATCATTATTTTATCAATGCTATTTACTTATTAGAAGCTGTATTCTGTACAACCAAACAGACAGCAAATACTTGGACATGCAATATACAACTAAATTGCTAGTGTCAGACCTCAGAATTCTTAGTGCATCATTGTACCATGTGCAACCAATGCTTTTACATAGTAGAACTATCAACTTTTCCATTAGGGGCATATCCCTTACAAAACAAAATAATATGGGCCATTGTCTCTGTCTCAGTAATAGAAGCGGGCATTTATCAGAAATATCAACTTGATGCCACCAGTTTTTGCTAAAAGCTCTTGGTGTTCAGGGTTCCATTTCTGAATTGTTGATACAACTTCTTGGCTAGGGGAGCTATGACATATTACAAAATTGTTCGAATGATGGTACCAATTTTAAGACAAAAAGTTATCCACTTTTACAATTATGGAAGCTTTCCTCCTTCACAAAATTCCAATACGTTTCTTTTAAGTGAGGACCTGGAAATCATTACCATCTCTTCAGGATGATCCGACTACCTTCCCATTTCCAACCTAGACATCATAGATTTAATATAGTATAGCCAAGATATCCTTGCAATATCAATGCAATAGACCAGTTCTCTAAGGCCAGCTCTGTAGGGGGGCAGTTCCTCTGTTATCCAGAGGCAAAGCCAGTATTAAATTGGTCGACTCTGTATCGTGTATGCAATAAGATTGTGAGCCAAGTCTAAGTACATTGGGATTAGCGGGGTGCTCTGAGGGAAAGCTAGCAAAAACCTGAGTACTCTATTCTCAGTGATAGATAAGATGTTACAATTCAAATGACCCCATAGTTAGGCACCATATAAAGCAGCTCCCAAAGCCTTGATATAAATTTCCATAGGTGGTGAAATTGCCCTTAAGACTGAGACCTTATGTAATTTTATTATGCTTGAGCTGTATTTTAACAAAATTGCTTTACTTTTCTGTAACTGCAGGATTGATGAAAAATTATGGGACAGCTTTATTCCCAGGTAATCGAAATTAGAAATGCAGTTAATCTCTTCTGAGCCTATTCATATGAATATATTTGGAGCCTTTTTGCTAAGGGGACTGAAAATCATACATTTGGTCATACTCGTGTTAAGTTCCAACACCCTCTCTTTACAGAATAATTCAAAGGCATTTAAAAATTGCAGAAGGCCCTGGGGTTTTTGGATAGTAGAAGTGTGTCGTCCACGAACAACAGGGCGGGTATCCTCCACCCTCTCATTTTCAGCACGTCACATCCATCTTTGTCCAGCCAGTGCACCACATTATTAAGAAACAAAGAAAAAAGCATGTGAGCCAGGACACACCCTTATCTGACACCCCTTTGGATTGCAATCAGGTCAGTAAGTTGCTCTCAGGAGTCCCATCTTACCTATGAATAGTTACTAGTATATGTTAGAAATGAGGGTCTCTAGTTCGCAGAGGTAGGTACCTTTGTCCAAATAGGGACCCTTGCTTCTAGTCAGGGTAAGGGGGATACACTTCTAAGATAACCCCTGCTCGCCCCCTTGGTAGCTTGGCACAAGCAGACAGGCTTATCTCAGAGGCAGTGTGTAAAGCATTTGTGAACACTAACAGTACAGTATATAATCGTATCAGAATGAACAGTAGGTTAGAAGGAAGACCCAGGTCACGCAGGACTGCCCAAAGTTTGTTTCTGGGAATCAAACCAAAGGCTGAGCATAAATCAACGAAGGCTAAATACATATAGCCTCTGTTGATTAGCATTATCTTCCAACAGATATTACAGAAACATAAGGCCTGGTCAAGCGTACTTGTCATAGGTCTGGATCCCTGCCTGATAAGGTGCCAGACTGTCTTTTTTCACAGTCCTGCTCTGAATCTTACTCAGTATTTCCCTGCAGAAAACCTCCTGAGTTCGAGGCAAGGCAGTGCAGGTTGCTTTCTGGGGCTTGAAGTCCCCACTAGCGTGTCTTGAGTGTCCCTAGTACTACCCAAACAACTGTACCCTGGAAAAACACCGAATAAACAGTACCCCTCATCTAACTCCAGTATCGCTTCTCTAGTTTGCAAACATCAGGTAATAATATTATGCAGTTTTCTTGTAAGGAGGCTATGTGCACTTTCCTGTGCCTATGGAAAGTGTGTATACGGTAGTGCTTCATGGGTGAGCCAATACCCTTAACATTTCACAAAAGGAAAGTGTAGCACTGGCTCATGGTGGAAGCTCGCTTAGGGTTGGCGGGTTGCCCAGGGCCCCCACTGAATTCCAAGGGCAAGGATAGGGTATGAGCAAGGGACACAAAAAAGTACATCTGCTATCATTGGGGTGACAATGGGGCCCTACTGGGATGAGGGTACACCACCTGAGGCTGAAGACTCCAATGTTTTATCCCCATCCTTTGGTTTGTTGAGTTCATGTGGCTACGGCAGGTCCTGAACCAGTGTGGCACATGCAGCTTCTACCTGTTCTTTAGTAGGGGTGTTTATTGGACGGTGTATATGACACTGTCCATTTTTCTATCTCTTAGGTTGCTCTGAGTGTTACTTCACCTGGGAAACATCCTGCCCATTTGTCTCTAGCTATGACAAAACCTGATTCCGGGTTGTGAAGAAATGCAATACACAATCTTCCATCACTCTGAGGTTGGCTGGCAAGATCAGTCCATAGGGTATAGACAGGGCTTTCAATATGCACTTGTCCTCTAGAAAACTCTGCTGTTTCTTTTGCACAAGTGTTATGTAGTCCAGGAAGATGTGCATTTTATGGCCTTCCAGTTCCCCTGGGCCATGTTTTCTAACTAGTTGGAGAATGATATCTCTGTGGGTAATTCATTAAGCAAACAACCATCGGCCCTCGTGGCTTGATGGGGACTTGGAGCTACCTTAGGACCCTTATGGGCTCTTTCCACCAAGAAGACCCCAGTGTGTATGCCTGAGAGCACCATATCAGTTTGCCAGTCCTCAACAAAGTGTTCACCAGAAGGATTTTCAATCTTTTCAGGAAGTCCAATAATACAAATGTTATTCGGCAGGATCGCCCTTCTGCATCTTAAGTTCTCTCTTGCAGGATCTGTAATTCTTTTTGGGAGTTCAGACATTTGTAGCTGAAAATATGATACCATTGGTCTCATGACTGCCAGTGTGGGCTCGTTTGCTGCCACTCTTTGGGATAGCTTCCTGTGATCAGCACAAAGTAAGCCCACATCAAGTGCCACTGCATTAGTTGGTGCAGATGCCTGAACAGCTTGCAGGATCTCATCTGATTCATCTAATGTTGACGTAGGTAAAGTGTCTGACCCTACTGTCTTTTCATCTACCTGGCCTTCTAGCAGATTATCTAGTGCACCACTGCCTTTCACTGTGCCAGTCTTTACGGTTTTGTTAGTGAGTTTGTCGATTTTGTTATAGATAGTCGAACCACACTGACAATGATGGAATATATGCAGAGTGTACGACTATACATGGTATTCGTCTCTATGGTGTTTGGCAACAACACCTCCAGGTTCAGGAGCCAGAGAGGTGTATTCCCCCACCCTCACTAAAGCAGTCCAAGTTATTTATTATCTCCCGGGCATTAAGAGATTCATCAAAGGGGAGGCCGAAATCTACTGCTGGTGGTGACAAAGTGGCAATGAAATTCCTGCCAACAAAAAATGGAGGAGAAAGAGGTAGAAACTGGGTTTGTCCTCCTTGTAGCTATGTATTCAAAAATAGAAGAACCCAGCCTGGGGAAGAGTGTGTAAATAAGCAATAAATCTCCACCGTGATTGTTTAGGAAAAAATAGTTTTTCCTAGAGAACCCTCACCCACCAGAGTTGACCCTTGGTGGCATGCTTCATCATAGGGGTTCATCCCGATCCGCTGTGGATCGAGGCGTGCTACAACCAAACGGTTACGCGGGAGCACTTGAAGATGGAATCTGTCATAAAGACAATGTAGGTGAGGGGAGTGGAAACTAAGTGGTGGTAGGTTAAAAATACCTGACTAGTAAGACTCTCGTTTTATTCCCCCCTCTAGCCGGTATGTTTAGAATCAGAGGTTGTGTTTGAAGGAGTAGACTATAATGAGTCTGTTCTCTTCAAAATTAATCGGTCAACATGTTTCGAGCATTTCCCCTATTGGCCCTTCTTCAGGACATATAATAAAACCTATTCCTATTGGTACCACTCTTCAAAGTCCTTAAATAGTAACGCAATAGATAGCATGCCATACGCATACCCCATACATACGGTAACCTGTAACGTCATTCCGTATCTCTAACCAGAAAAACAGTGGAGAGTTTAAAAACAAACCACTCATCAGCCACGGTTGACAAACCTTGGATAATATATACAGGCAATGATGTGAAACACCCTGCTGTGAAGGTGCTTAATAAACCATAAAATACGTGATCACTCTGTATGTGAGAAAAATAAATTAGCCCACTATCATTGTTTTTACACAGTGGTTGTAAAAATGCCTATACTTATTTGGCGAGGCATCATAAGACAAAACGAACACATAGACAACAAATTACATAAATTTTCTACGCGTCATGGGCTTGCCTGGGAGGAGGGGGCATGTAGTCACAGTCTACATGAGGGAGAGAATGAGACACTGAATCGTCAACATTAGTACCCGGCAATTGGCGGTCGGTCTGAATTAGCGTGAAGATAAGAGAATGAATGCCACCAATCATGGCTATCAGGAGATATGTCACCCAAAACCGCCCTGATTACTTACTTCATCAAGGCCGTCCTCGGCCTTTGTGCCTATTCTGAATCCCTGGAGACCGCATCTTACCAATGTATGTCTCGGGTTTCCATTTTGAACTGACGTGTGGCGGCTCCTTCCGCACACGTGTCTTTCTCACATAAAAGACTAGACTGCTCAGAGACCTGGAAAATGGCCCCCCGCCACGGGCCAATGACGGGTCCAATTTGGGATTTTTAGCAAGAATTATATCTATACACACAGGGAGTGAACCCTGTGGTCTCATATAGAGTTTGTGGGTGATAGAAAATGGGAGTATATAGGTACTCCAGGTTGTCGGTTGGCGGAGGAGCATCGACTCAACAAGCCATCCAGGAACGAGCAACCACCCAGTCTAGTGGTGAACCTGACCAACAAAACCCTGTCTGAAACACGCGTTAGCATTTTGGAAAAGGGTCTAGGTTTTGTACCAACAGCGAGCCTAGACAAATTCAAATTGAGCTGCGAGATCAATGAATTTATACGGAAAATAAAGCTGAAGGTTTGCTTCGCAACAAAACCAACTCAGGATGATAATCAAGGTGATACTGGCTTACGACCTCAATCCACTTTTACACCGCCATGCTGAGCTCTGCCAGTAGAAATCTTAGCCTTCGAGAAGGCAGCTTTGAAAGATGTGGGCGAGATTGACCCTAGAACTACTAAAGTCTTCCACAACACCATGAAGGGAGAACAAGCTGCCATCCTTGAACTATTCAATGACGAGAACATGATCATTAAACCAGCGGACAAGGGGGAAGCCATAGTCCTACAAACAACTAACAACTACCGCCAGGAATGCCTAAGATTGTTGAATGACGAAAGGAACTACAAACGTCTAACTGAAGACCCAACTGAATGATTGAGAATACAGATAACGAGCATGGTAGAGGAAGCCTTGACACATGACTGGATCACGAAAAAAGAAGGGGAATTCTTAATCAACACCAATCCTACCACTCCCTATTTCTACACCATTCCCAAGATCCACAAGTCACTAATAAACCCACAAGGGCGACCGATTGTATCAGGGATTGGCTCTATTTTAGAGCCCCTCTCGAAATTTGCGGATGCCTTCCTTAGACATCTGATCTAGAGTACTAATACATACCTGTAGGATACAAAGGCAGTCCTGTGTCTCCTACGGGATTTTCCATTCAATCCCGACAGCAATATTCTGATTGCACTTGATGTCAAAAGCCTCTATACCAGTCTGCCCCATCAAGAAACCCTTGACATCATCGAAGAGGTCCTTTTCAAATCAAACTGGACCTATCATACACCCAGACACCTGGTCTTAGAATGCTGTAGATGGGCTCTTACCGAGAAAAAACATTTGTTTAGAAGGCATGCTGTTCCTCCAACACCACGGGACTAACATGGGGAGCACATTTGCCCCGAGTATAGCAGGCTTGTACGTACATCACCTGGAGACACACAAAATTCTCAATCAAACCAACCCCTTTCTCAATCACATAAAAATGTGGAAAAGTTACATTGATGATATCCTTGTGATCTGGGAAGGCGATGGGTCAACAGCTGAAGAATTCCTAACATGGCTCAATACACAGAACACCTGTGAGATTCACCGATACCATGAGAAGGACGGAACTAGTTTTTCTGGATCTGAATATAATTGCAGAACAAGGTATTCTGAAGACCAATATGAAAACCCAACAGCGAAAAATTGCTTGCTACTATATGACAGTTTCCCTCCTAGACATCTGAAAGAAAATCTACAGTTTGGACAATTTCTAAGACTTAGGAGAAACTGCACGGAGCAAGAAATTGATGGCAAGGAACTATCCCAGATGAATAGTGTCCAAAGCAAAGAAACGTGCCTTGACTTAAACAACCATAGGGATACCCTACTTGAACCTCGTCCTACACGAAGCGAACAAGAAGAAACAAGACCTATCTGTATAACTACATACAGCATAGCTTCAGACCGAGTCTCCAAAGTCATCCAAAAACACTGGTGGATTTTGAACAGTGGCAATTTGAATATACCAAAGCCAATGTTCTCTCCCAGAAAGGAAAAAAGCTTGAGGGATATGCTGGCACACACCCGTCCCCGGCTCACGAACATGAGACCAGTGAATCAATCTATTACTGGAACAACACCAATGGGCCACTACCCTTACCGGAATTGCAGCATGTGCCACCTCACCAGAATTACAAAAACAGTGATCTTCAACAATGGAATGAGGTGGGAACTACGTAACCTTACAAATTGCAACACTTCAGGAGTAGTCTATTTAATAACGTGCCCTTGCAATTTGCATTATGTAGGCATGTACTTGCAAAATCAGAACCAGAAAATGCGAGCACCGCAGCAATATCAGGTGTCAACACACCACAACGAAGATGTCATCCTATTTTTTGGAACTCAAGCATACACCCTGGGATTTGAAATGGGTGATCCTTGAATACATCAGGAATACAGACAATTGTGAATGGAGGCTTCTCGAAAAAGAACAGAGATGGGTTTTGAAACTTAGAACTGATACCCAAGTACTCGATGATAGCATCCCTTGGGGCATTTTTCTATGATTTTACATCCTCTCAGAAGTGTACGCATTAGTCATGAATCTGTCCACTATTCCCTTCAGAGGATCTACAATACTGAAGTGAGCAACACCAGGTCAGTGTTTTTTCAAAATAATCTAAGAAATATATAACCGGCAACCTGGAGTACCTATATACTCCCGTTTTCTATCACCCACAAACTCTATATGAGACCACAGGGTCTACTCCCTGTGTGTATAGATATAATTCTTGCTAAAAATCCCAAATTGGACCCGTCATTGGCCCGTGGCGGGTGGCCATTTTCCAGGTCTCTGAGCAGTCTAGTCTTTATGTGAGAAAGACACGTGTGCGGAAGGAGCCGCCATGCGTCAGTTCAAAATGGAAACCTGAGACATACATCGGTAAGATGCGGTCTCAGGGATTCAAAATAGGCACAAAGGCCGAGGACGGCCTTGACGAAGTAAGTAAGCAGGGCAGTTTTGCGTGACATATCTCCTGATAGCCACGATTGGTGGCATTCATTCTCTTATCTTCACGCTAATTCAGACCGACCACCAATTGCCGGGTACTAATGTTGACGATTCAGTGTTTCATTCTCTCCCTCATGTAGACTGTGACTACAGGCCCCCTCCTCCCAGGCAAGACCATGACGCATCGAAAATGTATGTAATTTGTTGTCTGTGTGTTCGTTTTGTCTTATGATGCCTCGCCAATTAAGTATAGGCATTTTTACAACCACTGTGTAAAAACAATGATAGTGGGCTAATTTCGTTTTCTCACATAGAGTGATCACGTATTTTATGGTTTATTAAGCACCTTCACAGCAGGGTGTTTCACATCATTGCCTGTATATATTATCCAAGGTTTGTCAACCGTGGCTGATGAGCTGTTTGTTTTTAAGCTCTCCATTGTTTTTTCTGGTTACAGATACGGAATGACGTTATAGGTTACCGTATGTATGATAGGGATATGCGTATGGCATGCTAACTATTGCGTTCCTGTTTAAGGACTTTGAGGAGTGGTACCAATAGGAATAGGTTTTCCTATAGGTCCTGAAGAAGAGCCAATAGGGGAAATGCTCGAAACATGTTGACCGATAATTTTGAAGAGAACAGACTCATTATAGTCTACTCCTTCAAACACAACCCCTGATTTTAAACATACCGGCTAGAGGCGGGAAAAAAACTAGAGTCCTATTAGTCAGGTATTTTTAACCTACCACCCTGGTGGGTGAGGGTTCTCTAGGAAAAACTATTTTTTCCTAAACAATCACAGTGGAGATTTATTGCTTATTTACGCACTCTTCCCCAGGCTGGGTTTTTCTATTTTTGAATGAAATTCCTGGCCAAGGCCCTGTGTCATTAGGTGTTATCTGTAAGGTGCAGATGATCTAACAGGTGAGTCCAACCAGGCCGCACTCCACGACTTCAAGACATAAAGAGTGGCGTCACAGAGTTCAGTCTCTGCATGCATATACCCCCGGCAATAGGACTGGTACATTAACGCCAGTTCAGAAACCTAAGCCTAATGGCCTGATGGTGATGGTCAATCACCCAAGAAGGGCAACAGCAGAGAAAAAAACTCCATTATCTGGACATTACGAGGGGCTTGGACGGAGGACATCCATGCGCCTCAACTCACCCCCTGAGCCGGTGCACTTCTGCGCCAGATACTTTGTCCCTCAATAACGCCTCCATGGGACTCAGTGGTGTTCAGGGTCCCTCCTGTATCTCATAACATAACATGAGTGAATTTCGCAGCCAAGATGTGGCAGACTGTATTCAATGAGGCATGAGCTGCGAGTCTATGTGTCCGCCATCTTCTGTGGCAAAGCCAGACCTGCAGCAGTGTTGACACTGGGTCCATGAAATATTATTTAAGGGCTCTCTCAGCCTTTATCTTTGGCTCTCAGAAGCTAATAAATGGAAGATTACACTTTGGCAGAGCTGTGGATGGAGGCTGAGTACCAGCGAAGTTAAGCACATTGAGGAGAGAAAGAGCAATTATGTAACTGACAGAGTGAGAAATGGGTGAGGCAATTGAAGTGAGTGCACAAAAGAAAGACGGAAAGAAGGATGGAGATCAAATTTAAAATTCAAAGAAAGGGGTGTGGAAGGAATATGGGTCTTATTTAGAGTTTTACAGATGGCTTACATTGTCACAATGTGGGGGTTGTCTCGTCTGCTGTATTACAAGTTCCATAGATTGTAATGTACTTGCAATACAGCGACAGGAAATCTGCCATATTTGCGACATAGTATGACATCCGCCAAACTCAAAACAAGCCCCTACGATAGAATGGATGGGAAAAGGTGAAAGTGAGCATGGAAGAAAAGAGATGATAATACGTAGGGGAGGCAAAAGATGTAAATGAATATGGTAGGAAGGAGATGAAACAAAAGTTGAAAGCAGAGAAAAAGCTGGAATGATAGAAGAATAGATCAATCATGGAAAGATGATTGAAGAAAGATGAAGGGAGGATGAGAGGGAGGGTGTCACAGTGGAAGGAAGGATTGAAAGAACAATGGAAGGAACTATTCAAAAATGAAAGAAAGAGAGGGCAGATAGAAAGATGAAAGGAAAGGATGGAAAGCATATAAAGCATAAAAAATGCATCATATTCTCTCTTTTGTTCCTAATTTTCAAGAGACCCCAATCCCTCCTACAAGAGCGAGGTTTGCCCACTTCAGCTGATTATCGTATTCAGGTTATTGTTCATTATAATTTGTCTAGGTGGCAAAACAGCATACACTCATCAATTGTTAAACATAAAAGTAATCTCAAAATTCACACCTGGATTTATTATTGTTCGTACTAGATTCAAGAGATCCCCAGCTCTTTGAGACCCTCATGTGTGAGTAGTCCTGCTCTGTAAGAACCCTGATTGATTGATTGATTGATTGATAGTAACGACAAAAACGTCAGACGCAGAGCACACGGTGCCCCCGTGGTTTATAACATCTGAACCGTTTTGAAAGCAGTGAAGGTTTGGATCCAAAAAGAGAATTATGTGCCAAGCATAAAGACTGAAAGGTCATGCATTACTTCACAGGGAGCCAATTAAGTGTTGCATTACATCCGAACTAATAGAATCAACTATTTTTAAATTAGGAACAAGTGTGGCAACTGCCTTTCGGGCCAATTGAAGTGTATTTAACACCGTGGCTAGTAACTCCAAGAAGTTTGCATTGCTGCAGTCCTAAGGTGATGATATTAATACATTAAAAATTTGAATATCGTTAGAATAGGAAAACAGATGAATAATCCTTCTAAGCATGCCAAGTTGAAATATGCATCCACTCAGTCAAATTTCACCTAAAATATTTCTACGCAGTCCACAGTTTCTGGTTTCTAACCAAAACAAGGTGGATAGAATGGAAGATCCCTTAAAGGGGGTGGACAGGCAGGCAGCAGGATCTCTGTTTTATAGCCATTAAGCTTCAAATTATGTTTACACGTTCAAAATTCATCTGCTTGAAGTCAACAAAATAACACATTAGTATCCTGAATTGAATCTCTGAAATCTTAAAAATAATTTGTGTATCATCTGTGCACACATATAAAATTAAGCCAAATGATTCAGCCTAGAGGACCATAAACAGATGAAACCATAATAGCAGAAGTGCAGATCCCTGAGGTACACCACATAATAGTGATCTTGGTTCCAAGACAGAGGAGGAAAAGACACTTGGACATGCTTTTGGGACATAAATATTATTAAATATTACAAGGCAACTCATTTAATTCTGGCGGCCATCGAATTTTTAATAACAATTCAAGCTGATCAGTATAGACGGCCACGGAAAGGTTTACTAGAAAAAGGGCAGCAGGAGTGTTAATGTCGGTGCTCCTACACAGCTCGTCTGATATTGCTTTCACAACAGTCTTTGTACTGCAACCAGTATGAAAACTAGGGGTGGGTGTAATTCACGAAATTCTATGTAGCGTAATCATTCAGAATTACCTAAGAATTCTGCAAGATTATGCGGTATTAAGTGAGAAGAGTTATTATGGGTTTATCAATATTTCCTAGCGCAAAATGCACCTTTACATCCACAATGGATGCCAGGATGCATTTCATGCTAAGATATAGCAGTAAATGCAGCAGAACGTGAATAGAGCACGTGAGCAGCAACTCCCTAAATGTGCTCTTGGGCTGGGATTTTTTTCCCCCCAAAACTACTCTTAATTATGTGGGCATGGGTAATCAGGTTGTTATCAAAAATTCGTTTAAGAGTAATGCAAAATTTCTGAAATTAATCCAATCATTATGGCGTAATTGAAATTCCGCCCAGACCCTATAAAAACCGGGTTTAGGTGGATATAACTGTGTAACTATCCCTCAAAGGATTTTGCTAAGTTCAGAATGGAACTCTTTTTATCCTCATAAGTGAATTATGTATCAGGCTCACAGGTTTTTGGCATAAAACAAGGGGCACCCAGTATTCAAGGGTACATGGATAATATATTCATAAGAGAACAGTGTTTTTCTAGAAATCATTTAACCATACTTTAATACAAGTATGAAAATCTAAAATGAATGATGACCTTGCATCAGACTACAAGAATTATGGGTAGCACAAATTCATCAGCAACATATGCTTTTATGATATTCTCATAACATGAACCCAAAATACAGTTCAAAAGAATGCAGGTGCTCCAAGTAATGGCGCATTGCAAGTGCAAGTTGAAACTTGACAATATAGGCATTCAGGTTTGAGGAATCCTGCAATGCATGATATGGTTAGGACACATCAATGTTGCGATCCCTTAAAGGGATTTATATGGGGTTTTCACCACAACAATAAAGGTTTGGTAGCAACCTACAAAAAACTATTAAAGACATGAGAACTGTCAAAAACCTCTGCGAATATGAAAGATATAAAGGTGAATAGAACCATTAAATGAACAGAGCTCAGCTGACCAAAAAAAGCTTCTGGTGTACCTCTAATTATATCCAAGAAGTTGCTCAGCAGCATCTAAAGGTGAATAATTCAACAACTGACCATTAAAAATGTCAGATGTGAAGAAATACTCTTAGATAGAATGTGTCCCATGCAGTAAATAATGTGTCTATCCAGACATGCAAAAATAAATTAGACCACGTTGTGAGAGGTAAGCAGTCTTCAGGCCTTAAGGTGACTAATAGGTCGAAATCAAGTGCATTAATCACAATTAGACTATTCAGTTATTCAGTGTAATTCATTCAAAGGCAGTGGAGAGAAGCTAATTTTCTTTAAGTGCAATACTTGCTTGGTCACAACATGCGGTAACTAGGCCTGGGTGGAGTTTGTGGAGTTTCACTCCATGGAAAAACTCAGCGGGATTCCACAGAGTTCAGCGGGCAGGTGGAGTATTCCTCTGTGACAGCCACCCCTAGGTAAAACATCTAAGGTGAGGCATCCCACCTACCAGGGTTGCAAACATTCCCAGAGTTGAGCCCCTCAGCGGCTCATGTCGGCAGGCTCAGTGCCGTTCCCCTCCTCCTGGCTTCCTCTGCGCAGGAATCCACAGGATAGCTGAGCCAGCTCAGCCCCTCTAGCTACAGGCAGGGACATGAATGATGAGCTGCTGCATGTCAGAGAACGGCAACTGCTGGAGGGGTGTCATCTACGACTGGCTGCAGCGAAGGAGGCGCGTTGCTCTGACCTGCCACAGCAACTCCAGGGATACAGCCACTGCAACGCAACCTCACTTTCACTGCCACCCATCCACCGATTGGCCGTCCACCAGACACATCTTCCACCTCCCCACTGATGGTGCTCAGCTCCGCCCTAGTAGCAGGCGTGTTACTATTATCCAATGGCCATGTTATTATTAATTATCTTCCCAAGCACTAGACCGCGCCACACAAATATGAAGTGTGTGGTGTCACATGCTGTCTCTGGCACATTTCAGCACCATAGTAGGTGTATCCTTCGTGCTGCGGGCAAAGAATGAGGCTGCATGGCATTGCGGGTCTGAGGCAGCAGCTCCCAGCAGGGTGTTGTTAATAAGGACTCGTTTTAGTCTTTTGTGCCCTGAGCTGAATCTGTTGCCACCAGCCAGTGGTGAGGCTTCCCTTTCCAACTCATCCCTCTGCAAGAGCTCTGCCCGAGTGCTCTGCTGCCATCCTTTCAGGCCTCGACTGTCACAGAACTGCTTTTGCCAGTGCAGGATGAAGGATTCCAGCAGTGGCCCCAGCAGGCAGTAGGCTCTGGGTAGCACAGGTAGGGCACAGGACAGCCGGGGGCTGTGGCAGGGTTGACTTGAAAGGGTGGACATTTGTGTGGGCAGAAGAGATGAGAGAATGAACAGTCTTTGGTTGCATCTGCCTGGCCTTCACGCCCGAGAAGAAACAGGCAGCAGGGTCTGCTCGTTCTTGACCCAACCAGGCCTTCCATCCCATTGTCACTATGTGACGGAGGAGTTGCGCCAGGGCTACTTTAATATTCACGTGCAGCTCTGCAGCTGCATCTGTGCTCCCGGCTAGCCTTGCATCTAAGACAGGGAGGGCGCGCTGTCACCAAACAGAATGTGTTGCTCCCACAATCTCATTCAGAGACACTAGCACCGGTAAACTCCAGTCCGCCAGCGGTAGGTGGAGTTTTTTTCTGAACTCTGCGCTCTAAGCAAAGCATGGAGTGGCAAAAACTCAGTGAACTCCACCGGTGTAGCGGAGTTTGCCATCAACCCTTAGTGGTAACCCATCCCAATGCATGTTGGAATATTTTATTAATGAGCTTGAGAAAGCTTGTCCTAAAGACCGAGGGCTGAGTCAATACTAAGTCAAAAAGAGTGTTGTATGTGAAAAACAAACCACCACCCTTTTTTATATAACTGAATACCTAAACCTTCATGTTGTGCAAGAATCACCACTGCACCCACAATCGAATCAAACCTGCATCCCTAAATGAATTCCAGTTTGTATGCTCACTGAATGCAAAGTGAATCGATATGAACCCTCATACATACCATATAATCAACATATAGCGGTGTAAAGTTAGAACACATCGCTACCTGCAGTGGGCCGGTAAGCGACTCAAACAAGGCGGGGCCAAATAGAAGAATGAGTCTCCGGGAAATGTGAGCAATTTAAAATCACATAAAAGCTAAGCTTATGCGCATAACGACTATGTCGCGTGTGGTTGAACCAAATGGAAACTTGAAACAATGGAGTATCCGTGCTAGACAACTAGAGCACCAATCTCCCATCAGGACATATCCAGGATACCACATGCCCTGCAGGCAGCTATTACACCTACCAAACCAACTAGGGAAAGTGTGTCAGTCTGACATATGTTGTAGTGTGGTTGCACTAAGAAAGTAAGAAAGTACCGCCAGGGGGCGTGGCCAACTGCTGGGAGTAATGGCCGCACACTAGCGCAGCTCTGGCCCTGACCGGCCCCACCCGTTATCTATCCTGACATCAATCCTGCACAGAGCATCACACACCGTGAGGGGAAGGTGAGAAGCACCGGGAGACCAGATCCCGGTGTTTAAATTCTGCTGCGACCGAAGAACGAGGGCCGACAAGTGGGTGGCCGAATCGACTTGTGCAGATGCGGTGTGGAGTGAGCTGGTTGCCCTGCCCATGTGAGACTGAGACCCGGCTGGCGGCAAAGGTGGGCCCGTGTGTGCTGCAATCTGGATAGTCCTCGGCCCAGTGACCACCGGAGACCCCACCAGGACGAACGGTGGCAGAAGACGGCACATCGAAGCAGCACGGAGCCAAGAACTGATGACGCAAGACCATTTGGCATGCACTAGCGCGAAGGTGAACAGTGGACGGGTGCGGTGACGCACTAACTAATTTTCAAGGTGGCGCACTGAAAGGCCCCGGAGGGCACACCGGAGCTCCCTAAGACATTGCACCACTGCTATAGCTCTGGGATCAGTTTATGAGGGGCACAATAACGTACTTGGTGACACGACTTGCGGTGAATGGCACAAAGGCCGATTTATGTGACGACCGTGACCCAGGGGGCACAACACACGGAGAGTCGCTCTATAACGGTGAGGCAGCGATTTCCGGCCATTCAACCCCATGCAGCGGAGAGGAACGAGAGACACAGGTACTGCGCCCCTGAATGCATTTGCGCTGCTATACTGTGCCTGTAATTGAGCCAGCTCCACTGGGAGAGATGGGCCGATTAATGCTCTAACTGGAATTGAGGAAATACTATCCCACAGGCCACACTGCTAAACAAGCGACACACAATATCAGAGGGGCCGGACTGGACGGCGTCATCCTCGCTATCCGGCCAATCGCCAACCACTACAAATAAAGGACAAGACTTGGATAGGGAGGGGCAGCCACATGCAGGACCAACACGAACACTGGTTGGTACCACACACCTGTGGTACCACACCTGTACCACGCCTGACAAGGACCAAAACTTGACAATTGGATAATTGTGCTCTCAATGGGATAAGCGATTCAGAGTCATATATCAATACGAAGAAGTCTGCATTGTTGAAATATAACCTGGCAGCGAACCAGAGGAGAGCGGGCCCAGTACCATAGCCACCAAAGTATACAGACCAATACCAACCTACCGAAACTTGGCGGAAGGGAAAAACCGACAGGCCACGGGAGTCATATCACGGTAGGCGGTGGGGAGTACCCCTCCATATCGAGTCAGCGGGCCCAACCCGATAATGGCGACTAACAAAGGGGGTTGTGGCTCACAGCAGCTGAAGAGAGACAAATATACCTGTCACAAATCAAAGGAAGGGGGCTCAGCAAGAGCAAGCATCGATCAGGAAAGCCGAGTGGACCCAAGGGACCAGGATTCCCCTACGCTACAGGACATCATGGCGGTGATTAACGGAGTTTGCAGCTCGCTAGAAGAACGCATAGACTCAGTCTCCACTGATATATTCTTGCTCAGAGCAGACCTCAGGAAAATGGACTCCAGAGTGCTGGAGGTGGAAGACTGCACCAGGGGCCTTGTGGTTGACACGTCGGTACTAACGAAACAAGTCTCGGAGCTACAAAGCCACACCCAGCTACTCTCATTGGAACTTGATGATTATGAGGGGTGCTCAAGACAGAACAATGTTCGCATCCTAGGAGTGTCAGAAAGGGCGGAGGGTCCATCAACAGACTTGTTAATCGAAGACTTAGTGCTAAACCACTTACAACCCAAGCTCCTCTCCAACTACTTCACTATCGAGCGTGCCCACCGCATACTGGGGGGAAGGCGCAAATCAGGGGCTCCACCCCGACACATTCTTGCGAGGGTGTTCAACTTTTGCGACCGAGACGTTATCCTCCAAACTGCTCGGAGTACACCCCCCTTTAAATACAAAAACAGCACCATATCTTTTTTCCCTGATTTTACCGCCAAAGTGCAGAAACAGAGACGCTCCTTCCTGGAGGTCAAAAAAGCTCTTAGGGCACAGGGGATTAAATATGCTATGCTGTTTCCGGCGAAACTGCGAGTAGAGGCGGATGGGAAAAGCTGGTTCTTTGTGGAGCCGGAAGAGGCCCAAGACTGGCTGGATGGCTGGCGGTGAGCAGGACCCAGAGGAAGTTCGAATCGACAGGAGCAACGTGTGACCAAGCAGCAACAGCAGCAAACGTAATGGGGCAACCCAGTGTCCCTCAGAACCTGGGTATACGTATAAAAATAGAAAAATGGTTCTGTCGGGGTTTTTTTCAATTGCTTAGGATAAGTAGCGACAGCTTACTTCCAACACATATTAATGATTTGAAAAGAATAATAAATATGTAGCACACACAAAATTAGAATTCAATTTTGTATTCCGAAAAAATTAAATCAGACAAACATGGCTGTCGCAATTTACAATTTCAATTGCAATGTGAAATACGTGACTGTGGTGAAAAAGTGACATGCGGTGATTGGTGATAAAGACAGTACACTATATACAGAAATGATTGAACGTGCAGTAGAGGGGGGGAGAAAAATCTTTTCATATGTCCATATTATTTTTGCACATATGTTGCAGGACCCAATGAAAAATAGAACTGTGATCCTGGGCGTTGTGTGGACATATACAGTACGCCGACGTTTCGACCCTAAAAGTTGCGCAAAGGTGGGATGCGTCAAGGTGGGTCTTCTTCAGGGCAGGAGGGGGGGATGGGCGGCCAAAAGGCAGATTATCAATTGCCTCCAACTCAAAATATGGGTTTGCGAAAAATCCACATGTACCTCCACCAGCTGGTTGGAGCGCTTATTCAGTAAATGACTTGCACCAGTCGTTTGAAGTCCTGTTTTAAATGCCAGTCCAGTGAATTTCGTGATCTGGCAGAGAAACGTTCGTCCGTCTCTGGCTTTCCTCGGAAGTGGACGACCAACCGGCTGGTGGAGGTACATGTGGATTTTCGCAAACCCATATTTTGAGTTGGAGGCAATTGATAATCTGCCTTTGTCTGCCCATCCCCTCCTGCCCTGAAGAGACCCACCTGACGCATCCCACCTTGCGCAACTTTAGGGTCGAAACGTCAGCGTACTGTATATGTCTACACAACGCTCAGGATCACAGTTCTATTTTTCATTGGGTCCTGCAACATATGTGCAAAAATAATAAGGACATATGAATAGATTTTTCTCCCCCCCTCTACTGCACATTCAATCATTTCTGTATATAGTGTACTGTCTTTATCACCAATCACCACAGGTCACTTTTTCACTGCAGTCACGTATTTCACATTGCAATTGAAATTGAAAATTGCGACAGCCATGTTTGTCTGATTTTTCTGAATGCAAAGGTGAATTCTAATTTTGGTGTGTGCTACATATTTATTATTCTTTTCAAATCATTAATATGTGTTGGAAGTAAGCTATACGCTACTTATCCTAAGCAATTGAAAAAAACCCGACAGAACCATTTTTCTATTTTTTACAAGCAGCAACAGCGGCAAGATCTAGCACAGGATGATGGAGACCAGCACGTCGCGGGAGGATCCTGAATGGCCCAAAGACAGGACTGATGCCATGATTACCCCAGAGTAGGGACGAACTAAACCTTGGATCAACAACTGTGAACTGGGACGTATGTGCCAGGAGTAAGGAGGTGAAAGGGGTGAAGGGGAAATGAAGACGAAGACTACAAATGCAGCTCTAATCACCTCAAGAACTGGTAGTGACCTAACTAACCACAACAAGAAATGAGAGAGACTCCCGGTGCAGAATCTCCAGAACAGTAGATGAGTATATTGTTAACACTTGTGATGACTTATGTGCATAATGTCCGATCACCCAAGGTGGAGGCGGGGGGAAATGTTGAGCCAAGGCTCTATCAACTAGGGATGCGTAGTTGGGGAAGTGGGCCATTGGACTCCGTTAAGCAGGGCGGCAGGGTAGGGGGAGGTGTTGGGGGTGGGGGGGACACTTGTTTAGTTTATTGCTCTCTGAGAGCACAGGAAAAAAGTAGTTATATAACAAACAGTTGGGACCAAGCACATATCAGCACATTCGCAAAGAGCCAACACCCAGAAACGGAAGAGATCTACATATATGTTCCAGATGGTGCGAGGGCTTTGGGGGGGAGATGGGTCAGGATGTCCACGCTCCAGACGATGGGAGAAACTACTATAGACTGGGGACAAGAAAGCTGAGACATGCATTACAATATGCTCCAACACATATCACACTCTCACAGCTATGGCTAACAAGGTAGGTAGGGACTTGAAGTTCCTCACAAGGAACGTGAACGGCCTGGGGGATAAATTAAAGAGGGGGGTGGTCCTCCAATACCTGAAGCGACATGCACCTGATGTTGCCCTTGTACAGGAAACACATTTAGTCGGTAATACATGTATGGCATTAAACAGATGGGGCTATCGACCCGTAACGCATGCCGGGGTCACAACTAGTTCCCGGGGGACGGGTAATACACTCAAAAAACAAACTCTCTACCTAAGCGAGTCAAATAGTGCAGCAAGTCATTGGTTAAGAATCAACTATCAACCCATGCCAAGAAATGTGACCAAGACGCACAAAGTTGGGTGTTTAGTATCAAAAATATTTTTTATTATTATTTTATCATTTATTTATTCAACAATTCTAATTTTTGCATAAACACAGTAAAATGATACACAAAACACATCCCAAACCACACACGCTAACCACATCAAACATTCAAATTTATAACCATACATACTCATACGTCCATTCAAGTCAGGCATTCCATAGTACAAAGATATTAAATAAATATACGTGAACAAATCTCCCGGAGAGAGCAATTGCTCAGAGGATGTTGACCTCTTATTACAAAACTTGTAAATGTAGATGATGCAGCAATTAGAACAATGATTCAATAGTAATCTGTAAATGGGTCATACAATAATAGATCAGATTAATGTCGATGGCAAAATTGAACAAATCTGGGGGACAAACAAGATTTAATCAAAGAGGTCCACATCATAATTTCAGCGCCGACACGTGTTTCGGTGTTAGACCCCACTGTGGGTCTCACCTTCCTCAGGGCGCATAAACCAAGAGACAGTGGTGGTGGGACGTGCCTGAAAATCGAAACAGACAAGCAGCTAGTGGAAATCGAATGTCAGCAAGGACACGATAAGACCGAGCCGCATGGGAGTATGCAGTGTTTCGGGAAAACCCGTACAACCTAGGTCCTCTAAATCGTTGAGGCAGTAAGGTAAGAAGGTTCCTCGTGCCGGCGGGGAGCCAAGGTGATAGGAGTGAGATGATAACTACCGTGAGCAGCGGCGGCGGGCGTCCACAGATAATGGAATCGCTCCGGGCTCTGCAATGTAGGCTAAAGCAGGAGGGAACACCGATGTAAACATCGGCAGGCCAGAGAAAATTCAATCTGATAAAACATTGGCAACAATCATAGAATCCTTGAGACAAGGCTGCCTCCAAGGAATAATACGCGATGGTGAAAGACTGGGCCGGCCGGGATGTCAGGGGACGGGTATACTTCTCGGCAAGAACTGCCCATACATGATTAGTAAAACATGGGAGGACGATCAGGGCCGATTTGCGGCAACTACTGGAACATGGGAAGCGAAGCCACTAACTGTATTATCAGTATATATTCTCCCAGCATTGCAGCAAACCACATTGCAGGACCTTAGCAAGTTCATACTGGACCTTCCCATTGGCACTTTAGTGATCATAGGCAATTTCAATTTGGCACTAAATGGGATGAAGGACCGGATGCCCCCGCGCAGTGACCCAAGTACTGGGTCTAAATTACCTACCTTTCTCTCAGCTCGCGGCCTAATCGTCATTTGGCGACAGCTCAACCCCACTACCAGCCAATTTATGTTTCATTCGGGGGCCCATAATACCCAATCCCGCATAGAGTAAATGCTCACACACGCGGCTGACAGTCACGACTTTACGGAAGCTCGTTGTCTTGCTAGAGGCATTTTGGACCATTCCCCTGTATTGATTAAGATGAACGGGGGGCTTCAACCACCACGAACCACCCTCACAATTAATCCCTGGGCACTGCAAATTCCACATATCAAGACAGAATTGCTGCATAACACAGATTTATACTTTCAGGAAAACGTGGGCTCAGTGGCATCGTCCCAGATCCTCTGGGGCACATTTAGGGCAGTTATAAAAGGACGTGCGCTGGGATTAATGGTGGGACACAAAAAAGAACTGACAAAGCAAATTGAGCAATTGGAGAGGAAAATCCTGGTAGACGAGGCTAACCTCACCCAGACTACCGACGGTGTGGCCCAACAAGTGCTGGCAGCTAAGAGACTGGACTACAAACTATTATTCACAGAGACAGCTAGAGCCAGACAAAAGGCTATATAACATAGAATTTATGAACATGGTGAAAGAACAGGCAAACTACTTGCATGGCTGGAAAGAAGAGAGCAGGCAAGTAGATGGGTCCACCAGCTCAGGGGTTCTGCAGGGGAGGACATAATTCATCTACAAGAGATAGCAGAGACATTTGCTACCCATTTTGAAATAATTTATACCTCGGTTACGACTGCAACATTTACAGATAGTCGAAACCTTCTAGCCACTATTCAGGTTCCTGGCATTCCACCTGGGGAACAAGATCCCCTTGAGGGAGACCCCTCAATAGAAGAAATACAGCTAGCAATCCGAGATATATGCTCGGGCAAAGCAATGGGACCGAACGGTCTCCCGATCGAGTTCTTTAAGTTGGCGACAACCAAATTGGCACCCCACCTACAACAAATGTACCTAGAGAGTTACGAAAAGGGTCTGTTGCCGGCCGAGATTTGACTTGCTTCGATTGTTGGAATACATAAGCAGGGCAAACCTGCAAACACCTGTGGGGGATACAGGCCCATCTTCCTTCTGACGGCAGAAGCCAAAATACTTGCGAAAGTATTGGTAAATAGACTCATCCCCCTGATCAATAAATTGGTGCACCCGGATCAAGCAGGCTTCATGCCCGGCCATAATACGGCCTCGAATTTACGGCGCCTGCATGGTGCCCTGGGTGGAAAAGACACAATACGAGAAGATGTAGCCCTGTTGTCATTAGACACTAAAATGGCCTTTGACACCATCTAGTGGCCATACCTCTTTGCGGTGCTGGAGCGAGTGGGGTAGGACCAAAATTTATACGATGGATCAAGCGTTTATATAAAGACCCAGTTGCACAAATTGTTGTTAATGGCCATACATCACGACAGTTTCGACTGTGCAGAGGAACCAGACAAGGGTGCCCACTCTTGCCGCTGATTTTTGCAATGGTGTTGGAACCCCTGCCGGTTTGGGTTAGGGGGGACCCTTTGATACATGGATTAAAATGGACAGACCAGCATGAGGACAGAATATCCCTTTATGCGGATTACATTTTATTATACATGGCATCCCCTGCGTCCTCAATCCACAGCATCCTACACATCTTCCGCTTATTCTGTAATCAGTCGGGCTATATGATCAATTGTTCCAAATCTCAGCTGTTCCCTGTACATGGCCCTAGACCCAAATTGCTGAAAGACTACGACATCCCCATTGCGGAAGATGGATTCCGCTACCTGGGGATATACATAACCACAGACCCTATTAAATTCTATGACGCCAACCTGCAAGGCCCCTTGACATGCCTACGAACTAACGTTAAGCACTGGTGTGGCCTCCCGCTGACTTTGCTGGGACGAGCAGCGCTATTTAAAATGCTGGCGCTGCCCCACTTTCTATATGCACTGCAAAACACCCCGTTTAAGATCCCAGATTCCTACTTCTCAGACATTGACAACACGGTTCGCACTCTATTATGGGAAGGGCAGGCACCACGTATTGCACTACAGAAGTTAACGGCTGTTAATGGCGATATTGCACTACCCGACCTCCGGTGGTACTACTGTGCATCACAACTCATAGTAATTAACCGATGGGTATATAGTGCCCAAGATGAGCCTATGGCTGATGGGACAGGGGGGATACCGAAGAGCCTTATATACAAACCCCAAAAAGTTAGGCCTAACGGGACCTACGGTCAGAACAATAGAAATCTGGCATGCAGTCAACAGAAAATTGGGTTGGGACAAAAAAGTTACACTAGCAACCCCACTCTGGGAGCCCGAGTGGTTAGGCCGCTTGAGCTCCTGCCCCGGGTTTGACAAATGGGACCTGATTGGCATTTTGTCTGTAAGGGACATGTGGACCAATAAAGGTCTGGTCACATTTGCCGACCTTCAGAAAGACTATCAACTAGCACAATCCGAAACTTTCAGATACTTGCAGATCAGCCATGCACTAAAAGCGGTGATACCTAGAGAAGGCCCAATCCCGGAATCATCTCCGCTTGAAGATAGATTGCTGTTAGATCCAATGCACAAGAAAGCCATTTCTCTAACATATAAAAAACTGATTAATAACTGGCCGGATCCTTTGATAAGACTTAGACAACAGTGGGAGACAGATGTGGGGGTACTAGAAGACGAGGACTGGCGAGATACCTTGGCCTCCCCTAGGAAAATTGCCATCCCTATGAGGCTGAGACTGGTCCAACTCAAGACCCTACACTGAATGTATCTATCCGCAAATGTTCTGGTAAAGATGGGAAAGCGATCTGACTCCCAATGCCATCGTCGATGCGACTTAGAGGGGACCTTTTTCCACACAATATGGGAATGCCCAATCATTCAAAAATACTGGGACGCGGTTACGAAGCGGATGGAAGACGTAGGAGGGAAAAATTTGTACCCCTCCCCGAAACTCTGCCTATTAAACATCTGGGAGGCAACGGACTTAACCCAAACTGAACAATCATGAGTCTCACTAGGGTGGGCCCTGGCGAAACGTAATATCGCACAAAAATGGGGAGTTGGGGAACCACCACTACTGAATGGGTGGGTGGGGGACATGGATAGGGCCATGATCGCAGAGAAGGATGTTTTCAAAAATAGAGGGTGCCCTAAAAAATGGGATCGAAAATGGACTGCATGGAACACACACAGAGGCGGGATATGCCTGTCCCCTACAACTGAACTTAATCGGCGGGTGGACGGGATGCCAGACCTACCAAGCGTAGAGGGTTAGTGAAATAATGATTGCAAAAATACGAATTGCTATGTGGCTGATTCACTGTAACCATATTGTGCTTAATTATGGTCAACTGATTACTCGTTGTACTGTGCCTTTGTTGTCTTGTTTAAATAAAAAGAGTCTTATAAAAAAAAAAAAAAGAAAGTACGGTCATGTCAGAAATGAAGAAAGATGGAGCTGGGAGCCTAAATAACGTGATAGTACATAGAAAATTTCTAATCTAGTCTTGTTGTGCACCTATATGTGTATGTTCATACAACTGAAGACCAAGACACAAGGAGGAAGTGACACTTGAACATGCTGGTGAGACAAGAAAATTCTTCACTATTGCACGGCACTAATGTATTTCTGGTGGTCATCAAATGGTTTATTAGCAATTCATGGTCAACTGTATAGAAGGCCAAGGAAAGATTAAATAGAATACGGAGAGCGAGAGTGTTAATATTGGTGCTCATTCGCAGCTCAACTTATATTGCTTTTACAACATTCTTTGTACCGCAGCCAGTATGAAAACTAGGGGTGGGCATAATTCACATAATTCTATGTAGCGCGATCATGATGAATTATCCGCATTGTTATGAGGAATTACATGAGAAAGGTAATTCTGCATTTGGGGCTATTTCTTAGCACAAAAAGGCACCCTTGCATCCAATATGGACGCAAGGATGCATTTTGTGTTACGAAATAGTGCTAAATGCAATGGGAAACACAATAGCACTTTAGAGACTATGGGCCATATGTATCAAAGTCCCCTTTTGCGATTCTCAAATAGCGAATTTTTGCGAATCGCTATTTGAGAAACGCAAAACCGTATGTAAACAAATAATCGCAAAACAATAGCGATTCGCTAAAGTTCGCTAAATGAATAGCGATTACCCAAATAGCGTTCATTTAGCATTGAACTTTCTATTTTGCGAATTTCGCAAAATTGCGAAAATCGCAAAATTGCGATTTTCGCGAACTACAATTCTGAGACACAGGTGCAGCTTGATGACATCACAACCAGGAAGTGTGACTACCCATGCTGCACCTGAGTTCCAGGAGCAGAGTGAGAGAGCAGGAGTTGAGGCTGAGGCATCACTGCAGTGATACACACATTGGAGAGAGTGGAGACATGGCCAGCAAGGACAAGCAGCAGGGGAGACACCCAGAATCAGAAAACCAAAGTTCACAGAAAATGAGCAGGAGGCTCTGATACAGGAGATGGTTGTGAGCCATGAGCTCCTGTTTGGCAAGAGAGTCCCTGCGTGTGCCAGAGACACGCAAGAGGAGGATATGGGCAGACATCCAGCGCAAAGTAAACGCAATTGGCGTCACACATCGCAGCGTCAAAGACCTACAGAAGCGCTGGTATGATATGCGCGCGCGCTCAAAGGAGAAGGTTGCTACCAGGTTGGAGGAGGCCAACAAGACGGGTGGGGGACCTCCACTGCCACCGCTTCAACACCACTCGAAGAAATGGTTGAGGGGACCCTGCTTCCGGAGAGTGCAGTGGGTGTGTCAGACCTGGACAGCTCCAACCACACACAACCAAGACAAGGTAAGAAGCATGCCATCACACCCCTGATACCTCCCTACTACCCCCACACACCCAGGAGAGTCCCAGGGGCACAACAAAACTACAATTCCAGTGCAGGTACACAAGCACACACAGCAATGCATTATGGGAGATGTAGTTACATGCACCTAACAGTGGAGCAATGACACCCAGCCAGGCTCAAACAGTATGTGTGCATCATGAAAGTCAAAATACAGATGGATAGGACCCATGTAACTCCAAACAGTGATATTTCATGCATGACAGATGCAAGGCAGGACAGTAAATTAATGTGTGCATTTATGTCCACAGCACCAGCAGAAACACAGGGAACAGTCAGTGGAGGGGAGGATGAATCCCCCAGCCCAGAGGCAACAGGGCAAGAGGAGGAGGAGGAAGAGGAAGACGAGGGCAGCCCAGTCATCCCACCAATACGCCGCAGGCGGATTGCAGTGCCACCATTGCCACCACTGGAGGAGGAATCCCAGGACACCGATGTGAATGTCCAAACAGTCCAGGGACAGTCAGAGCCACAACCCCGTGCACGTGCACATGCCGAACCAATTCCACAAATCCCATCCAGGCGCAGGGCACCATGTGCATCCACTAGTGCAGCACTCACAGGAGACGACACAGTCTTCCAAGGGCTGGAGGGCCACATGTTGGAGGTCCAGCGCCTGCAGGCAAAAAACATAATGTCAATCCAGAGGCAAATCAGGGTTGGTTTCATGGGCCTGACGGGTGCCCTGGAGGCACTCTGTGCTGAACTATGTTATGTTTGTTATGTTATGTTAATTGATTTTGTAATGCGCGTAGCTACCCAAAAAGGGTTTCCCAGCGCAGACCGAGAGGAACCAACAAATAAAAAAGAGTAAGTACTATTGATTAAACAGCCAAGCTTTCACTAATTTACGAAATTTTAAGTGAAGTGTTTCTTTGCGGATCGCTATGGGAAGAGAGTTCCACAAGAGAGGACCAAGATAGGAAAAAGAACGGCCCCCCATTCTTGTGAGTTTGATCCTGGGAACCATGAATAATTCCTGTGTCGTAGAGCGTAACAGTCGAGAGGGCTGATAATGGCGGACCAGATTTTGCAGGTATTGAGGGGCAGTCCCAATCTTAATCTTAAACATATAATCCAGGGCTTTAAACTTAGTCCGACTTTCCACTTTAAGCCAATGTAAATCTCTCAAAGCATTGGAGATTGAGGTCATTCTAGGGATTTTATAAAGTAACCTAGCGGCAGAATTCTGCACCACTTGGAGCTTACGTAGCACATCTTTATTTGCTCCCAAAAGAAGAATATTCCCATAGTCCAGTCTAGATGTAACAAGTGCCTGGACTACCGTCCTTTGAGTAGCATTGGGGAGCATCCAAATGATTTTCTTCAACCATTTTAAAATGGTGAAGCAGGTGGCTGCAGTTTTTACCGCATGTTGTTTCATGGATAATTTATTATCCATAATGAATCCCAAATTACGGGCTTGAGCGGTGGGCGAGGGTAAGGGTCCCATTTCGCTGGGCCAATGTTGGGGGCCCCAAAGGTCCTGATCTTTTCCAAAAATAAGGACCTCCGTTTTTTCACCATTGAGCTTGAGTAAATTGGCTCTCATCCAAGATGCAATGTTGCTCAAGCCCATTTGGAGAGTTGAGGGACCTTGCACATTTCCCGCAGATAGGGAAAAAATTATTTGGGTGTCGTCAGCGTAAGAAAAAAGAGACAACTAAGGGCGGACCGTGCTGCTAGGCGCAGGGAGAGGCAGCGCCTCCACACCTGCCTAGACCTCTACACCAGGGCGGTAAACCGCCTTTCCTCAGCGACCTCTGTGCTGTCAAGGCGCAGCATCAGTATGCAGCACGAGGTGTCACACTGCAGCCAGGACGTGGCCAGGGGTCTGGTACAGGTGACATGTGCTGTGGATCAGCTGCGGACAGCTGCCACTGCTGGCCCAGGAGTCCTCACTCCAACAGACGAGGACGCACAATCCAGCAGGAGCAGCATTACACCACCGCCCCCACCGGACAGGCGCCGTAGTGTGCGTCACAGCAGGGCTGCTGAGACAAGCGAAGAGGGCACAGTGCACCCACGGCGAGGGCCTACAGCCCGTCAGCACCGCAGTTGAGGGGCTCACACATAGGCATGGATATGGGTGCATTAACCCAGTGCACACAGACACTTGGTCAAGAGTCAATTTGCACTGTGAATCACACATGTGCGGTACTTTTAACAATACATTGTGTGCCACACAGGCTGTGTGCCAATATATATCCTGTACAAAGGGAAATTAAACACAGTCCTGTATTAGATCTTTGGCATTGTGTCATCTGTTCTTACCTAGAAATAGTTCTGTGTGATCTCATCTCGCCTCTGGCGCCCAGCAGCTGCACCAATTACTCCGGCCGGCATGCGTCCAGGAGCTGGCCCCTCCTCATCTGATGATTCTGATTCAGTGAGCTCCACTGGTGTGCCCTTCCTGGTGGCGATGTTGTGCAGCATGGCACACGCTACCACTATCTTGCAACAGGTCTGGGGGCTGTATTGAAGTGCCCCTCCACTCTTATGTAGGCATCGAAACCGGCTCTTGAGTATTCCGAAGGTCCGCTCGATGGTACATCTGGTTGCTATGTGGGCACTGTTGTACCTCTGCTCCCCAGCGTTGGCAGGATTAAGGTAAGGAGTGAGTATGTAGTCCCGGACCGCATACGCACTGTCACCTGTGGGGCGAGAAAAATTTGGTTGAACACTGTCCTGCCACTGCTATGCATTACTGGTGTGTCCTTCTATCACATGCAATTACCTAGTAGGTATCCCTCATTAAACTCCCCACTTGTGAGTCGGCGGTGTATCCCACTGTGGCGGAAGATGAATGAGTCGTGGGTGCTGCCTGGGTATTTAGCAACGATGTCGGTGATGATGTGCCTGGCATTACACACCACCTGTATGTTCAGGGAATGGTAGAACTTGCGATTCCTGAACACATACTCGTTCTGGGAGGGGGGATATGGCGACATGGGTCCCATCTATGCATCCAATGACGTGGGGAATTGTGCAATTTGGTAGAACTCCTGCTTGGTCTGGGCTAGTGCCTGTGGTGTGCTGGGGAAGTATATGTGGTTATGCAGCCTCTGTACCATGGCATCAAGGAACGCGTGGAAGAAGCGCAACAATGCACTCTGTGAGACCCCTCCTGCTGTGGCTATCACCCCCTGAAAGCTCCCTGACGCCAAGAGGTGGAGTGAGCACAGGACCTGTATGTGGGTGGGGATTGTGTGTGTCCTGCGTGTGGGGTGTTCAAGGATAGGTTTGAGCTCTGCTATTAATTCCAGGATGCTCTCTTCATCCAGCCTGTAGTTTGTATGGATCTCCTCCTCAGTCCGCTGGAGCAGGGTTATGCGCGCTCTGAAGATCCTTTCCTGGCGTCTCCTTCTCTGTGCAGCAGCTCTGAGTCGCAGCCTCCTGGCTATCACGTACAGCCCTGACGTGGCAAACATCAGTTGCATTGTGGGTCTCTTTATATAGGTTGCACCTGGTTACCACCTGCTCAGACTTGGTGGTAATTGCGATTCTCTATTTTGCGAATTTCGTGAATTCGCAAATTGAGAATTATTCATGCATTCCGTTTAGCGAATTCGCTAAATCTGAACACAACAATTGCGAATTTCGCTAGATTTTGACGCATTTAGCGAATTCGCAAATTTTTCGCAAAATGGTAATATTCGCAATTTTGCTAATCGCTAATTATGCGATTCGCACATTGGCAGTCGGGATGTGTCTCATACATAGCGGGGCTCTGTTTTGCGATCGCAAACACCGTTTTTCTGCAATTCGCAGTGTTTGCGATCGCAAAACAGCTTTATACATATGGCCCTATGTCTCATAAGATTGACTATTCACCTCTTCCTTCCGTCATTTTTGCACTATTTTAAAATACAATTTCTCATTATGTATACCTTAACTGTGTATTTATGGCATTGTTACAAACCAAAACTTTTAACATGTATATTTTTTTAATAGTGTAACGTAATTAGTTCTATTGGTATATTGTTATGGTTTTAATTAACTAAACAATAAATGCATTCTGATTCTGATTCTGCAATGGAACATGAATAGCAAGTGCGAGCAGTCACACGCTCGCTAAATGTGCTCTTGGGATAGGATTTTCCTCCAACTTACCCCTGGCATTGCACGCTATTTTCTTAGTGCAAACATGCATGCTTGTATACAAAATCGATGCGATGATGCACTTTGCGGGAAGAAATAGCAGTAAATGCAGCAAAATAGGAATAGTGAGTGCAAGCAGTCGGAATTTTCCAGCAAATTACTCTTAATTATGCAAGCAGGAGTAATTGCATTATCAGTATTTCTGTGTCAAAGCGTAACACAGAATTGATTAAATTACTCCGATGACTCTGGCGTAATTGAAATTCTGGGCTAATGAAAACCAGCTTCAGGCGGGGTAACAATTCTTCTATATGTAATGATGATCAGACTGTATTCTCAGGCTCAATTAACTCCCATGTTCCCATTAGTCATATCTATTATTTGGCAAATGTCTATGGGGGTGTGCAAAACTTTGTAACTACACCTCAAAGGATTTCGCTAAGGCCAGAATGGGACTCTTTTTATCCTTGTAAGTGATTTATTTATCAGCCTCACAGGTGTCTGAGGCATGCGTTTAGTGAGCACTGTTTTTGATACCTGATATGTATAAATTTAAAAACAAAACACATTCATCCACTTTTGAAGTCTTTTTTCTAGATCTCCATAATGGAATGAAACTTTCTGTGTTCGTAGTTGAAAATTTCTCCTCTGTTTCTATTACAGATACCAAAAATAATAAATACCTTTTTCCTCAATTTATGCAACCTGAATGATAGTATTAAATTGTTTTCATGATTAATATTTTGCATACTTCTTTTGGCATTGTTCCATGATGCCTTAATGTGTTTGTGGTTGAACATTATACTATTAAGGATATAGCAAGACATAATTTAGCATACTGTTTTTCATTACAAAATATATAGATGATTTTCATGGGGCTTCAAATCCCACTAGGGCGAAGAAGTGGTTTGGTGGGAAGTAACTGCCATTGTCTGAAATTAATGTCATGTTGCAATTGAAAACACACAGCACAGAGGCTGAAAGCGGCACTACTTCAACCAGGGATAAGCTGGTGCAGTGGCGGCTCCTCCGCTAAAGTAAAGGAGCATCGCCTCACTGCTTTTCAGCAGTGTAAATAAAGGAAAAATAAAATGATAATAACTTGATGTTCTTATCATTTTATTTGTTCCAGCTGCAGCAGCCTTGTGGGCGGGGCTGCTCTGCTGACAAAGGAGCAGGGGGAAGAATGGTAGGCACTCTGTAAGTGCGCATGAATGTTTGGCCGGCCGTCTAGGGCCGGCCAAACAGTTATGAACACTTTGCATGTTCTCCATCCAGGCTGCTTTACAGTCCCGCTCTGAGTGCCGAACCACGGCGCTCAGACCAATCACAACTCTGCATTGCAGCATTGTGATTGGCTTAGGAGAGCCTGGGTGCTCCCTGTTCCGGATGGAGTGGAGGGACGACAAGGAGAGGCGCTGCAAGGAGGTAAGTGCAATTTTTTTTTTTTTACTCCCACCACCCCTTCCGCCGCCTCCCCACCCCTGATCCATGCCTGCTGCCACTGAGCTGGTGACAATCTTATTATTTTTAAAATGATGCAATTGTGTCTTATTTCAACATTAAAACAAAAATAACCTTTGTCGAAAGGAAAGGATCAGGAAATGTTGTACCCTAGAATTGACTGACTGTCAATCCTTCCTAGATGGACATAAAAGTGGGTTCAAGCATTTGCCTTTAGCAATAGTAACCAAAGAAGTCTAGAAACAATATATGATATACCCTGAGATTATTATTATTTCCGTATTAATTCACAACTTATAGTAAGCATATGCATCCTAATGGGAGAATATTCATTTTTCTGTCTAATTGACTTCCAATAGTTTATTGTAGCTATTACACCTTCCTGGCACACTATTGGGGTCTCGGGGACAGCAGCTATTTTCCCTCCGTAACTATGCACATATTTAAACCCACATGGCTAGTCTAAATGTGGACATTCATACCCGGGGCCATAGCCCAGTCCCCACTGGGTATGAAACGGAAAATGAGTATTTGTCTCTGATGATGACTGTGTGAGTGACATTATTAACATGCGCCTATTCAATTATGGCCAGGTCCAACTATTCACTTGATCACTAGCAAAGACTGCCACCAGTTGAGTTTCCATGCTGTGGGGCGTCACCACTTGGAATTCTATAATGTGTTAGTTTATTGCACCAAGTTGAATGATGCAGCTACATAAGATGCAAGAGATATTGTTTAATATATGGTTAGCAGCAAAGTGGAGAATCTTGGAATCCTAGCTTCCACCAATTGATAAAATTCTGTGGTGCTGGGTGAATCACTTTGTCTCAGTGTCTAATTTCCCTTATCTGACAAAATTGTGAATTGTGATATCCAAAAGTGTTTTCATTTAGTAATACACAAAGTCCTATGTCAGACATTTCCCTTTTGCTGCATGATCACCCCAGATTTTCTGTGTTTTTGCTTATCCTTATTTGCTAACCAGGAGTAAAGTGCCTGTTCTCCCCTTCAAACATGGTTAAATTGACTTATTCCTGCTTGCTGCATTTAACTTGCGTGTATATCACAAGAATATGGTGCTATAAGAGCACACAGGGCCTGGACAATAAATGCCAGCGGTGGTCCGCAACACCTATTGTGCCATCCACTACAGTGGCAGTGCAAACCTGAAAACAGGCCTATCCAGTTGTAGCCTGACAGTCACAGTGACAGGAAAAATATCCCTTTTAAATATTAATAACTCAGCCCATGTAGGCATTGGACCACACAATGCAGGGTGCATTGCATTTTAAAGTGGAGCAGGTAGAAAATTAACATTGAATAGCTGAAGTGTATCGTGCGCACCCTTTGCTCCAAATAAGTTGAGAACAATTTAATTCAACAAAATGCGTATTTGTTACCACAATTCTCTCACATTCGTGTGCTGGTCAGGAAAGAGGATGCCCACCCCTTCTAACAGTCCAAATACTTCACAAGTGTCACTACACTTGATGCCTGACCGCACAACAGACAGATTCATTGAACAATTCTAAACATGTTTTCAATGTGCTGTGAACTCAAATAATCTGGTTGAAAATTATGATTCTACTATGTTTATTACAATAGAGGTTATTTCATCTGTATAACTTTCTCATGATCAAACAACAATTGCAGATCCATTCTGATTTGAAACAACATACACGGGCACATGCATCAAGCTTTTTACTGGTCGCAAAGGGGCCGATTCGACCAAAAATGCATTTGCAAAATAGGTAATCGCAATTTTTGTGATTTCCGAATCCAAAAAGATTTATTCGACACATTGTCATAAAAGCATTTTACATAGATATCCATGATCTTTCCAAGATATGACTAAAACCAAAAAGAACATGTGACAAAAAGAATAGATATCATGTGATAATGATTACCACTAAAACAGGTTTTCAGTTAAAAAAAATTTTTTTTTTAAACTTACCACTTATATAACACATTTAAAATTTCACAATTAAAAATTATACAGTATCATTGGCTCCTTTTTAGTTGATTCTGACCATAAAATGAACATAAAATGACCCGCTATTTGAGCGATGTGGATTTTATTGCATCACTCAATCAATGACTTTCTGGTTACAAACAGTCAATATAATTCATGCTACTTTTGGTTTGGACCTTATGACCCACATCCACCCTAGATATTTTGCAACTCCTATAGAAATATACGGTAGGGTGCTGGTGCGCATTATCCTTTCTGCCTCCGCGCTCTTCCTCGTACCCAACATTTTGCATACGGGCTTCAACCAAATCCGGCGCGGAGCGGCATAAGCTGGGCACACAAATAGCATGTGGGCAATCGTTTCACTGTGTGACAGACAAATTGGGCACCTGTTATCACCTGGGCTCGACCACCTTGACGTAAAAGATTTGAGAGGCAACGAGCCCACCCTCAACTGAAAGTACAGCTTTCTATCCAGTGGTTTAGTTATGGTGTCCCAATAGGGTTCAAGGTTCGGGATGTGTTTAAAATTCAAAAGGATCCTGTTAGTGAAGATGATTCACTACATCTCAGGGTGTTATACACCACCATCTCCCAATACTTTTCTTTTAGGACCCTTTTGAGGGAAAACATGCTGAAATTGGATCCACCCAAAGGGATTTCATCCCAATAGATATTAGTACATCCCTAACTCCCCGTAGCCAGCTTATCTTATGGAAGGTATCTGATTTAATAACATCCACAAAAACCAAAGCATATGACATCAATTCCAGCGTGGTCCACAATCTGCGCCAGTATAATACAGGGCGTAATTTAGCAATGTCAGATATGGACTTTCTGCCAAGCTCATAGAGTAAAGGGCACAGTGGTGTACTTTGGGGGAGATTAGTGATACTACGTAGGAATCTATTTTCAGAAGCTCTAAGTTTAGACATGTTCTCAAACCCCCAAACTTCAACGCCATAGAGGGCCGCGCTAATCACTTTCATGTCATAAACCTGGAGCACAGGCCTAATAGGTTTTGTGAGTGACTTTTTCTGCTCCACATTTAGCGCTCCTGACAATTGCCGGTGTTTAAGTGTGGCAAGATCAATTTGCTGATTCCACTTGAGATCACTCTGAATATTTACCCCCAAATATGTGAACGTTCTAACTTGTTCCAATGGTCGGTTATTCATTAAAATGTTACCTTTAAAAACACTATGTGAAAAAATCATAAACTTCGTCTTAGATACATTGACTTCTAGACCACGAGCGGAACAAAATTCTTCAAAAATAAGCAAAGCTCGCTGGAGTCCGCTAGGGGTCTTCGAAATTATCAAAGTATCATCAGCGAACATTAAAATAGGTATTTTAATCCCTGCTAGTGTTGGGGCATCAGTATTCACAGATGATATACAGTCCACTATGCCGTTGATAAACAACGAGAATAGGGTGGGTGCCATGGCACATCCCTGCCGCACCCCACGCTCTACTGGAAATGTGCTAGTGTCCATACCCTGGGAACCCCATCGGATTCTAGCTGAGTTGTCCTCATGCAGCCTTATTACTAGTGATAAAAGTTCGCTTAGCAACCCCAAGTCCTTCAAAGTTGCCCACAGTTTGGTGCGAGGTACTAAGTCAAAGGCTGACTTCAAATCCACAAAAGTGGCATAAAGACTGCCTTTGCTCAGAACCACTACTTTCCAGTATAAAAGAATAAAGCGAAACACCTGGTCAATGGTGCTAGTAAATGCCCGGAATCCGGCCTGCAGGGGGGACAGGATATTATTGTCATCTATCCAGTCCTGCATTTTATTAAGTATCAGCCTACCCATGATCTTTTGCAATGAGTCAATCAAACTAATGGGTCGATAATTCCCGGGCAATGATTTATCCCCTTTTTTATATACGGGGACTATTACCGCACCCTTCCAGGAATCCGGGATGGGTGCTCCCTGTGCTATGGCATTTGCCAGCATTTCAATATACCTACCCCATCGTTCCTTATCATGTATGAACACATCTGCAGGGACGCCGTCTGGGCCTGGTGCTCTTCCACCTACCACCGCTCTAAGGGCCAACTCAACGTCCTTGCTGTTAAAGGCCTCTTTAGTATAAAACACATGATTAAATTCTTCCCCGTATTCCTCTGTTGGGCATCGGGCATACTGCGGCTTAAAATGTTTAACCCAGTCATCCTGAGAGACATAATTTTGTGGTTCATCAGGTTGGCCACCACATTCCCATTTTAATATGCTCCAGAATAGTTTACTATTGTTTTGGACACTAGCCTCTTTAAGGTCTTGCCAACGTTTCTTGTCCCAGGAGCACTTAGCTTTATGCATCGAGTTCTTATAAGTCTTCCTAGCTGTCCGTACCTGTACAGGCTCTCCGATTTTAATCGCCCTCCCAAGACTAGCTCGCGCCTGTCTACACTCATTATTATACCATCGACAGGATTTTTGGGGTTTCAGTTTCTTAGACTTACAACTCTTAAAAACATGGGTTCTCATGTGCACAAAAAATCTTTCGTGTGACTGGATGACACACTCTAAATTCCCACTAGTGGATAATATATTTTCTATCTCTAGCAGGACGTTGTCAACATCTTTGGAAATGCTAATCAGTACATCAGCGTGTTTAACTAAGTTTGCCCACTTGAGTCGCCTCATATCATGGGTAGGAACCACGTCTAGTGTACACAATTCTACCTCGCTGCATTGTGGATGCGTGTGCCACCACTTCCCAAGGGTTACGCACAGCGGATTGTGGTCACTTTCCAATCGATCCTTTATTTCCATGTCATCTATTTTGTGCCACAGTTTCAGGCTCACCAGAATGTAATCTATTCTACTATTGCTATACCCATTGTTAAATGTGCTCAGCCCCGGTCTATCATGCGGCGTTCTCCCATTTAGTGCTCTTAATCCCTTGTCAAGACAGATGGAATTAATCTGGATGACTACCTCCGTCCATTTCTTGACAGGGGTAAGTTCCAGTTGTGGGATGTCCCATTGAGCATCTTCATCATCAGTAAGGCGCCAGTCGTCTATATCAAGTGGCTCAAATGTTACATTCAGGTCTCCCGCTATGATAATATTAGAATCCATGGAGTGTTGCTCAAGAAGATCTTCCAGTGCTGCTAGAATTTGTGACCTACCCCCCCTTGTTCCCCTGACATAAATGTTGTAGATGTCAATTGACTCTAGCGGGCTTAGCTTTAGTCTTAACACCTGGATGTCATTACTGTTAGAGGGGAGTTCTTTTATGGTGATGTTTAATTCCTGACGAATCCATATAGTTAACCCACCAGAGGGACAACCCTTTCCACCTTTCACCGCTGGGACATGATAGTTTAAAAAACCCTCACAGTGTAATGGTGTCAAGAGCCATGTCTCCTGAAAAAGACAAATGTCAAAACAATTGACGAAAGCTAACCACTCCGGTGACAAGAACTTTGAACTCAACCCTGCAATATTCCAGGATAACAATGTACCCCTAGTGGGGATAAGACAAGTGTCCATTGATTCATTTACATTCTCCGACGGAGTATGCCCTGTCTCATCTAGATGGTCAGAGGAAGGTTTACATATTAGTGTGGATCGTGAGTGCTTTAAAAGACTATTCACACAGTTGGAAACTACCCCTGTACTACTACCATCGGGAACTGGTGTATCAATAACCATCAAAGGACTGTGGTCGTGCTCATGCTCCAGTCAATCAATACCTTCAAGTGTCGAGCTACCCATCCTTTCTATTCCAGCCCTAGGGGTTTGCCCTAACTGGGATCTGGGCAAAACAGTAAGTGGAGCCCTCCGCATCTGAATCAATGATGAGTCAGGCGAACAAGACCTAAATTCCAAGGCACATAGATTTTCGGCCAGCTCTTCATTCCTTAGGGTCAGTTCAATACAGTCCCGTTGGCTGCTTGGGTAGGTAAGCCTACGCGCCTTAGTAATATCTTCTCTAATCATGGAACGACACCCCCTAACGTGTCGTATCCAGTGGATCGCCTTATTAGTTAGGGAATCGGCACTTTCCCTACTACTGCTAGAAGCTAACTTTGTGACATTCACCATATATATTGTATGGGCGTTATATGACTTGTTGGATCATTGTTCACCCTTTCGGTCCAAACCTTTATTTTGAATGTGGCTCGGTGTTATGGTACTATGACTCCGTACATCTGGTGAGAAATTGGGTGCTTTATCCATATAAAGAGGCTTAAGAATATTTGCTTCTTTAGGGAAACCTCTACTTATATTAGTGAGCGACGGTAGAGTCTCTTTTTGTTTAGCCACCTCACTATACCAGGGGGCGTCCTTAGTCTGACCAGCATTATTTTGTAGAACAGGCGCCTTTACATGGGCAGGTGGTTGATTTGGTGGAAAGAGAACCACAGCACCACAAGTTGCACTATCGGGGGTGTTTACCTCTCCTCTTATCGGGAGCCCAACCATAGTTCTCAAACTCTCCAACAACACCCTCATAGACCTGATTTCATCCCGCAGGGTGTGCACTTCATGGATAACATCATGCAGTGTTGGTATCTGTATATTTTCAGCAGCCACCCCTTTTGTATTGTGCGTGTTTGTTGTGTGTGAGGTAGTATTACAATCTCCCTGAACCTCAGACAATATGGCATACCTATTTGAACAGGTAACTGCAGCCTCTTGGGGTTGAGACTGCAGCTGACTATCATCTAACTCAACAATTTCAGCGTGAATGGGTTGAGAAGTGTCAGCTACCCTTGCCATTTTCTTGCTAGATTCTGCCTTCGGGTTTCTGGAGTTTTTCTTGTGTGATAGAAACATTACAGGAATAGCTGGACCTTTGTTTGGACTAACCCTCACTCTATGCCCTGTACTTGGGTGGGAATTATCACTATCATGATTGGGTTTTAGGTTCGGAGCTAATATATCCGCACATTCTTCAACTAAAATGTCAATTCTGTCCATTACACAGTTACTACCAGCATTCTTCATTGACTTCCTTGCTTTTTTCCCTTTACTGATTCTTCCCACGATTCCATCATCCCCCACATCCCCCACACCTGCTCCGCCCTCCATGGATTTCCTTTTACCCATAGTGAAACACTTGCTTCCAAAACAATCTTACTAGATGTCCAACTAAACAGCAAGCAACAGTCAGTGGCTTCCACACAGATACAAAAGTGTGTCCTGCGAACAACAGTACTTTTTTTGACCGGTGATTGGCACACTCAACGCCCAGATCTGAAATACAGATGAAAGGGGGGTGGCCCTGCCCTGTCTCTTCCTGGCGATGACGGGCGAGGACGGGCCCGCCCTTGGCCCGGGCTTTGCCCGTGCGCGTCCCGCGCCGCGGTGGTGTCCCGCGCTTTTTAGCGCATTTCTGGGCAGCAAGGCGCCTCCCTCCAGGGAGAGCAAAGGAGCCTGGGACAGGTAGTCCCCAACGAGATGGCCAGCAGCAAAGCAACAAGGCGTCCCGCGCCGCGGTGGTGTCCCGCGCTTTTTAGCGCGTTTCTGGGCAGCAAGGCGCCTCCCTCCAGGGAGAGCAAAGGAGCCTGGGACAGGTAGACCCCAACGAGATGGCCAGCAGCAAAGCAACAAGGCGTCCCGCGCCGCGGTGGTGTCCCGCGCTTTTTAGCGCGTTTCTGGGCAGCAAGGCGCCTCCCTCCAGGGAGAGCAAAGGAGCCTGGGACAGGTAGTCCCCAACGAGATGGCCAGCAGCAAAGCAACAAGGTGTCCCGCGCCGCGGTGGTGTCCCGCACTTTTTAGCACGTTTCTGGGCAGCAAGGCGCCTCCCTCCAGGGAGAGCAAAGGAGCCTGGGACAGGTAGTCCCCAACGAGATGGCCAGCAGCAAAGCAACAAGGCGTCCCGCGCCGCGGTGGTGTCCCGCGCTTTTTAGCGCGTTTCTGGGCAGCAAGGCGCCTCCCTCCAGGGAGAGCAAAGGAGCCTGGGACAGGTAGTCCCCAACGAGATGGCCAGCAGCAAAGCAACAAGGCGTCCGTTTTGAGGTAGGTGAATGGTCTAATTGAGTCCCTGGTGACAGGTTTTAAGACCCAGTGTTTTCTGTTTTATAATTTTCTATACTTTACATTTCAGAGGATTATCGGCTTTGATAACAGTGCATTTGCATTCGTCTTGCAACTTTCTCGGTATCCTCACGGACAATAACACAAGGTATTTTTTGCATGCGTGGCACCTGAGATTCTATCCGTCAGTGATCTTGGTATTCCCAATGTTTGTCTCATAGACCTTGATAACGTACATTCAGTGAGCGAAGCTTTTCTACAACTGGCTACAGGAGTAGTTCTTTTCGAAATTGAGTAAGTGCAGTAGTCATACACATTGGAGAATGGGGCTTCGAGATACACCGTTTCTTTTTGAGTTCTGAGGTGATTGGGGTAACAGCACTACGACGTTCAGCTTTGATTTTTGATGACTATTGGTGCGTTCTCAACTTGGCCATTTCTTTTGTGTTTTTTGTTCTCACTCTTCTTTGGTTAAGGCCACAGTTTGCGTTTGGGCTTATAAATATTGGTCATTTTAAGTGAACTTCTATCTCAAAGTTCATCTTGGTTTTCAGCACACGGCAAACTATGCAGTCAACTGTTTTCATCCCCCAAGAATACGCACTGCACTGATTTTTACTCCTCCCTGCATATTAGGAGATAACTTACAATACAATTGTTGGAAAGTGGATTATTAGTAGTGGCAGATATGCATTTACCACCGGCAATAATACCACTGACACGATATAGGGCTCAGAATAGGTCTTAGAAAATTATTCCCATGCTCAACCCTTGCTAGCTTGGCTGCAAGCAGGCAGGCTTAACTTCAAAGATAGGTATGTAAAGCATTTAAAAACACAAATTCAGTCAATAATAAAGACACAACACAAAATACAAATCCAACACCAATTTATAAAAATAGGAAATATTTTTATCTTTTAAATTACACCAAACGAAACAAATCCACTGTAGGTAACCAGAGATATGAATTTTTAAAGATTAGTCACTTTCTAGTGCTTAGAAACCAACAGTGCCCCTTTTGGTCATTTCGTTGCCTCTGACAGGGACACATTCACATTTAGCAATTATTCTGGAGGATCTCTCACCAGTCTTGTGCAGCCCCCTCCCGCAGGCTGGGTCCTGTTAGAACTCCTTCCTGAAGTTCTTCTTGCGGGTCCCAAACTAGCCAACACAGAATCCAGGGTCCTTGAAAGTGTGAGACATCAATTCCCACAATCCACTTGGACAAAACCCTTACAAATCCACTGGTAGTATTCCAGGCTGGTGATTCTTTGTGGTGATGGTCCAGGTGCACTCTGTTAACCTGCAGCTTGCAGGGAGTCCACTCTTTAGTCCTTTTGAAACAGGTTTTATCCACAGGTCTGCAGTTTCAGATGGTGCAAAAGGCGCAATCTTCAGAGTGCAGGCCTGGTGAAGGCACATCAAACTCTTCAGTGTAGACCCTTCTGATTCTCAGCAGCAGATCTGGGAGGCTCTGCCCTTCTCAGATACTTAATCCAATTTCTATGGGTCAAGCAGGAGGTCACTCCTGTACAATGGGCTGCAGGGTACCAACCAAAGGTCTGACCACTTCCTGCAGAGTGTGGCCCTATTTTGACCCAGAGTGCACCAATTCTTCCAAATTCATAATGGCTGATTTTACAGCACGGAGAGAAGAGCTGGCTGAACACACCCCTAGGATGGCTAATCTCCATTGTCTCTCCCCCTTGCATCTGCTCATTCCTTCCTTAAGTCTAGCATCTGACTGGGTTCAAAAGAGTAGAGTTGTAAATGACACTGGTATCTTTCCCTTCCCTTGAAGTCCATTGTTTACGACTCCTCCCCCTTCTCTGCCATTCCTGTATAACAGAACACTGCCCTCCCATCAGAGCTGGTCAATCCCAGGGGCTGTTTATCACCTCTTCAAAGAAGCCTGGCTAATCCACTTAACTCTGACCAGTCAGGACAGACCACTGGAAGGCTGAATCTGGGCTTACAAACATGAATGTCTTATAACTTCGTGTCTTTACATTTTAGGGGAAATTCAACAATATCATATTGTTGGATTTATTAATACCATTCTCGGAAGTCTTTGAATGGTATTTTTAGCCTTCTCCTATCAAGAGTTAGCAGTTAATAACTTCTTGTCATGTTAACCTATGTGGCATGGGATTTGCAATTCGAAAAATGACTCTGGCCATTTTTCCAGCACCAGGGCTTATTATAACATATTTTATAAGTACTCTGCCTATATCTACAGGACCCCCACCCCTGGAACACCTAGGGGAGACTTTAGGGGTTCTGAATATGTAAAAATATTGCAGATCCTCCCTCTACAGTGCTCCTAGCACCGAAGTCTATTTTGGGCAGCACTTTATAACAATGTGGGGAGTGAAAGGTGCAATTTCTCTTAACCCAGGGCATATACAACTCATTTTATAAGGGTCCTCCTTATAAATACCTGACCCCTACCACTGGGACACCTAGGGGAGACCCTGGGGGCACCTAATATGCCCAAACCTCGTAGGTTATCCATTTTTAAGTACCCCAAACACCAAAGTCGAGTTTGGGCACAATTTACTTTCTAAAAGCAGTCCTGCAGCACAGAGCCACTTTTAAACTGACCTCAGGCTTCAGCAGTGCACACATGCAAGTGCAGAAAGGGCTGCCGGCCTCTAAACTGCCATGCCCTATTATACTAGGGACTGAGAGGTAGTTTCAATCCCCCTGCCCTATTATGTACTAGGGCCTTATAGGGTAGGTCATGCCAATAACAGGGGTAGCCCAACCCATAGTGTACCCTAGTGTATGTAGGTGTTTTCACTGTATTCTAAATGTGTCTCTTTCAGCATAGCACTGGCCCTGGACCCGGTTAGGCAGAGCCCAGGGTCAGTCAGAGTCAGTTACCACCAGTACCAGTCAGCAAAAAGTTGGGGGGTGCCCAGGGCACAGTATGACTATCCACCATAGCCCCCCCAAACTATTAGGCGTCATCTGATATCTTCTAAGCAAGTTATACCCAATGTAGTCCAGCAGGTTGTGAGAGCTGACAACTAGGTAAGCCACTATCCTGTGGCTTTGGTTTCCTTGGGGTGGCGTTTCTGATTCTCTAAGATCAGCTGTGAGTCCTGCAATGCCTGTAGATTGGCTGCTATAAATGACCTAGAGCACACCATCTGGAAGAAAGTGGAGCTGAAGTCTCATCTGGAGAGGTTAGGACTGCCTGAGTGGGTGTTGGTGACATACAGTCTAAGGCAGCTCGTCAAGGGAGTCAGAAGAACCTGGAGCCGAAACAGTGGCCCAGGCGCCTCTCAAGAAGAGGAGGGGCAAGGGGGGGGTGAAACCTACCCCAGACATTCCAATACTCTGAGAGAAGAGGAGGCCGAGCCTGAGGTGAGGCCCCAGAACATACAGGTGAAGACATTGCAGCCCTGGGAGACCTTGTCGAGCTAGCTGAGTGGCAAGCTGCAGGAGGCCTGTCAAAGTAGACCTGAAAGGCGCAGAGGAAGTGCCCCACTCTTGAGGGCCTACAGTGGTAGGCCGAAGTCCAGACCAATAGTGACACTTCTGGTGATCACACATTTTTAGGACAAATGGTCTCCTGTATAGTGAGCCTAGGGTCCCTGGGGAGTCTTCCTACTGGAGCTAGCTCATGTGATACCCTTGGCAGGATATCTGGGGCTGGCCAAAGCCTTTGGCCATCTGGTCACTCACTTTTATTGGCCCCAGATGAGTACTAGAACAGATGCTTTCTGTAGGTTGTGTGTCACCTGCCAGGGCAGTGGTAAGTCAGGGATACAGTATAAGGCTCCCCTGCTGCCATTTACTATGTTGGGATCATTCTTTTAGAGAGTAGGAGTTGATATTGTTGGGACTCTGGACCCTAAGACAGCCTTCCTTGTCTTGTTGGACCATGCCACAAGATACCCTGAGGACATAACTCTCGGGACAGTGACTGCACCCATGGTGACCAGGTCGCTAATGGGATCATTACCAGATGAGTTTCCCCAAGGAGGTTTTGTCTGACAGGGGCACCAGCTGCATGTCTGCCTATGTGGAAGCCATGTTGGATGCTGTGGGCTAGCCATACCAATCCACATCATACTATCCCCAAACAAATGGACCTGTTGAGAAATTCAACAAGACCCTGAAGGACATTATTATGGGCCTTTCTGAGACCCCCAGATATAAGTGGGAAGTCCTGGTGCCATGCCTTCTCTTTGCCTACAGGGAAGTGCCCCAGAAGGGAGTGGACTTTAGCCTCTTTGAGTTCCTGTTTGGCCACCCTCTGAGGTGACCTCTCAGCATTGTCAAGGAGAGGTGGGAGAGAGCTCCTAAGAAACCCCCACAAGATGAAGTACACTACATATTAGCCTTCTGAGCTCAGGTGAAACACTTTCAAAAGGAAACCACTGAGAACCTCGAGGCAAGCCAGAAGGCCACTCTGGTAGAATTCCAATATAATCAAAAAGTGTGGGTCATGGGTCCCATGGAGACCCAAGCCTTATAGGTCCAGTAGACCGGGCTCTATGAAATCAAGGAGAGGGTGAGTGAGGTCACCTATCTGGTGGGGTTCCCGACATCCAGGAGCCCCTTAAGGGTACTGCATGTGAGTCGCTCCCAGCCATGCTTTGAAAGGTCTGTGTTAATGCTTGTGGTAACAGATTGTGGTCAGGAAGAGGAGAGTAAACCCAGCCCAGACTTACTGTCTTCCAGGGAGCAAGATGGGCCAGTGGAGGCGGTTGGGCTCGCCCACACTCTGACAGCAGAGCAGCTGAATGACTGTTGTCTCCCTTTTCTCACTTACCCTATGGCTCACAAATTGTTGCACAATTGGTATTCATACAAGGGTCAGAATGCCTGTTAAAAATGACATTTACAGGCTGTCTGACAAAGTGAGGGCCAGCATCAGAGATGAGGTTTCTAAGATGCTGGAATTGGGGATGGATGAATAAACCTCCCTGTAGTCCCCGGTCCAGCCTAGTGGTCTTGATGTCAAAGTTTGGCCCCGAGCATTGGCCCCGAGCACTAATTAGAACTGAAACTCTGTGTGGACTCAATTCAGTGATGCAAACAGATGCTCTCCCCATCCCCAGACCTGATGATCTTTTTCATAAGCTTGGGGCTGCAAGTTCCTCAGCACCTTTGGTTTGATCTCAGGGTATTGCAGATTACCCAAATCGAAGGGGATAAGAAGAGGCCAGCATTCTCCACACCAGTTCCAGTAAAGGTTATGTGCTTTGGGTTAAAGAATACCCCTGCCACCTTTCAGAGGTTGGTTAACCGGGTCCTACTTTGGCTGGAAGACTTTAGCACAGCCTACTGGGATGACATTGTAGTCTTCAGCTCTACCGCGATGACCACCTGCACCACCTCCACCTCGGAGAAGTGCTTCAGGCCCTGCAAAAAGCACACATGACTATCATAGCCAGTAAGTGCCATATAGGGAAGAGCTCAATGCTATATTTAGGCCACCAAGTTAACTCTAAAAAATTATTAAACATATTTTTATGTTAAATAGTAATGTAAATTAACGTTATGTGTTTTATTTTAAATGTAGAAGAAAAGAAATACAATGCTACAGTCATATTATCTTCATTTTGATTTTTTTTTTAAAATCGTTAAATATATCACACTAAAATATTTTTTCTGAAGTTTAAATGAAATATTGACTTCCCATTAAAATAATTGTTTCTATTATGCTTGAATAATTATTAAAATAGTTGTACAGCATTAGATATAAATAATTTATTTATAGTGAAATAAACATTTTACATAAATGTTCAAATTAGAAAAAGTTTGTAACTATATTTTATACGTAAATAATTATTATGAACTATTGTAGCTTTTTTAAACATGTATTTATATTTTTAGCTTTTTAAATAATTCAATTTAATATTATTTCCCATGGGGTTTTATTGAAAGTCCCTACCTCCATTATTTTCTATGGGAGGGTGTGGCAATACCAGTGGTAGGCCATGCGTAGTGCTAGACTTACTACTGATTTGCAGCCTAAAGCCCTCCAACATAGTATCTCTTTCTGGCGAGCTTGTAAATGTGCACTCGCCACCCAAACACTCTCAAGAGCTGTGGGATCTTATTAATGACCACCTTGCTTGATTTTCTGCTCATTACAGAGTCTTGGCTTAAAGCTTGGCCCAATCCTGATATTGCTGCTGTGCTCCCTTCAGGCTGCTCTATTGTTAGACATGATGGGGCATATTTACGTTCCCTGGCGCATCCCTGCATATCAGCAGGGATGCCCCAGGGAAAATGCGTCACGCAAGTTTACCCTTGCGCCACGTCCGATGCGCCGCATCGTGGCGCAAGGATAAGCAGATGCGTGACGCATCTGCCGGCGGAAGGTTGGCGCAGTGCTGAAGTTGTGTCGCAAGCCCGACGCAACTCCAGCACTGTCCCAACCTTCCCTATCCCTAACATGGTGCGTCAATCCTTACGCCTGCTTGAAGCATGCGTAAGGATTTGGCGCACCAGCGTCGGAACAGTGACTGCGTGAAATCTTGTAGATTTCACTACGTCACTTTTCCGAGGCGTACCTGCGCCGGAACGTCCCCCCCTGCGCCGGTACGCCCACATGAAACCTGACGCAGGTTTCATGTGGCGCAGGGGTTTACTACGTGACGCATCTCCCTAGATGCGTCACGTTGTAAATATAGCGCAACGCGGCGCATGGTTTGCGTCGCCGCTGCGTCACTTGCGTGACGCAACATCGGCGCAAAAGTGGCGCAAGGGGCTTGTAAATATGCCCCGAGATATCTGAGGGGCGAGATGGTCGGCTGGCTATCATTCTCCTGGATACCTTATAGTTGCGTTCCTCTGAAGTGGAGGATCTTAGTGGAGCTGCGAGCTTGGGCTTCTATTTTAAAGCGAGTCACTATCCTTCTATTGCAGTCATTTTAGTTTACCACCCTCAGGGCCCTCAATCTGGTTTTTCTGGATTCTTTGATTGACGCTCTCTTACCCTATTTACTACAATATTCAAACCTTACTTTATTGGATGATTTTAATTGTTATTTCAACGGCTCTGAGAACCCGGTCAATAATAGTCTGCATGATATTTTAAAGGTTTCAGGTCTTTCTCAAGTAGTGGTGGGACCGACTCATTCACTTGGTCACACTCTGGAAATAATTTGAACTAATTTCCCCACCTTATTTGTAGGGGTGCCTAAAGTTCAGGAGGGGTTGGACCATTGGTTTGTGCCTTTAAATTTATTGGCAGACCTTGGGCTTTCGGCCAATCAACAATTAGAGTTTGAGTCCTTGAACACTCACAAGTGGGGAAAGATAACAGTCCTAAATTGACCAACTGAGTAATCAAAGCTCCCTCCTTATAGGAGAGCTGTAAAATGAATTAGAATCATACAAACAGTGGATATTAGAAGCTGTAGATGACTTAGCTCCTTTGCGGGCCCCAGGAGAAGCCGCTAGCTGAAGGAAAGCTTTTCTTCAAACAATTACACCTGAAATGGCGTTTGGCCTATAAATCTGATGATTTGCTCAAATTTAAGACTGGCCTGAAAACTTATCATAAATCTATAAGGTAGGCTAAAAGACTTTTATACTTCTCAGGTTGAGCTCGCAAACCTCGACTCTAAAAAACAATTTGAAATCTCAAAGGCTTTTCTACAGCCAAAAGCCTTGTGGCGAGATATCCTCCCCTCTTAATCCTTTTGTGACAGCCTGTCTAATTACTTTGAAGAGAAAATTGAAAATATTCAAAAGTGCTTTGAACACAGCAGGCCAGTGTTGAATCACCCTCAAGGGCCTACTCAGGTAGTGTTTTCCACCAACCTCTCTCTATCCATTTTTCAGCCAATCTTTCTTACAATCAGAACAGGCCTTCCTCTCCTGCAAATCTGGTTATCAGCAAGATCCTTGCCCACCTGCTATCCTTCATAAGGCTATTGAAGTGGTGAATCCGGTCATCAATCATATACTGAACACCTCACTCTTCAGCACCTTGGAAAGTGGCAGTGGACCTCTTTTAAAAAAGGAAATTGGACGATCTTTCGATCTTGGCAAATTTCAGGCCTATCTCGCTTCTTCCTGTACTTGCAAAAATACTTGAAAAACTAGTAAATGACCAACTGATGACTTTTTTTTAGAAAGATTGAAGGTTCTCCACTATTTTCAATCAGGTTTCAGGCCCAGACACTCCACAGAATCAGCTTAATTGGAGGTCTCTGACATCATACATATGACGTTGGATGGTGGTCATAATGCTGTTTTGATTCTTTTAGATCTTTCAGCGGCATTTCATACCATCTCACTTTCAATACTCCTTTAGCACCTTTTAGAAATTGGAATTCTCTGCAAGGTCTGGTCCTTGTTCAATTCCTGTCTTGCAGATAGATGAAAATCGGTGTCTATTGGGCAGTTTTCCTCTGATGAGAACGTTTTATCACTTGGTGTCCCGCAGGGCTCCTCTCTTAGCCACTCTTTATTTAATGTGTACATGGGCCCTCTCATATCAGTGATTAGCGCATTTGGTGTTTTGGCTACATCTTATGCCGATCATACTCAAATTATATTGCCTTTAGGCAAAAACTCCTTTGGGTCATAACTGAATTTGAAAAACTGTTTTACTGACAATATTCGCTGGATGGAAAATAATCATTTGAACAGCAATACAGACAAAAATTAAATACTCCTGTTCCGGAGACACAATCTGTTCTCCCCTACAATCTGGTGGCCTGACTCTGTGCCTCCTCCTCCTCCTCCTCCTCCTGTACAGGTGGCAAGAAACTTAGGAGTTAAATTTGATGATGTTCTGTCCTTTCGACTACAAGTATTGTGACTGGCAGGAAAGTGCTTTTCTTTGATTAAACCTTTAAAAATATTTCTTGACTTTCTTCCATTGGCCACCAGGAAAACTGTGTTTTTTGTTCTTATAACCTCAAAGCTGGGCTACTGTAACAGACTCTACTAAGAATTTCCAAGCAGCTTCTTTGCAGGTTACTGGTTGTTCAGAATTCAGCAGCTAAGCTTGAGCTTAGACTTCCCAGGAAAATTTCTGCTACTAAAGTGCTTAGAGAATTGCATTGATTGCCCATTCACAAGGGAGTTCTCTTTAAATCTTTGGTCCTGGCCTTTAAGTCTTTCTTTGCCACTGACCCTAAATACCTATCTAATTGTTTCTCTCATTATAGGCCTACAAGAACACTTAGTTTCATCTAACTCTAATTTGTTAAATCCCCATCCCTAGGGGCCTGACCTATTTTTTTAATAAGACAAAAGGAGGGGGGTGCGGCGTGGCCCCCCTCCCGGGCTGATTTTGGCGCTGGGGACCCCATCCCCCGGGGCCCAGACTTTCATTATTTTTGTTTTCCAACTAAAGGAAGGGGGGACACGTGCCCCCCCTTTCTTGGGCCATTTTTGGCCCCGGAGACCCCCTCCTCCAAGGCCTTCCATCTTTTCTTCTTTTTTAAAAAAAGGAATGGGGCCGCGCAGCCCCCCTCCTGAGGCCAATTTCAGCCCCAGGGACCCCATTCCTCGGGCCCATACTTTCATTATTTTTTTTCAAGTAAAGGAAGGGGGGCCACGTGGCCCCCCTTCCTTGGGCCATTTTTGGCCCCAGGGACCCCATCCCCCGGGCCTGCCCTCTTTTCTTTTTCTTTTTGTTTTTAAAATGGAAGGGGTCCACATGGCCCCCCTTCCAAGGCCGATTTCGGCCCCGGGGACCCCATCCCCTGGGGCCAAGCAACCTCGTTGGTGACCGCAGTGGGAGCCTGAAAGCCCCCTCGGTCCTGGCCAGCTCCCTGCCTCCTGCAGGAGCCGGCACTGCTTTTTACACACAGGGAGCTGCTGACATGCAGCTCTCTGTGTGTAAAAAGCAAAATGCTCTGCTTTCAGCAAGTGAGAGCAAAATGCTCTCACTTTCTAAAACTGGAGCACTTGTTTGCTATGGCATGGCGGGAGTGGTGCTCCTGCCATGCCAATGTGAACTGCGGGATGAGGATGTAGCCTTATGGCTTGAGAGGTCGACCTCGAAGCTGGGGAACCGGGTTCGAGCCTCGGCAACGACACTCAACATCCTGTGATTCTGGGCAAATCACTTAATCTCCCTGTGCCTAATGAAAATGAATGTGTCCATCTGTAACGAAACTGGTGCTCATGTAAAGCGCTCTGATACCCGAAGTCTCGGGTCTAGTTCACGCTATATAAAACTTTTTTTTTAAACTGCAATGTCCCGGGGTGGGCCCCCCTGACATTGCTGGAGCTGGCCAATGGGGGTGGCGGTCTCAAGGGTCATCTAGGGCTCCTTGAGTGGGGGGCACACAGCACCCCTCCTTCCTTGAGTAGGGGCCTTCCCCGGGGAGGTGGCGGTCCCTGGGGCCCAGAATGGCCTGAGAGGGGGGCCATTCAGCCCCCCTCCCATTTCTTAAATATAGAGTTTGGCCCCAGGGAGGTGGTGGTCCCCAGGGCCAGGGGGTCCCCGAGACCCCCCACATTAAAATGTTAAAGTCCCAGGGAGGTGGTGTTCCCCGGTGCCATGGTGGGTCCATGAGACCCCCATATTAAAATGTTAAAGCCCCGGGGAGGTGGTAGTTCCCAGGGCGGGGGGCCTCGAGGCCCACCTCGAGGCCCTTATTTTTAACAATTAGATTAATTGGTAAAAGTTATAGATAGATAGATAGATATGCACTGACAAAACCAAAGGTCACAGGAACGGTATAGTTAGGCTCAGATTTTACTCATACGAAACCAGATAAATTCAGCAGTTATAGTTACCTGAGCTAAGTGTAACTTACGCCCCGTAATGCATTGTCATGACCTCACATAATTTTATCACTCATGACATGGTCAGTGACATCGCTGATGACATCACTGATGACATTATCCAGTGAGTGTGAGTGTTTTCTAAAATATTATCAGTGTTAAACATATATACCAAAGTACTACAAAAGTTAAAATAGTATACTTTCTGTACTACTAATGAGTGATACTATTTCTAACATATATTATGTGAATGGCTGTGCAACTGTGTGTATATTTGTGTGTGATGGGTGTCTGAGTGCCTGTATGAGTGTGTGAGTGTGTGTGTGTGAGTAGCTGTATGGGTGTATAATTAGGAGTATGAGTAACTGTGTGGGTGAGTGAATGGCTGTATGAATTACTATATTGTGAGTGAGTGGGTGTTTGAGTGGCTGTTTAGTTAAGTGTGTTGGTGTGTGAGTGGCTGTATTGTGTAGTAAGTGTCTTTGTGAATGAATGTATGGGTGACTGAGCGGATATGTGAGTGCTTGAATGGATGTGAGAATGGGTATGTAAGTGGTTGTGTTGTGTCTGAGTGAATGTGTGAGTGTTTGTATGGGTGAGTGACTGGCTTTGTTAAGAGGCTGTATGGGTGAATGAGTGGGTGTATGAGTGGCTGTATAGGTGAATACGTGGGTGTGTAAGTAGTTGTATGGGTGAGTGTGTGGCTGTGTGAGTAGCTGTATGGATAAGTGAATGATTGTATGAGTACCTCTATAGAAGAGTGAGTGGTTGTGTAAGTACGTGTATGGTTCTGTGAATGGATATATGAGTGGCTGTGTGAGCATGTGTGTGGGTGTATACAAGGATGTTTGGGGTTGTGAGTGGGTGTGTGAGTGATTCTGTGGATGATGTTGTCAGTGATGTCATTTGAGATGTCATCAGTGACGTCATAAGTGATGTCACTGGCCATGTCATGGTGATGTAATATGTGAGGTCATAAGCAGCACTGCTCTTGGTCCAGAAAGAGCCCTTTTTGTGATTTAGTATAAATCTGCTCAGTGGCTGCGGAGTTATTAAAGGAAAAATAAAATTGTATATCCTGGGAGGCAGACCCTCCGTGGATCCCCGGCGGTGAATCCTTGAAGTCACATGGGCGAGTGGTTTTGTAGGTATGTGAGTGGCTGTGTAAGTGGCTGTGTGGGTCTGTGAGTGGGTGTGTGAATGGTTATGCGGGTGTGTAAGTGGATGTATGGTTCTGTGAGTGGGTGTGTGAGTGGTTTGTTAGTGTGAGAGTAAATGCATGGGCCTGCAAGTGGGTATGTGAGTACCTGCATAGGTCTGTGGGTAGGTATGTGTGTACCTGTGTGAGTAGCCAGTCACAAACTCACTCACAGACCAATATAGCCACTCATAAACCCACTCCCTGACCTATACAGCCACTCATACACCTACTCTTAAAGGTTACAGGTTTCAGTTAGGAAACAAAATTTTTAAAAAACATTAGAAATTCACTAAAAAAACAATGGGTACAGGGAAATTATAGTTAGGAAAGAACATTAAAAAACCGTAGAAATTCACTAAAACAACAAAGGTTACATGGGTGTTATATTTAGGAAATGGAATTTAAAAAAACTTAGAAATTCAATAACAAAAACAAAGGTTACAGGGACAATATAGTTAGGCTCAGACTGTACATGCACAAAATCATAGAATTTTAGCAGTTATAGTTACCTGATCTAACTGTGGCTTACGCCCCCACAATGCACTGCTTATGACCTCACATATTACATCACTCATGACATGGTCAGTGACATCACTCATGACGTGTTAAATTACATCACTGATAACATCATCCACAGAACCACTCACACACCAACTCACACACCCATACAACCACTCACACCCCTACTCACACACCCACACAACCATTCACACACCCACTCACATACCCATACAGCTACTCAGACAAACACTCACACACCCATAGAATCACTAACAACTATTTACAGACCCATACAACCCGTCACGCATCCACTCACACACTCATACAACCACTTACTCACACACCCTTACAGCCACTCACACACCCATACAGGCAGGCACACATCCAGTTACACACCCATAAAGCCACTCACACATTCACTCATAGACTCATATAGCCATGCAGACACCAATCACAGACTCATACAACCACTCACACCCACTCACAGACACATACAGATAGTCACACATACAGTCAGAGACCCAGCAACCACTCACACATCCCCTCACAGACTCATACATCCACTTTCACAGTCCTTCACATACCCATATTGCCACTCATATGCCCACTCACACACTGATATAGCCATTCACACACTTACCCATACACTGATACAGCCACTCACACACCCATACATCCAGTCACACAGCCACTCACACACCAAGATAACCATTCCCAGACCCATAGAGCCATTCACACATTCACTGAGAAATCACAACAGCCACTCACACACCCACTGAGAGATCCATACAGCCATTCACACACCCGATCACACACCCATACAGTCACTGAGACACCCACTCACACATTCATACAGACAGTCACACAGCCACTCAGATAAAATGTTAGAAATAGTATCACTCATTAGTACAACTGAAAGTATACTAACTTAACATATTTAGTAGCTTAGTATATATCTTTAAATTAAACAAACTTTATGAAACACTCACACTCATTGGATGATGTCATCAATGATGTCATCAGTGAAGTAATTTGATATGTCATCAGTGATGTCACTGACCATGTCATGAGTGATGTAATATGTGAGGTCATAAGCAGTGCATTTGGGGGTACAAGTTATAGTTATATCTATTACAAAACACAGCAGCAGTGGGATAATGCAACCAGCACTAACACCTCCCTAAAAGTGTGGTCAGTAAGCAGAAAGAATTATTTCATGTGCTACGACAGACAGCACTCCTGCTGCAAGGAAGTTCAATTAAGTACATTGCCAAGGGCAATGACATACAGCACATACAACATGTGTCTGGAGCACAAACAAATGTAATCTAGTATGGTCACAACTTCACGTAAAAAACTGTATTTTATTACACATGACAAGTATCAAAAATTGGACAATACAGGTACAATCTTGTACTGTTCAAGATATATCACATGAAGGAAATGAGCTTAAATTGAACAATCTACAATGCAAACCAAGCGTGGCCTTAATACAATATGATAATATCCCAATGAAGCCACAAAATGTGATTAAATCCAAACACAGCCACATGGTTCGTCTTTGACAGAGACTTCCTCAGGGCTGTAGAAGCAAAACAGAATTTACATTTATGATATTACAAATAAAAACTGCATGGGTAGATAGTCACCTCCAAGTTCATATACAAAAAGTGAAATGTATCACAGAGTTGGTCACATGCATTGATGACCACCCTTATGGGAAAACATTACTACATAACTTTCTATCTGCATAATACTGACCTACATGGCTGTACACATTCTTTGGATAGCTGTGTCTTTCTATGCCATTCTGTCTGTTTTCTAGATGTGATCATGCTGCTGTCAGAAACAATGGTTTTGTCTTGTACATTACATCTTATTTTGTGGCAATGTATCTTGAGAGGTGGCAGCTAGTATGACCATAGATTGTTACATGACAGATTTTTCAACTTTTGACAATGTACTGTACACTGCCCTTATATTTCCTTTTCACTTTTTGAATTTTCTACACTTGGGGGCATGTCATCGGTTGGACGTATGTGTATCCTTATCACTCAACATATATGATCATCATATACACAACCTTATTAGTTTGGCTATGTTATTCTGTTATTAAGGTGTGCTGTTCTGCAGGATGCTAGGGCTATGCAGTGAACTGAAGAATTAACTACACCGTATTTACAACTTGGGATGCCTTTACTGAGAAACTATGTTGATTGTATATGCCGTGGTTAGGGCGTACATTGCGGTTGGAGCAGTGGCTGTTTAAGTACATTTTTATGTTGGTTGGGTCTTTTCCAGTGTGACGATTGGCACCAGGGAGGAGGTTTGTCTACTTCTGGCATGAAGTTGCCCGTAATGACGGGTTAACCCTTGAGGTTTGTTTTGGGGCACAGGTCCTTCCTATTCTACATACATTCCTGGTTTGACATGATCACGATCTGGTAATATTCTGCTTTTGCATGCCCAGATTGTGCGAGGTTTGCACATAAATAACATCAGCTGTATGCATTGATCGGATGCTTTTCTTTACCTTTCCAATATGGCGACGAGTCGCGGGTGTTACTGATGGGATCCTGAATCTTTGGCCTGTTTTCTATGTTGTACTTTTGTATTTAAATAGCGCCTTTGACACAAACATGCTTTTTACGGCGTTCCACTTGTTGTGCATATGTCCTTGAAGTGGATTCTGATCTTGGGCAAAATATATTACACTTTTTAGTAATACTTACATAAGTGTTTTGCGTCATAACAATAACATATTTTTTTTCTATTAATCATGACTGGGTATACTACACTGTAAAAAAAAAAAAAATGTAAGTCCGTTTTTATATAGTGCAGCTACTCACCCTTACGGGTCTCAAGGCGCTGGGGGCCGTAGTGGAAAATTAAGTGAGCTATTGCCCAGAGTCACATGGTGCTGAACTGAGCTGCCGCCGGAGCCGGGGATCGAACCGTGAACCCTGTGCTCCGAAGTCAGCTGCCCTGGCCGCTGCACCACACCTCTCCACTGTATCTTTATTGATAGTTTCTTAGTTATCGGATTCCTGCAGCAGAAGACAACTCGACCACAAGGGTTTTTGGCATTAATGGAGCTGCCCTCGTTTGTAGGATTTAATTTGTAACTCTGCAGTTAGTTGCTTGTATTCGTTGATACTATAAGCGGTTTGGGCTGAGGCATCTAGTGGTCCCTCTTATAGATTGCTGCGTTGTGGCATTAATAGGCTCAGGGGGTGAGTTATTCCTAAGCCGCTGTCTGTGTACAGTTATGATGTACACTTTCTTGTATATCCAGGCATAATATACATTTTCGACAACACTGTCGGATGAGTGTCTGTGCTCGCTTGGAGGCGAGCCATTTTTAAGCCACAATGGCCATTGACGATGCACACTTCTGGCAAGTCATTTTACATCAATTACTACATACTATGCGCATCTGCAATGTTTTTATAGTTGAGTCTTTGTGAATGCTTATTAACTGCCCCCTTCCATCACAGACAATGTTGTTTCCTTTGGGAGACAATGCTTTATTTGCCAAACAACCACTGTCAGGCACGCTTATCTAGCTGCTTTGAGATGACGCGTCAATTTTTAGACAGTCTTCATCAGATATCCCTATCCATTCTGCTTACCATATCTAATAGTCATTTTGAATTCTCTGCTATTTATTACATACATGTACATTTTAACATTCTTAAGATGTTGGGGGACACTTTTCTGTCCCTAGTGATGAATAGGACTTTAACTGTTTGAACTGGCATATTATGTAGTTCCAACATACATCTCCTCTATTGTTTTTCTGTCTTTAGTGATCAGCCCTTGTTAGACCTGGCACCTTGGCGTGGGTCTCCCTTCCACTTTTTGCTGTTGCCTCGTGTTTTTTCTGGTGCTAGATGCTCAGGGCACTGTGCCACTGCTGTCCAGTGCCACAGTGCAAGTGCTCCCTATTGTAAATTAATGTGTGAATTAGTGATTCTATGATTGGCTGGTTTGGTTTACCTGTCAGACCCTAGTACAGTGCACCAGCAGTGCCCAGGGCTGGTAATCCAAATGCTGCTGGTGGGCTTGCAGCACTGGTTGTGCCACCCACAGAAGCAGCCTGTAAAAATGTGTCTAAGGCTTGCCATTGCAGAGCCTGTGTGCAGTCTGGTACTGCCATGCTGACTGGGCAAGTGCACCCACTTGCCAGTCCCTAAACCTTCCCTTTTCTTCATATTAGACACCCCTATGGTAGGCCCAAGGGCAGGGTGCATTATAAGTATAAGGTAGGACATGCCCTGGTGTGTGTGGCATGTCCTAATAGTGAATTACAGCCATTTTCGTTTTTCACTATTGCAAGGCTACCTGTTCTCCATAGGCCAGAATGGGCAGTTTTGATTATTACATCTTATAATCCTAACTGACTCAGGGAACATGGTAGAAATTCGAGTTTAGTATGCCTGAACTCAGAATGATAAAATACATATTTTAGTGAAGTTGGTTTTAACATTCTGTGTTTGAAAATACCACTTTTAGAAAGTAGGTATTTTCTTGCTTAACTGTCCAAGCCTGCCTCTGCTAGGTTGTGTATTGCTTGTCTGGAGTTTGAGTGACAGGGGCTGGGGAAAGTCCAGGGGACAGGGAGAGGCAGCCAGGGCTGAATAGAGAGATCTCCATGCAGATGGGTGGGAGGAGTTGCACCTGGGACCTGAATAGGGCTGTGCCTTCCCTCCACAATGCTGGCTCCACCCCTGTGGAGTGTCTGATGTCTCTGCCCTGCTCTCTGAAAGGAAAGAAGGAGTCATGTACACAGAGTGCTCCAAAACTGACCAGAACTGGTTTGGACCAGGCAAAGGCCTCTCTGCCTTCAGAGAACAAAGACAAACTGGGTATAAATATTGGGACCCAAACCCAGGAATTTTAGATCAATCCTGGAAGTAAGAAGGACCTTTGCCAAGGAGAAGAGCGCTTGAAACTAAGAAGAAGGGCTGCCCTTGCTGTGTGTTCTGGGCCTGACTTGCAGTCGCTATTCTGCCAAGGGAAGGAGAAGGACTGGTTGCTGTGTGCTGTGTCCCCTTCTGAAAAGGAAATCTCCAAGGGCCTGAGACGAGCTGGCCTCCTGTTGGGAACGCAGGGATACCAAGGTTCCCAAGGAAACATCCTACTAACTGCTGTGTGCGTGTCTCTGCGCACAGCCTGTGCTTGTGGTGCAAACTGCCGCCCGTGTGATCCTGGGGGCTCGGTGAGCGATCGGCACACAGCGGTGCCTGTGGGTGGTCTGTCTTCGGTGTGCAGTCGGCACACAAGGGACGCCACCCGTGACAAGAAACACGCACCGCGGGCCGGTATCTCTTCACCACTGGCCCCGTTTGCCCAGCGTGTTGTGTAACTGCCCGTTGAAATCACCGCCGCCTCTCGAGCTAAAAAGTCTGAGGCCGGGTTCACCGTGGAGAGAGGAGCCGCGGAAACGCTTCACCGCCGCTGGGCCGAGGTCCGCTGACGTCACTGTCGTGCCGCGCTGGGATTGGCCCCAGCCTCCAAGGATTCCCTCACCGTCATCGGAGGGCCGCGCTGGGATTGGTTCCAGCCGGGAAGGAGTTCCGGAGCGTCACCGGCGTGCCGCGCTCACATTGGTCGAATCCCGAGGGCTTCCCAAGCTTCGGCCGGGACCAGAAGAACTGCGCCGAAGGCCGGGGAGAGTCAAGAGGAAGGAGCCTGCCTCGCCGGGAAACCCCACTGAGCCGCCCAGACTGCCCAGCACAAGTCCTTCAGGTAACTCGCTCTAGTCCCTCGAGGGAGCTCGCACCTACCGCAGTGCTCACTGATTGCACTGTCGGCGGGCTGTGTGGGGCGCTAGTTGCCTGGGAACTCTGCCTGCATCAACGTGCACTCCCGCCAGTTTAAAGGGTGAGTTGGTGGCATTTTAAAACAGAGTGGAATGAAGGAGCGTTTAAAGGGTGAATTGGTGGCATTAATCAAAGTCGTACAAAAGAGCATTACAAGAGTGAACTGTGCTTATAACCAGGATCATTTCTACAGTGAACTTTGAACCCTATCAGGTTATTTTGGCTAAAAAGAATTACAAGAGACATTTCTAAAGAAGGAGTAATTTATATGTATGTGCATTTTTTGTCGCCTATGGTCTTGTGGTAAATCTATATAAAGAATACTTATTTTTGATATAAAACTGGTGTGGTGTCCATCTGTAGTGTTGTCACTTGATTAGTGTAGGTGTTCACAAATGCTTTACACACTGCCTCTGAGATAAGCCTGTCTGCTCGTGCCAAGCTACCAAGGGGGTGAGCAGGGGTTATTTTAGGAGTGTCCCCTCTTTACCCTGACTAGAGGAGAGGGTCCCTATTTGTCACAAGTGCATACCTGTGCCAACTAGAGTCCCCCAAATCTAACATTGGTGGTCAGCGGTGAGGATCCTGGACTTGCATTTGTGACTCATGTACAGTGATTGGTGAACACTGCTAGTGAGTGCAGACCAAAACGCGACCACATACTTTGGTAGATTTTTCTTTTTTTTTTGTTGTGTGGGATTTTCCATTTTTTCAAAGAACTGCCAAATTTAACAACCATGGAGAAAACAGCATCCATAGCATATGATGATCTTGAGTGGGAAGAGGAGAAATTGGAATACTACACTAGTAACCAGCTCAGGCACTTCTGAAAAAGGTTCAACATTTTGTCAACCGGAATGTCCAAGAAAGAGCAGTTCAAAAAGGCGCTGAGGGCCTGGTCTGAAGCAAGGAACACCCCGGAGCATGTGGAGGGGGATGAGAATGCAGATGAGCAGTTACAAGGGCCAGTGGGTCCAGGAGGGAGGAGGGTAGTCTCCCCCACAGGTAGCAGTGTTTCTTCCAGAGGCCTGTCCCCAGAGGAGTTGGAGGACAGGAAAGAGTGTAGGATGCATGAACTTGAGCTGGCCAAGCTCAAGATAAATGGGGATTTGGAATTGCAAACTAGGAAATTGGCCCTAGAGGAAAAAAAGATGCAGTTGGATCATGAAAAAAGTTTGAGGGAGTTGGAGTTAAAAGCTAGGAGCTTAGAAATTGCTCCCTCCGGTGGCAGCACACCGTCAGTGCCTGGTGAATCTAAGGTGTATATTCCTAAAGATGTGGTAAAAGAGTTTTTCAAGAATGATGACATTGGGCAGTGGTTCAAGGCCTATGAGGTAGCCATGTCTTCCCACTGGGTCCCTGAGAAGGATTGGGGAGCGGGGTTGTGGGGGCGGTTCCTTAGTGAGGGGCGGGACACACTGTTGGACTTGCCTTCTGAGGTCCATAATTCATATCGCCACATAAAAGATGCATTAATGTCCAGGTATGGTTTAACCCCTGAGTTGTACAGACAGAGGTTCAGAGGCTGCAAGAAAATAGAGGACAGTACCTGGGTGGAATATGTCACTTTTTTCTGCAGAGCATTGGATGGTTGGGTGAAGGGTAGCAAGGTTAATGATTTTCAGGGGCTTCTTGATTTAATTGCATGGGAGCACTTGTCAGGTAATTGTTTTCCAGAGCTCCGCCAGCACCTGATTGATAGCAGGCTGACTAACCCTAGGCAGCTTGCTGAGGAGGCGGACCGCTGGGTCAGTACCAGGGTCCACAAGGGTCACGTGGGAGACTCAGCCAGGAGTGGGCAGGGTCCCCAGCAGAAGAGTAGGGGGGACGGGGTAAACAGAGGGAGTTCTTGAGAAGGCCCCAAAGTAGTCCCCAAGGGAACCAAGGGATGGGTTCCCAGCCTCCCCCTGTGAAACCAACTGGGGCCCCGACAGGTCCACCTGTTCAAGGGGGACCCTGAGATGTTACAAATGTGGGGACCCGGGTCATAAGGCGAATGATCCACGGTGCCGCCAGTTTGGAAAGGCAGCATCCCCTGGTGCTCCAACCCGGCAGATGGATAGTGTAGCCCTGGGTGAGGAGATGGGAGACCAAGGTGGGTGGGGTCCCGCAGAAATGTCCCTTGTCTCTTTAGGAGACTGTGAGGTGGTCCCCAGGACCCAGCTGCCTGACAACACTAAGAAATGCAGGCAGTGGGTGACCATCAATGGCCATAGAGTGGAGGCTCTTAGAGACACAGGAGCCAGTGTGACAGCTTTCAAGTGTCACCTGGTATCTCAAGAGCTGGTTGTCCCCAATGCATTTTACCCAGTTGTTGCCGCTGACAACACAGAGAGCCACTGCAAGGTGGCTCAGGTTCCCTTTGAGTGGGGGGGGGGTCTCTGGTACTCTTCAGGTAGCTGTGAGGCCCGCCATGCCTGTTGACTGTTTGTTAGGGAATGACTTGGAGAGCTCCCCTTGGGCGAAGGTGGAGCGAAGTGCTCATTTGGAAATGTTGGGTTTGCCTGACTGGGCGTGTGTGACCACCCGGTCCATGGCAGCCAGTAAAGGTGCTCAAGAGGACCTGGAGCCTGAGAGGGAGGCCCAGGTACCTGCCGTCAAGAGAGGAGGCAGGGGGCACGGGAAACTGGCCCCCGAAGTTCCCACGGTCCAGGAGGGAGCAAACCTTGAGGGGGATGCCCTGGAGCCTACAGGGGAACAGGTAGCTGAACTGGGGGACCTGCCTGAGCTGACCCATTGGCTGCAAGAAGGAGGACCCTCCAGGGAGGAATTCTGCAAGGAGCAGAAAGAATGCTCTTCTCTTGTGGGTCTGCGGCAACAGGCTGCAGACCAGGCAGCAGGTGATCAGTCTGGGTCACACTGGGTCTACTGGGAGAATGGTCTCCTGTATTCTGAGCCTAAGGTTGCTGAGCCTGGGTCAGCCCATGTGCTGGTGGTACCCCAGCGCTTCAGAGCCTTCCTACTGGGGCTGGCTCATGATGTTCCATTGGCAGGACATTTGGGGCCGGACAAGACCTTTGAGAGGCTTGTCACCCACTTTCATTGGCCCCAAATGCGCAGGAGTTCAGACACTCACTGCAGGACATGTCAGACTTGCCAGGCAAGTGGAAAGAGTGGGAGGAAGCAAAAGGCTCCTCTCCAGCCATTCCCTGTGGTCAGCACCCCCTTTGAACGGGTGGGTATTGACATTGTGGGGCCACTGGACCCCAAGACAGCCATGGTCAACAGGTTCATCCTGGTCTTGGTGGACCATGCCACCCGGTACCCGGAAGCCATACCTCTGAGGACAGTGACGGCCCCCGTGGTGGGACGAGCACTGATGGGAATTTTCTCCAGAGTGGGATTCCCTCGCGAGGTAGTGTCTGACCGGGGACCAACTTCATTTCCAAATATATGAAGTCCCTGTGGCAGGAGTGTGGAGTAACCTACAAGTTTACCACTCCTTACCACCCCCAAGGAAATGGGTTGGTTGAAAGGTTCAACCGAACCCTAAAAGGCATGATTATGGGTCTTGAGGAACCTATGAGGCGTAAGTGGGACGTCCTCTTACCATGCCTGCTTTTTGCATACCGTGAGGTGCCACAGAAATCTCTAGGGTTCAGTCCCTTTGAGCTTCTCTATGGACACCCAGTGAGAGGACCTCTAAGTCTGGTCAAAGAAGGCTGGGAGCAATCTCCCAGGAAACCTCCCCAGGATGTATATAGCTACATGCTGGCCTTTAGGAACCAGACTAGGTGTTTCCGGCAACTCACTGAGGCGAATCTGGAAGCCAGCCAGGAGGAGATGAAGCGATGGTACGACCAGAATGCCACTCTGGTTGAGCTTCAGCCTGGTCAGAAGGTGTGGGTCATGGCCCCAGTGGAGCCCTGCGCGCTCCAAGATAAGTGGACCGGACCCTTTGAGGTTGTGGAGCGCAAAAGTTTGGTTACCTACTTGGTGGACTTGCGGTCTCCCAGGAACCCCTTGAGGGTCCTGCATGTCAACCGCCTGAAGCCCCACTTGGAGAGGTCCCAAGTGGGCATGCTCTTGGCAACAGATGCTGGGATGGAGGAGGAGACCGAGCCTCTTCCTGACCTCCTGTCAGCCACAGAGCAAGATGGGTCAGTGGATGGTGTCAACCTCTCTTCCACCCTGACCCCTGAGCAACAGAATGACTGCCGCCACTTGCTGGGACAGTTTTCTGACCTGTTCTCCCTGGTTCCTGGTGTCACTGATTGGTGCTTCCATGATGTGGACACTGGGGATAGTCCCCCAGTGAGGCACAAAACCTACAGGGTGACTGACAGGGTGAGAGCTTGCATCAAGGAGGAGGTCTCCAAAATGCTTGCGTTAGGGGTAATTGAGTCCTCTAACAGTCCTTGGGCCAGCCCAGTGGTCTTGGTCCCCAAGGCTGCCGCACCGGGTGCCACCCCAGAACTTCGGTTCTGTGTGGACTACCGAGGGTTCAATTCAGTCACCAGGACTGAGGCACACCCCATCACCAGGGCTGATGAGCTCATAGATCGGTTAGGGGCTGCACGGTACCTCAGCACGTTTGACTTAACGTCTAGGTATTGGCAGATCACCTTGGCTGATGGGGCAAGAGAGACGTCAGCATTCTCCACACCAGATGGGCACTACCAATTCCGGGTTATGCCCTTTGGGATGAAGAACGCCCCTGCCACCTTTCAGACGTTGGTCAACCAGGTGTTGGCTGGGCTGGACGAGTTCAGTGCCGCCTACCTGGATGACATCGCAGTGTTCAGCGCCAGTTGGGAAGAACATCTGCGCCACCTCTGGGAAGTGTTGATGGCACTGCGGAGGGCAGGCCTCACAATCAAGGCGAGTAAGTGCCAGATCGGGCAGGGTTCCGTGGTGTACTTGGGACACCAGGTTGGGAGCGGCCAGGTGGCGCCCCTACAGCCCAAGATTGAAACCATCCTGACTTGGGAGCCCCCCAAAACCCAGACCGAGGTGAGAGCCTTCTTAGGACTCACGGGTTACTACAGGAGGTTTGTCAAGGGGTATGGCAACATTGTTGCACCCTTGACAGCGCTTACTTCCAGGAAGCAGGCCAAGAAAGTGATTTGGACTGACACCTGTCAGAAAGCTTTTGAGGCCCTGAAAACTGCTATGTGCACGGCGCCCATGCTCCTGGCACCCAACTTCTCCAAAGTGTTCGTAGTACAAACAGACGCTTCAGAGCATGGTGTGGGGGCTGTTCTGTCACAGTTGAATGAGGAGGGCCTGGATCAACCCGTAGCCTTCATCAGTAGGAGGTTACTGCCACGGGAACAGAGGTGGAGTGCTATTGAGCGTGAGGCATTTGCTGTGGTCTGGGCACTGAAGAAGCTGAGACCATACCTGTTTGGGACTCACTTCCGGGTTCAGACAGACCACAGGCCTCTCAGATGGTTGAAGCAGATGAGGGGTGAGAATCCAAAGCTGTTGAGGTGGTCCATTTCCCTACAGGGGATGGATTTCACGGTGGAACATCGCCCTGGTACAGAACACGCCAATGCTGATGGTCTATCCAGATTTTTCCGCCTTAGTGATGAGAACTCCCAGGAGGTAGGGTAGTTCTCCCCACATTTCAGCTGGAGGGGACACGTGTTAGACCTGGCACCTTGGCGTGGGTCTCCCTTCCACTTTTTGCTGTTGCCTCGTGTTTTTTCTGGTGCTAGATGCTCAGGGCACTGTGCCACTGCTGTCCAGTGCCACAGTGCAAGTGCTCCCTATTGTAAATTAATGTGTGAATTAGTGATTCCATGATTGGCTGGTTTGGTTTACCTGTCAGACCCTAGTACAGTGCACCAGGAGTGCCCAGGGCTGGTAATCCAAATGCTGCTGGTGGGCTTGCAGCACTGGTTGTGCCACCCACAGAAGCAGCCTGTAAAAATGTGTCTAAGGCTTGCCATTGCAGAGCCTGTGTGCAATCTGGTACTGCCATGCTGACTGGGCAAGTGCACCCACTTGCCAGTCCCTAAACCTTCCCTTTTCTTCATATCAGACACCCCTATGGTAGGCCCAAGGGCAGGGTGCATTATAAGTATAAGGTAGTACATGCCCTGGTGTGTGTGGCATGTCCTAATAGTGAATTACAGCCATTTTCGTTTTTCACTATTGCAAGGCTACCTGTTCTCCATAGGCCAGAATGGGCAGGTTTGATTATTACATCTTATAATCCTAACTGACTCAGGGAACATGGTAGAAATTCGAGTTTAGTATGCCTGAACTCAGAATGATAAAATACATCTTTTAGTGAAGTTGGTTTTAACATTCTGTGTTTGAAAATACCACTTTTAGAAAGTAGGTATTTTTTTGCTTAACTGTCCAAGCCTGCCTCTGCTAGTTTGTGTATTGCTTGTCTGGAGTTTGAGTGACAGGGGCTGGGGAAAGTCCAGGGGACAGGGAGAGGCAGCCAGGGCTGAATAGAGAGATCTCCATGCAGATGGGTGGGAGGAGTTGCACCTGGGACCTGAATAGGGCTGTGCCTTCCCTCCACAATGCTGGCTCCACCCCCTGTGGAGTGTCTGATGTCTCTGCCCTGCTCTCTGAAAGGAAAGAAGGAGTCATGTACACAGAGTGCTCCAAAACTGACCAGAACTGGTTTGGACCAGGCAAAGGCCTCTCTGCCTTCAGAGAACAAAGACAAACTGGGTATAAATATTGGGACCCAAACCCAGGAATTTTAGATCAATCCTGGAAGTAAGAAGGACCTTTGCCAAGGAGAAGAGCGCTTGAAACTAAGAAGAAGGACTGCCCTTGCTGTGTGTTCTGGGCCTGACTTGCAGTCGCTATTCTGCCAAGGGAAGGAGAAGGACTGGTTGCTGTGTGCTGTGTCCCCTTCTGAAAAAGGAAATCTCCAAGGGCCTGAGACGAGCTGGCCTCCTGTTGGGAACGCAGGGATACCAAGGTTCCCAAGGAAACATCCTACTAACTGCTGTGTGCGTGTCTCTGCACACAGCCTGTGCTTGTGGTGCAAACTGCCGCCCGTGTGATCCTGGGGGCTCGGTGAGCGATCAGCACACAGCGGTGCCTGTGGGTGGTCTGTCTTCGGTGTGCAGTCGGCACACAAGGGAAGCCACCCGTGACAAGAAACACGCACCGAGGGCCGGTATCTCTTCACCACTGGCCCCCGTTTGCCCAGCGTGTTGTGTAACTGCCCGTTGAAATCACCGCCGCCTCTTGAGCTAAAAAGCCTGAGGCCGGGTTCACCGTGGAGAGAGGAGCCGCGGAAACGCTTCACCGCCGCTGGGCCGAGGTCCGCTGACGTCACTGTCGTGCCGCGCTGGGATTGGCCCCAGCCTCCAGGGATTCCCTCACCGTCATCGGAGGGCCGCGCTGGGATTGGTTCCAGCCGGGAAGGAGTTCCGGAGCGTCACCGGCGTGCCGCGCTCCCATTGGTCGAATCCCGAGGGCTTCCCAAGCTTCGGCTGGGACCAGAAGAACTGCGCCGAAGGCCGGGGAGAGTCAAGAGGAAGGAGCCTGCCTCGCTGGGAAACCCCACTGAGCCGCCCAGACTGCCCAGCACAAGTCCTTCAGGTAACTCGCTCTGGTCCCTCGAGGGAGCTCGCACCTACCGCAGTGCTCACCGAGTGCACTGTCGGCGGGCTGTGTGGGGCGCTAGTTGCCTGGGAACTCTGCCTGCATCAACGTGCACTCGCGCCAGTTTAAAGGGTGAGTTGGTGGCATTTTAAAACAGAGTGGAACGAAGGAGCGTTTAAAGGGTGAATTGGTGGCATTAATCAAAGTCGTACAAAAGAGCATTACAAGAGTGAACTGTGCTTATAACCAGGATCATTTCTACAGTGAACTTTGAACCCTATCAGGTTATTTTGGCTAAAAAGAATTACAAGAGACATTTCTAAAGAAGGAGTAATTTATATGTATGTGCATTTTTTGTCGTCTATGGCCTTGTGGTAAATCTATATAAAGAATACTTATTTTTGATATAAAACTGGTGTGGTGTCCATCTGTAGTGTTGTCACTTGATTACTGTAGGTGTTCACAAATGCTTTACACACTGCCTCTGAGATAAGCCTGTCTGCTCGTGCCAAGCTACCAAGGGGGTGAGCAGGGGTTATTTTAGGAGTGTACCCCCTTTACCCTGACTAGAGGAGAGGGTCCCTATTTGTCACAAGTGCATACCTGTGCCAACTAGAGACCCCCAAATCTAACAGCCCTTATCAAGGAGGTGCCTGTGCAATTTCTCTTTAGTGAATTTACTTGCTTTGAACATTGTGGAGGACCGCGGCCTGACTTCACGTTCTCACAAGTGTTGCGTAGTACCTTAAGGACAATTCCTGTTATTGCATGCAGTAAGTTGTTCATATTTTCTTTGGTGGGCTTTTGGTTTGATTTGTTATGAGTTCTAAGAGATGACAATACATGATTTGGTCTCCTCCTTACCCTCCCTTTTTCCTATATAGATAGACACACAGTTCAGAAGCTAAGTGATGATATTGCCACGTCTATGGTCTCTGGTGACACACGTAAGTAGGTAATTCACATTTTCTTTGTTTTCGTTTTTTCTTTTCTTGATTTGGTGAAAGCACATATTTTCATATTTTATGTTAGCTTGCATGGCATTTCTTAGTCTACAGCTCTCTTTGTCTTGGGTTCAAGACTCTGATTCACTTATTTTGTCTAAGTGTGTTCTTTACCTGCATGTGGTGATTCTTATGGGATTTTATGTTCACTTTGCCGGACAATTTGTTGTATTTATATTGCTTTCGCTGATTAGATGTAATTCTGCAATTTATGTGATTTTTAGGGTCAGCATGATGCTCAATGTTGGCGATATTTTCCCGCCAGGGTGGTCATCAACTTCCTGCCCTATACCAATACAAACCCAGCACCTAAAATGTAACTAACATATATGATTATAACAATTTACATAATTAATAATCATGTAATATTAATTCATCATAGATTAAAAATTAATTAATTAATTATTACCTAATTAACTTTGTACCCTATACCCCTACAAACATAGCAACCCACACCTAAAATATAGGTAATTTAAATCTGTGTTACATACTATAAATAATAAATGTTCAATCACACACTTACTTAAAAATTAATTAATTGTTACATGATTAACTTCCCACTCTAACCCCCTTCAAACCCAACAACCCACTACGACACTATGAATTACTATCAGCAATTGCATTAAAAATTCGAAATCACTTTACATTTCCAACTATATTTAAAAATTAATAACAATTATACAAACAATAATAACACATAAAAATAATATATATAGTAAAACACATCAAAATAATTAAAAAACAATATTCTTTCCAACATTTATTATTGAAAACGATATTCACAACAACGATATTCTTAACAATGACATTGCTTACCTGAAAAAACATATTCTTGACAAAATTATTTCTGCATCACGATATTTTAGTACCACATATTTTTTCCTGATATATAAAACTCGATATTTTTTTCCAAATACCACCAGCAAGAATGTATAACCTAGGTTAAATGTGTTTATGTTTCTGTCAACAGCTCATTTTTTGTCATTCTAAAAATTAGGTATTATAATCAAGAGATTAGTCACCGAACACGAAATTACCATCCTAATGTCTACCAACCCCCGTAGAATCCCTGCAACCGTTTTTTTTAAATCATACATTTATTGCAAGAGATGCTAACGCTACTTGCTTCTTGCCTAGAAACAACTGCAGACCATGTTAGTTGGTGGAATTCTTTTCTGTTTCCCATTTACAAAAAAGAGGCAGTAATCTTCTGCAGCAAATTATGGATTAATAGCTTTATTAGACATAGAAAGGAAATGTTTAGCTAAAGCCATTCTAAAGCATTTGGAGAAATGGGCTGTCAGAAAAAGTCCGATGCTTTTCTATCAAAGAGGTTTTCAAAGGGGCTGTAGTAGTAAGGAAAACCTATTGACAGTGCCTAAGCTTATACAACAAAAACGTATCATAATGGGTAAACTTTTATACAGAACATTCATTGATTTTAAAGCAGCTTTGATTGTAGTAACCGTTGGTGAACTATGGAAAAAACTATTTGGCAGGGGCATTCCCTTAAGGCTCGTGAAGGCAATCATTAGTCTGTATTCAAATACTTGGAATAAACATCAAGTTGACCCTAGACAAGATGACCACAGAGATGATCAACAAAAACAAAGAACTGAAACAAGGCAGTGCCTTTGAATATAGCAAATCTGGGATTAGCCTTAGAGAAAGTTGACTCCTCTCCCCCTAAAATATCTGGCAAACTATTAAATGTTCTACAATGTGCAGATGACACTTGGATTCTAGGTAAACCTGGTCTTCAGAGAAAGTTAAATAAATTAAGTGAAAAACGCAAAAAATAATAAGTTAAATATTAACAATGAAAGACAAAAGTTGTAGTCTGCAGGCAGAAGGCCTTCAGATAGGGAAGCGGGTTTGTGAGTAACAGCAGGCTTGAGCTTACCAGTGGGAACAAATGTCTAGGTTTATGGTTGAATGAATGTGGTAGCAGTGAGCTGCATCTGGCGGCAAAGAAAACAACAGCCTCACACATAACTCCTCTTTCTGTGTTTAATCGTGAAGGTGTCGGCTGTCTTTGTCTCCAATTATGCAGGTGATCACTAGTAAACTAATGCCCACATTAACATATGGATAGATAATGTTCCAGGGAAAGTCTACGAAAGGTTATTTATTGTGCAATGTCACTCCTATAGATTTGTTTTGGACTTCCTGACAGCACACCACAAGACCAGGTGCTGTTGGAATTTGATGTATATAAGCAATAACTCATCCTTAAGGCCTTTTGAAGAGCCTACTGCTCAACGCTCAGAGCAGCTCAAAAAGGAACTCTAAAACGTTTAGTGAAGCAAGCAATAGCTAATACAAATCCTTGTGGATTATACCTGGAGGAGTCTCTACATTTGTTGCCACATGAAGCTATATGGAGCATGGTTTTACCACCACCACGAGCAAAATATTAGCAATAAAGCAAGAAAACGTATATATCATTTTTTAAAGATTATTCTGTTTTGAAATAAAAGACGCATTGTTGGATGGTGGTAAATACAAGAACCATTGTTGGATGGTATTAAGGCAGAAGTACTGGGAATTACCTTTTAGCACGGAGAGGAAGAGAAGGTTAATTAGATCAAGGGTCTGTTTGCTACCCATAACAGGCCGAAAAAGTGAAATGGTCATTAAATGCACATATTGAACAATTAATGAAGTGTCATTACTTCATATAATATGTATTTGAAGTGAATTGACAACATTGAGCCAGAACTTTTTAAGAGCGGCATTTCTTTGCCTAAAAATCTGGAAATATGCTGAGAAAAAGTGTTTAGGCGATGAAGATCCTCAGTTAACTGGCTGGTTTTTAAAAAATAATGGATATAGCTTCAGATAAATCAATTGTATATGAGCATGCCAGTGTTATTAGGATTTGAATTTTGCCATGATGATTTCATCAATGGTTTTATTCTCTATGCAATGCCCTGCATATGGGCATGCCGCAATCGGCTTTCAGAATGCTTCAAACACTGCAGAATGCTGCTGCTCGAGTCTTAAGGAAGTTTCCCAAATGCATGTCAGTGTCAAGTACCCTAAAGGAGCTTCACTGGCTCACTGTGAAGACAAGAGTGGCTTTTAAAGCACTCTGTCTACCTAACAAAACACTGTATTGCAGCAGGCCTAATGGTCTCCCAAGAAAAATTAGGTGGTACATACCTAATAGAAATCTTAGATCTGCTGCATCATACTTAGCTCTCGACCACAGGATATACAAAGCCTCTTGGGGTCTCCAGCTTTCTGTATTCCACCTGCCAGTTGAGGAACAAAATGCAATCCTGCCTAAGAAACATACTAATCTGCTTATCTTTCGGAAACAGCTGAAATCTTGGTTGTTTCCTCTGTCTCTATCTGTCTCTATCTTTTTAATGATCGTGCCCCCGACTGCTTGACTCAGTTGATGTTTCTGAATCTTAGCGCGAAGACACCCGCGGGTAATCATGAGCTTTAGAAATTTAATTTATATTACAAATTACATTTACATATGTGCTGAAACTGCAATGGTTGTAAATAATTGTGTAATAAATGATTTACTCACTTACTTACCACAGGCAACCTTCAACAGTGTGATTGTGTGTGTATAAATACACACACACACACAAATAGATATACACGCATACTAAGTTATATTTAAACATTTTAGGAAAACATCTAGGTGTATTTATTTCCTCAAACAAATAAAAAGTATTTGAATATAAAGTGTGTGCCAAGATGGAGTGTCTGTTTATTTCTTTGTTGCAGCCTGACAACATAACATGTGTATTTGTAAAGCGCATGTTCACCCGGAGGAATCTTGACGCTGAATAACAGATGTTTATTGTTACCCAACTCAAGGGTACTCATTTTATCGACCTCAGATGGATGAAAGTCTGAGTGGACCTGCCAGGATTTGAACCTATGACCATGAGGTCGAACACAGGCCCCTGCAGAGGACCATTCGTCCATTGAGCCACCAGACCCAGCATAGGGTTTGTATTCAACAGGTGTGGTGGAGGGGCCCAGGAAGGGCTAGTGCAACTTGAACTAGCGTAAGGGTCCCATGTGCCCAACTACAAACTCCAGTACACCTCGGTGGTTCATGCCAGCTCTTCACTCCTGATCTGTACAATCCCCCTAATGCCCAAGGCCCACTACCCCTGCGTGTCTTCCTCTTCTACCCCTAAACATATGAGGTTAGACCAGCATCCTAACAGCTGCAAATCACGATTTTTGCCAGCATTTCAGTGGCACATACCCCTCACGCCTCCCACTAATCTCTACAATTCTCCTACTGCTGAAGTCTGCATGCCACATACCTGCCACTAAACTACTCACATCCTCCACTTCCATGCAAATGATGAGTAGTTTATGCCCTTCAGCGGAAGAGATCACACATCTCAAACAGGCCAGTTGAAGTCACCAGGCCCTACCGGGCCACAGCTGACATTAACATACTTCCCACTTCCTTGTCCGACCTCCCCAGGAGCTCATATTTCATATTTGTGCCTTAGCTGACGGGGAACACCTAAATGATGGAATAACGTGTCCCCCTTTAAACTACATAACCTGCGGAAACTGTTTCAATGACATTGGAGAATGGTGTCCATTTATGCTTTTGTCGTAAGTATATTTAGACTATTAATTCTAATGGTGGCGCCAGGCTCCTCTCGCTTCCTGTTTAACTGTTCAGGGTCGGGGAAAACCGGCCATTGTCTTGGGCTGAAGATTGAAAGTTTAAAGCCTTGTGGCTTAATCACGTGCGTAGTTTTTCATGGTTTTTTTCTAGTTATATCTAGGATTAGGCAGTTTGTATGCACTTATCGAACAGCGGGGCATATTAGCAAGGGCCTTATCGCCGCTTTAGCGGCACTTTTTGCCGCTAAAGCGGCGATTTTTTTATCGCCCTATCAGCAAGCTGTCGCTAACAGGCGTTAGCGACAGCTTTCTGGCGATAGCGGCCCGTTTTCCCATCGCCTTGCATGCCAGCGATAAATATCGCTAATGACATGCAAGGTAGGCGTTCCCAACTAAAAGCGACTGAAAACAGTCGCTAACACAACTTCTCCCTATTAGCAACGCAGGCGAAGCGATAAAAAAAATTGCGCTAAGCGCGAATATCGCTAGAATTTAACACCTGCTAAAAACATGACTTACCTGTTTGTAGAATAGGAGGTGGATTGTCAGCCTAAGTCCACCATGGCGTTAATGCGTGAATATCGCTGGATTTCCAGCGATATTCACGCATTTCGCCGCTATCGCTGGATATTTTATCGCATCGGAGATAAACCTTGCTAATAGCATGTTATCTCAGCGATAATATCCAGCAATAGGCGGCGTTAAGAAAATGCGCGCTAAGCGCGGTTAGCGATAATTTTCGCCTGTTGTTGCTAATATGCCCCATTATTCCTTTTTTATTTTTCTAAATATCTATTTACCTCGTAGTACTGAATAAATATACTGCTTCGAAACAATCTTCTAGGAGCAGATACAGGACGTGAGAGTGTGAGACCAGAATTACACTATCATTTCCAACATCCCTGCTTCTCAGACACTCGGACATACACCAATAGACGCTTTGTTAATCGACGCTGTTTCAGTGTGTACCTTAGAGTTCACAGCCCAAGAGTAACCTCTAGTGCCTCTCAGTTCTCTGATATTCATTGTAAACACACCCAGCTCAGCCGCATCCGTGCGGAACCCATGTGCAGAAGATCACACCTGTATACTGTGTGCAAACATTAACGGGAGGGATCTAGCTTCCATACCAAAGAGCGGACACCCTGTGCCATTTAATGCTTGTAGAACGATAACATTGAGCCACAAATTCAACTGCAGCAAAAAAAGCTGTGCTTAATCAATCCCTGCCCGGCCACAGACATCGAAAAAACAAAACCATGTGGCTGCAAACCTCGCAGATAAACATATTCTCTGGCATTCGGTCCTCACAACGGTGTTTATCCTTAAAGCACATATAATAGAAAATCAACACTTGCAGAGAACCGCGAACGCAAACAACTGTATGTAAGACACCTGAGTTGATGTGTTATATTTAAAATGCCAACCAAACGCCCCTCGTTTGCTTGCCTGTGCCTTGTTTAATGCTTACCCCCCCCTCTTTTATGCAGGAACACGAGCAGTGGCACAGGAATAAAAAGATATTCGCCCAGAATCACACGTTGTACAAGTGGGAAAACACAATATTTAGCTCAGGGTCAGATAAATCCATTGACATCTTTTACCTCTGCAATAGGTATTATGGGATTATTTAAAAATACATTATTTAAGTGTTGCCATTCATATAATGATAGTATGACTCTGTCCTGCCCCCTCTCTCCCTGCCAGTCCAAACACAATTGTCACACAGATGAATTGACTGCACGGCATTGCATTTGGAAGGTGCGGGCCATTGTACTATAGAGGCAATCACGATGTTTGCCAGTTGCTAGCTACTCTAACTTTATAATTACTCCGATTAATTTTAAACCTAACCTGTGTATTAAATGTCAGGTGGCACGTTCACTTATGAAAGGAAGGAAACCAAGGGAGGAGTCGGGCTGTAGGAGGAATAGCGCAAGCTGAGTACTGCCTGTCCTGACACATACACACGGGCAGTGTCTCTTAGAGAGCAGGCACTTGAATGCATCCTCAGTGCAGCTATGTGCACTCAAGAACTGCGAGTGAACCAACCACACCCTTCCACCCTCTGCCTGTGTTACAGCAGAGCGGCCCTGCACGGGTGTGCCCATAATCAGCGCATGCATAGTGCTGCCTGTATTCGTAGCACATGACACCCAAGTGCACACGTCAGTCAACTGGTGTTACACGTAACAGGATGCACGGGTATTTGCGGAAGTCACTGTTAGGTGCCCGCGTTCCTTCTTTCCCCAGCTACTCAGACACTGTTGCCCACTTTCATCCATCAGTCACTGGTTTCACTTACAGTTAGACGCCGTAAGTCCTAGGTGGCACCAGCTCATAATCAGCACGGACAACACACTCCACCAGCGGCAAGCAGAATCCATGCTGTCTTCACGCTGCCTTTTCCTGTGTGTTTGAAGGCTGTCTGGTCCTCCGTGCCAACCTCTGCCTCTTCCGTCCCTTTACCAACTCCTGTGAAAACAGCCGGAAAGCTCAGACTAAAGCCGGAAACAGCCCCTCCTATCTGAGTGCTTTTCACGGAGGCAGGTTCACGTGCACTCTGTCCTGTCCTGGGTGACAGACCACTGTCTAATCCCCAGTGTCACCATCTGGGTCCTTTGTTACATCTACGATTACTTAGTTCGTGTTTTCAACACAGCATAAGGGAAAAGGGAGAACACAGACCACTCCGAGTGAGTCTCTAAGGGAAGCAGATCAGCCTGTGATGTGCTGTCTCGTGGGCACACTCTGCTGTCTAACCCTCGGTGTCAGTCTCTGCTCTCCAGCTTCCTCGCTCGTTTGCGGCTTTTGTAGGTGGAGAGGTGTGGTGCAGCGGCCAGGGCAGCTGTCTTCGGAGCACAGGGTTCACGGTTCGATCCCCGGCTCCGGCGGCAGCTCAGCTCAGCACCATGTGACTCTGGGCAATAGCTCGCTTAATTTCCACGACGGCCCCCAGCGCCTTGAGACCCGTAAGGGTGAGTAGTTCGCGCTTTACAAATACGGATTTAGATTTAGATTTTAGGTGCTGACTAACGCTGTCCACGACCCCTTCACAGAGAAAGTCTAAAACGGAGGCACAATGTCCGGTACTGAGTGACAGACTGCTGTCTGGTTCTAGGTCACAGACTCTTTGTTCTTAGACACCTCTAACGAGATTTTGGAGGAAAGATTCGGAGTGAAACTGCTCCTCTCCTTTTGCCGTTTCGGTAGAGGAGCAGGTCTGGGAGCAGCCTGCCGAGGAGCAGTTGTACCTGTGCAGTGCTGTGCACTGGAGAGCAGACTGCTGTCTAATCCCCGCTCACAGCACCTGCCTCTCGCCCCCTTTACCATTCCATTTTAGCTCAAGCTTGAGCTTCAGACCGCCTGGAAATGAAGCTAAAAAGAAACACACTGAGCAACTTGCACAAACGAACAAGTCATGAGGAAGAGAGGTGGGTGGAAACAGGCCTCTCAGAAGAGCAGAACCGAAGGCAACGCGAAGGAAGTCCGCGAGTAGTGAATCATCGTGTTCAGCACTGAGACGTGAACAGTTCCCAGAAGCCCAGCCGAGCCCCTTTTCTCAGTGAGAGCGCCTGCTCTGCACTGAAGGCGGAGCAGCGCCGTTTATTTCAACCTGGTCCACGCTGCGCAGCTTGTTTTCAGCACTGACATGGTGAACAGCTCCTGACTCCTTACAGCTCAGACGGCGCCACGCCTCCTCGGGTTAGAACCCTCCCCCTGGCGGATGAACTGTAGCAGCTGCAGGGAGGATTCGTGGCTGATTATTGAACCTTCATGGACAAACCGAGACAACCCTTCTCGTGGATTACCCCTCGGTCACTGCCGGAATAGTGGACACCTGCGAGAATACAGTTAAAATACAATGCTATGGTATTTATTTATTTCATTTCATTTCTCACCATTACCTACGCTCCTTCACCCTCTTAGGCTCCCCCTCCTTTCCTTCTATCCCTTCCTCACATTTCCTTTCCATCCTTCTTCCCCGCTCTCTTCTTTACTCCCCTCTCCCTTTGGGCACCCCATCGCAGCCTCTCTTTCCTCACCGTTCTCTGTCCCTTCCCCCTCTTCCTTACTTCATCCCTATCTCCCCGGTTCTTTCCTTTTTTCTTGTCATTATAGCTCTCTCACGACCTTCCTCGCTCTTCACATCTCTACATTCTTCCACCTTCTCCCTCTCCTAAAACCTCTCTTCTTCATTTCGCTCCATTTCCTCATCTCATCTCATCTCTTCTCATCCTTTTCCTTTCACCCTGCCTTTTCCATTCCTTTGCCCCTTTTCCCATTCCAACTCCTGTTTCCCTATTATCCTTACACTTCACTTTCCCTCCTTTGCCTCCCTCCCCTGTCTTATTCCTCTTTGATCTTCACACTCCTTTGTATCATTTCTCCTTGTCCCTACCTTTACTTCAATCTTACCCAGGGCTTTAAGTGGGATGAAAGGACTGGCGGGCCTCTAAAAGGGGCGTGGTAAACCTTTTCAAGGGGCATGGACAAAACAATTAGGGGCTTGGCCTAAATCATGAGAACTAGAATTGTGTGCTTAAGAAATTCATTTATTCACATTCAACAAAGGATGATGAAATATTAAAAAGTTACATGAGACTTGTGCACACCACAGCCGGGCAAGAGACACAAATTAGGGTGTTTAAAACAATAGTGGTGTAGGCAGTGTGGCATGAGACCTAGTGAAAGGAAGAACATGGGTCCCCAGGCTGCTCTTTGAACTGTGAAAATCAGTAATAATCAAGGTTCAGTGTGCCCGATAGGCCTGTGGGCCTTAGTGCCACTGAACGTGCTGCACTAATGGAAGTGACACTCCTTTATTCGACAAGTGGCAGCAGTGACGTGGAGTCAAAGAATGGCACAGACTACAGAGGTTAAATTGGTGAAGCATGGCAGTCTTTTAAAGAGATGCTACTTCGTGTTTTATTAAATAATACAAAGAATGTATGATGTTCAAACATGATGTTTGTTGCACGGTTTACATTTACATTCTGTGAGAAAATTGTCCTTTTGTCCCTGATCACCCCCAATTTTTGGTTGATACTGGTAGCATCTGACTTTAATTTTGCCCTGGGATCTGCTTGCCAGACCAGGGCCAGTGATCTGCTTTAAAGGTACATGGTGGTTAGGTATAATTACAATTGGCAATGAAAGACCCCTGTAAGTCCCTAGTATATAATAAGGCAAGGGGGATTCAAACTACCTATAAGTCCCTAGTAAATATTAGGGCAGGGAGTTTAAGAAGCCCAGTAGATTTCCTGCACTGGATTGTGCACTTCTGTGCTGCCTGCTGTCATTTTAAAGGCAGCCCAGCTTTGCAGACTGTCTTTAAAATTGCATTATATGCAAATTCGACTTTGGAATCAAAGGTACTTCCAAATTAGGATTCTACCCTATTTCCACATCTAAGTCACCCCTAAGGACTCCCTATAGGTGCCCCAGGAATAAGGTGCCATGTAACAATAAGCATGTTTGTGCCAGTATGAACGTCTTTCCAGAGAGCGTGGCACTGTCCGTTAGTGTTCAATGATTTTATTCTGTTCCAGTCTTTGATGTAGGCTCCTTTCCTTGCATTGCTTGATTCAATAGACCAAACTCAAGTATTATCTGGGCCGGTGAGGCACTGGGAGGGAGATGGAAGAGCAATCTAAATATTTTCCTGATGATCGTATTTGAAGTTTCCACATCTTTAACTCGTAGTGTCTCACTTCTATAGGTGATACTCAATGGTATTTTTGCTGCTATTATTTTTAGCAGGGGCAAGAAGTATGGACCGTATAGCGATCTCTGCAAGGTGTGAAAAGCAAGGAGTAGATTATTTCCCTTCCTCTGAAGGTCCAACCTATGCTGGAGGAAAGAGCCCTTGTCATTGAATAGTATTCTAAGGTATTGGTATGTTGTAACTGGCTCCAATTGTTGACCTTGTAGATACCATTTGTGTGTTTTTTGTATCTTGTTGCTCACTTCCGTATTCTTGTTCTTCTTCTCATTTATCAACATCTTGTTGGTCATTGAATAGTGAGATAACTTGCCAATGAGCTGTTGAAGCTGACTTTGGTTTGGCTTAGGAGTATCACATCATCCGCATGCAGAAGATTTGAGATGTGTGTGTCTCCTAATTTAGGGGGTGTGCATTTGCTTTGTCTAGGGATGGGGTCAAGTCATCCAGAATAAGATTAAACTGATAAGGCGCAAGTACACAACCTTGCTTTAGACCATGGGAGGTTTCAATTTTTCTTGACAGAAATGACCCATCTCCAATTCGCACTCTTGCCCAGGGGCCTGACTTTAACAACAGTATTGCTTTTAAGAGGGGGGTAGGAATACCCCAGTGGGCCAGTTTTTTCCAGAGAAGGTTACGCTACACACAGTTGAATGCAGACTTAACATCCACAAAGCAGAGGTAAATTGTTTGCTTAATCAGTTTTTGTCTGTCCATGTTTACTGATAGTGATAAAATGTTAGTTGCTGTTCCAGCCCCTTGTACAAATCCTGTCTGGTTAGAAAGGATAAAATGTTTCTCTTCTGCCCAGAGCAATAGATCCAGTAAAAGAAGACCTGCAAAGTGCTTTGATTAAGCAGTAGTTTTCCAGTTGACGATGATCACCTCATCTGAAGATGGGGGAAATTGTGGAACCTTTCCATGAATCTGGAATAGTTTCAAGTTGGAGGGCACTGTTAAAAACTACAGAGAGGCTAGCCTCCCAGAATGTGGGGTCAGTCTTGTACAATGCTTGAGGAATTCTGTTTGGAACTAGCGCCCCGTCTTATCTACTCTTTTGAATAGATTGTGTTGGACTTGGCCCTTTTTACAGGGTCATCCCTGAACTTTTTGCCTTCCTCCTGGTATTTTTTCTGACTTGGTGTTACAGGTGGTTTTAGGACCCTGGGCACTTTATCACTGCTGTCCAGTGTAAAGTGCATGTGCTCTCTATGGTAAAATGCGGTAAGATTGGTCTACACCTGTTTGGCGTATTTCATTTACCTATCAGTCCCTTGTAAAGTGGTATCTCATATACCCAGGGCCAGAAAATTAAATGCTACTGGTGGGCTTGCAGTGCTGCTTGCGCCACCCATCAAAGTAGCCTTTCAAACCTGTCTCAGGCCTCTGCCATTGCAGGGCCTGCGCGTGCAGTTTACTGCTGCTGTGACGTGGCACATAAAGTGGTTGCCACGTCTGTGACTCCCCTTTTACTACATATCAGTCACCCCTAAGTTGGGCCCTAGCTGGCTCTATGGGCAGGGTGCAATGTAGGTAAAAGGTAGGACATGCGCCTTAACTGTGTGGCATGTCCTGGTAGTGACAAACAGCCATTTTGGTTTCTTACTACTGTGAGGCTGCCCTCTCATAGGAATGCATTCAAGATTCCCTGATAAGTGTTTCAGTGGTAATTACTGATCTGAGAGGAGTAGCGTGATCAAGTCGAGTATGTTTGGAATAGTGGTAATAAATGCTGCGTAATGGTGTGTGCAGACTTATTGTCACTATTTTAGAAATGCCACTTTTAGAAGTGGGCATTTCTGTGTGCTATGTATCTCTGTGCCTGCCTGATGTGTATTGCCTGTCTGGCTCTGGAGTGACAGGGGCTGGGGAGGTGCAGTGGCTCCAGAGGGGCTGGGTGAGTCAGCGCTAGGCTGAATAGGCCCATCTGCATTTGGAGTAGTGGGAGGAGTAGCACCTGGGCCTGAATAGGACTGTGCCTGCCTTCCACAATGCTGGCTCCGCCCCCTGTGGTGTGTCTGGGGCCAGAGCCTACACTAACAAAGGAGGTTGTTGTGCACTTGTTGAGTGCCCCCCAGAACTAGTTTGGACCGGGCACAGAGCCCTGTGCCAGGGGGAGAACAAAGACCTAGCTGGTATAAGTATTGGGGCTGTGACCTCATGAAAGGTGTGCTGTTGGTGCTTACTTGGAGACAGGGCGAAGAGGACTGCTGGGCGCCAGGAGGAACCACCACAAAGGACTTCCCCTCTGCTAGAGGGCCCTGTGAGCTGGCCTGCCTGGGCCCAGCTCTGCCCCTTGTGACCTTGGAATCAGCGCGTGGTGAGCGCTGGACTTTTGCCCCTGCCTTCAGAGGACTGAGGGCCCTTGCTCTGGAGGGCTGCACCTGCACACCAGAAGCGTGTGGTGGCTGCTTCACTATCAGCCTTCTGGGTCTGAGAAGGGGATCTCGAGAAGTGAAACCTTGAGTATCACTGCTATGGGACTCTGGCTTCTGTGAGTCCGGCAGCAACGCGGAGTGAGGGCGCTTTTCAGCCAAGTTGTGGCAGCCCAGCGTGGGGAAAGCTCTGGATTTGGGCTGACGGTGCATGTCTGGCCCAGTGAGCAGCGAGCGAAGCGCTCCCGCTGCACTACCCCTTCGCTGCTGTGTCGGCCCACCAGGAGGGCGTGTGGGCATCTTGGATTCCATTTTTGTTCCTCTGCTGTGACCACGGCGAGAGAGGTCGTACCGCAAACAGGAAGTCAGGTGTGACGGCGCCTGGTTGTGGGCTAGGATCCCGAGAGAAAGGGGAAGCCTAGGAGTTAGCGCGTGCAGCGCTGCTCGTCCTTAGTGTGTGCCCGGGAAGAGAGGGCGGAGCTGAGGCAAGAAGTGCTCCCCCTCTCTCTATTGCCTTCCTGGGATATTCTTGCCGGTTTCCAGCCGCCCTGCATTTTTGAAGAAGTCCCAGCTGGGAAGCGGGACACGGAACCTCCGGAAGTCAGGCAAAGCCAGCTTGACTGTGGGCAGGGCCTCCCCACATGAGAGGAAGCCAGGCAGGAGTTGCGCTTGGTTGTGGGCGGCCCACTGTCGTGACGACGGAGGAGACAGACGCAGCTGCACAGTGAGGAGGCACGCGTGGAGAAGAGAAGGATCCCTGCTGGGATCAGAAGACAAGTGGTGCAGACACAAGAACCTCGTGGGTCCCCCGTGAAGCGGCATCGGTACAAGAGGGTGAGTGCCTTGGGGACCGGAGGGCCTATGGTCATGGGCAGCGTTGTTGTTTCCGGCCCGAGGGACCAGTGGCAGACCTTGCTTGGGTACTAAGCTAGCACCAACATTATCCCCACACGTTGTACAGCTGTGCTGCAGGGCAGCGGGCAGCCACACATTTGATTGGCACTGGGGGTGATTCTGTTTAGTGGCATCATGGGGCGAGCCCAGTAGGGCCCCCCCCCCCGGATTTGGACGCGCCACACCATTTTTACACATTTTCCTAAGAGGGGAGCGGAGACTTTGGTACTCCACACTGAGTGGAAGACCAAGACCTCATAAGGTGATGAGGAGGCCGGGTACGTGAATATGCCTTCTAGGCAAACCATGGTTACTGCAGTTATGGGCCTGAGGTGAATACAAAATGTGCACCCTAATGATGTTTGCTATGTGCACTTCTGTTGGTGTTTAGGCCATACTGTACTGAGCTACTGCCTAAGGTATGCCCTGATGTGGTTACATCAGGTGTCGTACTGTGCAGACCTGCTTTACTGTCTCACTGAGGTAGTGATAGTACCCTATGGGGCAGTTTTATCCCTAAGGGGGACATGATATGTTTATGATGCATAATGTGTTTATACTACGTACAGTGGTACCAGTAGTTACTGGTTGTTTCGCTAACTGTATGTTCTAATGGTGATGACAGTGGCCCGATTGGCCCTGTAATGTATATGACCCCTGTAAAGTAATACCTAGTGCCAGGTGGCACAGTGTATATATGTGATTGCGTTCTAATGTGTTTTAGGAGTAATACAAAGGCTATTTTTTGTATAACCTTGTGTGGAGGTTCTTTTGTGGTGTGCCTAGTGTGTCGCTGATGTGTGAGTGTGTTGCGCAAACGCTTTACACATTGCCTCTGGGATAAGCCTGACTGCTCTGCCAAGCTACCAAGGGGGTAAGCAGGGGTTATCTTCGGTGTGTAACTCCCTTGCCCTGACTAGAGTTGTGGTTTCTGCCTGGCTTAAGCGCTTGCCCTAGCCAACCAGAAATCCCATTTCTAACAGATGTGTATATTTGCTCCTCAGAAAAGCTGAATGCAAGGTCGTTTGGGCTTGTAGAGCTTATTATTGAAGCTTTGCAAACAGACTCTTGGCTAAAAACTGTTGTAGCCTCTGGCAGTGAGTTAAAAGTGGTTAGTCAAGAAGTGCAACCAACTTGATTCTGTTAGGTTTGAACTCAAGACTGCCGATGGGGCCCTCTTCAAATTACTGACCATTCTCCAAAAGTCTCTTAAATTTTTCTTTTTACTTACGTACAGTGCTTTTGCCCAGAGACTTTGTTTTGTTCTTATTTTACCCTCCCAAACTGACCTTTGGTATGTTTTGTTTATGAGTTTCAGGTTGGCTTGGATCTCAAGATTCTCTAGTTGCTTCCTGGCCTGCCTTAGAATTCTATTGTGCTTCCTTCTTAAAATGCAGCTTGAGGCAAATGTTTTGATCCTTTTTGAGTCGTGTAAGTGCTCTTTGAGTTGGTAAGGCCTTGGGTGTTTTTTTTACGGGCAAGTGTTCATTAATTTCTCTGTAAAAAGTGACCACTTTGTTACCGGGGTGAGGTAGTCATTATTAAAGCAATGCCTAACTAGGATAGGAGTGGTTGACTCAACTGTACCTTCCAACCAACATAGCTTCCTGTAGTTTGTGGTGACAAGAGCCCCCGGCAAGGATTTTGCCTGCTGGTGGAGAAGGTATTGAGTACTAAACTCTACAATTCGTTGCCCGTGGCCCGCTTTCCACAGTTTTTTTGATCTGATATGCGATTAGGCAGAGTAGGGGTAGACTTACTGCAGCTTACTAAATTGTGGAGAGCGAGCTAAATGAATAATAAGTCTGCACTGGTGGAGTGACTCGTTGGTACCTGACATTCAGTACTCTTAGGCTAAGGGAATAATATATTTTACCAGTGTCACAGCATTTATGTCCCTGGGTCTGCTAGTTGCAGATCCAACGGTCTGAGTAGCGACTGCCCAGAGAAGGTCCTGTTGTAGTGTATGTTCCTCTCGTGTGAAAGGGAACAGCAGGTTCATATTGAAGTCGCCTGTGACTAGGATTTCCGAGAATGTTGGGTCTTGTAGGCTACCTAGTATTATGTTTACCAGTTTGGGGGGCATACATTTCCTGGTTCTTGAGTCTGGGTGGATATAGAGGTTAATTAGAAGAAGAGATCTCTCTGCTCCGTTATGCCATTTCTCAAGTTTAACTATTAAAATGTTATTATCATCTGACTCCACCAACTGACTATTTGTCTTGAGTGCTGCAGCTATGAAAATTATCAGTCTCCCCTTTGGGCGGCTAACTCTCTTTGGTTTAAGTGCTGAGCTCAAGTAGCCAACAAAGCCGTCCATTGGGAGTTGCCAAGTTGCCCACGTTTCTTGTCGGAGAATAATTTGATACACCCTTGTAAGATTTATCAACTGCTTATTATGACTTTTAATGTACGCACTGTTTATGTTCAATGAATACAATTTCATGATAACCATTGAATTGGGCAGTAACGTTGGATGAGGAAGCTGTGCTTTGGTGCGTCAGGAGTGACTACCACAGTGTAAAGCTGCTGATAGCCAGCCTAAGTTTAGTTGAATAGAGCTATATTTGCTTTTTGGGGAGTATGATTTATGCACCATCGAAAGCAGAGGAGAGGAAGGCAGTTTTACCATTGGGTTCCTGAGAATTGAGTGTACTTGATTGTTGTCTTTTTAGCCTGGCACCAAGATAAGGTCTTCCAGGGGGCAAGCGGAGCTGGGTAGACTGCTGGACGAGGCTACTAATCGTGATTCCCCAGCTAAGAAAACACTCTTTCTCCTGGAGGACTTTTCTGACTAACAGGCTGGAGGCCCAAGTCACAAGGGTGGACTCTTGCATGTTGTCTTCTTTGGGTGACAAGAACTTGACAAATTCAATATCTGCTGTGGACCTCTTTTCAAGAGATGGAATTGCCTGTAGGAGTTTTAAGATGTTACCACGGTTAAGAATGTCTCTACCCCGGACACTCATTCTGGAGTAAAAAGTGTTTGATTTCTCTCAGCTGAAGGGCTCTCTAGTTGACCGATATTGTCTGGCCCTAGACTTAGAGGCCCCAGTTTGTCCTTGGGCTTGAAAAGGGCCAGGTGAATTTGTCAAAGGGCTAGTGATAACTGATGTGTGGCACTGGACCAGCTGGTTTTCATTGACCTTGAGTTTAGTCGTTCTTTATGGCGGTGGAGGGTGATTAATTGTGGATACTTCTAGGTCTTCCCCAATAGTTGCCTGAGGCTCTTGATGGAGTCGAGCTGCAGAACTGGTCCCACCAAAGAATTAGAGTCTGTGGGGACTGGGGTATGAGTAGGAGCAGGGGCCTAGTGCTCTTTGGGAGAACTGCTACCGCGAGTTGTTGTCCCCGGCTATTTATCAAATAAGGGGTAGGGTTTCCCATTTCTTTGACGGAGCATTACTAGGTTGACTTCACGTTTGCATAGGTTCTTCACTGAGCTCAGTTGAGTTGTAGGCTGTTTTACTTGCACTGGAGCAAGAAATTGTTACTAAACTGCTTTTTATTTTGCTTCTGGCCTTACACTGTTTCTTTGTCTGTTTTTTTGTCATTGGTTTCCATAGTTGGTCTGGATGAAGTAGTTGGAAGTTACAGAGGAAGCTCTCACTTAACTTAGGGCCCTCTTTAGCAAGATCACCTGCCTCCTCCATTGGGATTATTTGCTGGTAAACTCCCCCTGTACCTGTTGTCCCTGTGCTCTTGTTATTGGGCCACTGGCCCTACTGCACTCTTGAGGTGATTGTACTAGTTAGGGTAGATTCTTTTTGCAGCATGAGACATCAGGTTTAATTTTAGATATTCTATTAAGGAGGTCATAACTTCTGGGGTTGTTGCAAGCTTGTTAATCAAAGGGGCAGAGGTGCTGACTAAATAGGTTGCTTCTGCATGGTTTTGTACCCGTATTATCAGATTGTTTAGGCTGGCCAACTCCTGATCAATTCCAGAAACCGATTTTGCCATGACGTTTAGCAAGTCCACTTGGACGTCCATTTTGTTTGACTGGTATTTCAAGGTGTTCAGTGTCAATTGTGGCGTCATGAATAGAATGTCTCATACAGTCCTAATTCCTGTGGTTGTTCTTGAGCTTTGGTTTTAGGGTGACTCTGTGTTGTTTTTCCTGGGCTCTTGCAAACTGTAGGTGACTCTACTTGAAGTCCAGTGTCTGCTTTGGAGTGTATATTTTGGGGCTCTGTGATAACATGAATAATTGGTCATCGGGTACTTCAGCGATAGATTTCCCCCTCTTTGTGAGGGTATATTTTGTTTGTTCACAGGTCTGGCCTTGTTGAAGTTGGATTACAAGGATGTGAGATGTCTGTTACTTGCTCCATTGATGAATTGGAAATAAGATGAGATGAGCTCAATATGAGTCAGGGGCTCGTCTGCTCCAGTTGCCCTACTGCTGCATGATGTACTTGGTTTTGGTTTTACGGGTGCAACTGTGTTTACTGCCCTTTATTAATTGTTCCTCTGACCTCGGTCGGTGGTGGAGAACTGTTTCTCAGTAGAGGTCTTGTGGAGGTTTGGGATGAGGTGGGCTGTGAGAGGTTTGTTGGGACAAGGACCTCAGTGAGAGCAACTGCAGGTCTGTTATCGGCCCTCAAGGAGTCTCTTTATTTTCTCCCACCTCTGGATTGCACACTTTCTCCCTGTGTATAACCAGTGTTATAGCTTAAGTTGTGGAGAGTGTTTTTGACACTTATGGTTGGTGAGATTGGAGATGGGAGAATATTCATGTCCACTGAAATGGAAAACATAGTCCCAATTGGGTCCTTTAAAAAGTCAAACTTGTGTGGTATATTTGTGGATTTATCAAACATTCAGGACACTGGAGAAATTAAAGACTAGTTCTCTTAGACAGATTTTGCCTAGATACTCTTTGCTCTTAACAGTGATTACAGCTTTTTCTTTCTCCTTACAGGAGGTTGAGGCGCTCTTTCTCACACTGACCTCATGTTGGCCCTTTCAGAAGTTACTGGTCTTTGTGGGCAATGTTCTAGGGCTTTCAGGGTTTAAAGATGGTAAAAGGGCGACTAAGGCTTAGTCTTAGGTTTTTACTTCTCTATTGCAAGCTGCCATGTGGATCTTCTCACTTCTTCACCCCCAAAATCCCAGAATGCATAAAAGGGGGAATATTTGATTAGTAGGTTGCTAGCGTAGAGCCAGTAGAGTGAACAAGGGGCTGCTGCGCAGACAGACAGTGGTGAATTAGCAAGATTGGCAGAGCAGGATTGCAGGATCGCAAGGGCCAAGGGGCTGAGCTTGAAGGCGATGTACGATGTCAAGGCAGAATGGGGGCAGAGCAGGCACCAGGGCGCGCACAAGCGACACTAGCCTATTACCGCCCGCCTGCCTGCAGCCTAGTGGGTGTTTGCTGCCCACTACCCTCTGCCAAGCAACTTGCGCCAAGCTCAGCTGCGGCTTGCAAGATTATATAAAGATTATGCCACCTTTATCAGCCTCAAGTTGTGCCCTGCTCCACACAAACCTCCTCATCTTCTTATGATATGCTTGCTACTTCCTTCATTTGCTTTAGTACCGGACACCCCTCCTTCACTCTGTGATGGGTGGTTCCCAGGAGCTAGCTGAGCTCTGTACGTAGAGATGAGGTTGTTGGTAGTTTTGCTCGAGAGTTTAAGGACTCTGAGGCACCTGGGTCGTGATGTGGGCCTGTGGGAGGGTGAAGTGCAGCCCCTTAGAGTGGACCAGGGCATGACTGGGCCTACCCCTGCACTGCTGGGAGGGCTGCCAGTCACACTCACAATGTTGTTATTGCTGTGGGTGGCACCTTCTCCCCATGGGCCGTGCTGCCTAGCCGTGCCATGGAACACCTGTGTACCGGTACCTTCCAGACACGGTCTGTGGTCTACGGTTAGCACACTGCACCGTGGGGTCACAAGCACACCTGATGCTCTATTGCCCACTTTTCCTGGTCCCTTTCCCCCATGCACCTCAGTCCTTCATTCTGTTGGAATAGCTAATGCTACTTAATTAATCTGTTTTATAGGCACCAGTCTGTGGCAAGGACAACAGAGTGAGTCTGAGGGCACTTCACTATTCTCAACCCACTTGAAACTATTATGTAGGAATAAAAAGTGGTCTGTGTTGCCATTAAAGCCTAACACTGTGTTGCTTTGTCTCTGTGCTCATGTGCTCCTGGTTCTCTGTGTGCATTTAGGGCCAGATATACGACCGTTTTTGCGGTCGCAGAGGGTTTCAGACCCCTTTGCGACCGCAAAAAGCGAGTTAGCCATGTACTATTCCTATTTTGCGAGTCGCAAATTATTTGCGACTTGCAAAATAGGAATAGTGAGTCGCTATTAGGAAGGGGCGTTCTGAGGGCGTCCCTTCCTAATAGCGAGTCCTCCAGCTATGTATGACTCTTTTGCGACCGCAATTGCGGTCGCAAAACAGTCGCAGTTTACCACCCTTCTCAGAAGGGTGGTAAAGCACTCATAAATGGGAAGGGGTTCCCAGGGGACCCCTTCCCCTTTGTGAATGCAGGGGAAAATATTTTTTAAGGGCAGGCAGTGGTCCCAGGGACCATGTGATGGTACAACAAGCGGAACACCGGGCGGCGACGACCAACCCAACATGGCCACCGCTCTTGACCAACCCGGAAGCAGAGGAGGTGGTCTAGATGACGCAGTACATCGGGAAGACGTGCCCTGTGAAGAGGAATGGTGGGGAGCGAGAATGCGTTCAGAGGTGGACGAACGGAGCGGAGGAGCGGAGAGAGAAACGCGACAAGACCATCAGGAGGAGTGGGGAGTGAGCAGCGACATTCAGGCAGAAGAGGACGGCGTCTGGACCAAGGACCGGAAGAAGACGCAGGACGACCTCGACAGGAGAAGAAGGTGGAGACCGAAACCGCTCAAGGAGCACTGCGCACGAGACCGAGGCTTCCCCAGGAGACGCGGAGGCTGGGTCTTCCCTCACCACGTCCCAGGAGGGTCGTGGAGTCAGGCAAGTGCCAAATGCATGTTCGTTTTCTTAAAGGGCTGTGGGCACGACTGAAGGGCACTAGGGAGTGAGCACACCTATCCCTGCACTAGTCACTCACAACGTAGGACACTGGTGGCGGAGCACTTTCCCTCCCCCTTATTACATTTATATCCCAACAGTAGCCTGAGCCTCTCTGTTATTTTCTTTATTTTTTGGGTCACCGCTCGCCTGATACTCAGGGGGAAGAAGACCAGGAGCAAAGACAAAAGAAGAGCCAAAGACAAAAGGACCCAGTCTAACCACCAGACCCACCCCACCCCACCCCAGAGACTTTCTTCCTTATCCTTTGGAGTATGTGCTGTTAACATACCCTTTTCCTAAAATAAAAGAGAGAGGAGAGAGAACAAAATCCTGTGCATGTCTTGCCTAAAAGGAAGGGTGGGAGGTCCGGGTCGGGGTCCCACATTCACAGACCACTACCTGCCCTGTATTTTTTAAATGCATCCCGTTTTCCTTTAAGGAAAACGGGCTGCATTTAAAAAAAAAAAACTGCTTTATTGAAAAGCAGTCACAGATATGGTGGTCTGCTGACCCCAGCAGGCCACCATCCCTGTGAGGCTGGCCATTCCCAATGGGGTCGCAAATTGCGAGTGGCTAATGAATATTGATGAGCCTCGCATTTTGCGACCCCATTGGGAATCGCTAACAGTGTCTCTGACACTGTTGTACATTGGATTTAGCGCCTCGCAATTTGCGACTCGCAATTTGTCGCAAATTGCGAGGCGCTAAATCCAATGGCCGTACATCTGGCACCTAGTGTGCTTTGTAATGGCTAGAAATATTGGCTTTTTCAGGCGTGTTAAGAATTGGTAGCTCAAAGGGGCAGGCTTCTTCACACATGAAACAATATTTTGACATTTGTAATGGTCTTTTAGAGATGCATAGTGCATTAGACACATGACATATTATCTTTAACACTGCCTGCTAGATGCACGACTGACACCAGCCCTACTGGCTCATCAGAAGTGCTGTACCTCTGACTCTGACCCAACTCTACTAATTGTTGCCAGTGGTAGAGTGATTTTAATGATATTTGTAGCCCTGAGCAAGACTTATTTCAGATTCCTCTGTTAGGAAAACATTTGAATTTATTACCCATTTTCATGTAATTTAAGCCCTCATAATTCTAAGCAATATTGAATTATGTGGTCAGTTATCCAAAACAGGAGCAAACAAAAACAGCTGAACCCTCAATCCCGCCAGTGTCCACCAGCCAAATTACATGAAAAGAAGGCTTGAACAAGCATTGTTACAGCCATTTCTTTTTATGCATGGATCTAGATTGTTCAGTCTTGTGCCAATATATTAAATTGAATTCAGTTTCTCACTAGCCTGTTCCACCCAGTGTAGGAAAGACTTGGTAATTGAGACTTGGTGGGTGTTATTATGTTAAGTTATGTAGATTTATAGAGTTCACTATCAACTGGGAGGGTATCCTGGCGCTGAGCAGGTGTGAGCCTAGACACACCTAGGGCCTATTGGGACTACTAGAAAAGCCAGATCTTCAGCTACTTGGTGAATTCAAGGAGTGAGGAGGAGGCACTTATGTGAAGCATCAGATTGTTCCATAGTTTAAAAACAATGTAGAAGAAGGCTCATCCACCCGATCTGGTATTGCGCATGCATGGAATTTGTGCAAGTAGGAGTCCAGATGAGAGGAGGTGTCTGGAAGGTTTATGAACGCAGATGCACTTGTTGAGGTATGCTGGGCCACTGCTATGTAGTACCTTGAAAGTGTGGGTGAGGAGTTTTAATTGTGCTTTACTTGTGAATAGGGAGCCAATGGAGGTCCTTCAAGAGTGGTGTGATGGGAGGGTGGCGTGGGAAGTTGAGAGTGATTCTAGCCGCCAAGTTTTGTAAGGTCTGTGGCCTTCTGGTGAGTTTTTTGTTGATCCTGGCATAGAGGATATTTCCGTAGTCTAGCTTGCTTATGACCAGGTCATGCATGCCAGTTTTCCTGGTGTTGACTAGGAGCCCTTTGAAATCTTCCTCAGCATCTTCAGGGAATGGAAGCATGATGCTGTGACTGCACTGACATGGGCAGTGATGCCGAGTTTGCTGTCGATGATGATCCTGAGGTAATTGGTGTGGGTGTAGGTCCTAGCTCTGTTTTCTACCAGGTGGAGTCCCATGGTAATATTCTCTCTCGAAGATCACAAATTCCGTTTTTTTTTATTTTCAGCTTTAGACAGTTGGTCTTTATCCAGTAGGGGATTTCTGTCATGCAGGCATTGAACTTGATATGGGTCCTGGGCTTCTTGTCTGAGAGGGATAGAATGAGTTGTGTGTCGTTGTCATAAGAAAGGACATTGTTATCAAGAGAGCAAATAATGATGGCTACAGAAATCATGTATGCATGGAAGAGGGTCACACTCAGGGAGGGCTCTTGTGGAATTCAGCAGATAAGGTCGCAGGCGTCCAAGGTGTACAGTGCCTGGCTGACTGGGTCCTTCCAGCCAAGAAAGAGCAATCCATCAGAGTGCATATCCTTGGATTCTGAAGTTGCGTAGGCATTGGATGAGGATGGGGTGTGAGACTGTATCAAATGCTGCGGAGAGGTCTAGAAGGATGAGGTCTGTGTCTCCTCTGTCCAGATTCATGTGCGGATGTCATCCGTGGCAGCGATGATGACAAATTCCATGTTGTGGTTGGGTCTGAAACCAGACTGCTATTTAGAAATTTCTGGCCATTGAGGTAAATGGTGAGTTGTCTGTTGATAATTTTCTCTAAGATGATAGCAGGGAGATCAGTCTGTAGTTGGTGAGCATTGAAGAGTTCACCGAGAATTCTACAGCAATGGTAAGACACTTGCATGTTTACCAGCATTTGGGAAGGTCAGAGAAGAGTTGGTGGCATTCAGAATGGGTGTGAGCATAGCGTTTTTATGTTGTAGTCTTCTGAGGTAGACATGGTGGGGCAAGACTCTGGTGGGGCCCCTAAGTGAATGGACTTCATGGTGGTAGCGGTTTCTTCTGGGGTGATGACAGGCCGTGCAGTTAGCATTAGTTCTTTGTGTAAGATCATGAGATGTTTGGTGAGGTCTGTCAGGTCTGGTTGAAGGCTGCAGTTGCAGTAAATGGCAGTGATTTTGTTGCTGAAGAATTGAGAGAGCTTGTTGCAGAGGTCCTGTGAGGGAATGATCTAGTTGGAAGTGGCCGATTGTGAGGTGAATTCTTTCACAATGGCAAAGATTTCTTTTCTTCTCTTGGTGCTGGCATCGATGCGGTCCACTAGAAAAGTCCGTTTGGTGGTCTGAATCATTTGGTGGTAGCGCCTCAGGGAGGATTTGAATGTGCTCTTGTCTGCATTGTCCTTGCTCATTCTCCATTTGCGCTCCAGCTGTTTGTAGTGGCGTTTCATCAGTCTGAGTTCCTCCTTATACCACATGGCCTGGGGTCTGGATCTTGTTGTATTGTTGTGTTTGAGGGAAGCCAGGGAGTCTGTGCAAGAGGTGATCCAATTGTTGAAATTCATGGTGGCTTTTTGGAGGCTTTTGCTGTGTTCGGGTTGGTGGGTGTTGACAGCGGTGTTCAGGACTTGTCAGTAATGCTGTTCCAGTGTTGGTGGGCTGGTCTGGCTGTGGTGCATGTGATTTGGACCAGGACAAGGATGCTGAGCTTGTCGAGCACAAATCAGTCGGGGAACTGGTGTGGGCTTGTTGGCCCGGATTGATGCCGAAGTTGGTGAAAATAGGGTTCAGGAGGTGTCCGTCAACATGGGTAAGTCCCTTTACTTGTTGGATGAGGCCTAGACTTTGAAGGTCTTCAATCAGTGCTTTTGAGTTGTGGTCGGCGGCATCTTCCTGGTGGAAGTTCAGGTCTCCGAGTAGGACTTAATTGCTAGCATCAAGGTCCATTGGCGCGACAAAGTCCATGATGGTGTCAGGTGCAATGGCAGAGTTCAGTCAGGTTTCCATGAGAAAAAGTAGGGCAGGGGCAATGTTATGCAGCAGGTCCCAGATTTCTAGTGAGCCATTGCTGATGAGCATTCATGTGAGTGTGGAGTGTCATGTGGGTGTTTTCAGGGCTCTGTGAGTGTCAGAGAGAGGGGTGTTGGGCGCTGTCATTGCGGTGAATTTGGGTGTGGGTGAGGGCATGAAAACTTGCAGAAAGTGCAAGAGAATACTCTCTCTGTGTTATATGGTGCAGCGAGGCAGCAGCAGCAGCATGTGGAGCAGCGGCAGGGGTTGAGGGCATTGTAGGGCACAGCATGGAAGTAACAGGAATGGGAGGGCTAGGCTTCCTGGTGCTGGGTGCTGACCAGGTGCCGATGGGTGCAGATGGGCTTGCCTTCGGCACACCTTTGGCACTCCAGCTGTGCACCTGCTGCGGGCATTGCTGCGTGTCCACACTGTTGCAGCCTTTCAGTATGTCCTGGGAGGGGAATTGAGTGATGTCACTTCCTGTGTGGATGAATGATGGGTAATCCAGTGATGTCACTTCCTGTGAAGCCCTCGTCGATGGGATCTTTGATGATGACGCAGGACCTCATACCACAGCCTCACTGCATGTTGGAGCAGATGCACCGATTCGGCTGTGCACCGCATCTTCAGTGTGGATCCTTGCAACACTCCACAAACCAGGATTTAAGGTACTCTGTTCAGCATGCCTAACCGGGTCCCTGTAGCCCACCAACACTCGATCGCGGTCTGCCTTAACCTGTGACTTTGTCCTATTCCAGTGTGATCAGATATCCACAGTTGGAGTTTTGTGCCTTTTTTCACTATTTTCACTGAAATCTTTAAAATTGCATATCTCCGGTTCTACTAAATGAATTGTTGTAATTTTGGTCATGTTTCATTTATTAAAGAAGACTATGTTTCTAACTTGGTGTGGGATTCTTTTTGTGTTTTGTTTTTCACTTCATTACTGTTTGAAGTGGTCTACAAATACTGTACATATTGCTCTAAGTTAAGCCTGACTGCCCTTTGCTAAGCTACCAGAGGGTTGAGCACAGGTTAATTTAGGGTTGGCTTGTGTCTCATCCTGACAAGGATGTTGGTTGTTGCTTGAACAGGGCTCACACCCCAGTCAACCAATAACCCACATTCTTACAGAGGTCTTGTCTGAGAAGGTGAGTATGAGTTGTGTACCATGGGGTTTAGGAGAGGATGTTGATAGTGTATGCTCAGATGATTTTGGCAAGCTGGATCACGTATACATTGAAGAGCGTGGAACTGAGCGATGAACCTTGAGGCACTCTGCAGATGACGTTGCGGGATTCTGTGGAGTAAGATTCCGGGCTGATAAATTCTGATCTATCCATTAAGAAGGAGGAGATCCAGAGAAAAGGGGGTGCTTAAATGCCAATCTTGTGCAGGCATCTGATGAGGATCGGGTGTGAGACTGTGTGTGAAATGCTGCAGAGAGGTCCAGGAGAATGAGAGCTGCTGTTTCTCCTCTGTCAAGGAGCATGTGGATATAGTCTTTGATATGGGATCACTGCTGTTTCTGTGCTGCGGTTGGCCATGAATCTGAACTGTGTGGCGTTGAAGAGCTGGTGATTGCTCAAGTGGTTGGTGAGGCAACAGTTGATCAGTCTCACTAAGACCTTTGCCAGGGATGGTAGGAGCGAGATAGGTCTACAGATGGAAAGTCCGGCTGAGTGAGTGGATAGGTTACTGAGCATCGGCTCTTTGTCAGACACCGTTCAGTCGTGTGGAATACTTTAATCGGTTCTCTAACTGCCAGAGAAGACTGCTGATTGATCACTATAGAAGTGAGGTGGAGTGTGATCCTGTATCATTCACAAAGAAGGCTCACCAAAACTGAAGAATTGGTTTTGACTTGTGCATGGGGTGGGTGCATTTTGTTTTCCCCAGGTCATTCCCATGAGGAGACTCATGAAGGTTATCATGAGTTGCCTGGGAGACACATGGAGGTTATCCTGAGTTGCCTTGCTGTTCCTGACAGCAGCTAGACCATAAATCCACAAAACCATCTCCTAATCTTTGTATGATCTTGCTAGTCATTTTAAAAGTAAGAATTCCACCTTGTCTTTTCTTTTCAGTTTTTCTTTTTGCTTTACAGTAAATGCATACCTACAAGCCATTGTCCATACCATTATGTAGGATTATTACATGGATGTGATGGTCTTTGTAGCTGATGTTGGTATGTCAATTGTTGATATACTGTGTAATCCATGGAACTGTTCTTTTGTAAACTGCTTGCATGCAGTAGTAACTGTTCCTATGTCTTGTTTGCTCAAAATAAAATTGCCAAAATGAATAAGTAAAATATATACATACACGTGCAGACACACAGGGGCCGATTCCGATCTCGGCCGGTAGGGCACCGAATCGGATTCAGCTTAACCGGATCCCATTCGGAGCCCTCTTTCCCGACCGATTCGTACGTGCGTCCAGCCGAGCGAGTACGATGCGAGCGCACGCGAAATCGCCGACCGACTTGTTCGCGGGTCCGAAGCGCTCCGACCGACTCGCACGGACACGACTTGCACCGCGCGATGGAGACGTTCCCCGGCCGGGTAAGTACGATGCGCGCCGCGAGCAGTCTGACCGACTCACGCCGTCCGGCTCGAAAGAGCAGTGGGAGCCGCACTTTGGGGGTCCGTGTCGGACCCCCCTGTACGTGTAGCCACGCGAGTCGCACACAGGGGGGACCCATGGGTCCCCCCTACCTGTGCATGTACGCCGTGAGTCGCTTCGAGGCGTACCCGCTGTAGGGGGCACCCTTGTTCGCCTCACACCCATTGGGTCAATGGGAGCCCGCGTACGCGTTGTACGTCTGGCTCCCATTGACTCAATGGGAGTCCGACCGACTCGAGTCCGATTGCATGCGTGCGCATCGTACTCATTCGGTCGGACTGCCAGAGTCCGATTCGGTCGGAAATCTCTCCGGGTCCGGCTCGGTCGGTGAGATTTCTGGCCTGAATCGGAATCGGCCCCACACTCTCTCTCTCACACACACACACACATACACACACACACACTCTCTGACATGCTGCAGACAAATCCAAATCTATCAAATACCAGTTTCTAAATATAATATTCAAAATGAACATATTTTTGAAATAGAAAGAAGATGTACATGCGTGTGTTCGTTGGCCTTTTGTGACTAACATTATGACTCATGGATCGTCGAACAAGTCTTTTAAAGTCATGCTACATTAGCTCAAGTCTAGAAAATGTAAACTTAGTACATGGAGAAACAATTATTACCTCTCTCGGCTATGGCATCATTGATAATGAGCGGTAGGCTCTGTTTCTTCATGCAATTGTATTTTTTGTCTATATTAAAGGATTTGAAAATCCATAGTTTATCTTGCAGGATATTATTAGTTTTCTGGAAATGAGAGAATGAATCTATATGAAGCCAACGCAGTACATTTCATAAGTCAGTTCATTGACAATGATACATTGAATCCAGTGAAAGGAAATACTTTCCTGCAACCTTTATCTGATCATTCAATTCAGAGAAGGAGCTTCAATCAATTTTAAACAAAATGCTTTCATTTAAATATATAGCTCTTTATGGTGAAAATGTGGGTTTGTGTGCATTACAATGTTAAAAAAATCATGATCATACGGGAAGTTAGCTGAAGAGAAACTAAATTATGCAAACACTTACCAGCAAAGTAAAGTTTGTAACATCACACATGGAAATTAAATTCGGAAACGTACAGTAGAAATATTATTATTTTCACAGCACATTGTTTAATAACTTGCTTAGAGACGAGGGCATTCTGCCTTATGAGACCATGAATTGCATTTTTTTGTTATGCACCTCAGTGACTTTAATTTGTTTTATTTTCTTATTGAGGCTTTATGTAGAGATCTCACTTTCATCTGGCTCCCTCGGAGAACTGAAACTGAGCAATTGAAATGAGAATGACAGAGGTGCAGAATCGAGTGAGGTTCAGTTACCTAGAATCTGTCTGTAAAGTACAAACAGAGGAAACCTGATTGACAAAGGTAAACTTACACTTTTGTGTAAGTTTATGTTTTTTGTATTTACAATCTAAGAGTTGATAGTAAGTTCATGACTGGGAAGATTCCGCAGTCGGGGCAGCGAACTCCACACACAAAAAATAGGCCTGTCCTTAAAACAAACAAATCAACAAAATGGCTGACTCATTCTAAATTTATTCCACAGGAAATACAGGATTAGAGGCCTAATTATTGTTCATAAATGAATATGTTTGACAGCACTACTTAGATATACATTATAGCGAGCACAGGACACCCCCACCTACATATTTTGCACCTGTCCCATATACAATACCTACTACACAGCAAAAACTAGAAAAGACAAAAAAGAACAACGAAAGCTCTAGAGCTGTTTCAAAAAGTCCATTACAATGAGAAACACAGGGACATATTTACAAGGGGATTGTGCCAACGGAATGTCACTTTTTACGACGTTCCAGTGGCACAATGCCCTGCACCATATTTACAAAGTGGTGTTAAGCCACGTTTTGTGGCTTAACTGCACTTTGTATACATGATAGAATATAGCACATTACAACGCGATGTATTACATCGCGTGCTTTTACAACACGGTCGTTACAACGACCACGTTGTTAGTGCGCGATACATTTACATCGCAAGTCATTACAACGACTTGCAGTAGGGGGCACGCTGGACTTAGGAATAGTATTATTTACTATTCCTACTCCAGTTTGCGCAACAGTATGGAAGGTGTTGGAAGTCATTTCCAATACCTCAGCGGCCCCTACAGCAAGTTGTTGTAATGACTTGCGATGTAATGCATCCCGTACTAACAACGCAGTCGTTGTAACGACCACGTTGTAATAGTACTGCGATGTAATGACAGCGTTGTAAGCGCTGTTTCCCACATGATACCCTTTCACACAGTTTTCTGCATGAAAGGGGTGTGTAATGGTTGTTGCTGTGGGCATTCCACCGCAAAACCGATTGCTTTTTGACGCTGCCCCATATTTACAAGGATTTGTGAATCTGAGGCAGCGCCAAAAACAAACTCCATGAAATAGCAGGCATTAGATTGGCAAACGAGGAGAAATATTTTTATTTCTCCACGTTTTTGCTTTTTTTTATATATGGTGCAGAATCCAGCACTCATAGAAAGAGCAAAACGCCTGCACATAAACAAGAATTAAATATTGATGATTATCTAATTGTATGTGTGCTGCAGAAGGCAGCACACATAGAAGTAACAAATCACCATTATTGATTGTTTATGTGCAGGAAGGGACACCTTCCTGCACATAAATAATCATTCCCTGCAACGCAGCTGTTATAATCTCGTGCATCAGTGCTCGCCCTTGGAGTGTGGAATGCGGAGCACTGAGCACGAGACAGAGGAGTAGAATGTAAAATGACAGTTGGAGGATGGCGGCTGCTGAAGAGCTGCTCATGAGGGAGTCTCTCTGAATAAAAGGGATGTTAAATTGAAGTCATATAGCAGGGAGAGTGTGGATTTGGTTGTTTTTTTATTTATTGCGGTGATTGCGTACAAGAAGATTTTGGGGAGGGTTTATGTGGCTAAAAAAGGAGCACCTTTATTTGGTCTTATTCACCAGTTCGCCATGGGTATTCAGTTACATCTGAGTGCTCATAAGCAGGTTGTTATGGTTGGTGCAATGACAAAAGGAAAAGATATTATTCAAGCATTTTTTGAGGTATTCACAGAGAAACTGGGAAAGCTGAAGGGTTTCAAACATCAGATCGTTTTGCGTAAGGGATGTCAACCCGAAGTACACAAAGTCCGTAGTTTACCTTTGGCAGTGAGAGATGGTGTTAAAGCTGACATTGAAAAGTTGCTGGATGCTGACACCATAGAAGGTATCTCGTCGTCAGAATGGTTAGCACCCATTGTCGGTGCATGCAAGTCAGATAAATCTGTTAGAATGTGCATTGATCTGCGTGACCTCAATAATGCCATTTGGGTAGACAGGCACTCTCTGCCCAAAATGTATGAGATGATTGCCTTGGCGGGAAAAAAATAAATGGTTTTCCTTTCATCTGCATATCACCAAATTGAATTACAGGAGGCCTCTGGGCATTTAACATCATTCATTACGCCATTTGGTGTGTACAGTTTTAAAAGAATGCCTTTTGGTCTCGCATCAGCTTCATCAGTTTTTCAAAGGCTTATGCAAAAAACTTTTGGTGATGTCAGGAGTAAATTATTTTCAAGATGACATTTTGATATGTGGACAGAATTAAGAAGAACATGATGTAAAGTTGAAGGATGTGTTGCAAAGAATACGCAACAGTGGTTTGACTGTTAAAGTGGAGAAATGCAAATTGAAAGTTAGTAGTGTGATGTATCTAGCCCTTACCATTGATGCTGATGGGGTTAGACTCCGAGAGAAATTGGTGAACAGCATTGTCAACACTTTGGTGCCTAGGAACAAGGATGATTTGAAAACTTTTTTGGGGGTGATTGAATTCTATGCCAAATATGTAGCAAATTTTGCAGACAAAACAAAGTGTATGAGGGGGTTGCTAAAAAAATACAGCAATTTTGAATGGGATAGTGCGTGTCGTTTAGGTAGCTTTGACATTAAATGCAAAACCTTAATTTCAACTGATGCCAGAGTGTATGGATTAAGGGGCATTCTACAGAAATACAGAATGATGAGGAAGTAGTTATAGCTTATGCTTCATGTACATTATCTGAGGTAGAATAATGTTATTCTGCTATTGAAAGAGAAGTGTTGGCAGTCTTTTGGGCTGCCAGACATTTCAGGACATTTGTATGGGGCATACCATTGGTGATAAGAACAGACCGTAAACCATTGATAAATGTGTTTTCTCCTAAAGGTTCAGGTATAACGTCATCAAGAATTGCCAGGTGGGTGGCAAATTTGCAGGAATATAACTTTTCTATGCAATTTGTTTCTGGGGTAAAAAATGTATTTGCTGATGCCTTATCAAGGAATGAGATGTTACCGGAAGTAAAGTTGCATTCTGGTGATGATTTCTAAGAATTTGGGTGGATTGCAGCTGTAGAGTGTTTTGATGATTAGTACTTTCCACTAATGAATGGATGGATGCTGTAAAAGATGACATAACATTATCCAATTTGAATAAGTGCATTAACGTAGGATGGTCCATAGATACGTCTGGTGTGAAGGATTACGTTCAGGTAAAAGATTAATTGTGTGTTGATGAATAGGGTGTAAGGAGAGGTTGTAAACTTATTTCCCCAGTGAAATTGATAGACAAAATTGTAGAATGTGGTCATCAAGTACATTTTGGTAGGAGCAAGACAAAAAGTAGGCTTAGGAAATACTTTTAGTGGCCATGGATGGACAGGGATGTAGAGAGTGTTGCCAAGGAGTGCAATTTGTGTGGAAACAGTGATAAAACTTTGAAGACACATATGCAGACACTACAGCCAGTAGAGTATCCTGGTATTCCATGGGCAAAGGTGGCTGTGGCCATTATGGGTCCCATTGATATTGTAGGGAATCGCAACAGATTTGTAATTGTCATGATGGATTATTATTCCAAGTGGTTTGAAGTTGAATTTGTGCAAGAAGTGTCCAGCAAATCTGTTATACAGTTCATGGAAAAGTTGTTTATCAGAGAAGGTTCTCCTGATGAATTGGTTTCTGCTAATGGACATCAAGTTTGTTGTCAGGAAATGGAGATGTATTTAAGCCTAAGAAATGTAAGACAGCTGTGACCAGTCCCAGGGCCAATGGTCTTGTGGAAAGGATGAACAGGATTGTAAAGGAGAGTATTCAAATGGCTGTTGGCAGTGGGAAGGATGTTATAGAACATGTAAATCAGATGATATGGGTGTGTAGGACTAGTGTTCATTGTATCACAAGACTAACGCCTTTTGAATTGATGAGGGGAAAAAAACCAAAGTTAGCCATGTCCATATCAAGGGAATTTTGACATAGATCTTGATGAGCTACAGAAGAAGGTAGTTGAGAAACAGAGGACTTATAAGGGTATTTGATAACGGTTGCAAAGTTAAAAAATGTGATGTCAGCAGTGGGCAATTAGAAAAGGTGAAATTGCCACGGTGTATGAAGAAGGGTAAATCATCTTTTTCCGAACCCAAAGTTTTGAGAAGAGTGGGTAAAGGTTATGTTGAATTGGATGATGGGTCCAGGTGGAGTAAGATCAGGTTGGTGAAAGTGGGCGATGGTTGCAAAAAAAGAAATGTTCAAATGGAATGCAGTGATAATCATATAACGAGAGGTGGTGATGAACAGGAAATGTTACCACCAGTCATGAGTTCAAGATGGTGTGGTGGTACAAAAAGGAAAGCTGTTTTTCCTGGAAAATATAGGGATTTTGTGTGCAAATATTGATGCATTATATACGGTCATTATCTTGCATAAGTCGAACGTGTAGAATATAGGTTGATCAATTCTTTTGTTTATCTATTTGTTTTGCTTGTTGTTTTCATTGTTTTGTTTTACATATTTTGTTTTTGATATATTTTTTGATTGCTGAAAAAAGGGACATATGTTATAATCTCGTGCATCAGTGCTCGTGCTTGGAGTGTGGAATGCTGAGCACGCGAGAGAGGGGTGGAATGTAAAACAACAGTAGGAGGATAAGTGGCTGCTGAAGAGCTGCTAATGGGGGAGTCTCTCTGAAAAAAAGAACTTGACATATCACATGTGTGCATGTGTCACTATGAACGTACCGCAGCAGACACCCTTGCACTTTGGCGCAAGGGTGTCTGTGTTGGTGCTTGGCAGCTATTTTTAGTGCAAGCGCGAGGAAAAACTCAGGGGTGTGCCATATTGTTGTAAATGCGGCGCATCCATGTGTTTTAGAAATAACGGAGAGCGGCGCTTGGAAATTTGCCGCAGCGCAGCACTCCACCATTTCCTTGTAAATATGCCCCACAGTTCGCCATTTCTATGAAAATAGGCCTCTTCAGAGTCCAAATTCCCAGGACCATCATCAGGACAAGGTGAGGGCCATACATTTCCTCTCTTACTGGTGCTGATGAAGAACTCAGTGAAGCGAAAAGCGGCATAGAGTGGAAAGGTAATGAAAAGGAGCAATCCAGAAGACAAGAAGTATAAAACAATGAGAAACAACATCAAGAATGTTCAAGACGCCACATCCCACAATACAAAAGAATTACAATTGATGCAGCTTTGCATTTATGGCCTCCGAGTTTATGAGGTAAAACATTTAGTGTCAAAACAAAACTAACAGAATGACAGAAGTCTCTGCTAATCTCGGGAGCACAGGATACAGGTGTAATACATCCTAGTCCATACAGGTTTTTTTAATGCTGGTAAAAAAATCTAGAAAGTATAAGTGACATGTGGACCAATAATATTGTGTCACTTTCCCACTTTGATAGTAAAACACTTCTGTGAAGAGTTTATGGTCCAGAGACATTTGTTATATGCATTTGTACTAAAAATATTATGTGCGTATCACCAAGAGTGACCTATCCAAAGCGTCAATCCTTTCCTAATGTTTGTAGATCAGGCAACATTAGTTTACGGAAAAAACGAGAGATGAGGGCAAAGAGAACCAGACTGATCTCACTTTACCTTGGAGGTAAACATTAGTGAAAGGTTTGTGGACTCACAAAATTGCTGATCAAATACCAAAATGTTGATTTATTTCTTTGAACGCAAGTGGCCTCCAATAGTCAATTATTGTGACTAGCTTCGAGAAAGTCGGCTACTTCCTATTTGTGAACTACTAAAAATGTGGGAATCTTTTTTAAAAACTGCCATATTTACTGAACATCAATGGTTTTGCATGAGTGAAATCTAAGTCTAAATATAATGTTCCTGAAACCTTTGCTTTTTTTCAGTGAATTTCTAAGGTTTTTCTAATTCTATTCCTAACTATATCATCCATCTAACCTTTGTTTTTTACTGAATTTCTATGGTTTTTTAAATTCTATTTCCTAACTATAAGGTTCCTGTAACCTTTGTTTTTTTCAGTGAAATTCAATGTTTTTTTTGCATTTTTCATTTCCTAACTGTAAGCTGTACCCTTTGAGAGTGGGTGTGTGAATGGCTGTATAGGTAGGTGAGTGGGTGTGTGAGTTTCTGGGTGGGTGAGAAAGTGCATTTGTGAGTGTCTGAACAGGTCTGTGGGTGGTTGTGTGAGTGTCTGAACAGGTCTGTGGGTGGTTGTGTGAGTATCAGAATGGATCTGTGAGTGCATCTGTAAGTGTCTGAGTGGGTCTGAGAGTGGATGCATGAGTCTCTGAGTGGATCTGTGAGTAGGTACATGAGTCTCTGAGTGGGTCAGTGAATGGGAACATGAGTGTTAAAGTGGGTCTGTGAGTGGGTGGATGAGTGTCTGAGTGGGCCTGTGAGAGCATGCCAGAATCTTCAAGTGGGTCTGTGAGTGAGTGCATGTGTGTCTGAGTGGATCTGTGAGTGGGTGTATAAGAGTCTGAGTGGGTCTCTGAGTGGGTGTGTGAGTCTCTGTGTGGATCTGTGAGTAGATGCATAAGTGTGTGAGTGGATGTGTGAGTCTCTGAAAGGGTCTGTGAGTGTGAGTCTCTGAGTGGGCCTGTGAGTGAGTGAATGAGTGCTTGAATGGATCAGTGAGTGGGTGCGTGAGTGTCTGTGTCAGTGGGTATGTGAGTCTTTGAGTGGGTCTGTAATTGGCTGTGTTTGTGGGTCTGTGAGTGGGTGCATGAGTGTGTCTGTGAGGGGGTGCGTGAGTGTTTAAGTGAGTCTGTCAGTGGGTGCACAGTAATAAAGGTAGGGGGGCTCATAGGAGCAGGTCCTCATGCAAGCTCGCCCATCACAGTCCTCCTGTTAAGCTTGCCTGCAGCCCACTAGTCTCTCAGTTTTCTCCTAGTTTTTGTGCATCTTGTCTGCTTGCTCCTGCCCTCAATGTTGCCTCTTTCTGCTCATTCTGCCTGTTATTTTCTGTTTGCTCCTGACCTTTATTCTGCCTCTTGCTGCTCATTTCTGACTTCTATTTTGCCTCTTGCTGCTCGAATCTCACCTCTATTTTGACTCTTTCTGCTTATTCTGCCCGTCATTTTGCTTCTTTCTGGTCTCTCCTGGCCTTTCTTTGCTTCTTTCTGACCTTTAATCTGCCCCTTTCTGCTAGGTTTTCACCTTTTTTATGCCTTTTTCTGCTCATTGCTGACCTTTCATTTTCCTCTTTCGTGCTCATGGCTGACCTTTATTTTGCCTCTTTCTACTCATTTCTGACCTTTATTTTGCCTCTTACTGCTGGTGCCTGACACCTATTTTGCCTCTTTCTGCTCATTTCTCAGCTTTATTATTCATCTTTCTGCTCCCTTCTGACCTTTATTTTGCCTCTTTCTGCTCATGTCTCACCTTTATTCTGCCTCTTTCTGCTCTTTTCTGACCTTTATTTTGCATCTTTCTGCTTGTTTTTTACCTTTATTCTGCCTATTTCTGGTTGTTTCTGACCTCTATTTTACCTCTTCCTGCTAGTTCCTCACCATTATCTTGCCTCTTTCTGCTTGTTTCTGACCTTAATTCTGTCTCTTTCTGATAGTTTCTCCCCTTTATTGTGCCTCTTTCTGCTCGTTTCTCACCTTTATCATGCCTCTTTCTGCGCGTTGCCGATCTTTATTCTGCCTCTTTCTGCTAGTTTCTAACGCTTTATCACGCCTGTTTCTGCTCGTTTCTGACCTTTATTCTGCCTCTTTTTGCTCCCTTTTGTCCATTCCCCCAGGACCACAGGGGGAGCCTCAAGGCCTTTGCAGTGCCAGCTGGCTCCCCTCCTCCTGCAGGAGCCAGCATTGCAGCTGCACACAGGGAGCTGCTGGAAATGCAGCTCCCTACATGCAGGAGCAATAGATTTATCCCTTTCCCTACCCTCATCTCTGCGGGCAGGGAAAGAGATGAAACCTCCGCTTCCAGCATGCAGGAGCACTTTAGCAGCTCCCGCCCACTGGAACCGGAGTGTTTGCTTTAGCTTGACGAGAGCTGTCATAGATCCCGCCAAGGAAAAGCAAGCAGCTATGTCCCGGGGATGGGCACCCCAGGACATAGCAGGAGCTGGTTCTGGTAATGGCGGTCCCCAGGGCCATTATTGACTCCAGGAGGTGGGGCCACATGGCCCCCCTTCTTTTATTTTCAAGGGCCTGCCCCACAGAAGTGGTGGTCCCCGGCACCAAGGACAGTCTTGGAGGTGTGCCACGTAGCCCCTCTCTTATTATTTTGGACATGTTTTGCCTCTGGAAGGTGGTGGTTCCCAGGTCCTGGGGGGTGTGGGCTTAGGTGTTTTCCTAGCCCCAGGTAGGTGGTGGTCCCCGGGGCTCGGAGGGGTCTGTGCGCCCTCCCATCAATGTTTCAAAAGTCCTGGGGAGGTGTTGTCCCCTGGGCTCATAGAGCTCGTGGAGGAGGGGCCCCAGGTGCCCCCCTCCTTTTTTGATAAATGAAGCCCCAGGGAGGTGGTGGTCCCCGGGGCTCGGAGGGGTCTGCGCGGCCCCCCATCAATGTTTCAAAAGTCCTGGGGAGGTGTTGTCCCCTGGGCTCATAGAGCTCGTGGAGGAGGGGCCCCAGGTGCCCCCCTCCTTTTTTGATAAATGAAGCCCCAGGGAGGTGGTGGTCCCCAGATAAGCATGAGAGCCTGCACTTTTTTTAATGTTCACTGGAGTCGCGAATCCTCCGTGATTTTTGGCAACATTTTCACAAAAATGCTTTTTGACCTGGCGGGGTCCTTCTGGGTCCCCAACACCAGAGCTAAGGAGTCCGGGTATTCCTACCCTGCCCCTTTTTCTTTTTTTATTAACCTTTTTCAGGGACTCAGCTGAAGTGGGTCCCAAGATGGCTGCCAACACTTCCTGGTTGAAGTTTTGCCAATCAATCAGATCTCAGCACGAGATCGGGCAGGTTCATGGAGCATGCGCATTCCTAGGTACCCAAATTATTTTTCTTTAATATCTCCCAAACTACTGAATGGATTGGCACCAATTTACACAAAGGTAGCTTTCTGTACCAACAGCTACATGTCTGCCAAATTTGGTGTAATTCCGTTCAGCGGTTTGGGCTGTATTCATTTCTAAAATTCGGCAGGACACACCCTCGACCCCATCTTCGCAGGAGGTAACAACATCCACACCACGCAACCCCCATGGATGGATCACCACTGAGTACACTTCCACGTCGACAAACCCACGGCGCCCAAACCTAAACCCCGCCCTCCACGAAGAAACTGGAGCAAGATCACCCAGGAGCAGCTCAACTCCGCCCTCAACCGTGAGGCCGCCGCCACCTCAACCGACACCAACCTCGCAGCCAAAGAACTCCACAGATGGATCTCCAACTGCGCAGACAAGCTCGCACCCCTACGTAACCCTGACAAACAGCGCCCCAGGAAGGCCACCTGGTTCACCGCCGACCTCCAAGAATCCAGGCACACCTGCAGACGTCTCGAGAAGAAGTGGAGAAACAGCAAATCCTCGGAAGACCGGACCACCTACAAGAATGCCATGACCGAATACCACCAACGCATCAGATCCACCAAAAGGACCTTTATCCAGAACAAGATCCTTGCCAACTTCAGCAACTCCAAGGAACTCCTCAGCATCATCCAGGAAATCACCGAACCCCCCAGTGAAACCACGGACATCACCCCCTCCCAGGACCTCTGCAACAGGCTCAGCTCCTACTTCCATCTGAAGATCAAGGGCCTCTATGACAACTTCAACGACCAGACACCTGACTCCGAAACCGCTCCATCCTCCAGCAACGCCAGTTGGCCCACCATCTCCTCCTGGACCCCAGTCACCACCAAAGACACTGCATCAACCATGAAAGGTATCCACTCAGGAGCTCCCACAGACCCCTGCCCCCCGCACATTTTCCACAGGGTCGCCGCCACCATTGCTCCAGAACTACAGCGCACCATCAACACCACCTTAAAAACCGGCATCTTCCCCGATGACTGGAAACGCGCTGAAGTCAGACCCCTACTCAAGAAGTCATCAGCAGACCCCACAGACCTCAAGAACTACCGACCCATCTCCCTCCTCCCTTTTGCGGCCAAAGTTACAGAGAAGACCGTCAACGTCAAGCTAACAAAATTCATAGAAGAAAACTCCATCCTCGACCCCTCCCAATCCAGATTCCGCAGCAACCACAGCACGGAGACCACTCTACTCGCAGCCACAGATGACATCCGCACCCTCCTCGACCAAGGACACACCGCAGCCCTGATCCAACTCGACCTCTCTGCAGCCTTTGACACCGTCTCCCACCGCACGCTAACCACCAGACTCCACGAAGCCGGCATTCAGGAAACCACCCTCGACTGGCTCCGCTCCTTTCTCGCCGGCAGAACCCAAAGAATCAGACTTACACCCTTCCTCTCCGAACCCACTGAAATCAACTGCGGAGTACTCCAAGGATCGTCGCTCAGCCCCATGCTCTTCAACATCTACATGGCCCCCCTTGCCACCATCGTCAGACAGCATGGACTCAGCATAGTATCCTATGCCGACGACACCCAGCTCATCCTCACCCTCACCAAGGACCCCATCACCACCAGACTCAACTTCCAGGAAGGGATGAAAGATGTAGTATCCTGGATGAGCAGCAGCTGCCTGAAGCTCAACTCGGAGAAGACAGAGGTACTCATCCTCAGACCCTCCCCCTCTGCATGGGACAACTCCTGGTGGCCACTGCCCTCGGCAGCCCCCCAACCCCACCCAAAACCTCAGCATCGTTCTCGACTCCTCCCTCTCCATGACCCAGCAGGTCAACGCCGTCGCCTCCACCTGCTTCAACACCCTCCGCATCCTCCGAAAGACCTTCAAATAGATCCCCCCAAATCAAGGAAGACCGTCACCCGCGCACTTATAACCAGCAGACTGGACTACGGAAGCGCCCTCTACGCCGGGATCAACAAGTCTCTTCTCCACAAACTCCCGACCATACAGAACACCACAGCCAGAATCGTCCTCGGCATCCCCGACATGAACACATCACCCAGAACCTGCGCAACCTTCAGTGGCTCCCCTTCGAGAAAAGATTAACCTTCAAGATACTCACCCACGCCTACAAATGCCTCCACAACACCGGACCCCAACATCTCAATGACAGAATATCCTTCCACGTACCCAAGCGGCACCTCAGATCCGCCGACCTCGTCCTCGCCAAACCCTAGCGCATCTGCAGAGCAAGAACGGGTGAAAGAACCTTCTCCTACATCACGGCCAAGACTTGTAATGAGCTTCCGATCAACATCAGGCATGCCCCCACTCTGCACATCTTCAAGAAGGCCCTCAAGACCTGGCTCTTTGACTGACCGGCGCTGCTCCCCCCCGCAGTGCCTTGAGACCCTCTCGGGTGAGTAGCGTGCTTATAAATTTCCTGATCGATTGATTCAATTCCTATGTGAATTATCCTGGGAAACACATTTTTTTACCCCCCTTTTTCTCGGCCCCCGCTTGAGAGATTGCACCAAAACCTTAAATGCTCAATAGGCACACGTTTTTTTTGAAAATGTCGTGATGATTCAAAAACGTGTTTTTTTATGGAAACATGGTCCTATATATAAGTACATACTGAGCTGAGCTAACTATGACTTGAGCCCCCGCAATGCACTGCTTATGACCTCACGTATTACATCACTCATGATATGGTCAGTGACATCACTGATGACATCTCAAATGACATCACTGATTACATCATCCACATAATCTCTGATGCAGCCACTCACACCCCCATGTAACAATTTATACTCCCACTCCAACTTTCACACTACCATTCTCGAAACCATCGACACACCCATACCAGTACGTACATACGCACTCACTGATTCATAGGTCTAGACACACATCCACTCACTCACCCATACAGCCACTCATACCCCTGTTCACACACTAATACAGCCACTCATACACCTATACAGCCACTCACACACTGTCAGACACTCATAGAACTACTCACACACCTACTCACTCACCCATAGAGCCAACCACAAAGCCACTTACTCACCTATACAGTTATACATACACCAACTCACTTATTCATACAGATACTAACACATACTTACTCACCTATACAGTCACTGACGCAAGCCCACACTCACCCATGCAGCCACTCTCACAATCACTCACTCACACACACAGTCACTTATATGCTCCAACACTCATGTATACTGCCTTCCACATATGCAGTTACTCACCCATATAGCACTGACACATCCATTCACTCACCGACACAGCCATATGCACACTCACTCACCAATGCAGCCCCTCTCAGACATACTCATGAAGCCATACAGCCAGTGATTCACCCAGTCACTCATCCATGCAGGGAGTCACACACACTCTCGCCCACCCACACAGATACTCATATACCGATACAGGTACTCAGACAACCAATCAATAACCCATATGGGCACTCATGGACCTACTGACCAACCCATACAGCCACTTACACACCAACTGACTGACACAGACATTCACACAGATTAGTCACTCACCCATACCTTCACTGAGACACGTGTAATCACTCACTTATACAGTCAGTCAGGCACCCACTAAATCATCCATACAGACACTCATACACCCATTGATACATCAATACACCTTGGTGTATATATATTTAACGCTCATAACCTTTTTAGAAACACTCACAATCACTGGATGATGTAATCAGTGATGTCTTTTGAGATGTCATCAGTGATGTCATCAGTGATGTCACTGACCATATCATGAGTGATGTAATATGTGAGGTCATTAGCAGTGCATTGCGGGGGCGTGAGTTATAGTTAGCTCAGCTAACTATAACTGCTGAATTTCTCTGGTTTTGTGCGAGTGATTTGTCAGCCTAACTCTAACATCCCTGGAACCTTTGTTTTTTTTTCAGTGAATATCTAATGCTTTTTAATCCTATTTCCTAACTGTAACAGGCCTGTAATCTTTGTTTTTTTCAGTGAATTTCTAAGCTTTTTTTTAATGCTAATTCCTAACTATGACTTACCTGTAACTTTTGATTTTTTCAATGAATTTCCATGGTTTTTTAAGTAGCAATGGTCTTTGCAGAATGGTCTGGAAAGGGAGCAGGGCATCTGATTAGCTCTCAGAAATCCTGCTGAGTAGGAATTATAGAAAGTACCAGGAGGGCTTCTTGGTCCCCAAGGTCCTTTAGCATCCAAGAAAGCTTTATTCCTCAACCACTAGTGTGCCATGAGACGGGGGTTGAAGAGTGGTACAGGAAGGGGTGTGTCCTCAGACCACCTCTTAACAAACTGACTGTGTGGAACTTGCTGGAGGTAACAAGAGGGATACTTGGCCCCCAAATACCCTCAATAGCCAAGGGGACTTCATCCCCCAACTAGAACTATGCCATGAGGCACGTTTGCAGAGTGATACAGAAAGGATGTCCTTGATGACTGCACAGGTAGTGCCTGTATGATTCTATGAGTGCCATTGCCAAGGACAGACTGCGAATACTGGGTGGTTTTGACAAAGTGTAAAACACATATATAGACATATTTGACATAAAGTTTCAGTGTAGCTATTTAGTAAGATACTAATGTAACTTTTCCCTTTGTATTCATTTGTTGAAATAACTTCAGCAAAAATGCATTTTACTTCTTCATAGCAACACCGGAGGACGCAATGACATCAGTAGTCATGAATACAAATGAAAAAGTATAAAACAGATATATAGACATATTTTACACAAAGTTTCTGTCTAGCTGTTTAGTAACATATTGGTTTAACTTTATTTTAACAACATATTTGTAAAAAAAACAACAGTTTCAAAAAATGACTTTCAACATGTGAACTCACGAACACAGTGAGCAGCAAGAAGGCAGTGCAAAGCTGAAAGACCCTTGACTTCAATAGCAGCACAAAAACAGAAAAGTAGAGAGTCCATTCAAAAGTCCAATCTCAACTTCAAGATTTAGCTCCGCAGTTTTCCCCGATGGCATCATTCTGCATGGATTGTGGAGTTGTAGTTAGTGCTGGAGAGCAGTCCATAACTGCCTTTCGCAATGCTGGAAAAAATAATAAATGTTGATTCTTTTTTTATTTTTGCCCTTCATAGTTTTCCTACATTAGCAGGCATTTTATTATCTTACAAAATGGGTATCTAATATCTGTGTGTTGTTCATTTTATTACCTTCCAAATGTTTTGTAATACTACTTACATATAACTTGCTGTATAGAGAAGTCAAACCATCCCTTTATAAATAAATACACAGATAACGTTTGCCAGTTATCATGATTTACTTTTTCACTTTTTGAATATATGTCAGCAGTCTGTGTTTAATTCTTCTAGTAAGTGGATCAACAACATATACAAACATACTCTGGTTTTTGACAGAAAAAAGTGTTACATTTTGTAATCTCTTTTTTAAAACGTTTCAACTGTAATAAATGTGTCTTGTTCTGCAACTCCTCCTCTTAACAACTCTTCACTTTCCCTAGAATCCTGCTCAGGACCAAAGAAACGAAACTGCACATCACCACAAACCTTTTCTACATGTTCCACACCACCATGCAAAAGTGTTCTACTTATTTCTCCTAAACATAAAGCAAGAGTGTTCACATAACACAGCCTCCTACCTAAAGTCCTCATTATTGAGTGGTATAATGTATTTTGTGCTTTACACTTCACCTTGGAAAGATACGTAGGAATTTTCTTAATCAATCAATGGATTGCTGTCTAATACTAGAAACACTACTACAATTCCATTTGTATACAGTACTCTGACTGCGCCTTCCATGTACATCTTCTGCAATAAATTCTTCTACATTTCTAGGTACCATCACTTCTTTTGCTATAGGAGTACCATTCTTCATTTCATAACATCGTCCTCTTTAATCAATAGCATGAACTAATTTGTTATCCTGGAGATAGCTTTCCTCTTTAAAGAAAGCCTCTGTACAAGAAGTATGTATCCATTGTCCACTAAAAACTGTACAACAGTTACTTTTATTCACGAATCTTTTCTTTTGGTTTTGTCTCCTCAAGCAAAACGCTATTTTGTCAAGAGTCTTCATTCTATTTAGAATCAAATTGAAAAGCTTTCTTTTCAAAGCAATGGTCTTATCAACCACTCTCTAATCGGTCTTTCTGTTTCACTGCATCTCTCCTTTTTCTACACTTTTTTAAATTTACACTAAATTTACAAGGCTGTAACTATGCTTTCATTATAACATATAGGCAGACCTATGCAGCCATCTAAACAACCACTTACAACCCATGCTGTCATTGAAATACTGAGGCATTTGTGTGCACTAATGAAGCACACAGGCTCTACTCATGCACTCATGTAATTACGTAGAGAGTACCATTGTAGTAAACCTATCACCCATATTGTCTAAAGACTACATATTCCTCAGTAAAACTTTTAAATACATGGGTTTGTGGTTGAATACATCAATACACCCTGGATGATTGAATGAGTGCATATGTAGTGCCTAGGTGATTCCCTGAGGATACAAGTAGTGTCTAGATGATTCCCTGACTATGTCACGACTCCATGGTTCATTCCATATCGACATACTTACTGCCTGTGTGTTTGCATGAGTATACCACTAGTATCCGGGTGTTTGAATGAGTGCATCAGTAGAGCCTGAATGATTCGACAAGTGCTTGACTAATGCTTCAATAATTCAATACATGCATAGATACTGGTAGGATGATTAAATGAGTGCAGCTCTAGTGCCTGGATGATTGCAAGAGTGCATATATAGTATATAGGTGATTTATGCAGTGCATGGATAGTGCAAACATGATTGTTAAAGCCCATGCATAGGACCTAGCCTATTGGATGAGTGGATGAATAGTGTTTCAGCGATTGAATGCAGCCCATGCCTTTTTGGTTGACTGAACAGGTAGTGCCTGGATGCTTACATAACTACATGGCTAGTGCCCAGAGGATTGAATAAGTGCATCAGTAGTGCCTACCTAATTAGAATTGTGCATGACTAGTGTCTGAGTGACTGTATGTTTCCATTGTTAAATCTTGAGAGATTGGATGAAAGTAAGTAAACTGCTGGGGTGACTGTATTAGTGCAAGACTATTGGCTCAGTAATTAAATGATTGCATAGGTACTGGATGAATGATAGGTTTACTGCAATGGTACTCTCTACGTAATTACATGAGTGCATGATTAGAGCCTGAGTGTTTCATCAGTGCACACATGTGCCTTAGTAGTTCAATGATTGCATGGGTTGTAAGTGGGTGTTTAGATGGCTGCATAGGTTTTGCACAAATGTTATAATGACTGCATAGTTACAGCCTTGTTAATTTCATAAGTCAATAGATAGTACCTAGGTGATTAGATTAATGTATACGTAATGCCTACATACTTCAATAACTACATCATTTCTGCCTGCCTGATTGCAAGAGTACATGTATAGCTTCTGGATAATTGGATAACTCCATGGACAGTGAATCACTGATTTGATGACTGCCTGAGTAGTGGCTGGACGATTCCATGAGTGCCTGAATACTGCCTGAATGACAGAGAAAGTACCTTTATTCCTGTTAGATACATAACAATTATCACTATATCTCTGAATCATTGGTTATCTCCTTCTGTCAGTATCAAACTACCTGTTTTAATGTATACATGCTTTTCTTCTGAGCTATGTGTGAGTGAAATCTAGGCATCACACTTGATATATAATTGCATACATGGCCCTCTAGAAACAAACATTGCTTTGCTACTCAGCGTGCGCATGCATCAGTAAGTCTCTAAAACGGAAAACAACATTTTAAAATTTTTCAAAGCACAAAATCTTTTGTGAATGGCATACCTACATCATTTCTCAAATACTTCTTGTGCTTCTAAAACATATATTCAGCATATCTCAAACAAAAAGTTACACTCGAAATGTACACCTTCAAGCCATCTTTCCCAAAATATATTCCTCTCTGCATCTTTAAGCAAACTCAAAAGTCCCATCGTATATCTAGCTATGTGCAAACACAAAAACTATATTTCACCATCTAAGCATATGCAAAGTGGTCATATAAGTTATAAACCACATTGACAAACACTTCCCAATACATACCTAAGAAGTATTACTTCTTTCTAATTCATATACAGTCGGACAACATGTTCTCATCTTTTATTTCTCACTACACTATTTCTGTTTAATAATGTTACTAAAAGTACTACAACTCCCAGAATGCAAATGACAGATGTATCTATTCTGCACATGATGTTTAGACAATTAAAACATTATTAGTTCCTCATTGCAACTTTCCACAAAACTATACTGTTATTTTTCAATAAAATACACAATGTAATAAACAGGCGCTAATTCATTTTTCTCTTACATCCCAAAACATTCACCACTAACCTCTTAAGCACATACCCTCCAATAGATAGTTAATCTCATATATTTTTTCTCATCACTGTGATACTCCTTTTACTCAAACTCCCATGTACATTTTCATTTCTAATGTACATTTTAAAAATAATTACAAAGTTATATACATACCACTGAATTCAGTTTGTAGATTATATTGTTGTTTTAGTTCTGTCTGCATAGTTTGGACACTGTTAAGATTTGTAAAAACTAAGCACAAGAGTGGTACACCACTCTCATACAAAACAAGTCTAAAATGGCAACCTCTTCAACTTTCCACTCTATCATCATGAGAAAGGCAGCAAATGAAATCATGTCTTTCATTTTAGACTACTGCATCTCCACCTGTGAATGGTTAGCATCTGTTAACCCTTTGCCTCTCTCTTCAAACAAGGTTCCTGTCACTGCGTTTTCATGTTTTCACAATCATCGCGGAATATTTGCAAAAAGAAACAGGAGTTCTATCCAATCTAGCTTAATTTTTCTGAAATTTAAATACTACACAACAGTTTATTACATAGTACTGAGTTGGAAATTAAAATTTGCCATTACTTCCATTATGTCATCACTCCTCAACGTTTCAAAACATTTTTCTGTCTCTTTAATAACCTTCCCCCCGAATACAGTTTTAGCTCAGTGTAGCTAGTAACCCAGTAGAACCAGTAGGTCAAACGTTCACAGCACATTCTAGAAGTAACATTTTGCTTTCAAATAAGATACAGCAGGTGTGGTTTACTCCACAGATTTAAAAGCATTTACATGTCTGTGTTATATTTCTTTTTTTAAACAACAGCCAATAATCTTTCTGAGCCATCCAACACACTACCGAACTTTATTCACTTTCATGCTGACAGCATCCAATGAAATATATATATATTTTGTATAAAAAAACACCTCCATTTTAACTGGTTTTCCTTTGGAAAACTACCTCATTCAGCTCCAGCCTTCTTCTGACTGCTGTTGTTCCTTCGCTTCAAAATACTTCAAGTGTGGATTGTTGGCCACAGCTACATCTATTGGGATAAAGAGGCTGCAAAAAAGAGAGGTATTGACAGAGACTTGGGTTTGCCAAATGTGCAGATTACTTGGTTTAGCCAGAGAGGGTTAAAGTTTCATCAGTTGCTGGCTTTGGTTAAATCCATTGTGGATTTCCAAGCTCTTCACCTCATTATTGCTCACAGTGGAGGCAATGACCTAGGCACATTGACTGGGGTATGGCTGGAAATCCTAGTGAAAAAACCTTTGCAGAACTGATGTTGATTTTCCCTCACACTGTCATGGTGTACACTAATATATGCCAAAGACAGTAATGGAAGTGGTCAAATCAATTCTGTCCACGGATTGACAAAGCCAGGAAACATGTTAATAAAACTGTTTCTGCATTCCTCAGAGACCATCGCATGGGCTGTATCTATAAGAACAACCTGCGTTTTGACATGCATGGAAATTATAGAATTGATGAAGTGCACTTTACAGGTGAAGGCAACAGGGTGTTTCTAAGTAACCTGAAACTCTACAACCGGTCTTATGTGTAGCAGCCACATACATACAACCAACACAATGGCTCTTGTCAGAGCCAACCTAGTACTCAAAATATTGTGAAGTGTATTTTTAAAGTTCTCTTTACTTTTTGGGGCTCTTCGCAACGAGGTCACGATCCCCACGGACATGTCGCGAAAACAGAAAATTAAAGCAGACATTCAATGACCACCAACACATCGAAAAATAATATGCAGAAAAATCCATTCTGAACATTGCCCTACCTATATTACCATATACATACTTCTTTCAAAGCATGTTTAAACTGATATTTTTGCACTAAGTTTATTTAAAAACCATCTTTCAAACCTATTTTCCATTTTCGTTGGTATTCGAAACGTCACGATGACGTCTTTAGCCACGAAGATCGCGGTTTTTCCATAAAGTGTTAAACACATATATCCACACATATTACAGTGTTTTACACACAAGGGGTTTCTTACAGTATTCTCTAAAGCCATGTTTTTCTAGAGAGGTTATATAAAAATCATCTCTAAAACCTATTTTCTGTTTTCGCTGTGACTCCGAAGACTGTGAGGACGTTGGTAATCATGATCCCTGCGGACATGTCGTGAAAACTGAAAACAAAAGCAGACATTCAATGGCCACCAAAACATCCAAAAATAATATGTAAAAAAATTAATTCTGAACATTGCCCTACACATATTACTATATGCATACTTCTTTCAAAGCATGTTTGAACTCATATTTTTGTACTAAGTTTCTTTATAAACCATCTTTCAGACCTATTTTCTGTTTTCAAGGTTATTCGGTAAGTCGCGATGACGTCGTTAACCGTGACAAGTGGAACTTTTCAATAAAGTGGAAAACGCAAATCTGCACACATATTACAGTATTTTACACACTAGGGGTTTATTACTGTACACTTCAAACTCATGTTTTTCAGTGTATTTCTAGAACAACCATCTCTAAAACCTATTTTCCATTTTTGCGGTGAGGCCGGAGATCGTAAAATTTTAATCCGATACATTTAAGTAGGCAGTACTAAGATAGTAAATAGACCACTAACACAGTAGTTGAGAGGCATCCAATAGCTCTTATGTTATGTTTTGTATTCATAGTGTTGAGACACTGTATGTACTACATTTAGAAGAAAGTAATGCAGTGCAGAGTTCCAAGCCATTTGGCTGCGCCATGCTGAACTTCTTTCACAGCACATGGATGTGTCATATTTACAACAATATGATTGATCCCTATGCTGTCTCCTGTGCTGGTGCACAACTGGCTGCCATGCACCAATGGAGGCAACTTGCACCATTGTGCAAAGGCCCCTGTGTAGTGGGGAAGATTGTTTTTGTGCAGGAAGGGACATCATCCTTAGAAAAACAATTATAAGAGGTAATTTCCTCTTTGTATGTGTGCTGCAGAATCGTTGTATGTCCCTACACTTCCCTTGGGGAGGTGTAGGATTCCGGCCCATTGCCAGGTTTATGAATTATTGTAAATTTGGACATGTGGCAGAATCCATGGGTATTGTGTGGGAACGCCCACAGCAACACTCATGGCATGCTTCTTTCAACCAAAGCACTGCCAGAAAAGCTCTTGTATTTATAAGTCCATAAAAAACTATGCAGAGTGGCTTTACGTGACTTTGTAAATATGGAGTACCACATTACGGTGCCGATGTGTCAAAAAATGTGATGCTCCTGAAAGTGCATGGGGCTTGTAAATATGCCTCCTTGCCTTGAGTTCATTTTAAGATTTTCTACAGAAGGGATAAACTGTTCTTTCACAATGAATAAGTGAGCAGTGATATATGCTGTAGCTGTGTTGTACGACAGGGTGCTAAAATGCACTCATTCATTTACCCGACCATTATCCATGCACTTATCTATTCACTCATGCACTATCCTTGTACTCATCCATTTACTCAGGTACTATCCATGCACTCATCCAGTCACCCAGGCACTACCCATGTACTCATCCAATCACCCAGGCAGTACTCATGCACTCATTCATTCACTTAGTCACTACCTTTGCACTCATTCATTCACTCAGGCACTACTCATGCAATTAACCAGGCACTACCCATATACATATCCAATCACCCAGGCACTACCCTTGCACTCATCCAGTCACTCAGGCACTACCCATGAACTTATGCAATCACTCTTTACTACTTATGCACTCAAACAATCAACTAGGTGCTACCCATACACTCATACAGTCACCCAGGCACTACCTATGCACTCATCAATCACCCAGGTACTACCGATACACTCATCCAATTACCAGGTACTACCCATGCACTCATGCAATCACCCAGGCACTACCCATGCACTCATCAATCACCCAGGTACTACACATGCACTCATCCATTCGACTCAGGTACTACTCATGCAATTAGCCAGGCACTACCCATATATACATCCAGTTACCCAGACACTATGCATGCACTCATCCAATCTACCAGGCACTACCCATGCACTCATGCAATCACCCTTGAACTACTTGTGCACTCATACAATCACCTAGGTGCTACCCATACATTCATACAGTCACCCAGGCACTACCCGTGCACTCATCCAATCACCAGGCACTACCCATGCACTCATGCAATCACCCAGGCACTATCCATTCTCTCATCAATTACCCGGGAACTACCCATGCACTCATCCAATCACTCAGGTACTACCCATGCACTCATGCAACCACCCAGGCACTACCCTTGCACTCATCCATTCACTCAGGCACTATGCATGCACTCATCCATTCATTTACGGACTATCCATGCACTTACCCAATCACCTAGGCACTACCCTTGCACTCATTCAATCACCCAGGCACTACCCATGCACTGATCCATTCAATGAGGCGCTATCCATTGCTCAGCTCTTAATATTGCTTTACTAATTTGTTGCTGCTACACCTATTTTAAAACTGCTTGTTGAATTTAAATTTGCTTTGTCGCTCACCTTGCATTGGCACGGAGCCTCTCGGTCTCTCTTCCGGTTTCCTGGCTCTTGGCCCGGAAATTCTGCTTTTCTCTGAGAATAAATCATTGCAGGAGGGGGGAGGAGCTAACACCGCACTTGGCCATTAAATGACAGCCATAGCATGGGAGCGCTCGTCTTAGGTACGACTACCATATTGTATGTGCTGGGTCATATACTCTTTTTAAACTGACTTGCTGCTCGTCTCTTAATATTGTTTTACTAATTTGTTGCTGCTACACCTATTTTAAAACTGTTTGTTGAATTTGAATTTGCTGTTTCGCTCACCTTGCATTGGCACGGAGCCTCTCGGTCTTACTTCCGGTTTCCCGGCTCTTGGCCCGGAAATTCCGATTTTCTCTGAGAACCAATCATTGCGGGAGGGAGGAGGAGATAACACCGCACTTGACCATTAAATGGCGGTCCTAGCACGGGAGCGCAGCAGACGCGCCAGGGGCCAGACACCATGCCCAAATTTTGTGCTACTCCCCTATGGAGCTGAAATCTTTGCAAGTTAGCAAGACTCTTGATAGTGCTACTTTCACCAAACTCAACAACGTTGGGATCCTGAAGCATAGAGATTTCTTCCCCGAAATTTACCTTGAGCCTCCCTGCCAGGAGTACCACACTAGGCAAAAGTCTACTCGTGACCCCTCAATCCCCCAGGGTCATGAACAAACTAAACTCACAGTCACATATTTGAACACTCGTTCTTTGGTCAAACACCAATTAGAAATCTTTCAGCTCCCGGACTCTAATAAACCAGATATAGTTCTTCTCACCGAAACTTGGCTCACTGAAGAGCCTACTCCCGATATATTAGCAGGGGTGCCTAACAGCTACTACATCCTTCAGGCTAATAGGACCACGGGAAAAGTAGGGGGAGGGGTTGCAGCCATTATACATCAAAAACTACAGTTCACAAAGCTAGCGGTTGCGGGTCTACCATCAGTCAACAGCTTAATTTTAAAACTTGATTCTCCTCATTCCTCCCTTATCTGTGCACTGATCTATAGACCCCCCCTATCATATGCCATTATTCCCCCAGCTATTGGGTGAAATGATCTCCCATTTAGCCATTAACTACGCAAAAATCCTTATAATTGGAGACTTCAATTATTGGGCCAATGATATTATGGAGGGTACTAGTTCTGCTGAACTGACAGATCTACTTTCTGGGCTGAATTGTACTCAGCATGTGACTGCGGTGACTCACGTCAAAGGTCATACCTCCAATCTGATCGTCTCTAATTTAATGATCTCCCCGAGTACTTGGTCAGATCACTACTTTATAGCATTTGTCCTCTCCAATGTTCACCTATCTAAGCCTCATTCGAAGGTGAGCCGCATGGCAAGAAACTGGAGACGCGCCAATTTAGGAGACTTCTGCACTCTGCTAGCTACCACTGCTCCACCAGAGCAGCAGTCTGTTAACAACCAAGCAGAAAGAATCAAATCTTGGCTCGAATTCGCCAGTGATAGTCTTGCTCCCATTAAGAAAATCAAAATATAGAGACCTCATGATGCTCAACGCTGGTTCTCTGAAGACTTAAAACTTAAGAAACTTGGGGCGTGGCTTCACCACCGCACGGAATGGACGCTAATTAGAACAGCTCCGGAGCACCCCACTCATACCCCGTAATCCGCTACACAGATCTGTCCTAAAATACAGAGGGATCATCAGAGGCATCGTGGGCACTGGCGAGCCCAAAACGGTACCGAAGGAACCCGTGGCTGCGCAGATATACAACGCTGTGTGTTGCGGCCTCTCAGAGATCAGGAGCCGGGAACTTGTGTAACCAGAAGACCGAGAGCAGTGACGTCGCGAGGCCGGCTCCCAGACAATGCAAGACTGGAGGCTGCGGCCGATTACCAAGGAGACCCAGCGGGACACAAGCGGATGCGGCCTCGAAGCGGGACCGGTGGAGCACGGTGTGAGATCTGGTGGTGGCTGGATTGAGTGTGCACGGAAGAGATCCTTGGCCCGGCGAGAGTTGAGAAGCTAATGAGGTGAGCCGGAGGGGTGCAGGACACAGCATTGATGGTCCGAGCACCACTCCAAAGCGCCCGGAGACCAATCGGGCTGCCGTGTGGAGATCGGCCAGGTGCATCTATCATCTGCACCACCAAAGAGAAGCGGACGACAGAGAAACGGCCCAAATAGCCGAGCAGGGACGAGGTGGAGGGAGACGGAGGGAGGACCTGTAACTACAAGTAATGCCCTGATCGTCACCACAACTTCGTTGTCCGCTGACCGGGGTGAACGTGTGGTAGATAAAAGACAGGCTCAGTTAAAAAGACGCATTACAATTTATACACTTTTTGCGCTCCTGGGGATGGCATTCAAGTGTAAGATACCCTGGATATTTGGGGACGACTTGGGGCCCGGCGGTGATTGGTGGCCTGAAGACTAATCACCCAAGTTCCTCACAGCACGGCCGGCATAGAAGTGCCACATAGGGAAAATTACCGTGCAAACAACTAAATACCCCGGATCCACATATTGGACAACATACAGACACTGAGGGGGGAAAAAGCAGACCCTCAGATTACGTTCCCGAAATATACAGCCACACAGGACAAGCATCTTTATTATACCTGGCACGCAAGTGAATCAAGGAAACGCAATATAAAGCAAAAGACAGGGAGGAGCAAAGCAACAAGAGGCCAATACTGGGCGCAGTGCTCGGAGAGGGTCGGGATGTCGGGCACCAAGGGCCTTAAGGGCTCGCAGCAGACAAAGCTAGATAAATTCACAATGCCGAGTCCAGCTGACCCTGAACACACCACCAAAGGCAATACGGCAGCGGGACCAGAGGGCGAAGACAAGGACCCAACTCTGAAGGACATTATGGACGCCATCTCTGGTGTGCGCACTTCCCTAGAGCAAAGAATGGACTCCATTACAATGGAGGTCACGCTGATAAGGGCAGATCTACAGAAAATGGGGGAGAAAGTCAGACAAATGGAAACGGTTACCACGAACCTTATGGGGGACTCAAAACAAATGCAACAGGACATCAGGGACTTGCAGGCCTTTTGGAAGTTGGCAGAGGATAAACTGGACAATTATGAAGGAAGTACTAGGAGAAATAACATACGAATAATTGGAATACCCGAAAGAGCAGAGGGCCCCGCAGCGGACCTCTTTGTGGAAGATTTAATAGTCAAGCACCTGCAACCCAAGGGACTTTCCAAATTCTTTGTCGTCGAAAGGGCGCACAGAGTCCCCAGAGGAAGACCAAAACCAGGAGCGCCCCCAACCAATGCTGGCTAAGCTCCTGAACTTTAGCGATAGGGACAATATACTACATGCCGCCCGAGTGACCCCTCCCCTTAAGTATGAGAACTGTGAGATCTCCTTCTTTCCAGACTTCACGTTAAACGTACAGAGGCAGCGGAGATCCTTTCTCTACATTAAAAAATGGCTCAGGGAAAGAGGCCTCAAGTATGCGATGTTCCCCGCAAAGCTCCGAGTTGAGGCCGAAGGTAGGGCATGGTTCTTTGATAACCCAGAAACAGCAGCGGACTGGTTGGAGGGTTGGCGACCAACAAAAGAACACAATACCCGAAAGGGACGAGAGCCGGGTCAAACGGGACGATCGCTGCAGTCTGAGTGACCAATCCACCACCTGCTGAACAAGAATAACTGAACATTGATGCCGTCCAGAGCCCGAGTAGCGACAACACTTTGCTGATGGACAGTACTCTGGATGACGACGCTAAGTCTCTTATTGATCATTCTAACTACCATGCTGGTCCCTCCGTAATGTGTTTATGATGGGTAGAGGTCGGGTGGTGGAATCCCCCCAGTATATTCTACTTTTAGTCTACAGTTAAGGGCGACAGTCACTCTGCATGGTTGGGGTCATGGGAAGTTTGAAGCCCAGAGTGCAGGGGAGCAGGGAGGGGGGTAGTTGGGTTGGGGTTGTGCTGTTTTACGTGTTATTATATAGTGCGACGATGAGTGATGCAGGAAATGGGAGGGAACCAATTAGACATGATCACAAAGATGGGAACGCAGTTGGATAAACATTTTAAGCTCCTATCTTGGAATGTCAATGATCTGGGGGACAAATCAAAGCGTAGTATCATTCTACAGTATATTAAGAGACACGCCCCAGATGAAGTGCTGCTCCAAGAAACGCACCTCATCGGCAACACATGTAAGGGTTTGAACAGATGGGGATACCATCTGGTTGTTTACTCAGATTTCACTACAGGTTCCAGTGGGGTGGGTATCATGATTAAGAGCTCCTTTCCTATGTCAACCAATCACACTTGGATGGACGCGATGGGTAGATATGCGGCCGTATCGGGGCAGTGGGAGGGAATGCCACTCACAATAGTAACGATATATGTCCCACCTGGGCTGCAGGGACAGACATTCAGAGATTTAGGTAATATTATGCTGACATTCCCAGAGGGATGCCTGGTGATGGGTGGAGACTTTAATTCTGTCGTGTCTGGGACACTTGACCGGCATCCCCCCGTAACATAGGCCCCACACAAAGATGGCTTCCCGATTTTCTAGACGCAATGGGGCTGGAGGACACTTGTAGGGTGTATCACCCCAGGTATGTTCAACACACTTTCCACTCAGGGGCACTTAACAGCCTATCTCGGATAGATTACCTTCTTACCCCGGCGGCTCAGATAGGGAATATACAGGAAATCCGACACCTAGTCCGGGGTATTTCGGACCACTCACCGCTATGGGCCAGGGTAGCATTGGGCGAAAACCGGGTGGGCAGAATATCACAGATTAACCCTTGGTACCTCCGGAACCCAGTAGTCAAGAAAAAACTTTCTGCAATCATTGAACATTATTTCCGGGAGAACGAAGAATCGGTAAAGTCAACACAAACACTTTGGGAGGCCTTCAAAACAGTTGTAAGGGGGCAGGCAATTTCCCTGATTACCAGGGTGCGCAAAGAAAAGTCTAAAGAGTTAGTCAGACTAGAAGAAGAGATTTTCCAAATATAGGAGGAAGCAGCGGGACCAAGGGAACAGGAAAGACTCCACACACTAAAACTTAAGAGAGAGGAATGTAAAACTATAGCCACTGATATGGCTAAAACAATGAGTAGGGACAAGGCAGGTAGACTGTATGAGTTAGGTGACAAGGCTGGGAAACTATTGGCATGGCTAGATAAAAAAGAGCTCGCAAACCGTCTGGTCACCGAACTAATGACGGAGTCAGGGGCAGTATTAGTAGATCCGCAGGAGATAGCTAATGAATTTGCCAATTACTACCACACTATCTATCAAACACACACCTCCCTCCAAGAAGAAGATTCTAAAGCCCTGCTCTAAGACATAACACTCCCAGCATTATCGACTGAAGATATGGAGCTGCTAGACAGTGCTTTAACTAGTGACAAGGTTGCCCAAGCCATAAGAAGCCTTCAATCTGGAAAAGCAATGGGCCCTAATGGTCTGCCAATTGAACTGTATAAGTTGAAACCAGACAAAATTGTGCCATATCTAAGAGGCATGTTTGAAGAAAGTTGTGACTTGGGTATGTTCTCTCGGGACCAGAGGGTGGCCACACTGGTCACTATACACAAAGTAGGCAAGCCCAGAAACAAGTGTTCCTCATACAGACCAATCTCGTTACTGAATGCTGAGCCCAAAATACTGGCCAAACTACTGGCCGTTCGTCTGGTTCGGGTAGTCAACAAACTAGTACACCCGGACCAATCGGGCTTTATGCTCCATAGAAACACGGCACTCAACTTGAGGAGGCTTAACGGGGTGTCGGGACTTCAGGAATCTATAAGAGAGGATGCAGTTGTGGTATCCTTGGATGCCACAATGGCCTTTGACACTTGAATGGCCATACCTCTTTGAGGTATTTGGCAAGTTGGGATTCGTACCAAATTTATCAAATGGGTAAAACTGCTATATTTGGAACCTCTAGCACAAGTGGTTGTCAACAATAAACAATCAGCGGTCTTCTCCCTCGGTCGAGGGGCTAGACAGGGATGCCCGCTGTCCCCTTTACTCTTCGCACTGACTCTTGAACCCCTGGCGGCTTGGATCCGTAGAGACCACATTATTCGGGGCCTGAAATGGGCTGAAAACTGGGAAGACCGCATTTCCCTTTATGCAGATGACATACTATTGTATTTGGCATACCCCAAGGCATTGCTGAATAGACTCCTTCACATATTCACGAATTTTGGCAAATATTTGGGATATACAATCAATTGGAGTAAATCCTTGATCTATGTCCTCAGTGGAGGGCTTCCTCCCCTGCCCAAAGATTGCCCAGTACAGGAAGCGAAAGAAGGATTTCAATACCTAGGGATGTATATAACAGCAGACCCCAGGGCTAGCTATGAGCGTAACCTACTGCCCCCGCTACAACGACTGAAAGAGATGTAGGAAACTGGAAAACTCTTCCAATATCATTGCTGGGAAGAGCTGCACTATTTAAATGATGTTGTTACCACGCTTCCTTTATGCCCTCCAAACCTTCCCAAACCCGGTTCCTGCGAGATACTTTAAAGAGGTGGAGAGTGTGCAGAAAGAACTGCTCTGGGATGGCCAACCCCGTATATCACTTTAAAAACTGGTGAGGGGATGGTACGATGGGGGAATTGGGCTCCCGGACATCAAAAAATACTATTGGGCGACCCACTTGACTGCCATCAATTATTGTACGTATCGACATTGGAATGACCCGGGCTACAGAACGGACAAATGGCTTCGACCAGGTGGAAACTTTAATATGGCTCTTTACTCTAAACCCACAAAATTTCCTCTGATGGGGCCGACCAGGCACCCAGTACAAGTGTGGCACGCAGCCACTAGAAGTATGGGCTGGGGGCAAAAAATAACTCAGGCCACTCCCCTGTGGGACTCGGAGCAGCTGGGCACCTTGAGAAAAATGAAGGGATTTGATAAATGGGACATGATTGGGATCTCAAAGGTCGGCGACTTATGGAGGGGGGGAGGGATTATATCATTTGCCACCTTACAACGGGAATATGAGATGGCAGACACAGAATGTTTTTGATACCTGCAAGTGAGGCACGCACTGACGTCACAGATACCGAAGGGGAAGTCCCCTCTGGAGCCCTCACCCCTAGAAGACAGACACCTAGACGGTTATATGCAAACAAAAGCAATATCCTTAACATATAAAAAAACTAATTAATAATGCCCTAGACCCCCTAGGGAAGGTCCGTGGGTGCTGGGAGAGGCACATTTCAGAACTGGATGAAGACAAATGGCAGGATGTGATGGCCTCCCCCAGGGAAGAAGCAATCTCAGCACGACTTCGATTGGTCCAAATAAAGATTCTCCATAGAATATATATCACAGGATCAACACTAGCTAGGATGGGCAGACATGAAGATTTGGGGTGTAAGAGACAATGCGGCCAAGAGGGTACATTTATACACATACTGTGGGAGTGCATGTATATCAAGAAAAACTGGACAGGAATCCATCTTAGCTTGAAGGAAGTATTTGGGGTACGAATGGATCTCGATGTCAAAAGATGCTTGTTGAATATCTGGGAACCCACAGACCTGAATAGTAAAGATAAAATATGGGTGACACTGGGCCTGATGGTAGCAAAACGGAATGTGGCCAGAATGTGGGGCGCAAGTGCTGCACCTATAGTGGAGGCCTGGAAAGCAGACATGGACTGGTGCATGATGAGGGAAAAAACTGTATATATAGCAAGGGGTTTCCTGAAAAAATGGTCACAAATATGGGGCAAGTGGAACAAATATCGAGGTAATATCTGTGTTCCACCAACTATCCCCTCTCCTTCTGTTTCACCTACGCTATAAATAATGTAACACAGGAATGTTAAGTATTGATGCGTGTAATTGATTTACTTATGGGTATATAAGCTGAAGTAAGAAAGTACCTCATCTGATTGTAATGATATAACTGTCGCACTACTGTTATCAATAAAAAGATATTTTTTTTAAACTTAAGAAACTTGCCCTGTGTCAAGCAGAACACAACTGGAGACAAAATTACACCTCAGACAAGAAAGATAGATTCCTAACCCAGCTTAAAGAATATAAAAATGCTATTTTACAAACCAAGGCTGCCTATTTCTCTAATAAGATATTAAGCTCCGCTAACAAATCCAAGGAAATCTTTGCTATTGTGGATGAACTATCCAAGCCTGACAGGGTCACAGCAAAGCCTGCCCCCACTCAAGCTCTATGTGACTCCCTCAACACTTATTGTATCGAAAAAATTTCCATTATTAAATCTAGCATTCCTACTAATACCCCTCCTGCAGTCCCACCACCTATATGTAGGAACCCTCTACTACTATAGCAGGTCCCATTTATCTCCAGGGAAGTCCTTCTTAGCCTTCTAAGGAAGGTTGGATCCAGCTCCCCTACTGATTGTTGCCCCCGCACATATTACGGGAAGCCTTTCTCACTTGCCCGGATCCTCCTCTCATGCTCCTTAATAACGCCCTCAAGCAGGCTATTGTCCCAAATGTATTTAAAGATGCAGAAATTGCTCTAATCTTAAAGAAACCAGGGTAAGACCCCCTAGCCTTCACAAACTGTCACCCTATCTCTCTGCTCCCCTATTTGACTAGAGTTCTGGAAGCACATGTGGCTAGCTGCCTCAGCTCCTTTATCGAATGTTCTCACTATCTTAACCCTCACCAGGCTGGCTTCTGACCGGCTTACTCTACTGAGACCGTAATCCTCACGGTCGAGGACGAACTTAGGAGGGGGGCCGATAGGGCCATTACCCAGGCCTTGGTTCTCTTTGATCTCTCGGCATCCTTTGACACAGTCGACCATGATCTTTTGGCTGATCGTGTCAGTAACGCTGGGATCCAGGGCCTGGCTCTTAAGTGGCTCTTATCCTTTCTCAGCCACCGCTCTCAAGCTGGGCGCCTTGCCCATATCTCTTCCCCCAAAATGAAATTGGCTTGCGGAGGTCCGCAGGACTCTTCTCTCTCACCGCTTCTTTTTAATCTTTTTAATCTGTGCCTACTGCCCCATATCCGGTCCCTCGGAGAAAGGAAGGTCGGCACCTTCAACTATGCCACGACCTCCAACTGATTTTTGACATCAATCAATCAATCAGCATCTTCTGGCCTCAATTTCCAGTCCACCATGCGATTTATAAGTGAGTGGATGAACAGTAAACATCTGAAATTGAACCCCAATAAAACAGAGCTGATCCTAATCAGTGGGACAGCTAACCCCTGGAACTCCAATTTCTGGCCACCCAAATTGGGAAACCCCCCACTCCCAGCATGCTCAATCAAAAGCCTGTGTTACAGCAAACAAATGATGGACGGAATGCTGACAATGCAAACATTCTCCCCCAGTCAAAAGATCTGGGTTAAATCCATCGTTCTTTTGCCCACTACGCCACCCCAGTTTGGACCCAGCCATATGCAAATCAGTCTTGACCCTGTGCCCCATGGGAACAGTCCAGACCGAACTGCCAGGCCAGGGCATTACCATCAGCAGTGACCTATCGGTGAAAGCCCAGATTGGACAGTGGTCTCCTCCTGCTTCTTCCAGTTGCGAAGGATCAGGAAGATCAGTAGATTTCCTACTATAGAAGCCCTAACCCAAGTTGTCCTGGCCTTTGTCATCTCCCGTATCGATTATGCCAATTCACTCTATGTGAGTATCCCGGCATGTCAACTAAAACGTCTGCAGCTGGTGCAAAACCAGGCGCCCAGATTAATTTACCATCAGCCCAAATGGCCCCATGTTACGCCATTAATGGAAAGATTACATTGGCTTCCAGTAGCCAAACGTTGAGCATTTAAGCTGGGGTGTATTACTTTCAAGGCTCTTTATGGCAACAGTCCGGCATTTATATCCTCTCGGATTCAGCGCTACCTCCCTCTTCGGGACCTTAGGTCCTCCCATCTGAATCTTCTGGCCATCCCGTCTTTCAAACGTAAGAAACACGGGGAACTAAGATTTGCGGTCTTGGCCCCTCAATTCTGGAATTCTCTCCCTCTGGAGATTAGATCACTGACCTCCTACGCTCAGTTTAAGAAACACTTAAAGACCTGGCAGTTCCACCAGGCATATGACTAAACCTCCCAAGCGGGAGTACCCCCTGGACTCCAGCGCCATGAAACCGTTTGGTGTACGTGTGCTCCTTAACATAACATAACATAATCCATGCACTAATCCAATCACCCATGCGCTACTCTTGCACTCATCCAATGACCCAGGCTCTACCCTTGCACTCATCCAATCACCCAGGTGCTACTCTTGCACTCATCCAGTCACCTATGTGCTACTCACACACTCATACAATTAACCATGCACTAACCATGCACTAATCCAATCACCCAAGCAGCATCCTTGCACTCATCCGTTCACTTAGGCACTACGCATGCACTGATCCATTCACTTACATACATGTACTCATCCATATCCTCAGGCACAACCCATGCACTCATCCATTCACCCAGGCACTGCAGTTGCACTAATGCATTCAGGCACTACACTTCTACTCATCCATTCACCCAGGCACTACCCATGCACTCATCTATTCACCCAGACACTACCCATGCTCTCATCAAATCACTTAGGCACTACCCATGCACTCATCTGTTCACCCAGATACTACCCATGCACTGATACATTTACCCAGCCATTATCCATGCACTCATCCATTCACTGAGGCACTACCCATGCACTCCTTCATTCACTCAGACACTACCCATTTACTCATCCATTCACTGAGGCACTACCCATGCACTCAACCAATCACCCAGGCACTATCCATGCACTCACCCAATCATGCAGGCACTATCCATTCATTCACCCAATCACCCAGGCACTATCCATGCTCTCACCCAATCACCCAGGCACTACCCTTGCACACATGCCATTACCCAGGCACTACCTTGCACTCATCCAATCACTCAGGCTTTACCTTTCCACTCATTCATTTACTCAGGGACTACCCTTACACTGATCCATTCACTCATGCTCTACCCATGTACTCATCTATTCACCCAGATACCAACCATGCACATATCAAATCACCCTGGCACTACACTTCTACTCATCCATTCACTCAGGCACTACCCATACACTCATCTATTCACCCAGGCACTACCCATGCACTCATCCAATCACCCAGGTGCTACACATACACTTATCCATTCATGCAGCCATTATCCATGCACTCATCCATTCACTCAGGCACTACCCATGCACTCCTCTATTCACTCAACCACTACTCAGGCACTCATCCATTCACCCAGGCATTACCCATACACTCATTAATTAACCCAGCCATTTTCCATGCACTCATCCATTCACTCAGGCACTATCCTTGCACTCATCCATTTACTGAGGCACTACCCATGCACTCCTCCATTCACTGAGGCACTACCCATGCACTCACCCAATAACGCAGACACTATGCATTCATTCACCCAATCACCCAGGCACTATCCATACCCTCACCCAATCACCCAGGCACTACCCTTGCACTCATGCAATTACCCAGGCACTACCTTGCACTCATCCAATCACTCAGGCGTTACCCTTCTACTCATTCATTTACTCAGGCACTACCCTTGCACTGATCCATTCACTCATGCACCACATATGCACTCATCTATTCACCCAGGTACTAACCATATGCATATCCAACAACCCAGGCACTACCTTTGTACTCATCCATTCACCCAGGCACCACACGTGCACATATCCAATCACCCAGGCACTACCCTTGCACTCATCCATTCACTGAGGCACTAGGCATGCGCTCATCCATTCACTCAGGCACTACCCATGCACTCATCCATTCAATCAGGCACTAACCATGCAATCTCCCAATCACCTAGGCACTCTCCATGCACCCAGACACTACCCTTGCACTCATCCATTCACTAAGGCATTGCCCATGTACTCATCCACTCACCCAGTCACTACTCATGCACTCATCTAATCACCCAGGCACTACTTATACATTCTTCCAATCACCCAGGCACTATCCATGCACTCACACAATCACCTGGCACCAGGGCCGGCTTTAACACTTGTGGCAGCCTGTGCGACAATGTCTGTTGGTGCCCCCCCAATGACCACCTCTGCCACAGATTCCCTCACTAGCAACCTTTACCAGTGCCCCTCAAGTCTCCATAACCACTGTCTCTCATATTCATTTAATTTTATAGCACCGCTCATACCAGTGTTATGTTATGCTATGGAGTTTTGTAAAGCGCACAGCTGCCCCAGCAACGGGGCATCCCAGTGCTATAATGCAACTGTCAAAGCAAACCAGAGAGCACGCAAAAAGCAGTTATGTGGGGAAGAGGTAAGTTTTGATGGCTTTGCGGAAGAGAGAATGATTTTGAATGTTTCTGATGTGAGCGAGAAGGGAGTTCCAAAGCCTAGGAGCGCAGACGCGGAAGGAGCGCCCTCCGGCCTGTACTCTCTTGAACCGAGGGACAACAGCCAGGTGCTGATCCATGGAGCCTAGCTGGCGGGCGGGTAACTAAGGAATCAGGAGACTGGACAGAATGGCGGGAGATTGAATAAACATGATTCTGTGGGCGATACAGAGGGTCTTAAATTGAATGCGTTTCTCCACCGGCAACCAGTGCAGTTTGCGGATGGAGCCGGCGGTGGAGCAGATTCTTGGCAAGCCTAGGAGAGCCCGGGCCGCTGCATTTTGTGCCCTTTGTAAACGCAGTATCTCTGGCCTATTGGCCCCAATGTATAGGGAGTTAGCATAGTCCAGTCTGGAGAGTACTGTGGCCTGAATGATCACCTGGCGGGTGGTAGGATCGAAGAAGCCCAGCAGAGGTTTAAGCCCATGTAGGAGCCCGAAACATACCCCGGCTACTACCTTTGTCTGTATCTGAAAAGATAGGGAGAAGTCTATCCAGACTCCCAGATTTTTTACTGCCGGTTTAGGAGTCGGTGGGAGCCCCAGAGAGGACGGCCACCAATGATCGCTCCACAGATGGATGTCTTTTCCAACCAACAGAATCTCCGATTTGTTGACATTAAGTTGGAGACAGTTGGCCGTCATCCAATCTGCAATGGCTGTTAGATCCTCCTTAAACTTGAGTGCGCCCTGCCCAGAGTCACCAGATAGTACTACCACCAGCTGTGTGTCATCCGCGTAAGATACCACAGCTAATCCTCAGTTCCTGGCCACTGCTGCCAGAGGTTGACTATAGATGTTAAAAAGGCTTGGGCTACTAGACAACCCCTGCGGAACCCCTTGATGGACCACATGTACCTGGGAGCAGAAGGGAGGGACAGACACCTGGAAGGTGCGCTCTGCTAGAAAAGAGGTGAGCCAGCCCAGGGCTGTCCTGCCGACACCGATGTCCTCTAAGGGCTGCAGCAGGATCCGGTGGGACACAGTGTCGAATGCGGCACTCAGATCCAACAAAATTAAAGCTGAAGTGCAGCCGACATCTAACGTGTCATAGCACTTTACATCACACACACAATGCACGGAGACAATCATATGTGTGTAAATCAGTGTATAGGAAATGTTACATCAGACAGGACTACAACATGCAGTGTAGGAGTAACATGTCATCGATACTGGTAGGCAATATAGTTTAAGAGTCCTTATTCTGTAAAAGCACAAATTCAGAATTTAAAATGTAACACCATTGTTAGGGATTCTCTGTAATAATAAGAATTGTTTTCTATCCAAATGAACCCGTTTGGCAAGATTAGGATAATGAAAGACTGGGCAAAAAAACATATAGCTCTAACATATATATACCTTGCAGTTTGCATGCAGTTCTTTGATGACAGTTAATAGCTCAATGTTCTATATTAGGATTTTGACTTCTAAACGGGTAGAAAGAAAAGGAGCTCTCTTACAGAAGCAGTAACCCACTGACCTATTTACATTATATGCACTTTGTTATCTGCATGGTTCACGTTCTTAGCAACAGGCATTTTAACCCTCTGCGCCTCTGCGCAACCTTTGGATGAGTCAAAACTTCCACTAGACAAACCTCCGTCTCTTTCCAGGAAGACGACTAATTACCGGAGTTATCTTGACATTTTAATTGATGCCTGAAAATTGCTGAAGGCGAGGAAGGCGGCAGCAAGTACTTTTTAAATGATAATATACTTGCAAACATGATGCCCCCACCCCAAGTCAGCACCCGGTGCAATGGCACTGATTATACTGCTCTAGGGCCGGCACTGCCCGGCGCTATTCTTGCACTCAGCCACTCACTCAGGTACTACCCATGGTTTCATCTATTCACTCAGGCACTACCCATGCACTCATCCATTCACCCAGGCACGATCCTTACACTCATCCATTCACTCATGCAGTACCTATGCACTCATCCATTTACTCATACACTACCCAGGCACTCATCCATTCACTACGGCACTCATCCATTCACCCATGCACTACCCATACACACATCCATTTACCCAGGCACTACCCTTCTGCTCATCCATTCACCTGGGCACTACCCATGCACTCATCTATTCACCCAGACAGTACCCATGCACTCATCCATTCACTGAGGCACTACCCATGCACTCATCCACTCATGCAGGCACTACTCATACATTCTTGCAATCACCCAGGCACTATCCATGCACTCACACAATCACCCAGGCACTATGCTTGAACTCATCCATTCACTCAGGTACTACCCATGCACTCATCCATTCACTCAGGCATTATCCATGCACTCATCCATTCACCCAGGCACTACCAATGCACACATCCAATCGCCCAGGCACTACCCTTGCACTCATCCATTCACTCAGGTAGTATGCATGCGCTCATCCATTCACTCAGGCACTTCCCATGCATATAACCAATCACCCAGGCACTACCCTTCCACGCATCCATTCACTCATGGCACTACGCATGCGTTCATCCATTCATGCAGGCACTCTCCATACACTCGTCCAATGACCCAGGCACTACACTTGCACTCATCCATACACTCATGCACTACCATGCACTCGTGCATTCTCCCAGGCACTAACCATGCACATATCAAATCACTCAGCCAGTACCATGCAATCATCTATTCACTCAGGCACTACCAACACACTCATCCATTCACCCAGGCACTACCCATGGACACATCCAGTCACCCGGGCACTAACCTTGCACTCATCCGTTCACTCGGGCACTACCCATGCACTCATCCAATCACCCAGGCACTACCCTTGCACTCATCCATTCACTCATGCACTACCTATACACTCATCCATTTACTCAAACACAACCCATGTACTCCTCTATTCGCCCAGGCACTGCCCATGCACACACCCAATCACCCAGGCACTACCCTTCTACTCATCCATTCACGCAGCCACTACCCATGCACTCATCTATTCACCCAGCCATTATCCATGCACTCATCCATTCACTCAGGCACTACAGTTGCACTCTTCCATTCACTCATGCACTACACATGCACTCATCTATTCACCCAGGCACTACCCAAGCACACATGCAATCACCCAATCACTACCTTTGCACTCATCCAATCACTCAGGCACTACTTATGCACTCATAGATTCACTCAGGCACCACTCCTGCACTCATTGTAACATCCATACACCAGCCATACACTCATTCCAACATATATACATACTTTATCTTTTTTTAACTGTAAAAGGAGGTTCCAACAGGAACCTTTTTTTTTTTAAGGCTTTTGTAAAGTTTTACATTTTTTGTTCTTTTTTATAATAACAAAAATGGCAACTGTAACAGCAGGAATTGAAAAAACGTGCACTGAAAAATGTGCAAAACATATAAAAGTGGAAAGAAAATAGCATGCTGTTTTGCAGCATTGCGAATAGCTGTAAGACACGGCTCACCCGCACTTATAACACTACAGTCCATGCAGTATGTGGCCATTCTTGACAACTCTGGAGCCATATCTGTTGCAGTAGCCTGCACCTCAGAAGGGACTTTCTGGCTGGTAATTGTTGCTGCTGCCACTGAAGTAGATGGTCCTCCAGCTTCCATCTGCTTGATCGCCAGTTGGAGAGGTTTTTTATGATAGGTTTTTAGATGGTATAACATGGACGTTGTCCCACATGAATATTTCTTGTTCATCCCTCTAGAGAGGGTCTTGTTGCAGATTGTGCATTGCACAAGTTTTGCAGCTGTTTTTGATTCCCCTGATGGGATTTTTTAAAAATCCCATGCCACACTGGCTCTCTTTTGTGGAGGTTCCTCTTCTTCCAAATCTTCAGTCACCACCTCCTCCACATCCTGGTCCAGCTGTTGTTCCTGCTGACCCCCATCTCCTTGCTGTATTGCCTTTTTGATAGATAAAAAGGCCAAAAACTTTGCACAGCAAAATAAATCCACCTGCTCAGAATGAAGTTCTATGAAAGAAGTTTCAAGAAGGAGGAGTGGGTGTGTACCTCCTATTGATTTTGCTGAAAAGTATATTTCCCTTGCTTTCCTGGTCACGTGATATTCGCAGTGACTGAAATAGTCGCGGTTACCGCGGTGAAACAGAAATGCAAGTTTAAAGTAGTTTTCTTTAAAAATGGAAAGAAAAGCAGAACTTTTAACACTATAATAGTAAACAGCTATACTAACTTGTTCACAATTTGTGTACATTTATGTTTCAGAATTATTGAAACATCTGCTATCAGCGATTACTGACATCATCGCGATTTCCGCTGTCTTCGCGGAAAGCAAAATAGTGTTTGAAGGCGATTATTCCGGAAACTCACTACAAAAATATGAGTTTGAAAAGTACACTAATAAAGCTCTACTCTTAAATATTCTGTAGAATATGTTGTTATATACATTTTACACTTCGTATAAACCAAGCGCTCTTTGCAACTACCGGCGTCATCGCATTGACGTCGGTAGTTGTGAATACAATTATTTTTTTTGTAAAGGTGGCTTTCTTCTAAATTGATAGCTAGCATAAAGCCAGGAGTTATGATCCCGAGCCCAGGCAAGGTCTCCATGGGCAACAGAACTCCGGCCGATGTTCACGGCACTCCACCAGCCCGGATAAACACCCAACAGGTCATCAAAACTATCAAGAGCATGAAGAATGATGGGGCCCCTGGGCCTAACGGGATCCCAGCACCGGTCTTCAAACTGGCCCCAGAGTTCTGGGCATCACTCCTAACCACGCTCTTTAATTACACCTTCTCGACTGCCACAACCCCTGAGTCCTGGAGGGGTTCCATATTGGTCCCCATTTTTAAAAAAAGAGATCGTCTAAAGCCGTCGAATTATATGCTCATTGCCCTGCTTGATCTGGAAGCCAAGGCATACTCCCGTCTACTATTGAAAGATCTGGAGAAGTGGGTCGAAGAGAGAAGTATAATACCCTTGCACCAGACTGGCTTTAGGTCACAGTCATCAACCATGGACAACGTTCTGGCGCTAGCGCACCTTTCAGCCCAGGCAACCCTGAAGAACCATCCTCCACTTTTCTGCTGTTTCGTGGATTATAGTACAGCCTTTGACAAAGTAGTTAGAAAAAGATTATGGTGGAAGCTAGAAAACTGGGGCATTCCATCAAACCTTTTGCAGGCAATAAGATCATTATATGAAGACACCTGGGTGCGGGTCAAAACCAGTGCCTACACAGTATCCCCCAAAATAATCACAGAGAATGGGTTGAAGCAAGGATGTGTGCTGGCCCCCATCCTCTTCAACGTATACACGGCGGATTTGGGGGAGGCCCTAAAAGGAGCTAGTTTAGTAGCCCCAAGATTAGGAAGTGTGAGGCTGCCAGTTTTACAGTATGCCGACGATACAGTCATAATGGACCACACGAAGGTGGGCTTACAAAGATCCCTATACGCATTAAATCGTTTTAACATCATTAATAACCTGATAATCAACCAAGGCAAGACCAAGGTCATCATTTTTGGGTCCTACCATCTGAAGAAGAATGCACAGTGGCAATTGGGAAACGTGCAAAATAATTTGGTGGCCTCATACAACTACCTAGGGGTCTGGCTGATGGACCGGGCCAAGGCGAATGTACACCTAAAACAGCAGAGCTCCAAGGCCAGCAAGGTTACACATTTATTAAAACAACTAATCCAGCATTTGATCAGTCCGTCCGCCAGCCCAATTCTGACAGTTTTAAGAGCGAAGCTCCTTCCAGCAATTAGCTACGGACACCTTGCCTTCCCCGGGAAACTGGACGCTCTCCTTAATTCAGCACAAGTCAAGGCATACAAGTCAGTGCTATATATATCGAGGTCAGCAAGAAAAACAAGGCTAAGACTGGAGCTAGGCCTGGCGAGGCCAGACCTGACCTGCCAGGGGGAGATCATAAAGTTATATTTAAGGATACTAAGGGCACCGGCTAACTCCCTAAAAAATCATTTGAGATCTATCTTTGAGGGGCCAGGCTCGGCCTGGCACACCAGGCTAGGAAACGCAATCAAAGCATTGAAGATCGAGGAAGAAAGCATGCCGCGGCTGAACATCCCCTTGAATGCCTGGAAGAGAGCTGTTAACAAACAAGTGCGCGAAATCTCCTTTGATCTCGACCTTAAATCTCTCCGTCGAAGCTCTCACCTAGATCCGTTGAACAATTCTTACACAGTAGGAAAAGCACAACCCTACCTATGTGAGGCCCTCACTATACAGGCCCGAAGCAAAATCTTATTCATGAGGTTGATTACATTAGGGATTGCGGAATTCAACCCTGCATGGGCTCGAAGGGGGGAATCCATAAACTGTAGACTGTGCCCCTACAAGAGGGAATCCTGTTTGCATCTTTTATGTTGCTGTCCCAACCTCAACAACGAACGCCGGCGACTTCTGCTCCCGATTTGTATCAATAATGGTATAAAGTCGTGTAGCGAAGCATCAGCCCTGTGTTTGTCAACCACTAACACAATGGCTCTAGCGAGACTGGCGAAATTCATCCATCAAATCAGGATTGCCTTAAAAGTTGCCAACGAATGCAATAAAACACCAGGGAAGAGCACGGTAAACCCCGCGGATGAAAGCTGATGGGGTCCCTTAACGATGCATCAATGACTGTGCCCCTCTTGCATGCCCTTCAAGAGAGCGTTTCCCCTTGAGAGACACCCAGTGCGCCAATGCTGGGGAAGGCCGACTACGCGGGACTCGGGGAGGGGTGTTAAATTCTACCCATCACAAACTGAAGTTTGAAATCACTGTTTTTAGCTTTTATATGCTGATTGTTTTTACTGTAATGATTTTAATTAATTATACAGTTAATAAAAAAAGTCAAAAGTAAATTGATATATTAATTGGGCAACACAATATACCCTTGATGGCTTGGGTAACAACATTTTGTCATGTAAAGATGCATGCAAGGGATTTTGTTTGAAAATAGTAAAGCAAAAATTTATCAAAATCAATTATGAGTGCCCAGTTTAGTGGCCTCAAATATATAAATTATAGAAATCATTTGAAAAAGTCAAAAATGAATACATCAAAAAATTAATCAGCAACAGGCATATACTTTTTTGTAGAAATGTAGATAATTAAATAATTAAATTACAAGGTTACAAAACAATATTCACATGTACAGAAGTGACAGATTGATGATCTTGCAGATAAAATTGTCTACTAGTCACTTATGCGGATAACCCATTTCAGAGGCCTATTTACAAATAGAAATTCTCATTTAGCATTCAATAATAAATTCCTATATAACAAATTATTCTAAGAAAATGGGTTAAACTGGTCGACGTTTCGGTCTTATCATGTGATACATTTAGTAGACCATCTACAGGACAGTGAAAAATTTGTATGTGGACTGAAGACCCTTCTGTAAAATGGATAATCACAAAAACTTTTATTTGTCAACCAAAGAGATCATGAAAAAGAAGATATACACCCGGGAGATGTGAGGAATAGAAAAGAGCACTTGATTATCATGAAAAAATAGGGAGCCCTTAAATGTACAATATAATTAATCAAAAAAAAATAATATAAGTATTGGTGGAAGAACCCCCACCAACCTATTGTGTCATAAAATATTAAAAGAAACTTACTCAAGATTAGATCAATGTAAGACCATAATATAATTAGTCCAAGTAGATAGATTCATCAAAAAAAATCTGAAAAGATTATCAACTCATTATCTATTTGGACCCAGTTGAAGAGAAATTAGAATTTTGCAATACAAGTACATTATTTCATCACTGAAATATATTGTGTTAGAAGAGTGATTGCATTCCTTACAGATTACTTTGGTAAGGACACTGTGGAATAATTCAAATAGACTAACACTTGCGGTTAACCGACATCATTGATTAAAATTTGCCATCGACCCACCCTTAATCAGTAAAAATGGAAACATTTAACCAAGAAAAAGAAGGAGAAATTCTGTAATATAATTAATTAGACTGAACTCATTATCTATATGTGCCAAGAAAAGTTACCATACGGGAGCTTTATTTAATCATTGGGTGAAAGATAATTCTGTTCTTCACAGATTTCTTTATTACGGACATTACATATTGAATAAATCATAGATTTATAATAGACAGAGACTCTCCATCATTATTAATAAAAGATTGCAATCAACCCACCTTAAATCAATGCCTTTGGGACATTTTACAGAGAGAAAAGAAATATGTTGGAATAGTTAATTAAAGCGAAATCAATATAATTCTTAAAACCTTCTGGACATTATGCCAGGGGAAAAAAGGGGGGTGGATACATTGATATAATGAATTGAAATAAAGTTAACTCCTTACTATTGCCCTGAAATGCTCTGGTTTCAATTCAAGGTCATGGAAGAATTTCGCCATCATAAATTTGGCGTATCAACACTGAATCTTAAAAGAAAAAAAAACGGATGGTGAGCCATTTGGACTGGCGTCATTAATCACAGAAAAATTAAGACTCAATTAAAGAGATGTTCAAAATCTTACTTGTCAGATATAAGTGGCACCGTCTAATTCGGCGTCCCAGCAGAAATGAAACAGCTGCTCTAATTGCAATACAGGAAGCATATTTATGCTTCTGGGTATTGCCACTCTAAGGGGTTGATTCCGATCTCGCTTGGAAGGCCCTCCGAGACCCGTCCGTAGCGTTACCTTCCAACCGACACGTTCCGGGAGCCAGTCCATCCAAACGAAGAAGTACGATGCGCAAATGTCCCCAATTCCCGAGCGACACGTACGCTCCGATTCCAGGACCAATTTCCGTACGAACAGACTCCGTAAACGCTGAATGGAGTAGTCCGGAGACATTTCCAAAGCAGTTTCCGGCTGGCCAAGTACGATGCGTACTTCCTACATGCTGAACAGGTCGCCACCTCCAGCACGTCACAGCATCCAGAAGAGCTGTATTTCAGCTCCGATTTGCACCACAACACGATCACTGCGTACGAGATGAAGCTGAAATGTATCCTATCGCGCAGGTCATCCCCATACTGCACGCCTACGGTCGAATCAACAACCGTAACCGACGCGTTTGTCACAGATGGTAAGTCAGGCACCTATCACACACAAAAATGTCACGAGCCCGCGAAAGGCAACACCGCCATAAGGGGTGGATGTCTATCACTACCAGCATTGTCCACCCCACAGGGGGTGGATGTCTGTCACTACCAGCATTGTCCACCCCAGAGGGGGTGGATGTCTATCACTCCCAGCATTGCCCACCCCATAGGGGGGATGCCTAACACTACCAGCATTCTCTACCTATAGGGGGTGGATGTCTATCACTACCAGCATTGTCCACACCATAGGTGATGGATGTCTATCACTACCAGCATTGTCCACCCCATAGGGGGTGGATGTCTATCACTACCAGCATTGTCCACCCCATAGGGGTGGATGTCTATCACTACCAGCATTGGCCATTCCATAGGGGGTGGATGTCTATCACTACCTGCATTGGCCACCCCATAGGGGTTGGATGTCTATCACTCCCAGCATTGCCCACCCCATGGGGGCGGATGCCTAACACTACCAGCATTCTCTACCTATAGGGGGGTGGATGTCTATCACTACCAGCATTGTCCACCCCATTGGGGGTGGATGTCTATCACTACCAGCATTGTCTACCCCATAGGGGGTGGATGTCTATTACTACCAGCATTGGCCACTCCATAGGGGGTGGATGTCTATCAATACCAGCATTGGCCACCCCATAGGGGGTGGATGTCTATCACTCCCAGCATTGCCCACCCCATAGGGGGCGGATGGCTAACACTACCAGCATTCTCTACCTATAGGGGGGTGGATGTCTATCACTACCAGCATTGTCCACCCCATAGGGGGTGGATGTCTATCACTACCAGCATTGTCCACCCCATAGGGGGTGGATGTCTATCACTACCAGCATTGTCCACCCCATCGGGGGTGGATGTCTATCACTACCAGCATTGTCCACCCCATAGGGGGTGGATGTCTATTACTACCAGCATTGGCCACCCCAAAGGGGGTGGATGTCTATCACTCCCAGCATTGCCCACCCCATAGGGGGTGGATGACTAACACTACCAGCATTCTCTACCTATGGGGGGGTGGATGTCTATCGCTACCAGCATTGCCCACCCCATAGGGGGTGGATGTCTATCACTCCCAGCATTGCCCACCTCATAGGGGGTGGATGGCTAACACTACCAGCATTCTCTACCTATAGGGGGTGGATTTCTATCACTACCACAATTGTCCATCCTATAGGGGGTGGATGCCTATCACTCCCAGAATTGTCCACCCCATAGGGGGAAGATGTCTATCACTCCCAGCATTGCCCACCCCATAGGGGGTGGATGACTAACACTACCAGCATTGGCCACCCCATAGGGGGGTGGATGTCTATCACTACCAGCATTGCCCACCCCATAGGGGGTGGATGTCTATCACTCCCAGCATGCCCACCCTATAGGGGTTGGATGACTAACACTACCAGCATTCTCTACCTATAGGGGGGTGGATGTCTATCACTACCAGCATTGTCCACCCCATAAGGGGGTGGATGTTTATTGTGAGAAGTTGAAAAACAAAGAAAGGGGGAGAGGAGGATATGGCTAGGTTCGTCCTCCTAGGTACTTGTAAAACAAAAGAAGATCCGAAAATCGTGGATCAGGGAACCTAGCTAGTAGGGAAGAGGAGGGGTCTACTGAATGAGTAAGACGCACCTCAAATAAGGGAAAAGAAAATTCTTTTCTTGAGTCCCCTCACTCACCAAAGGTTTCCCCTAGGTGACATGCTTCATCATTGGGGCCATCCCAAGCATCTACTGCTTGGGGCGTGCTGCAACTTGCGATAGTTACGTAGGAGCACTGATTTTTAATATATGACTATGTGTAGTGCAGTGAAGGGGGAGTGGTGTGAGTGGTTGTTTAAAAATTACCTAACTAGTGAACGTAAATGAATTTATTCTTGCTCCTAGTTGGCAAAGGATAAAAAGGGGTTAATAAAAGGGAAAAGAATTAGATGTTTATGTAATAATAGTCCCTAATACTTTAAGTCAACATGTTTCGAGGTATTACGTGAAACAAGAAACAGAAAAAGACAGGAGACCCATCTGCATTACCACCTTTAGCACAGCGTCAGACAAGATCACAAAAATGGTGAAAAAACATTGGAATATCCTAAACAGTGGTAATCTAAATATCCCCACCCCAATGTTTTCACATAGGAGAGGCAAGAATCTACGTGACCTTCTAGTACACACGCGCCCGAAACCTAATCAAAGGAACAACCAACAGACCATAAGTACTTTACCAACGGGTCACCACCCGTGTGGGAACTGTAGCGTGTGCCACCTGACTTCCACCACAAAAAAGGTCTGTTTTAATACAGGCACATCATGGGAACTCAGAAATTTCACCACATGCAGCACAGTAGGTGTAGTATATCTGATTACATGTCCCTGTAATCTCCACTATGTGGGCATGACAACCAGGAAGGTGGGCACAAGGATCTGTGAACACCGTAGCAACATCCGGTGCCACAGAGCGAGCACCAGGATGACAGCACATTTTAATGATATGCAACACACACCCAACGACATGAAGTGGGTGGTGTTGGAACATATCAAACCATGTGACAACCTTGAGCAAAGGTTGTTGGAAAAAGAACAGAGGTGGGTCTTTAAATTACGCTCTGATACTAAAGGGTTAAACGACAATATTCCGTGGGGTCATTTTGCTAGATAAATGTATTCTAAGTCAACAACTATACAAGAACTACTGGACCCCCACCCTTTCTGCACTATCCTTCCTTAATCTTCCTAACTTTATCCTAACTCCGTTTTATTAATGTTTTGTTAATGTTATGCCCCCCTTTTGTAGATATAGTACACACAGGATTCAGTCCCTACTAGGACCTGAGTTCACCAGTCAAAGATGGCCGCCGTCTTATTGTGACACTCTCACAATAGAGATGCCCTGTTTTTCATCAGAGAATCGCCTAATACCGCAGGGTTCGAGACCCGCTCTCTTAGTTTTTTTACCTATATTCCAAATACAGAGTATTTACCTTATTTCCTATTTTCTAATCATTTAGCCCGCATGTACTATTTCAGAATGATCCGAGGATTCTGTGTCCGTTTTACGAGCTATACGCGTTACACAAGGACACCCAAAATGGCCCCCACCACTTTCAACGATATACGCGGTATAGTCTTTCTAAACGCGTTCGTGACCAGGCAGTTTCCTGTTTTTCCTATTTAGACCTCTCGGATCCCAGACACGCTAAGATGCGGTCCGCCTACGGGAACGAGTAGGTCATATTGACGGAGGCTAGCCGAGTCAAGTAAGATTCTCTTTACCGGGAGCCCATTCTAGAGTTACGAATGAGGGTCTCCTTCTCCTTTTTCGAGTCTTTGATAGATCACGTCGACTTAAGACCTTTACCTTTCTTTTTCTAGGGTTTATTCAGGCTCCTCCACCCGGGCTGACCATGGGGCTTACTTTTGCCAGTTATTAAGTAGGTCCATGAGGCAACACGCAATTATCTGTTTTATGTAAATGTCTGTTATGTCTGATGTCCTTTCACGAGTGCTTTTATGTTTAATTTTTATTCCTTCAACATGTGTTTTTTCATTATAGAGACACACGATTAGTAGACTGAACAGAACTAAGTACATGTTTAAAGTTACAGTCAAGAGCACCATCACTATTGGATTGATTTGATCCCTGAAAGACTTTGTTTTTACCTGCCCACTAGACAGATGGGCAGGCAGTGTATACTAACTTGTCTGTTTTTTACTTCTTCATTAGATACTACGTGTTCAGTATAACCGTATGTAATTTATAATTATATTCAGCGCTGACACAATAAGTGCGCGCCCCCTTTTTTCCTTATCTTTCACTTTATTACAGGTTTTGCACGGAGTGGTACACATGGGGCTGGCCCCCATGCCGTCCTGAAGAAGAGGTTAGGGGATACCTCGAAACATGTTGACTTAAAGTATTAGGGACTATTATTACATAAACATTTAATTCTTTTCCCTTTTATTAACCCCTTTTTATCCTTTGCCAACTAGGAGCAAGAATAAATTCATTTACGTTCACTAGTTAGGTAATTTTTAAACAACCACTCACACCACTCCCCCTTCACTGCACTACACATAGTCATATATTAAAAATCAGTGCTCCTACGTAACTATCGCAAGTCGCAGCACGCCCCAAGCAGTAGATGCTTGGGATGGCCCCAATGATGAAGCATGTCACCTAGGGGAAACCTTTGGTGAGTGAGGGGACTCAAGAAAAGAATTTTCTTTTCCCTTATTTGAGGTGCGTCTTACTCATTCAGTAGACCCCTCCTCTTCCCTACTAGCTAGGTTCCCTGATCCACGATTTCCGGATCTTCTTTTGTTTTACAAGTACCTAGGAGGACGAACCTAGCCATATCCTCCTCTCCCCCTTTCTTTGTTTTGATATTTATACAGCGCAAGCTGCGGGAGCCCCTTTCCCTTTCATACACTCGTGTCTCGTGACATCGGACTACAACACCACTTAAAAATATGGCTGGAATAACAGGCCTGACATACACTGAGGAAGAAGTAGAGAGTATCATATCTTCCATGATCCCTTTTGTAGATTCGACACCCGGAAACAGTAATGAGACTGCACAATGTTGGGATGAGCTTACCGAGCTTAAAAGGAACCACGTTAAAACAATCATCCATGGGATAATGATGACAGAATATCTCAGAGTAAACGCTGCCCCTAGAGGACTCATTGTACGCAATGAGCCATTCATCTTCCAGCAGGACAAGTTGTTCAAAAAAGATTGGTCGCTAATCTCCTGGCATTGCACAAGGGATTGGCTTGTACTTATTATAAAGACTGCAACACGCCTAGCACATGAGATGAAGGAGGAAATCCACACGCTAGAGGTGAAACTCAAAACCTTTCAGACACCAGCCGAATTGAAGAAACGCCTAGAGGAACTGAACAAAACCATGACGGAATTTGAAATGACATTAAAAGATACAAAGTATCAAAAATTCAAAAAGGATTCAAAAAACTTTAACCATGATACAATCTACCCCTACATCAGAGACGACTACCATCTCACCGGGAAAAACCCGGGCTACAATACAGACACTGATGGATCAGACACCAGCTCCAACAGTTCAGATAACAGCGTCGGATGGAAGAACAACGTGAGGAGACAGGGTTACCAAGGGCGTAGGATGAGAAACAGGGGCAACCAAGGAAACTATGGGTGGCCCCCGTTCCAACCACCACTTTTTCCAATAACGCCTTTTTACAATGGTCCACAACAATACCAACCACAACCATACCCATACTGGGAACCCAGTACCCAAACCGTTTACCCAGGAATACAGGGTCCTTTTTTAGGACGAGGCCAGGGACCACAGAGAAGAAAAATAAGAAGAGGTCAACAAGTACATTGGGCACAACCTTTGGAGCCTACACGGAGCCATACGAGGAGCATGGGTCCTCCGAACCTACCGAGCACCAGCAACAATCTAGTTTAGTGGTTAATTTATCAGGAACCACCCTATCTAAAATCCAACTCACTGTCCTTGAGAAGGGTTTAGGTTTTGTACCCACCCCATCCCTGAACAAGTTCCTACTCAGCTGTGAACTAAGCGAGTTTATAAGGAAACTGAAATTACGGGTTTTCTTTGAAAATAGACCGCCAACAGATTACCAAAGAGGTGATACGAATCTACACCTGAGGTCTACTTTCACACCACCCTCGACCGTTTTACCAGTAGAACTAATGGCTTTTGAGAAAGCGGTTCTTAAAGAAGCAGGAGATCTGGATCCAAGAACCCTCAAGATATTCCATAACACAACGAAAATGGAACAAGATGCCATAAAATCTATGGCCAACAACGTAGAAATTGTCATAAAACCAGCGGATAAAGGAGGAGGCATCGTCATACAAAGTACAGAGGCATATCGCTCAGAATGCCTCAGATTACTATCTGAAGAAAGAAATTACAAACGCATCACAGAGGATCCAACTGAACGAATAAGGATTGGCATAACCAGCATGGTAGAAGAAGCCCTTGCCCACGACTGGGTAACCAGAAAAGAGGGTGATTTTCTGATTAATAAACACCCTACAGTACCATACTTCTACACATTACCAAAGATCCATAAGAGGTTAGAGAATCCTCCGGGACGTCCAATCGTCTCAGGTATCGGATCTATTCTGGAACCTTTGTCAAAATTTGCGGATGCTTTCTTACGACCGCTCATACAAAATACCAGCACCTACCTTAAGGACACAAAAGCTGTCCTTTCCCTTCTAAAAGACCTCCCTTTCAATCCAACTAATAACATTCTTATTGGTTTAGATGTAGAAAGCCTCTACACTAGCCTACCACATAAGGTGACCTTGGATATCCTGGAAGATATTCTGTATGGAGCAACATGGCCCTATCACACACCTCGACATTTGGTTTTGGAATGTTGTAAATGGGCCCTTACTGAAAACTACTTCCGTTTCGAAGACACCATTTTCCAACAACAACACGGGACCAGTATGGGCAGCACCTTCGCCCCGAGTGTAGCTGGATTATATGTCTACCATATGGAGGAACATAAGATCCTCTCTGACAACAACACTCACCGGCCCAAGATCGTCGAATGGAAAAGGTACATAGACGATATTCTGGTGATATGGAATGGAAATGAAATAGAAGCTAATCTGTTTTTGGAATGGCTAAATTCACAAGACCCTTTCCTAAAATTTACCCATACAATGAGTAGGTCTGACCTTATCTTTCTAGACCTGAATATCTATGCAGCAGAGGGTTATCTAAAAACCACAACTCACTTTAAACCTACTGCTAAGAACTGTCTTTTGCTTTACGACAGTTTTCATCCTAGACATCTCAAAGAAAACCTTCCTTTTGGACAATTCCTCAGGTTGAGGAGAAACTGCACAGAAATAAATGACTATGAGGAACAGGCCAAAGACCTGGCAGAAAAACTGAAAAACCGAAAATATCCTTCTCGTATCATCAACAAAGCCAAGAAAAGAGCAAAAAACAATAATAGAGATGCTCTCCTGGAGACTTACGTGAAACAAGAAACAGAAAAAGACAGGAGACCCATCTGCATTACCACCTTTAGCACAGCGTCAGACAAGATCACAAAAATGGTGAAAAAACATTGGAATATCCTAAACAGTGGTAATCTAAATATCCCCACCCCAATGTTTTCACATAGGAGAGGCAAGAATCTACGTGACCTTCTAGTACACACGCGCCCGAAACCTAATCAAAGGAACAACCAACAGACCATAAGTACTTTACCAACGGGTCACCACCCGTGTGGGAACTGTAGCGTGTGCCACCTGACTTCCACCACAAAAAAGGTCTGTTTTAATACAGGCACATCATGGGAACTCAGAAATTTCACCACATGCAGCACAGTAGGTGTAGTATATCTGATTACATGTCCCTGTAATCTCCACTATGTGGGCATGACAACCAGGAAGGTGGGCACAAGGATCTGTGAACACCGTAGCAACATCCGGTGCCACAGAGCGAGCACCAGGATGACAGCACATTTTAATGATATGCAACACACACCCAACGACATGAAGTGGGTGGTGTTGGAACATATCAAACCATGTGACAACCTTGAGCAAAGGTTGTTGGAAAAAGAACAGAGGTGGGTCTTTAAATTACGCTCTGATACTAAAGGGTTAAACGACAATATTCCGTGGGGTCATTTTGCTAGATAAATGTATTCTAAGTCAACAACTATACAAGAACTACTGGACCCCCACCCTTTCTGCACTATCCTTCCTTAATCTTCCTAACTTTATCCTAACTCCGTTTTATTAATGTTTTGTTAATGTTATGCCCCCCTTTTGTAGATATAGTACACACAGGATTCAGTCCCTACTAGGACCTGAGTTCACCAGTCAAAGATGGCCGCCGTCTTATTGTGACACTCTCACAATAGAGATGCCCTGTTTTTCATCAGAGAATCGCCTAATACCGCAGGGTTCGAGACCCGCTCTCTTAGTTTTTTTACCTATATTCCAAATACAGAGTATTTACCTTATTTCCTATTTTCTAATCATTTAGCCCGCATGTACTATTTCAGAATGATCCGAGGATTCTGTGTCCGTTTTACGAGCTATACGCGTTACACAAGGACACCCAAAATGGCCCCCACCACTTTCAACGATATACGCGGTATAGTCTTTCTAAACGCGTTCGTGACCAGGCAGTTTCCTGTTTTTCCTATTTAGACCTCTCGGATCCCAGACACGCTAAGATGCGGTCCGCCTACGGGAACGAGTAGGTCATATTGACGGAGGCTAGCCGAGTCAAGTAAGATTCTCTTTACCGGGAGCCCATTCTAGAGTTACGAATGAGGGTCTCCTTCTCCTTTTCGAGTCTTTGATAGATCACGTCGACTTAAGACCTTTACCTTTCTTTTTCTAGGGTTTATTCAGGCTCCTCCACCCGGGCTGACCATGGGGCTTACTTTTGCCAGTTATTAAGTAGGTCCATGAGGCAACACGCAATTATCTGTTTTATGTAAATGTCTGTTATGTCTGATGTCCTTTCACGAGTGCTTTTATGTTTAATTTTTATTCCTTCAACATGTGTTTTTTCATTATAGAGACACACGATTAGTAGACTGAACAGAACTAAGTACATGTTTAAAGTTACAGTCAAGAGCACCATCACTATTGGATTGATTTGATCCCTGAAAGACTTTGTTTTTACCTGCCCACTAGACAGATGGGCAGGCAGTGTATACTAACTTGTCTGTTTTTTACTTCTTCATTAGATACTACGTGTTCAGTATAACCGTATGTAATTTATAATTATATTCAGCGCTGACACAATAAGTGCGCGCCCCCTTTTTTCCTTATCTTTCACTTTATTACAGGTTTTGCACGGAGTGGTACACATGGGGCTGGCCCCCATGCCGTCCTGAAGAAGAGGTTAGGGGATACCTCGAAACATGTTGACTTAAAGTATTAGGGACTATTATTACATAAACATTTAATTCTTTTCCCTTTTATTAACCCCTTTTTATCCTTTGCCAACTAGGAGCAAGAATAAATTCATTTACGTTCACTAGTTAGGTAATTTTTAAACAACCACTCACACCACTCCCCCTTCACTGCACTACACATAGTCATATATTAAAAATCAGTGCTCCTACGTAACTATCGCAAGTCGCAGCACGCCCCAAGCAGTAGATGCTTGGGATGGCCCCAATGATGAAGCATGTCACCTAGGGGAAACCTTTGGTGAGTGAGGGGACTCAAGAAAAGAATTTTCTTTTCCCTTATTTGAGGTGCGTCTTACTCATTCAGTAGACCCCTCCTCTTCCCTACTAGCTAGGTTCCCTGATCCACGATTTTCGGATCTTCTTTTGTTTTATTGTGAGAAGTTGGCCTGGCATATGCTGTCCACTAATTATAGTGGGCACCTTGCACCAGTCCAAACAACCCCTTATTGGAGATAGGTTAAAGACAACCTTTATTGAAAGCTATCCTAGTGGTAGCTATGGAGAGCAGCCTTCAGGCTAAGTCTTGAATGAATGTAAAGCAGCTTGTTTTACCAGTCTATAATCTCTTGAGTGACCAAATGAAACACCAGGTATATATTCAAAATATATGTATTTATTGCTAAACACACCCCTCTAGTCTCTTTATGAGGCTAGAGTTCGAAGTACATAAGTTATAAGTTAGTTATCTACAGTAATAGCACAAATACACGTTTGAGCCCTAGGGGCGTACCAAACCATATACCAATAAAGTGGTATAAGAACCACGACTGAGCTAGACACAGAGCCTAGAGGCTGTAGAAGTGCTTGGACCACAAGAAACCACCCAAGGTAGTGACACTGGGGACCCACGGGGGACGCGTGCAGTGTATGAACACAGCCGCGAATCGCCGTTAACTTCTATGGGGAAAGTCGCGGTTTGAATTTAAAAGAAAAGGGACACTTAGAGGAGGACTTGAAGCAAACCCTTTGAGAACTAGGCTGTTCTAGTGTCAATACCCACGGGAGCACTGGAGTACTCGAGTTACCTCACCCAGGGGAGCCGGGTGCATAGGTGTCTTTCGGGGTCGGGTTTCGTCGTCGCTTTCAATGGCGATCTGTTGCAAAGTGCTGCTGGCGGCCAAGTCGAAAGTGTTCGGGTGGATCCAAAGGTGGATCGAAGATTTGAAGAACCTGAAAGCAGAGGGGACAGAGTCTGGGTCACTAGCCAGTGACCAGGAAGGCGATGAGCAGATGCCCACCGATGTCGAGTGCTTCAGGTAGGTTGACGGTCGTCTTGACTCTTCAGCCACGAGGTCCAGGAGGCTTCAACGATGACCAGGAGCTGGATTCGAGCTGTCCCACAATGTCTGTCAATTGCAGGGGTGTCTGCGACCGGATTGGACCCAACAAGCCTTGACAACGGCAAGTCTCATGGAAATGGAAGAAGGACGATGTTGCAGACCAGCAAGGTCTGTGGGACTCACCCAGCGAGGGTAAGTCAGGGCACGCCTGGAGCAACCAGGGAGCCCAAGCAGAAGAAGATTGGCCTTCGGGAGGGCCTACTAGCCAATGGACTAGTGACCACAAAGGAGCCTCGAGTCGACGCACGTGGAGCTAGCTCACGGGACACTCGTGGAGTGGAGGCCAGTGATCTTCGGTGCAGTTGGTGCTGGAGGCTGGGGCTACTCGGAGCCCAAAACATGACTTCGTGGAAGACCCAGAAGAGGATACACTTGCAAATGCGATCGGTGTCCAGGGGTCATGGTTCCACATTACCCACGACAGCTACGGGCCTCAGCTTTGCTGGGGACTCAGGGCAGCCTTGGGGAAGTCTGGAAATCCACCTCTGGTGATGCAAAGACTTCGGCGTCCGGCGGGAGCTTCAGCGATGCAGACCGGACAATTGCTTCTTTGGTGCCTGCCAAGCAGGGGAGTCACTCCTTGACCCCAAGGGAGATTCTTCAGTCCTCTGATCTTGAAGTAGAGCGTCGAAGGTCCAGGATTCTGTGTCAGAGTTTCGTCCAGGTTAATCTAAAGTCCTAAGGACTGGGGTCCCATACTTATACTAAGGTAGGGGGTTGGACATACTCTGTGGACCCACCTATGGGAGGATCAGGGCAGAGGGGTGGCTACACCCCTTTCCCTTTGTCCAGTTTCACACCAGAGCAAGGGCTTGAAGCCCCTGAGCCGGTTTGAACTGGGGTATGCACAGGGACACCAAATGTGCCCCCAGTGCAGGACTTCAAAGCACCAGAGAGTGCTCCCGCCCAGCCCCAATACACACTATCCTGTCTGGGGAGGTGGTTACACCTCCCCTGGGACAGGAAACCTATTGTCCAGGCCTCCCCTGCCGGAGTTTCGGTCAGCAGCAGGAGGCCAAACTCGTGTCTGTGGCAGCGGCATCCATTTTGTGATGCCAGGGCTCTGGAAAGTCAGTACCGGGTATACCGGTGTGTACATGTCTCTCCCTCTAGAAGGGTGGAATGCTACCCCCGCCGCCAGAACTGGTGGGGGGGTAGTATTCCAAGATGTTTGACACCAAACACGACATGTTTCCGTGCAGCCATCCCAAAGTTAGCATTTAACGCAAGGTTATAATGCGCTTAAGAGTATATGGTCGGGCTGCACTACAAACAGCATCAGAGAAGGGTCTCCGAACGCTGCAGAGGGGCCCAGCTCATGCAGGGGCACCCTCTCACATAGGAACCACGCACTCTGCCTCCAGGATTGATAAGGCCTGCCATAGGAGTGACTTATAGGTTTATATGTGTGTATGTATGTAGTGATATAGGTAGCCTATATCACAGTAAGGGGTGCATGCACCACCTTACCCAGGCTGCAGTAGCAGACCTGTGGTGTCCTTTTGGCTGGCCTTCCAGAGGTGGCACAATACATGCTTCAGCCCCTGGCAGGCCTCTGAGGTACCTATGCCCTGGGTACATAGTATACCATATACTACGGACTTATAAGGGCACTCCAGATTCCAATCAGAGATGTGCCTAAGGCACATAGAAACCATTTTAGAGAGGAAGCAGCTAGGCTGGGGTTCTGATTAGCAGGGCCCCAGCCAGACTAAAGTCGAAAAACAGTGAAGCATCAGCAAAAAGTGGGGGTACCCATGTGAAGCAGATCCTACTCTCCTACATTTATCACTCCCAACATTGTCCACCCCATAGGGGGAGGGTGTCTATCACTACCAGCATTGGCCACCCCATAGGGGGGTGGATGTCTATCACTACCAGCATTGCCCACCCCATAGAGGGTGGATGTCTATCACTCCCAGCATTGCCCACCCCATAGGGGGCGGATGGATAACACTACCAGCATTCTCTACCTATAGGGGGGTGGATGTCTATCACTACCAGCATTGTCCACCCCATAGGGGGTGGATGTCTATCACTACCAGCATTGTCCACCCCATCGGGGGTGGATGTCTATCACCACCAGCATTGTCCACCCCATCGGGGGTGGATGTCTATTACTACCAGCATTGGCCACCCCATAGGGGGTGGATGTCTATCACTCCCAGCATTGCCCACCCCATAGGGGGTGGATGACTAACACTACCAGCATTCTCTACCTATGGGGGGTGGATGTCTATCGCTACCAGCATTGCCCACCTCATAGGGGGTGGATATCTATCACTCCCAGCATTGCCCACCCCATAGGGGGTGGATGGCTAACACTACCAGCATTCTCTACCTATAGGGGGTGGATTTCTATAACTACCAGAATTGTCCGTCCTATAGGGAGTGGATGTCTATCACTCCCAGAATTGTCCACCCCATAGGGGGTAGATGTCTATCACTCCCAGCATTGCCCACCCCATAGGGGGTGGATGACTAACACTACCAGCATTGGCCACCCCATAGGGGGGTGGATGTCTATCACTACCAGCATTGCCCACCCCATAGGGGGTGGATGTCTATCACTCCCAGCATGCCCACCCTATAGGGGTTGGATGACTAACACTACCAGCATTCTCTACCTATAGGGGGTGGATGTCTATCACTACCAGCATTGTCCAACCCATAAGGGGGTGGATGTTTATCACTCCCAACATTGTCCACCCCATAGGGGGAGGGTGTCTATCACTATCAGCATTGGCCACCCCATAGGGGGGTGGATGTCTATCACTACCAGCATTGCCCACCCCATAGAGGGTGGATGTCTATCACTCCCAGCATTGCCCACCCCATAGGGGGTGGATGACTAACACTACCAGCATTCTCTACCTATAGGGGGGTGGATGTCTATCCCTACCAGCATTGTCCACCCTATAGGAGGTGGATGTCTATCACTCCCAGCATTGTCCACCCCATAGGGGGTGGATGTCTATCACTACCAGCATTGGCCACCCCATAGGGGGGGTGGATGTCTATCACTACCAGCATTGCCCACCCCGTAGGGGGTGGATGGCTAACACACCCCCAAGGTTGTAATGCAAATGTTTTGTTATGTGTGCAAACTACCTGTAAATTAAATACATAAAGTGATATGCTGAACAAACACGCAAACAACATAGTGACCAAAAGGTGAATGTGGGGTTCAAGCCCCCAGCATTGTCAACCATATAGTGGATTTGGGGAATAAACCCGCCAACACTGTAGTGACAAAAATGTGAATGTAGGTCTCATACCCCCAGCATGTTCAAGCAATCATGTAGTTTTTGGGGCCAGAACACACAAGCAATGTAGTGATGAAGTAGTGTTTGTGTGCCAAACAACAACAGAGCGGTTGAGGCAAACATTGTTGTGTGTGTTACATACCCTCAGCCATGTGCAGGCAATCAGTGCTATTGGGGGCTAACATTGCCACAAATGTTCAATTGGACAATGTAACATTTGACCATCCAAAAGGCATAAACATACATTTTTGTCACAAGCAGACACAAATACAAAGGATTCAATCTGAAACAACAGCATTGATGAGATCCAGTACCGCACTGCGGCAGCAAGGTGAAATGCAAAACATAAGGGATGTGCAGAGTGACGATGAAGGAGTCCCAGGGCCAGTAGAGAAAAAAACTAATCTGAACATCCACTCAATGCCATTCAAACACAGTCGAAATACATGGGTAAAGATGCACAAAGACAACCAACCAGCCACACACTGCAGAACAAACACAACATCTGTGTGAGTGTTGAAGTGTTTTTTGCCTGGCACAATACACACGATGTGGGTCAGAACTCCACTGAGACATATGCGTGTTGAGTACAATATGGAAGTATTCCATAATTTTGGATAGTGAATGTGGGCAATCAGGCATTGTTTGATGAGCGGGTGCACAAGAGACACATGCAGGTTTGTTCAACGTTGAAGGATACAGTGTTCCAAAATATTGTGCACCTTATCTTTTGTTTCCTTGAAACTTGTTCTACATTTTTCAAAAAACAAATATCCACACGCTGGGACAATGACACCGAGAACGGTGTAGCTGCGGCTCAACCAGTCGTAACAGCTTTTAACTTTACCGGTTTAAATGAAACCGAGGAGGGTGTTATAGACATCGCTCCAAACTTAAGAAGAGCCATCACTCTAAAACTTATAAAACACGGCCTACCACCAAGAGGGGGTAGAGCAGTTTTCGTGATAGAGGCACACAAAGCCTTTCAAACAGAGGTATTCTATTCATGGATAGTATTCCCAGAATCAAATCCAGTCACAAAACTGTTTCACTTCTACAAAGAAGATGAACCACCAGAGGAATATATTCCTTTCGAGGATATTGAAATTCCACTAACATACCAGGAGCATCAGCTCTGGTTTAAAGGCGCCCGAAAACATCACAGAAACATTACCAGGCTCGGTCCACTAGGTAGACCAGGAGCAACATGGCCGAATCTAGCCGGCTACACACCTCATCCTGACCTCGATATAATGTCAGACGAGGAATTACTTACTCAACTTACAGAGTTAATAAAAATTTAAAGACAATTAGTCCAATATGTCATGCGGACTTTCACAGTCCAAACACCATTCCAAATCAAACCCCTCAACAGGGGAATACACTAAAAATTACACCACAGACTTTATACGCAAGTATGGGTAAAATGCCCACAAAACGTGAGCAAATTCCATTCTGGATAGCTCAAAAGATTACTCAAATAGAAGCAGTATTTCCTAATACTAGCCCTTATGAGAAACACAGAATCCTAACAATCTGTTTACCAATGGGGATCACACCACAACTGGAAGACTGCACCACTTGGGGCTCAGTCTTTGCTGCCATCTATACTAAAATACATGGTGTTCCGTCAATTGCAGTAATACCAGATGTCCTAAAACAAATTCAAAACGAATACGGGGCAGAGCCTGCTCTAAATTTAGGTATGAAATTACTGAAAAATTTCGACCAGGTCTCAACAATAATATTATCTAATATTAAAGGGGAGGCAGCAGCAGTGGCGATCCGCCAACGATTAAGGGAATTCGATGTTACAGAACATCAAACAGAACTACCCAGAATAATAGAGCAATCTTATGCAGAATTAGGCAGAGATAGTTTGGGTGGAAGACCATTGAAGCCAAAACTATCTGAAAGTCCTGAGAAGGGCTATATTAAACAAACTCCTACATCTTCTAAAAAGAAGTGGGAAACTAATAAACAAAACTCAAACGAGAAACGTTCTCAATCCCGAGGTAGGTCTCCTCAAAAGGAGCCCTCTGAAAGGAGGTATAACCTCAGGAATAGGGATAATTTGAAAAAACCTGACAGGTATCAAGATACTGATACATGTCCCTCTCGTACCTTTCAGATATCGTCACAGACATCGGAAAGAAGAGGACGGTCAGAACATAAAGAAGAACGCGTGAAATCGAAAGACGACGAACACGTTCCGAAAAATAAATCAAAGCCTCAATTCTCAAAAAAGAAGGTAGCAGGTCTGAAGATCAGACATGCCGAGGATACTGAGAACACAACTCAAGAACGGAGAATGGGCTCAGACAATGCTGGACAGTGCGGCAGAAGTCACAATAGCTCGCCAGAACCTGAAGGAACTTCTGGAGATAGTGGACTTGAATGAGTACATTACAGTTGAGACTGTAGACACCAGGGTTAGTACTCCACAAAAGTTATATGAAATAACTCTCCGGATGGAGGGAGATATACCAAGACAGGTGAAAACACTCTTTTGGGAAAAACTTTAAAGACTGGCCACCACAATTTGTCAGGGAGTGCCCACATGGCAAGGACATTATTATTCCTGCCTTCTCCAACCATATTCCAATTCACCTAAAATATACTTATGCCAGGAAATGGGCAGTAGCCCAGGCCCCAGCATTATATAAAAATCATGTAGGATGGGATGAGGACTCACCTCACCATAAAATACATCTAAAAAATGAACCTACTGCACAAAGGCAGTATCCTATAAAGCAAGAAGCTAAAAAACAGGTCAGGGAGATCTTAGATCAACTTGAATACCAAGGGGTGATTGAAACATGCACCTCCTCAATGAACAATCCTTTGTTTCCTGTCTCCAAACCAGACAATACATATCGTCTAGTTTTGGATTACAGACACTTAAACACTTGTTCTAAAACATTTGCAGTGCAAAATGCTCATAGTACAGCATTAATGAATAACATTGTGCGTAAAAAATATAAAACCACATTAGACATCTCAAATGGTTTCTTTTGTCAAAACATAGCACCTGAAAGCAGGTACTTAACAGCTTTCTCAATAATGGGGACCCAGCGTCAATTTTGTCGACTCCCACAAGGGTTCAAGAACAGCCCGGGGTTATTCTCAGCGAGGGTAACGGAGTTATTACAAATTTATGATAATGAGGCATTGTCATATGTCGATGACATCTATCTGACAGACGATGACCTGGATAGGCACTTGAACAGGGTGAGCACCATTATACTGGGCTTCGCCTCTGAGGGCTATAAGTTCAACTTTAAAAAATCCAGAATTGCCCATCTCAATGTCCTTTTTCTAGGATATGAGCTTTCAAGTGAAGGCAAGAGCTTGGCAGCCAACTTTTTAGAAAGATGTGCGCTGCTTCAACCTCCAAAAACGCTGAAAAACTTACAATCCATCTTGGGTTTCCTAAATTTTGGAAGAACTTACATTCTAAATTATGCAGAAAGGGTTAAACCTCTCCACGCATTAATCAAACCTGATTTTTCAATCAAAAATTGGACACAGGAACACACAGAAATCTTGCGTTCACTCCAAGCTAACATGTTAGCAACAAATCACTTACAAACACGCGTAAGTCAACGCAACTTAGTGATCCGAATAATTTCGGGTCAATGCAGATTCACCTACTTAACATTTAATGAGGGTGAAAAAGTACCAATAGCATACAAATCTCATTTGTATACACAAGCAGAAATGCGCTTCACTGCAACAGAAAAAATACTGACAGCAGTTCAAACCACTGTAGCAAAACAAAGAGCTCTAGCCAAAGGGAAACGCATTATTGTCATAACCCCAGTACCGGCTTTAGAGGCAGTAACTAAAGCGAGCATTCCAAATGCTAAAGCATTACATCCTAGATGGATACAATGGGTTAATTCTCTTGCTGCAACAGATGTTGAATATGTTTTTGACCCTGATCTAAAAACACAAGCGTTCCTGCAATATGAACATGAATGTCCTCTGCCTACTGAAATTTTGCCTCTCGGTCAGTATGAATTCATAATTTACACTGACGGATCCGCACAACCCGTAACAGGGAGTAAGCAAGCTTACAATGCAGCGTGCGCAATCGTTAAAGGTCGCATGCGCGATGGTAACTTCAGACCAATGGTCACAAAAACTCAATCTCTAGGAGATTGTACAGCTCAGCGAGCTGAACTACAAGCATTAAAATTCAAACTGGCACTTGAAAGTACAGATCGCGAATTCCCCACACTAATAGTGTGCGATTCTTTTTACTGTGTTCAGTCGTATAATGAATATATACAAAATTGGCTTGAAAATGGGTTCAAAGACGCAAAAGGTGGCACAATAAAGCATAAAACGCTTTAGGAACAAGTAGTTCAGTTAAAAAACGAACTACCAAAAGCTCACACGCTGAGTCATCAACGTGATGGCGTTCACGTTGCAGGGAATTCATTGGCTGACGAAGCCACAAAGGGGGCTGTTCAGACGGCTTCCGTAGCTGCGATCACTCGTTCAAAAACAAGAATAGACAGTGAGATAATGTTGGCTGTCAATGCAACGAGCAAAGGCAGTGGTGCAGCGTTACCAAAAAAAATTCCACTCAAGTACCCTTATGTAGTTGATGCGAACAACGTTCCTTTTGCTCGAATCCCTGGAGTGGGGGATAGGGTAATTCCAAACAAGGAACGCAGATTAGGACTAATCCTAGCAGCACATGAAGGGATAGCTTCTGCCCATGCAGGTATTTCTGCAACAGTATCTTTACTGAAACAGATATTGGTGGCCTGGCATTTGGAAACAGACCAAGAACTATGTTCTGGAATGTGACATATGCCAACAGATGAAAGTCTCCACAGTGAAACGTCCTGCGCAGACACCCCTGTTAATTTCAGACAAACCATTAGCTTGTGTTTACCTGGACCACTGTGGTCCCTTGCAAAGGGACGGTAACTATAAATATATAATGGTCGCAGTGGATTCATGCTCTAGGTTCCTATGGATATGGCCTCAGCGCTCGGCTGACGCTCGAACTGTTATAAAAGATTTGCGAGTCTTTATCGGCACATACGCAATAGGCACGCTACATTCTGACCAGGGCCCTGCGTTTAGCTCTCGGGCTTACAAAGAAGCCATGGCCAGTCTGGGCATTGCATTGCGGTACTCCTCTCCGTTTCATCCTGAGGGAAATTCTGTTGTGGAAAGGAAAAACCGGGACATAAAGCAGTCTATAACAGCTAGGGTATTAGGTTCGGGTGATGGGTGGGTCAAACATCTTTATGGGGTCCAACGCTCATTAAATAATTTGCCAAGAAGTTCTCTAGGGGGGGTCACTCCATATGAGGTCCTATTTGGGACAAGAATGTGGGTGCCTGATCTCGAATGTAAAGGCACAGTGGTGGAAAATAAACCCTTTGATATCAAAGATCGTTTGGCTGTTTTACAGGATCTAAATGAACTAAGATCGAAACAAAGCAACGTGTTCCTGCAGCCAACCACCACTGGGGAAAAAACGGCAGTCCCAGCAAGGCCTGTCTGGATTCCAAAAGTTGGGGCTCTAGTCAGAGAGAAGATTGCGGACAAGAAGGAATTTGGACCTTCTTACAGACAACCAGTACCTGTCCTAGCCATACACGGAACAAGAACAGTACTTCTGCCTCCCCGTGCTGGTGAAAAGATTTGTGTCCATCGACCTCATCAAACCACAGTATGTGGCCAATACTAAATAGTAGGCCTCATGGACTCCGACCTAGTAGCAGACGCACTCCTCTCGCTACTATCCAAGAGGTTCAGACTGAAAGACTGATAACGATCGAGAATTCAGCAGTAACAGATGAAGGACTGAGCAACAATGCTATGGAACTCATCCCTCTTGAAACTCAAATAACAGTTCGTCCAAATACACCTGTCTACACCAATGTAACAAGTGATCAACTGGTTCCAGCGATTTCTACAAATCCTGATGCAATTCCAACAATCGACAGAACTGCTTCTGGCTATTTCATTAATTTTGATACGTTTTCTGAGGATCCGAGTGAGCCTGAGACGTCGCCAGCATCAAAAACTTTTAAACAGCAAGTACAAGACTTTTTTCATTTTTTGAGAAAGACTTATCTGGTTTCACCATGGATTGAACTATGGATTATTTCTGGAATATTTTTCTTTCTGCTGTGGCTAGCTTTGGTTATGACTATGAGCGTGCTTATAAATGGCAGATACATCCATTTGGACATTGAAAGTAAAGATGTGAACTTACTTTTGAAACCTCACAAATCATCCCATCGTGAAACAAGAGACTTGTCTGCAGTGAACATCACAGCCGTTCCTATACAGGATGGTATAGTGTGGGACAAAACAGATTTCGATATTTTCGGCCCTACGGAACATTTGAACATTCCACATTTATTTAAAATTTCATTAAGTGATTTAGTTTCATCCAGTACCTATTCTGATGATTGGGACTTTGAAACTGTAAATGACATGATGTTTGACCTAGAAAAGTCTGCTGCATTTTCTAATAATGAATATTTAGAGGGGTCATCAGACTATGAACAGCTGTATTGCTATAACCACTATGGTCATCATTTTTTGCATAAATCTGCAACACCTAGAAATGTGTTTATGTTTAACCAATGGGAGCATTGTCCTACACCACCAAAAGGTAGTTCAAAAACGTTTGCTAAAAAGTTTCCATATTTTTCAGGATGCAATACATCTGATCCAGAAACATTTTACTATAAAAATGTAAACAAAACAGGACTGAAAATTATGTTAACTAATACAAAACAGATTTATTCTGCAGCATTTATTGCCCAACTGTCTAGACATGGTTTCGACCTGTGGAAAGACACAATAGACACAAAATCTGTCTGGGGTACTAAAGATTGGCAAGTGCAGGGGATAGAAGCTTTATTTAGAGCATGTATCATCCCTCAGCAAATAATGTTTTTGAATGACACTGTGCAACAAACGTCTTGTCTTGGTTTATCCAAAATCAAAGACATGAAAACACCTTCTGTACCAACACCTGCCAGTAATAACAATACACAGGCAGCGGTTACAGTTGACACAATACTACAAATCAACAGAACAAATCCTGATTGGAGAAAATGGTTGATCTGGCCTACAGACGCAAACATCTGTCAAGAAAGATTCCTGAATAAAACACAGGGGTTTACTATTCATAGGCCAGACCCACGATACGTCCAAAGACAACATCCGGGGGTAGTAACAACATACAGTGTAGGAAAATTATGCCTCGATTGGCTACAAAAATCTACACTTAAGGATGTGAAACAACACTTATCTTTACTTAAAGAAGACGCAGACCTTAGGGAGTTCTTGCTTGGACCAAGAAAACCGCGTCAAAAACGTTTCATATATGCCGGCATCTATGCTGCTTATAATGAAGCATCGAAAGTGTCACAGGTAGAGGCCGCAGAATGAATACGTGAAATTGATCGTATTAACTTAGAGAAAACTCTCACTGTGGTCGACAATGGGTTAACTACTTTGTCATCCAGAATTTATTCATTGGACAACATTGTATCCTCTGCTATTGACATACTGGAACATGATTTAGCCATGTTACAGCAGGGCCAATCTCAGTTACGTTCTATTATGTTATTAAGCTGGACGCTGCAATCTTTGCGTGCGGGCTATGTGCCTTGACGTTTTATCAACACGTCGGCTCTGTTTGCAGAATACAATCTAACTGATAAACAGATCGAACTGGCACAAAGAGGAGCAAAGTATACAGTGCTGGGCATTGAAAAACTGGAAAAATTACCATTCACAGTGGCAGAAAAACCAGCTACAGAATGGCTTATTCATGGCAAAATCACTCTGCCTGTGACTACTTTTCAGTTTCAGTATTGCCTCAAACAAATGCAAGCAGGCAAATATGAAAGGTTGGGTAAAGAATACATTAAGACATCCTGGAATTTACCTTACACATATAGATGTTGGAGTGGGGATCGTGAAGTGTTCCTGAGCGGTACACACTGTGAAAGTGCACTAAGCGGTTCACTGATTTGTCAGGACATTCCTTTACACGGGGCTTGTAATGGTTCTGTGGCAAGTTTGTCCTGCCACCAGCTAGGTACACCAGCTTCTGTGATTAATCCAACGTTTGGCCAACTTTCTAATGGGAGTTACCTCATGTTGAATGATCAGAGTTGCTGTGGCATGTTGCCAGGCATCCCATATCTAGTAACGGTCGACTCCAGGGTCACTTGCTGTATGCAAGTATTGTTTGCCCCAATAGACACAGTCAGGGAGTCGCCTTTATGGCCTACATTGAATGTCTCTTTTATACGATTTGATACTTTAAGCAGAATGAAAGCCATGCTTATACAACAAACAGTGCCTCTGACCTCGGCTAAAGAAATCTATGATTTACAAGTTGCAAGGACTTCGGCTGAGATACAGGCTTTAATTCGTACAAACTGCCCTATACATTTCGTAGAAAAGATGGGACGTATCTTAAACATGTCTGATACGAGTGGAATTGTACATGTATTTAAGACCATCTGTTCCGGACTATTAGCACCTTTCCAGGCAGTCCTCAGAATCATCCCAAACTTCGCACATTCGGTGTTTGGTGGTGTGCCGTTAATTCTAGCACTTGTTGCAGGAATTCTGTTTCTATTCCTCCTACTACGCTATGGCAAGCCTATTCGCCAACATCACTCTGAGCGATGTGGCGAAAGCTCTCCTTGAACGCAAATGCCGTGAGCGAATAGTACAGCTTTTGGGCATGCCTCATCTACGGGAACTTAATACAACATGGTTCCTGTCATTCAGACCAATCTGGCAAGATTGCATCTTACCTGTTCTACGCTGCCTGTTTTGCGGTGAAGAATACGTGCTAGACACCTGTCTAACACTCCCATCAGTCATGCCAACGGATGTCGATACTCTGCTGGACCCGATAACGGCCCATGCTATGTGTTGTCCCCAGAGGCTTCCAATCCTGATGACGGCATTCATTGAGATCTCACAGACGCTTTCGGCTGCTGCTGAGGTACGAGATGGATCAACAGGCACACAGGTAACAACGGACGCGAACATTGCATCTTCTGCTGAGGGCGATGTTTCTCATCTCTGTGCAATTAACATTCTGAACGAGGTGTTCCAAATGTCACCAACTTCGGTAGAAGATATTTTGGCTACGGAAATAGATGATCTCATGTTTACGCCAGACCCATACACTGACTTTGATTCGGCTCACAGTGTACCAGGGCAACAATGAAATTTGGCCTTCATATTTAAAAAAAAAAAACTTGGAACTTTTCCCAGAATTGAACTTTTTCTTTTAAAAAATATTTTTTTTGGGAACTGACATGGCAATAAACAATCTGCTTACAGTAGAACTAGTCTTATGAAACGGACTTCTTTCAATACTTCCAGGGACACATTGTCACCTTACTTGTCTAACATTTCATTTAATACCATAATATGCAATGGCTTTGATTTTTGACAACTTATCAACCATTTCGTCATATGCATATATTTCTGTTTATTCATTCACGTTGCATTTACTTCCATCATATGCTTAGAATGATAACGATGCTTTAAAAAGTACAGTACCTATTGCATTCAACAGTTTATTTTTAAACTTCTTTTAATGTGCTTTTAGGGATGTTTTTAGTAACATGTGTTACTCAATTTTATGTTTAGCATTTAAATGTTTAGCATTTAGTATTATCGTTCATTCGAAAGTGGAGTGGGTGTTGTATTCCGCTATAGGTGTCCGTATAAGGTTTTCCTGAATCATGTCCTTATATAGGCACAATTCGCATTGCCCTTATATAGGCATAGAATCCCTGTCCTTATTTAGGCATTAACCGTGCACTCCAAATACAGGCATGGTCACCGACATCCGTCCACCCTAACGTCACAACGAGTTCTTAGAAACCAGACCCTTAAGCTTCGGGAGTTCCCCTAGCACAGGACTATTGATTTCTCCAAGAACTCATCTATTATGTATGAATCGTTATATCTTAAGGGTTCATTCCTGACGTCTTCCACTGTCCGACTTCACGTCAATGCTAACATTCCGAGGCACCTATCAGGTATAAATATACCTTCCCTCGCCCAAGCAAGTAAGAGGAGACCTCGACTTCAGAGGAGCCCGTATCCCGGCCTGACGCACTGAGAAGACGCTGTCATTCCTGCATGCAGAAGAATCCAGCTTCCAGTGTTCTGACTCCCTTCGCTGGGTGTTAGAGTTCCAGATCCGGCAAGAGATTCCCACCTCTCTCATTCTCAAGGTATGGAGCTGACTAGAACCTAGAGGGACTCTTGGCATACTAGACTTAATATACTCTTAGTATACCATACTAGAGAATACTTTGCCTACTTCTTACCTTTCCCTACACCTAGACCAGGTTAGGTACATTGGGGTAGAACTAGCTTAGAGACGCATCGTATGAGTACTCGCATTTTTAGCTCATGTTATTAATGTACGTGAATATATGCTAAAAGATAATGCTAGCGCAGTATTATTTATTTCTACTGCTTACGCTGTACATTATTTATCTTGCATACTGTCTTGTGATCATAACAGCACATATCTCTTACACGAGAAACAAGACTGTACATTAAAACCTTTTTATTGAAACGCCCGTCTTTCCTTTCTGTGTAACTCTGTAGAAACTAAGCATGCACGATTGGCTGAGTGAAACTGTTATCTATTGTTTCCACGATTCTGAGACGTGTTCCGATTCTAAAGGGAAACAAAGTGGTCATGTTTATGCGATTGCCAGAAACTACTCCCTTCTTGTTCTCAAGGAGTTTCTAGTGGCCTCTGAGCTAGCTGGCACAAGTAATTAAGTTTAATATACTCGATAGGGACATACCGACCTCAGTCCTATGTCAAGCCTATAGTGTATATTATTCCAATGCGCAGAGCCTATTAGGGAAATAGGAACTACACTACAATACTTCCATCCCCAGTCATCATGATGTGCACCTATGTCTTGAACGTCAATGCTCTAATGGTCTGCATGCAGGACAACAAACAAGTACAAATACTGCATCCTCACAAATTTTCATGTGGCATACTGTGCCACTGTCCTGTCTGGCTAAACAGTCTGTACTGACTCTTGTTACAGGGCCAGTAAATCACAACTTTAAGGTCAGCACTGTGTCACAATCATGTATTCACAAGGAACATCTATAGTGGTCAATAATACATGTCCCCTACGTTCTACACACATTTTAAACACTTTGACAAGCTCACGTTGTTCTACTTAGACATTGGAGTTTATGAATTACAAAATCTGTCTACATGAACTTTTTTAGAGCTCTCAAGAAGAAAGAAATGCCGCATACACATATATGTTGAAGCCACCATTATGCAGAGTCAAGGGATGGCACACACATGTTTTGTCCTGTGTAACTGAGCCACATTCCATACATTAGATGTCTGTCCATGTTTCCTATATTTGCCATCTGTGTATTTAAAAAATGTCAGCATGTACACACTGTCACAGAGTCTGACCCATGGATTTCCAATTTACAATGGTGAAAGTGTTGCCTGACACACAAAAATCTCATGTGGCAGTGTCTCGGATGGCCTGAGTTGGCATACCTGTCCTTGGTCCATGTGATACATGTGGTTACACAGAGCACTATGCAGGGGACTATACATTTTGAACACTTATCCATTTCATTTGTCTGAGGCATCAACATTGGTCTCACCTGCTGCACGGGTGTGTAGCATTTTGTTTGCAAACCTGTGTGCACAGAGATCACCATTTTCAACGTATATGTATGTCCCACACAGAGTACAGGTCATATCTCAGTCAATGTGCTGACACATGTCAGACAATTACATCACTCATGATGGTCAACTCAATGCACTTGTTGTATATGGTGCTGATCACATTAACCTTGGACTACAGCAAATACACAAGACCTAAGTGACACATGTCACAGATGGAAAGGGACACACCTGGGCATCAGATGATAATGGGGCATAGTTACATTTTGCCACAGAAGTGGTGTCTCAGCAGTCAGACGACCTGTGAGAGGGTTAGCAGGCAGAGGGGGTGCAACATGCCTGTCAAACATAGTTCAGCAACATGGCACATACTCACCCCCTCCTTGCTGCTGTCTGGCCTTCAACTGCCCATCCAGGTCAAGGAAGGCCACCGTCAGTATCCGGAGCACGTGGGGGGTCAGGGTCCGTCATCCACCCGTTTTACGAGGAGGTGACAGCTTCAGCTGGACTCTTGCAATCCTCTGTGGCTGCCACCTCTTCTGGCAGTGGCGGACGCAGCGTTTGAAGACCCCCACAGATCTTACAGCCCGGACGGTGGTCTGCCAAATTTCCTTCTTCTGATGGGCATCGACCTGTAAGGATGACATGGTGACATACCATTACTCCACATGCTACATGTTAATTCATTACACACTTGGGCATATAGGTCATGGTCAGAATGGCAGATAATGTCGAAAGGTTAGCCAAGTATCATCATGGGCAGTTGTCCTGTGTGCAAGTCTCCCTTAATAACATGAGGACAGTGCAGAAAAATCAATCCCAACAAACACACTTCTACATCACTGTACCTGTCCAGAACATAAATCTACACACTGTAAGACTTACATTAACTGTGTTTGCATGCTTGCCCTTGGGGAGCACAATGCTAGTAGTGTCTGTTTTAACACATGGCCAATTAAAAAGGCAGTGCAATCAAAACTCACCTGCTCCCTTGGTTTTCCATACAGCTTGCTGTACTGTGGAAGTAGGCTGTCCAGCAGGGCCTGGTTCTCCTCCTCTGTGAAAGCTGGTGCCCTCTCCACAGTACGTGCCATTGTAGATCCCAGAGGATGCAGAGACAGCAGCAGTGGTAGTTAGAAATGTTGTCAAGTAGCATGTAGTGCAAGCAAGTGAAGTTACTTGGGAACAGACAGACTTACATCTGTGCAGCAGAGGCGGAATCTGTTCCATGCGTCCAAAGCGATAGGGCCTTCTCGTTCGCATTATTCGAATTTGGCCAATCCATAACCTAGCACGCATCTGCCATGCCTACCGCGACATTCAAATCTTACGCATCATAACACTATTGAGTTTGATACATTGTTGTTGTAAGCTAACAGATTCGGATTGCACGCAATTCGTACACGAAGCGAAACGCGCAGCTGTCACCATGACGACCAATAGCCAATGTGTGCGCCAGGCTCGGTTCGGATGCAGAGAACGCGTCCTTTGAATACTCACCTGCGTCAGTCACCGCGGCGACCAATATCCAGTGTGTGCGTCCGGCTCGGTTCGGTTCGGATGCGGGAAACGCGTCCTTTGAATACTCACCCGCGCCTGTCACCATGATGACCAATAGCCAATGTGTGCATCCAGCTCAGTTTGGATGCGGAGAACGTGTCCTTTGAATACTCACCCGCGTCTGTCACCATGATAACCAATAGCCAATGTGTGCGTCCGGCTCGGTTCGGATGCGGAGAACGCGCCTTTGAATACTCACCTGCGCCTGTCACCATGACGACCAATAGCCAATGTGTGCACCAGGCTCGGTTCGGATGCGGAGAACGCGTCCTTTGAATACTCACCCGCGTCTGTCACCATGACGACCAATAGCCTATGTGTGCATAGCTGGCAAGGTTTCAGATTGCTATGTGTGACATTTTCATATTTTCAGTGTAATTATGAGTGACATTTTAACGACTATGAGTGACACTTTCTTGCCATGAAAAACAAGCAATGAAGATGTTGAAAACATGTAAATATCATGAATTACACCCATTTGGGCCAGGAGAAATTTAGAAGATCTTAAAATTGCTACAGAGGACCAGCAGTGCAAGGGATCTAACCGGAGACAGACTGCGTGACTGCAGTGCTCAGTAACAGAGGGCAGGCAGGCACTCATTCATTGCGTGTCTTGGCTGCTTCTTTAATATGTGACTTGTCCATTCATTGGGTGAATCAGCCTTTGATAAATTTAGGATGGTCATAGGAGAAAAGCTACAGAAAAGTGAACAGAACGAGGTTCTGTTGCCATTCATCCATTTAAATCAGATTTGGGGATAGAGTTACTTGTGACACTAAACATACAGACAGTGGGGATTCACTTCGCTGCAGGGACCTACAGAATGTATCTAATGATGCAGAAATACATTTGGGTTCAACTATGCCAAACGCAAGACCCAAGCAGGAGGCTCGTGAGTTTAAAAGTCAAAAACCTGCCCACGGACGCCACAGAAAGTGTCAGTGTCACTGACGCTATGCCTGTGGAGCAGTGCCAGTTGCTGAAAAGCAACATGAACAACAGGCAAGGCATCACATCGCCATGCAGATTCTCGTGAGGGCACTGCCGGGGATGATATGTGACAAGCAGGTCACTAGTACGGACTCTGAGGCAGCGTCGCACCTCGGGTGAATTTGGCACTCATACCGAGGCTACTGTGGCAGGTTGGAGGAACGCCAGTGGGCAGGCCGGGTGGACGAACAACTGTGCATGGTGTGGCGCTTCACAGCCCCAGTCCTGCTGTTTTTGTCAGACGAGGTAGGCCCATCTGGGTAGGGTCAGTACGCCGTAGTGTTCATTACCGCGGTACCGCAAGTTCATGAGTCATTAGGCAGCAGCCACTAATCTGAATTTAACTGCCACCTACTTGCACCACAGGAGCCAGTCTAGGCTACGTAACTACCCATTTGACCTATAACTGTGAGTCTGACAGAACTCACACTTTCTCCTCAATGTCTCTGTAGTAGCCATTGGCAACCACTACTTGACGTTCCTGAAATGTGTGCTGCGCGGTGATTGAACCTGTGCTACGTTGTAGCATTAAGCATCTCAAGATGTCTGCACAGCAGTGTGCACCGCACCCTGCCTGTACCACTCAACTTTAGTGTAATTATAATTAGCAACCAGTGCTTGGGCCGCAGAGCTTTGGCACAGGCTAATATGCGTGACTTTGCATTTCAGTGCGGTGATGCGGCCCACCACACTGAAATGCGTTAGTCTAACGCCTGATGCGTGGTACTTGGCAGGGCTGTGTGTGCGTCAGGCTCGGTTCGGATGCAGCACACGCGTGCACTCAATACTCAGCCGCGTCGTTCACCATTACAGTCAACAGCCAAAGGATGCGAACCACATGTTTTGGATGAGGCTCAGGTACCCTACACTAATCAATCAGCATGTTAGACAGTATAGCAAATCTTTATGTTCTGCTGCATTACATGTGTGGCTACAGTGATTCACATGTCATATTGGACAGAGTACTTTATAGCTCACACTCCTATGATGAGCCAAGCTTGATGTGCACCAAATACATTGTGAGGAACCTCACAACTGTGAGTGACCACTTCACAGATCACCCTCCTAGGCTTGGACACAGTCCCAGGGGATCATTGTGTTAACACAGGTTACATCCACACATAATCACTGCTTTATTGGACAGTGTGTTAGAAATTGCATTGAGTGAAGTTATTTTGAGTGAATCCACAGTATCTGAGTCTTGTACAACGCAGACACTCCATTGTTGATGTTGTTAAGGATATTTATCTGAGACATCAATTTGTATTTGGCATGTGAGTTGCTGTTGTGTCTTTGTGTCACAGACATACATGTATGCTTGTCAAAAAAAGATGTGCTACACATCATGAATGTTTTGTGTATGTGATAGTACATGTATGTCAGACATGACATCATGACAGTGTCCACACTATGACAGTGGTGTGCATGGTGACACGCTGTCTGTATCTAGTGTTCCACCTAGGTGGCATTACATGATCCATGTCTGTGTACCTTCCACCATGTTATAGTTGTTACAAACATCTATCTTTGATACTTTATTAGGTGTGTGTTTAGTATGTAATGTTTGATCACATGGACTGTGACAGACACCAGTGATTAGTCACAGCACAGCATTGTAATTGCGGACAAACCGTTATAAAATGAAATGTTCGGTAAGGGTCACATAGCTGCCCTTTGTGTCGAGGCTCAACATTACACATCTGACTTCATTGAGTCTTGCTTTGATGTAGTATATGAGTTTTTGCATGTTCCTTACCACATTGGAAAGTGTTTTAATAATGTTTTGATTTGTTACCTATGTACTGCAGGAGACCAGCTGTCCACAGACCCTTCCCCGACCTACAGACCATGGTAGAACGTGACAGCATCAGACGTTACCGCTTCACCAGACCACTCATTGAGGAGTTGGCAGAGCAGTTGGCCCCACATTTGCTACCTGAATGCCCATACCCATTTGCACTGACCCCCAAGGTGAAGGAGATGGCAGCCCTACATTTCTTTGCCACGGGAACCTTCCAGTATACTGTGGCTACTGCTGCTGGGATGTCACAGACAATGTTTAGCCGTGTGCTTCGTGATCTTTTGAAGGCAATGTTACATTTTCTGAACCTGTACATCAAGTTCCCAACACCGGGACAGTTTGCCGACATCAAGAGTGACTTTTATGCTTTGGGCAGAATGCCACATGTCATTGGCTCCATTGATGGTACACATGTGGCTTTGGTCCCACCACAACCCAATGAACAAACATACAGGAATCGTAAACATTACCACTCCATAAATGCCCTGGTGGTATTTCGGCCTGACATGACGATCTCACATGTCTGTACGCGTTTCCCAGGATCCGCACACGCCTATATTATGAGAAACAGTAGGATCCCACAGATGATGTCTCAGCTGCCAAATCAGCGTGCCTGGCTTGTTGGTGGGTAATGTTGTCTGTTTATGTTGTGTGTTGCTTGTATGTCAGGTTGTACCCTGTTTTCAGACACATGAAGTCTTTTCTGTTTAAATTTAGGAGACTCTGGATACCCCAACATGCTGTGGTTGCTGACACCACTCAGGAACCCTGTCACCCCTGCTGAGTTTATTTTTAATGAGGCACCTGGGCGGACCAGGCAAGTGATTGAGCGGACATTTGGGCTACTGAAAACCAGATTTCGCTGCCTGGACCGTACAGGAGGAGCCCTCCAATATGCACCAGCGAAGGTGTGTAAGATCATCATCGTGTGTTGCATGCTTCACAACCTGGCAGTGAGGAATGAGCTACCTCTCATCCAAGATGATGGGGACCAGCAGCCTCCAGCAGGGGAAGATCCAGGCCTGGGGCATGTTTCCAGTGATGATGAGGAGGAGGAGGATGTTCGGAGACAGCTCATCAACAACTTTTTCTCATGATTGTAAGTATGCAATGATGAGTTGACAAAGCACTTTCTTTGCATGATATGTGTCTGTTGTACAATATCTCTGTATACGTGTGGGTGCATGCTACTTAACATGATCCTTGGAGTTGTTTGGTGTCCATTGCGTTAGTATGGTCACCAGTACCATGTTGACATGACTCCTAGCTAGTGTTCACAATTTAAAAATTTTAAGTAGGAAATGTCTCTTGGAGATGTAGGCAGAAAATGTGGTATTTCAAGACTGTTCTATGTCTCTCCTTCACAGGGTCCTTTGGCTGTTGTATGGAGACATGTGACCTCCCAGACACACAATGCAGTTACAGAGTGCAACTTTTCGTGGGATCAGGAATCTGTGCCACACACTCAATTCTGAAATTTTTCAAACGTCTTGGTTAATTTGTGCTTATTGTCACAGTGTGATTTGATTTCCTTTGTTGTGGAGGCAACATGTTGTGCCTGTGTAATAAACCTGTGCTCCACATTGAGGTGTGCCTCGTCTGTATACACACATCCAACATTCATTTACATTCTGTATATGTGCCCTGATGTTCAGTTTGTCTAACAATGATTAGTGTTTGTGCATTGAAATTTGGTTTCAGTTTACAACAGTGGAGGCAATGAGGATGTATGCCATGTACTATTTGTGTTGTGTTGACCTTGTTGTGTGTATCTCTTATATGTGTCATGTTACATTTACTCACAGGACAGTAGGTAAATTGCTGTACTTGTTTTTCAGCCAAATCATTTTTTTTAGGACATCATCTCTATATTACAAACAGTGTTTAATTCACAACAGAAGCAAGTATTGTGTGAATAAAGATTTATTGCAGTGCATGTGTGAAATTTTACAAGAAAGTGATAGTGCTCTACCAATTTTTGGAAACCAAAGTTCACAGAGGAGTTGTTGGTGGTAGTAGATGAAATTTTCAGAGCCAAGTCCACTGTCATTTGAGTCATTGATCCAACTTAGACCCTCCATCCCATGTGGGGAGTTCAGTGACAGTCAATAAAGTGAACGCTTCACACAGAATGGAGGATATCAGGAGCAGGTTGTCATTTCCTGGGGGGATGCATAGCCATCTGTCTCTCATTTGTCCCTCTTCGGACGGCCCCTTTTACGTTTTTCTGGGGGACCCTCAGGTGCGAGGCTGCCGCGGTGCAGGGGACTCTCCGCCAGGGTCCTCATCCCTCCCTGTGGCAGTTGCATATGTAGTAGCAACAGATGTAGTGGGCACGCAGGGAGGTGGGGTCATGTTGTCAGCAATCTGGCGGAGGCAGGTAAGTATGTCCCTGTGCACCGCAGTCTGGTCATCAATTTTATCCATTTTGGACTCCATTCTGGACATGTGTGAGTCCATTCTGGACATGTGTGAGTCAATTTTGGTATAATGGACAGCCTGCTGCTGTTGCATGTCCCTGAGGATCCCAACTACCTGGCCAAAGTCTCTAGTGCATTCTCGATATGCATATAGAATGCTTGCCAACTGTGGGTCTGCTTGATCATCAGCACCAGCTGCCTCACAGGACCTCTCCCCATGGCCCCTCCCACCACCGCTACCCACACGAGCAGGACCTGTTGTTGTAGGCACACACAACACTGAGCCTCCTTCATCGTTGACACTGGTGTTGTTGTCCGCCAACTCCAGAGTGCCCTGTGTTGCTGTGCTCTCGTTGTTTTGTTGCCTTGGTGTGTCTGTGTTGGTAGAGGTCATCTGGCGGTTGACAGATGTTGCAGGAGTGGTCACAGGGGGTGCTGGTGTTCGGGCTACTGGTGCTGCATGCTGACCCACACCCGAGGGGCCAGGTAGTTCATCGTCATCCGTTGAGGGCTGAGAGACATCCACACCGGAGAGCTCAGGGTAAACCAGAGTCTGGGACTGGGATTCCTGTTCTGTTCCTGCAGTGTCCCCAGCAGGCCCTGTGGGTAGATGAGAGACACAATGTTTGTGGTGTTTTTGCACAGGTCATCGTATCATACACATTACATTTGCTATTGTACATTATGATGAGTGTAGGTACATTAAATAGTCCTCTATCGTCACAGACCCAGGCCTATTTTTTCAGCTAACATTGTGATTTGAACAAGAAGTGTTTTGCTGACCATGTCCAGCTCTGTGCATAAATGGGCATGTTTTGTTCATTTGACTGTACATAGGCATTTACTGGCAAGTGACACCCTGTGCATGACACAGGTGTGTTGGTATTTCCCACATCTGTGCTTTTCCAATGATCTACGTACTCTTCCTCTTACGATATGTTTCAAGATTTGTGCTGGCATTTGTGCATGTCGTTTGTAGTCAAATTGGTGTGGCTACCTACACACTCACAGTCCGGAATGTATGTGGCATTTGGTTTATGGTATTTTGATGAATGTGTTCCTAGTTCTCATCTCATTGCACACATGTGAATAGCTGTCAGTAGCAAATAGTGTTACTGCTTTGCTTTTTGCCTGATCACATCATGTACATTGTCCTTGTCCTCCATGGACAGATGAGTTAACCAAGGCTGCTTTCCTGCTTTTTCGGGCTCAGAGCTGTGAGGTACAGAGGTTTGTATGCTTGTGTTATGCTGCTGGAAGTTGTACCCCTCCTCCCACCCAGTCCAGCTTACTCTTTGTGGACAAAGTATCAATGACAGTGAGGAGAGTGTAGTGGTAAGGATGCTGACAACGCTGCATGATGGAGGAGTTGAAGGCAACTCCCAACAGTGCTTTGTGCACATGACACCATGCAACAGTGTCAGCCATCTTGCTGTGGCCCTTCCATTCACTGTCAGGTATCCCTTGTCACTGATGTACAGGTTGCATTGTGTGTGGATAGTGATGTGTACTATGACTGCAACTCACACCATGTCCTATACTCCACACACCTTCCCATTCAGCCCAGGGAGCACATCTGGGACAATGCATCCCCAAACAGTGAGTGGAAATGTAGAGTGAAGATGGCTGAGAGTGGGGACTGGTGTGAGAGGCCCAGGGCCTAGGTGTTACTTGTGGCCAATTCATACATAAGGCCCATGTGTCAGCCATCTTGCCGGTACATTTCCACTCCCTGTGAGATGAGCATGGTTCAAGGTGGGATTGTTGGGCCATGTGGGAGGAGGACTGTTGGCTGTGACTACAACTCCCATCCTGCTTTTAGCTACACCCACCTTCCCAGCAAACCCAAACTTCCTTCCTGTGACTCAGATTTCCTGTGAGTGAATGTGTGCAAACAAGATGGCTGCTGCATGCGACTGGTGTTTGGATCCCATTGCCTTGCTGTGAGTTAGTGCTAAGTTTGTACATTTTTGGAAATGGTGAGCTTTCCAGTTACATTGCAGGTATGTTGTTAGTAAAAAAATCTATTTTTGATCACATATCCCATCATGGACTTGTGCTCCCCACACCAGAGCCCAGTGTCAGTCATCTTGGAAGTAGAGTGTTCTTAACTCTCAGGGAGAGCAGAGTCCCAGGTGTGGTGTTTGGTGTTGGCAGGAGGGGGTGTGTGTGTGACACGGCCTGCTGGTAGATGTAGTCAGAGCTAGCACTCCTCCTCCCACCCAGACCAAATAGGCCACCATGAACCAAGCTTCCATGACAGTGAGTCAAACTTTACGTTCAAGATGTCTGACAGTGGGGCCTGGTGTTTGTTTGAGCACAACTCCCAACAGGGCCTTGTGCTTCACACACCAGAGCTCAGAGTCAGCCATCTTGCCAGTACTTTTCCACTCCCTGTGAGATGAGCATGGTTCAAGGTGGGCTTGTTGGGCCATGTGGGAGGAGGACTGTTGGCTGTGACTACGACTCCCATCATGCTTTTAGCTACACCAACCTTCCCAGCCATCCCAACCTTCCTTCCTGTGACTCATCTTCCCTGTGAGTGAGTGAAACAGTGCTGGCAAGATGGCTGACAGTGGTGGTTGCTGTTTTGAGCAGAAATCCTTGCTGTGTTTTTTAGTAAGTTGGTACATATCATGAAATAGTTACATATTACTCTGAGATTGCAGGTATTTTGTTTGTCAAACTGGCATACACATCACAGGCTCATTTGCTTAATGTTGTTATGGCTTTGCTGACAGTGATTGGTATCGCTGTGTCCTTGACAGTGATGTCTGTGGCTGTATATTTGCTATCAATATTGGCTATTTGAGTATGCACTCACCAGGGTCTGGTACTCCTGATATTCCATGGACGCCCTCCGGTGGAAGGATGGCCTGCACCTTCTCCTCCCAGGAAGTGAAGTGCACAGGTGTTGCAGGAGGGCCACCGCCAGTCCGCTGACTCAGTTCATGCTCTTTGTTAATGAGCTTCTTGACCCTCCTTCGCACATCATAGTACCTGTTCCTGATATCTTCCGTTGTGCGCAGGCAATGTGCTTGAGCGTTCACCGTGTTGACAATCCTCTCCCACATCTTGGTCCTCTGGGACAGGGGGGTCTGTTGGACCAAGGTGCCAAATAACTGTGGCTCTACTCTGAGAATTTCATCTACCATGACTTCCAACTCACTGTCTGTGAACTTTGGATTCTTCTTTGGGGGCATGGTGATGGGTGGTAGTGGAGATGGATGTGTGGGTGAGTGTGAAGGTGAGGGTGAGTGAGTATGAGTAAAGGTGTGTGTTTGTGAGTGTGGTATTTGACAGGTGCTAGGATTGTACAGGTTGTGTGGTGGGTGGGTTGTGAGTGTATGTATCAATGCAGTGTAGTAGTGGTATCTGCTGGCAGGTCTGTTGAATTTGCAAAGGTTCATGGTAAGGAATTTGGCCCTTTATATAGGTGGAGTTGTGGGTGTGTCTTCATTTTTTTTTTTGCCTTTGACAATGCTTGTTTGGACTTTTTCGGTCTGTTTCTAGTGTATTTTGTTGAGCATGACGGAGATGTTCCGTTGACCGCAACGTATGCTTTTACATGTATTAGCAGGGTGGTCCGAGTCTGTCCCATTCGCGCTAAGCTATGTTGCAGCGTTCGCGTACGAGTCGGTCGCGTCGTTCTCTTTTCTGGACATTTCGCTCGGACGGATTCATTTCCGTACATGTTGGTCGTCGGTATTATGCTCCGTGCGAGTCATTTGTATTTGACACGCGTTGCATCGTACTACGTCGGTCGGACAGCGCGTGTACGTGTCGGTCGAAAGCCATTCCCGATCCGTGTCGGTCGGAAGGCTTTCCGAGCGAGATCAGAATCGGGCCCTAAGTGGCAATGGACTAACCAAAAGGATGGCAGCCATATTTGTTAGGAGTCCAGATGAATGAAAAACAAGACAACTGCTATGTTTGTGTAGCAGACGGCATATTCGTGTTACCGGATGATTATTCGCCGGGAGACTGTCGATCTAATCTGAGAACAGGGGATTAGTAAAGGCAATCTTTGAGTGGCCTCTTGTTTATAAATCAATGACTAATCCAATAGTAGTGTTAAATTGAAAATGGGGGGTTGTCTTAGATACAATTAATCATTGTTGATTTAGTGAGGCAAAAAGAAAAGAAAGAAAAGAAAAAGGAAAAAAGAAGAAAAAAGAAAAAGAAAAGAAAAAGAATAAAAACAGAAAATCTTATAACATGAATATTGATAGTCAGTTATCTATCTTTTTTAACAAAAAAACAGCCGGAAAGATCTGAATTGTAGCAAATACATAAATGAAACCAGCGAAAATAAATCGGTTCTTTGGAAATTCATAGATCCATTATTCATACCAACACATTGGAATCAACAACTTCAATTTCAATTTTCATATGAGAACAGTAAAACATTGAAACTTTTGAGTAATTGATTCATAATTTAAAATCCAAGATTGATAGTAAACAGAGGTAAACAACATTCATAGATATGTGTTTAGGGAACCACATACTTACAGGCATTAATTCAGAAGTCATCAAAATTAAACATTGTAGTTAAGGGTTTAGAGAAAATAGGCCATTAAACAGAAGGCATAAATGTTAGCATTTACTCTGCAGAATATTTAAACCATAGAGGCTAGTGTTTGCCATTCTACAGCTAGATTTAGGCCCTTTGTCACGTTCTCAGTTTTGCAAATCCAGCGATTCTCTTTCTTGTAAATTGATCAAAGAAAAAAAAGTTAAAACAATATTTCACTAAATATTTAGTTAAACTTTATTTAAAAAATGTCTTTAAGTGTATTTTTCAGTATGTGAAATACATTTACTGATGACAGAATCTACACAATAAATGCAACAATGTTGTGCCGACTTACAAAATTATTAAAAATAAAACTAGTTATTAATGTATTTTCTGATAAATACATATGAAATCAAAAAATGAGTGGTGTATTATATAAATATAATACACAATATTCAATTATAGAAAGAAAGTACGAAAATCTTAGAGGTACATTTACAAAAAAATGGACAATAAAATTAAGAAATAGAATTTTAAAAAATCTTGGAAACTGAAAAAACCCAAGGTTACAGGGATGTTAGAGTTAACAATTAGCATTTAAAAAAAACCTTAGAAATTCACTGGTTACAGGGACGTTATAGTTAGGCTGATATTTCACTCATACAAAACCACAGAAATTCAGCAGTTATAGTTAGCTGACCTAACTATAACTCGTGCCCCCGCAATGCACTGCTTATGACCTCACATATTATATCACTCATGACATGGTCAGTGACATCACTGATGACAGCACTGATGACATTTCAAATGACATCACTGATGACATCATCCACAGAATCTCTGATGCAGCCACTCACACCCTCAAGTAACCTTTAATATATTCACTCCAACTTTCATACTACCAGTCTTGGAACCATTGACACACCCATACCAGTACTTACATACCCGCTCACTGAGTCATAGGTCTACACACACACACATCCACTCAGTCACCCATACAGCCACTCGTACACTAACTCACTCACTAACAAAGCCACTGATATATCTACTCATACAGCCACAAGCCACTCACACACTCTCAGTCACCCATAGAGCTACTTACACACCTACTCACTCACCCATAGAGTCAATCACACAGCCACTTACTCACCTATACAGTTATATACACACCAACTCACTTATATAGTCACTGACACAAACATACACTCACCCATACAGCCACTCTCACACTCACTCACTCATACAGTCACTTATATAATCCAACACTCACCTATACTGTCTTTCACATATGCAGTTACTCACCCATGTACCACTGACACATCCATTCACTCACCGACACAGCCATACGCACACTGACTCACCCATACTGCTCCTCTCAAATACACTCATGAACCCATACAGTCAGTGATTCACCCACTCACCCATCAATGGAAGATGTCACACATCTCCTCACCCACCTACACAGAAACTCATACACCCATACAGGTACTCAGACAACCAATAAATAACCTATATAGCCACTCATGTACCTACTCACCAACCCATGCAGCCACTTACACACCAACTGACAGACTGATACAGACATTCACACAAATTAGTCACTCACCCTTACATTCGCTGAGACACATATATTCACTCACTTATACAGTCAGTCATCCACCAACTAAATCATCCATACAGGCACCCATACACCCACTGATTCATCAAAACACCTTGGTGTAGATATTTAACACTCATAACCTATTGAGAAATACTCACAGTCACCGGATGATGTCATCAGTGATATAATTTGAGATGTAATCAGTGATGTCACTGACCATGTCATGAGTGATGTAATATGTGAGGTCATAAGCAGTGCACTGCAGGGGCGCGAGTTACAGTTAGATCAGCTAACTATAACTGCTGAATTTCTCTGGTTTGGTACGAGTGAAATATCAACCTAACTGTAACGTCCCTGTAAACTTTGGTTTTTCAATGAATTTCTAAGCTTCTTTTTAATTCTATTTCCTAACTATAACGTCCCTGTAACCTTTGTTTTTTTCAGTGAATATATATATATATATATATATATATATATATATATATATATATATATATATATATATATATCCAAAAGAAGCAAAGAGCGTTCCCCCGTTTCCGGAGCCCCAGGCCCTACAGGGCGGCCTCACTGCATGGGCACGGAGCAGCCCACAAACATCACACTGGAAAGACAAACAATGTGAGGCCCATTGCCATGGAATTCGCTTTATTACAAGAGTTTTGAAAGCGCCAGTTCCCTCTTGCCCAACGTTTCAGCTAGTTGCCTTGATCACGGACAGGAACGCAAGCGGCCAGGTGCGTTCGGGCGTGATTTGAAAGGTAGATCACATGACTGCAATCATCAATACTACCGTTCCCATAGTGCATTGTGCATGAATGTTTTGCCTCAATGGTGATTTGGTTGCACAAGCACTAATGGTGTTATGGAATCGTTTTTGCAGAAGACAGGTGAGTTTTGTCCAACACGCAAATGTTCTTAAAAGTTTAACTCACGAAAGAGAGCTTCTTCCAGGCACGATCGAAGCTGGAATCATCCCGCTTCGAATCCCTTCCAAGCGCCATGCCTTTTTGCTGAGTAGCATCCTTGGTAGGTTGGAAGGCGCAAGTGAGCCGGGCTCCTCAATTAACATCCAAAAGAAGCAAAGAGCGTTCCCCCGTTTCCGGAGCCCCAGGCCCTACAGGGCGGCCTCACTGCATGGGCACGGAGCAGCCCACAAACATCACACTGGAAAGACAAACAATGTGAGGCCCATTGCCATGGAATTCGCTTTATTACGAGAGTTTTGAAAGCGCCAGTTCCCTCTTGCCCAACGTTTCAGCTAGTTGCCTTGATCACGGACAGGAACGCAAGCGCCCAGGTGCGTTCGGGTGTGATTTGAAAGGTAGATCACGTGACTGCAATCATCAATACTACCGTTCCCATAGTGCATTGTGCATGAATGTTTTGCCTCAATGGTGATTTGGTTGCACAAGCACTAATGGTGTTTTGGAATAGTTTTTGCAGCAGACAGGTGAGTTTTGTCCAACACGCAAATGTTCTTAAAAGTTTAACTCACGAAAGAGAGCTTCTTCCAGGCACGATCGAAGCTGGAATCATCCTGCTTCGAATCCCTTCCAAGCACCATGCCTTTTTGCTGAGTAGCATCCTTGGTAGGTTGGAAGGCGCAAGTGAGCCGGGCTCCTCAATTAACATCCAAAAGAAGCAAAGAGCGTTCCCCCGTTTCCGGAGCCCCAGGCCCTACAGGGCGGCCTCACTGCATGGGCACGGAGCAGCCCACAAACATCACACTGGAAAGACAAACAATGTGAGGCCCATTGCCATGGAATTCGCTTTATTACCAGAGCTTTGAAAGCGCCAGTTCCCTCTTGCCCAACGTTTCAGCTAGTTGCCTTGATCACGGACAGGAACGCAAGCGCCCAGGTGCGTTCGGGCGTGATTTGAAAGGTAGATCACGTGACTGCAATCATCAATACTACCGTTCCCATAGTGCATTGTGCATGAATGTTTTGCCTCAATGGTGATTTGGTTGCACAAGCACTAATGGTGCAAAAACGATTCCATAACACCATTAGTGCTTGTGCAACCAAATCACCATTGAGGCAAAACATTCATGCACAATGCACTATGGGAACGGTAGTATTGATGATTGCAGTCACGTGATCTATCCCCCTTTTTTCTCGGCCCCCGCTTGACGAATCAACCCGAGACTTTCAAGGTAGGAGCGGAGCAGAGCGCCCCAACAAGTTGGCAGCTTTCGCGAAGAATCGTCAACCGGCGCAAGAGTTATTTCAAATAGAATGTCACGGATTTCCTATGGAAAATAGGTCCTAACTATAACTATCTACTGGCGACCGCCAGTAGATAATATATATATATATATATATATATATATATATATATATATATATATAAATATATATATATATATATATATATAAAAACAATCTTTTTTACATCTATATTTCTGACATCGATGTTTTTGTCTTGATATCTTTGTACTGATCATTATAAGTATAGAATGTAGATATTTTTGATATCGATATTTTGTTCACAATATTTTTGTATGGGGATATTTGGGTGTCGATATTTTGTCAGTGTACCTTGTGATAACCTAGTGCTTGTGGCTGGCAAGGCCTTTCACTGTCTACTTAGACTTATCAACATTGTTATACAGTACAGCAAGTGCATTTCTGTCTCTTGATTAATTTGAACTAATATGCATAGAGCCTACTAGAAAACGTATATATTTTAATATTGTGAGTATGAATATTGAGGGTGATTTGAGTACTTCTGTCTTTATGTGCAAAAGCACCTTCTCTTCTGTTTTCACATTCCATCTGTCTCCTGTTGAGAGTCTGTATACTTGTCCACAAGGAAGGTCTTAGGGGTCGATTACGATGGCGGGCGGACAAAGTCCGCCCGCCATCGCATTGGCAAAAGGGACTGCCCGCCATAGGTGCGGCGGTCCCGCTATACAAATTAGGATGCGCCCGCCACACTGGCGGGCGCATCCTGTATTTTTACATTGCGGCGGGCGGTGCTGCAAGCAGCACCTGCCGCAATGTAAAAAAACATGTTGTGCATTTGCATGTACAACGTGACAGGCACCATAGGTACCCCCCACGTGCAGCCCCCCAACCCCCACCCCCCGGGGGCCCGCAACGAGCCCCTGAAGGCATTCTCCACCTGTCTTTTTGCGGCGGGATCTCTGCCGCAAAAGACAGGCATCGTAATACCCACGGCGGTGCCTGCACGGCACCGCTGTCATTGCCCCATTGTACCGTGTCCCGCAAGGTGGGCGGAAAAGGACCGCCTTGTGGGACCACGGCGGACGGTCATTCCGTCCGCCGCGGTACCATTCCCATTTCCACCGCCATCCTAATTTGGCGGTGGGAATATTCAGGTTGATGGCGGGCGGATTGCCCCCGCCGGGCCAGCGGTGACTACCGCCGGCCCGGCGGGGGCGATCCGCCCGCAATCATAATGACCCCCTTAGATTCTTCAGATATTGGAAACCAGTTGCAATGTGGATAGGGTGGTGAGGGTGGGTCTTCAAAATATGCCTGTAGCCCACTATAGTTATGAACACTCCATTGTTTGGGAATTATGTAGAGTCTAGTGCATGTACATCCAGCACTGTGGAAATCGATAGAACAAGTTAATGTGTTGCATGGCTCTACTGGAGGATGCTGCTATATCCATCATTGGTGGGTTTTATAGTCTCTACTTCACTTGAGGGTATATTTGTCTTATTGTAGTTTGATGCAAAGTTCCAGATCTTGAACCACAAGATGCCCATTCGATAACTTGGTGGTTCTTTTGAGTTGCTCACTGCCTCATGGCAATCTGAGGTTGAAGTGGGAACAGTGAGTGGTTATCGGATGCAGAGCCTGGGGCATAACAAGTCAAAAAAAGGTGGCCACTTGAGGGATCAGCTGGGGGGGTTGCGTAGAGCACCAGATTGCACCTTGCGATGTGCGATCATTGCCACATATCTTGCAATTTGTTAAGCATAGGTTTCGGAACTTGAACTATATATTTTATTGCTGGGTGGTTGCTATTTTTTTCCTAATGACTGTGTATGCAGAGGGCTAAGTTGAAAGGCATAGATTTTGTTCTGGTGCACAGTCAAGTCCATGCAAGGCATTACAAGATGTCTCCCTAAGGCACCACCTGTTACAAAAGGAGGACACAACATGGCACATGAAAATCACAAATACGAGCTCATCGCCAAAGGTTGGGGTTTATCTTTCATCTGGGGTTCAGAACAATCTCTTCATCTACCCTGTTGTGATAATGTAATGAGACCTTTGGCAATTAGTAGAAAATTAAAAGAGCTAGAAATTACCTTGCCTGCCCTTTGGAGGTAAAATCTTCAGATTGGCTCTGACTATTCCTGATCATCCTTTCCACTTCTTGAAGAAGGGGCTAAACCCCAAGTGATGTGTCTTTATCTCTTAAGTGTCTAACTTCAAAATGCAACAATAGTGATTGATGGAAAGCTTTAATTATCAACACTATGCCACACTAAGCAGGGTTCAGCAATGAGCAAAGCAGGCTTGGTTGTGCCCCTATTAGAACTGTTCAGACCGATCTGCCATGCCAAGTACCCTCCAGTTGGGAGCACTGATTTTCACAGACTGATTTTGATCTCAGAAGGTCAACTGTTCCTTGAGAATTCCAATAGAAGTCCATGTTCTGGTGTGAACATGGGCTTCTATTGGAATTCTCCAGGGCATATTATCAAGCCCATTATCGCCGCTTTAGCGGCAGTTTTCTGCCGCTAAACCGGCGATAATTTTAACGCCGTTCTTGATAATATGTCCCTAAGGGTTGAGCAAGGATTAATTTATTGAGACTTGATTGGACCTTATTTGTGATTATGGTGTTATTGCTAGCTGTAGTTACCTACCTGCGCCTACTAATAAACCACCTTCCAACAGGATCAATCCACGAGATCTGAGTTCACTTTATTCAATAATAAAGGCTTTCATTTTGATGGTTGAGTGCAATTGAATGGAAATTCTTCAAGACACAATCTAAACACAAGTTTTAGATTCAATAAAATGTGAGCCCAGTTAATCAATGCTTTCCTGCTGGTCACATTTTTACATCACCCTTTTGCATTTGTTTTTTTCTGCAAGTCAAACTGGTTTATTGTTTATTGCTTTGTTTATTAATATCTAGTTAAAGTCATTTTCCCAGAATGTTGTACACAATTATAAAAAAGCTGCAATATTTAATAAAACGGTTGATTGGGTCTATGAAATGTGGTTGGTGGTTGAAGTTTACAGTTGCAGTGGTAAGGCAGAGAAAGAAAACAATTGCATTTTACATATACGAACACAATTTTGTGAATTAGAGAAGTGAGGAGGGATATGTGATGGTAGTGTTCTTTTTGTAGGATTTATGTGATTGCATAACATAAGTATTATTAAACGCAACTTCACTCACCTTGGGATCAGTAGTTTAATATTTGATCAAGAATATGTGTGCTAAGCTGCTCCAAGAGTTCAGGTCTGCTCTCGGTGCTGATCCAAATATGTTTATTTAAAAGCAAGGCTTTGCAGTATACTCCTTTTTACAGGTCTCACTAAAGAGATCTTTGATTTGTTATGCCATTTTCTTTCTAGCTGTGTCAGGAAGCTTCAGTCGAAAATGCAATGTGTTATTACCACAATGTCTCGGAAAAGAAATTGTGTTCTCATCTTAGTATGATCAACTGGAAAAATGAGCAGTCAGATTTGTAGCAAGGAGGAGCTTGATGTGTACAGTAATGCATCTTCAAGGGGCCTTTCCTTTCTCAAACACATTAACTAGTCATCTTCGGGCACACACACAAATTGGACAAAAATATTTGCTCTCGTTCTTGAGGTTGTTACACTAAAATACTTTTCTTATGTATATAGCTGAATTATGTCTAAGTAGCATTATAAGTCATGTGGAAGTAGTTTGAAGACTGCGGGACTGCTCCTCTGGGCACACGACTACGTGTCTCAACATACGGCTGGGCCCCAAGGTGGCCCTTTATATTGACTGCACCTGGTGTTCGAGGGAGCACTTTATAGCGCTTTAAACTGGCTGACTGTGTGCAAGTCTATGTGATTGCTGCTTGGGGCACAGGATTAGTGGTCCCAACATACGGCTGGGCCAGGAGGACTACGTGTCCCAACATACGGCTGGGCCAAGAGGCGGCCCTTTCCATTGACTGCACCTGGTGTTCGAGGGAGCGATATATAGCGAATTATACCTAACCACTGCGCTGGACGCCCCTGGGCTAAACCTTCACCAAGGGGGAGCCGTCTACGTCCATCCACCGCCGAACAAAGCTGGATTGTGTAATGAGTTAGCAGTGCAGCTCATCCACCCGGCGTGTGCCGGATGTGTCGCACCCACGCGCTTGGGCCAGGCGTGGCCCGAGGAAAATGAATAAGAAGAGGGAGTGGTCGCACGAGGCCAACTCTTGCCCAACCAGTATATTGAGTGTTGGCGTCATTTCATTAGTGGCCTTTACCTAACCAGGCCTCAGGGGCCCAGTCATATAGCCCCCTTACACTGGCGACAAGCACGGAGCCAAGCCCACGCTCCCGCATGACCGCCGAGGCACCAGCGAAGTGCCCCAGGCATCGCGCCCAACACCAGTGCACCAGGAAGAAGCAGAACGCCGTCCACGTTCCCCCGCATTTCCACCGCTGCAATACCCCATGGGGGAGGTGCCCGCACAGGCAGTGATGCACACCGGATGCCCGAGAAGCCGGTAAGAGCATGGCTTCCCCTGCATTTTACAGGAGTCTGCCCCAGCCCGCACACAATGCACGCTACCCCGCCCCAGGCAGCAGATGCGTGGCCTAGGCCCATGCCCACACACGTGGCAGTGGAGCCAGTGAAAGAGACAGCATGTCCAGGGATAGTGCATGAGGGAGAAGACAGCTCCCACCCAAACTGCAGCAAATGAGCAAAGGACAGAGGGCATATAAAGAAAAGAGAGAGGTCCCTGCACCTTACAACGCCAAGGATACTTACCCAGTCGGGCATAAAAAGAGAAAGACGGCCTTCTCTGTGTCCCTGTCCCACACAGCAGAAAAGCGGCGTTAAAAGGGAGGTATAGAAAACACGATTAAAAGAAAAGGAAGAGCCCGCCCCACCTGCCAAACGCGCAGTGCCCAAAGAAAGACAAAAAGGAAGAATAAAGAAAAACAAAAGGCGCAAATAAACCACCCGCCGCAGTGCGAGAGAAGTGCCCAGAGTGACAAGATGGGAGATTACCCTGATGCGAATCATCCACCAACTTGCATAGTCACGCAACATGCCCCCACAGGAGTGTAACCTCCGTTCAGTGAGGCAGCTGACCCTACTACCGCGTCCCACTATGGAAGACGTGGTTGGGGCGACTAGAAAACTACTTCATACTAACGAGAGAGATGGATGGAGCAGTGAAACGCTCATTACTACTCCACTATTCTGGAGAAGATATGTATCTCCTATTCGAGCACCTCCTGAATAATGGATCACCCACCGACTACGACGCCGCTGTGACGGCGCTTAACTCACACTTCGTTCCGCAGTTGAACCCGGATTTGGAGAGGTAGTTTGACAAAGGTAAGGAGAATCAATTGATGCATTCTATGCAAGACTCAGAGAACTGGCAAGCACCTACACAACAGATGATCGAGCCACAGAAGAAATCCGCGCCCAAATCATCCAAGGCTTCCACAGCAAGATACTACGCGGGCTGATCCTGAGGCAGCCGAATATACCCCTTAACGATATACTGGTCCTAGCCAGGATGCATAACCTCTCGGCAGCCAGAGCCGATTAAATGGATTTAGCCCTGACGCAAACAACTGAGAAGAATGTGGCCGTCAAGACCGAGCGAGCTGATGCAGTGAAAACACGAGACAGAGGGAGCGGGCAGCGAGGCTGTCCGCCCCAAATCCCGAAAGGCCAGTGCCGGTATTGTGGGCATGAAGAACACCCCGTCCAGGCGTGCCCTGCCAAAGGTCGGACGTGCTCCCACTGTGGGATCCTGAACCACTTTGCGTCAGTGAGCCGGAAAAGAAACCAACGTAAGGACAGCAGAGGAGGAAAATCAATGCAGAGAATAGTGCGCCAACTGTAAAGCGCCTCCCTGGCAGCATCAAGCAGTGCAAAAGGGAACGAGCAGGCCACCTACTGAGTGGAAGACACATCCACAGAAGACAATGAAGTTGAGAAGTATCTGGTCTCCTTCACACAAGAACTGAAGAAGCGAAGGAGGCCACAACCCACCTGGACCATGAGAATAGCTGGGTCGGAGGTGAAGGCGGTCATCGACACCGGAGCCTCCGTGAATGTCATGGGGATCCAGCAATATAACTGATTAAGATCTAGGCCTGAGCTCACACCGTCCAAGACAAAGATCTTGGCATACGGAAGCAATTCACCCCTGCCCCTACGAGGGAAGATAACCATGCCGATCCGGTCAGAAGACAACAAAATCGTGACAACTGTCCAGGTCCTCGACCAAGAGGCCGACACGCTATTCAGCAGCCATGCCGCTGAGGACCTGGGCCTAGGGATATTTGCAAGAAGCGTGCGAGTGAACCAGACAGAAGAGCTGCTGAGCCAATTCGCAGAACTCTTCAAGGGGCTGGGATGCATCAAGAGGGCCCCGGTAAAACTCCACATTGACCCAGCAGTAGCCCGGACAGCCCTACGTCACCGGCGAATTCCTTTCCACCTCAGGCCGCTAGTAGAGCAAGAGTTGCAAAAACTGGAAGACCAGGGAGTCATCGAGAAGGTGTCCGGGCCAACCCCCTGGGTGTCCCCTATGGTCATAGCGGAAAAGCCACGACAACCAGGGAAGATCAGGTTGTGCATTGATATGTGCCTCCCCAATAAAGCAATCTGGTGGGAACGCCACATCACACCAACGATGGATGGCATAGTGGCTGACGTCAACGGATCCCGGTGGTTCTCAAAACTGGATCTGAATGCGGGATGCCACCAGCTGGTCCAGGCCAAGGAAAGCAGGTACATTACTACGTTCAGCACCCACCCGGTGCGGTGACGATATAAGCGTCTCAATTTTGGGATTTCCTCCGTGGCGGAAGTATTCCAGGACACGGTACGGGAGATCCTGATGGGCCTACCAGGCGTGCTGAATGTAAGTGATGACATCCTCATCCACTCCACCACCGCAGATCAGCACTACCAGCATCTAAGGTCCAGGAGTATGGCATCACCCTACACAGGGAAAAGTGTCTCTTCTTTCAGAGAGAAATAGAATTCTTCGGCTACCTCTTCAACCAGGAGGGAATCCAGGTAGACCCGCGGAAGTCCCCGGCCATCAAGGACGCCCCACCCCCCTCGACGGTGTCGGGAGTGCGAAGCTTCCTTGGGATGGCCACATACTGTGGCCGATTCATCCCATTGCAGAACCCCTCCAAAACCTCACTCGATCTAATGCCACGTGGAGGTGGGGACAGCAAGAAGAGGCGGCGTTCCAGAGGGTCAAGAGTGCTCTCCTCGACCACACCACCTTGGTATACTTCGACCCTGCCAAATGAATGGAACTCCTTGCGATGCCAGCCCAGTGGGCCTAGGAGCGGTGCTCACCCAGGAGCAAGAACCTGGAAGATGGGCTGCGTTGGCCTACACCAGCAAGTCTCTCTCTCCCACCGAAATACGCTACGTGCCGATTGGGCAGTAGGCCCTGGCCATTCGGTGGGCATGCCGGCATTTCCACCTGCACATCTGCGGCCAGACATTCAAGGTCGTCACGGACCACCAACCGCTAGTACCCCTGTTCAAAGGGTCGGCGCCTCATCCACCTCCGAGAATTGAGCGTTGGGTCATCGGACTTCAGCAATATGAAATGGAAGTAGTGTACCGGCCAGGCGCAAAGAATCAAGCCGATTTTCTCTCTCAACACCTCAGGGTGTGCCGGATGTGTTGCACCCATGCACTTGGGCCAGGCGTGGCCCGAGGTGAATGAATAAAAAGGGGGAGTGGTGGCATGAGGCCAACTCTTGCCCAACCAGTATACTGAGTGTTGGTGTCATTTCATTAGCGGCCTCTACCTAACCAGGCCTCAGGGGCCCAGTCATATAGCCCCCTTACAGATTGGGCCACCCCTCTTTCTTTAGACTCTCCATGGAGCACCAGAAGTATGTCTTATGTGATCATCTAAGGGAACAACTGTTTCTGAAGACTGCTCATCATTGTGTATTGTTTTGCTGCACTGTTCCATATTAAAAGAGATCATGGACAAAAGGAAATTGCCAGATTCAGAGACCTCGAAGGTCACCCCAATGGCAGCATCTATGTCATCTAATACACCTCCCATCACAAACTATTTGTCAGCAGTTATGGGCGCTTTAACCTCTGAAATTGGCTGGGTTGAAGAAAAAATATAATGCTGCAAGGCGACAATCCATGCCTCTGCTCACCCTGCAAGAACATTCTGCCCAATTGGCCCACAGTGATAATACACCCTCGACTAGAGAAACTAGCAGGGAATTGGGAGTAGCAACACGCACAAGCCCGGACCATGCTGCCAGGTCTGTCATGTTCAGTCCTGTTAGTGATCTTGTGGCTGGCAATCCAATGGGCGGTCCCGGGGAAGCAGTGAATCCTACTGTAAATCTGTCTGCAGCGGTTGTTGACCTTTCTCTTTATTTAGATTCACCCCGCCTAAGCAGAGTAGGCACAATAAGCAGCCACCCTTAAAGAGGAAGCCCCTGCATCAGCTCTCGAGATCTGCCGGACTATGTGATCCTCAATTAAATGAGGGGCCACAGGGAGAAATATTAGTCCAATTAAGTGCTCTAGTAAAATCTTTCAACAATGACTTATTTAGCAGAATAGAAACACTAGTTCATGCTCTCAAAGAGGACTTGTTTGCAAAACTAGAGCAGGGCCTGGAAAATATTGCAGCATCCTAGGGTCAACCAAGCTGTAATCCTCCAGGGGATCACTATGCTGAGAATAATTCCAGAGCTTCGGCTCTCCATCCATCAATGGTATTGGGGACTATTCATCCCAGATGCCAAATGCAGCATAATGTGATGGTCAACAAACGGTCTTCACCTGAAGCCGCTAATACAAATCATGCAGGGCCCCAGTTAAGAGAAGCTCCTTCTGTAAGTGCAGAGGTATCTTCCATAAGGTCACAGAACAACTGTCCAGCTCAGTCGCACTTACATCTCCCTCCTGACTCAACACCTTATGTTGTCATTTTGGATCATGTTCCTATTCTATCTGGAGGGAAGATTGAATCAGAAGAGGACCTGAGACACAAAGTTCTACACTGGTTCAGTTCCAATTTGAGGAGGATAATGGGCCTTTCACATGAGATTCTTACAGTGAGGCGAGTGTCAAGTGTTGGTTATCACCAACCTTATCCGATAAAGACTACATGGTAGTCAACTTTAGATCACCAGGGTTGGTGAGGAAGCTTCTATTTATACTAATCCACCTGGCAGATTCTCACTGTTGAGTGAGATCGCTACCACTGGGTTATTTTTATGTTCCATTGAGGGGTTTGCATGGAGGCTAATCTGCTAATTACAAGGCTCCTGCTCACCTGGCAACCCACTCAACTCTCATCAGTTGTCTCTTAACATCCTCTTTTCTGCTTTACATAATTTGGAGGAGAATGATTGACTACAACCAAAATATGTGCATTCAGGTCCCACTGCAATGCAAGTAATATCGGACCTTGACTCTGCATAGTGGGATGCCTCAGCCCCTATGGTGATTCCTTACAGTCTAGGTGGCATATTATCAAGAAACGGCGTTAAAATTATCGCCGCTTTAGCGGCAGAAAACTGCCGCTAAAGCGGCGATAATGGGCTTGATAATATGCCCTTGAGAATTCCAATAGAAGCCCATGTTCTGGTGTCAACATGGGCTTCTATTGGAATTCTCAAGGGCATATTATCAAGCCCATTATCGCCGCTTTAGCGGCAGTTTTCTGCCGCTAAAGCAGCGATAATTTTAACGCCGTTCTTGATAATATGCCCCCAAAGGTCTTAGAACCTAGGGAAAGTGCTGTCTCACCACCATGTGACTCTGATCCTTCTTTTACCGTGCTGTCTTGGAACATTGCAGGGATAGGCACACAATTTAGAAATGAGGACTGTCTGGGATTTGTTTTAGGTTATGAGTTGATTTGTTTTCAGGAGAAATTGTCGTTAACAGACTTCCATATAATTGGCTACCGCTCTTATTGCAACCACGCAACATCCGCCTCTTCAGGGAGGGCGATGGGTGGCCTGGCCATTCTGATTTCCCTTAAATGTAATAGGGTGAAAGATAAGTCACTAAATTTTACACCTTGGTTCTAATTGTTATTGATAACTGGGTTAGGGATAGTGGATATTTTGGTGGTTATTTTTTATCGTAATGTATTTGATCATCAAAACACACAAGTTGCCAATAGGTTAAATGAGGCAATTGCAAAGGTAAATATTTCCAGTCACCCATTGTGTACTCTGTGGGTTTGGGTTTTAATTACTCAATTTGCAGTTTTAGTAACACAAGGGTGTATGGCTTGGAAAGTAAGGCTGGACAGGTACTAACTCACTTCAGACATTCCCGATATAGGAACATTTTAAATACCATTGTCATTTCTAATGGTCTAGTTTTCCTGTCTGACTGTGTGAAAGATAATCTTATACCTTATCCCAATTTCTCAGGAAGGACTAAATCAAGCACAATTGATTTTATGCTAATATCTAGCAACTACAACTACTTGGTAATTGATTTTAGAGTCATCCCGAATTGCGCCAGCGATCACAACGCCCAGTAGACAATTTAAATATGAAATACATGAAAACATCTTAAAAGAAAAAGCCACATTTCTTCCATGAAGCTCTAGACAAAGCAAAAAAAGTACAAAAAATGTTCAACATCATAAAACAACAAACCTCGAAACCAGCAAAGCCAACTCCCGATGTCTCCAAAGAGCACTGTGACAACTTTGCAAAAATTCTGCAATGAGAAAATCATGAAGATCGAACTCTCCTTAGAACACCACACTCTAATGTCCACCAAAAACCCTCTCCTTAGAATGGAAGAATCAAACGCACCTCCCACCTCGCCGATCTCACTAAAGGCGGCTATCCAGCCTGAGCCCTCCGAATATAAACTAAACCCAGGATCCCACTCAAACGACAAGAGGTGGACGACTTTCAACGTATTCACGGAGGAAAACATTTTTTTCGCCAGTTCCAAGCCCGCCTCTCACCTTCCACATCCTCTTCCAGCCTCCCTGGCAAAAAACCTCAACCATGCCCTAGCACCCCTCTGGGCCAAATCAATAAACAGCTCCCTGAGTAATGGACTGATGCCGGATTGTCTCAAGCTAGCACAAGCCACTCCCTTGCTAAAGAAACCAGGTGCTGACCCGGACGAAATCAACAACTTCAGACCCAACTCCAACGTACCCTTCCTGGCTAAAATACTAAACATTACGTACAACATGCATAAGGAGCTAGACGCTGATAGATGCTACCTTCCCATCCTCCTAGACCTATCAACGGCCTTCAACGCAGTCAATCACAAGCTGCTTCCTGAATCCTAACCATAAGTGGATTGGAGTCGACGGCCTGGTCCTGAAATTATTCACCTCCTATCTCCATAACTGATCCCAACTAATAAAAATGGACACCTCGGCCTCTGACACGTTCACCATATCCAGGGGTGTCCCACAAGGCTCAGTCCTCTCAACTACACTCTTCAATATATACATGGAACCACTCACCACCATTCTCAAACAAGCAAACATCCTCTACCACCTCTATGCGGATGAAACCCAAATCTACCTAAAAATGTCCTCACTAGAAGACGTACAACGACTTAACTCCACTCTCAGAAAATGTCAAAACTGTCTCTCACACAACCACCTGAAACTCAGCCAAGACATGACAGAATTCCTATTCTTATCCAACAATGGACAGACCCCAATATTTACAAATGGTAGTGGTGGTCTTATTGGTAGCACATCACTCTCTATGTGCATTAAGTATTTATTTGCATATTGGTGCCCCTCAAGGTTAAAGGTTTACACCCCACTACCTAAGGTGTTATCCACTGTGGTTCAAAGGAACCCAGTGGTGATATCAAAGAATATAGATAAACCTCGGCACTCAAGTCAATTCAATTTTGATTCATACAAAAAGATTTTTTATTTTTAAAAAGAACTTGAAGCATTCTCATCACCTCTTATATTCATTGGGTCTATGAATAATCCTTACTATGGTGCACGAATATAGCATGAATATGGTTATCTCACCATTGGTTACTCGGGGTCTTTTCTATCTATCACTTATATTTTCACTGATGAACATGATGTATATCATGTGACTACACTGTTGGTTGGTTTTTTGTTTACTATTGATTGACTTTTAAAATAATTGTCTTTTTGCACTCTACTATAACACTATGGTTGTGAAATGTAGTATATTTTCTGTTTATAACTATTTTACTTTTGTTCTCTTTATCCTTGAGCATAATATAAATTCCTGTTTCCTCTTCTTCTTTTTTATTTCTATATTGTAAATATTGGATTTCTTTTTATGGCATTTATTGCAGCCTTGAAAAAGTTTCTCTGAAACAAAACACGTGTCGGCTGCCGGTCCAACGCTATGTGGAAGGATCAGAGTATCTACCTTCTATCATTGAAATACTATGCTATTCATTTTTAAACATATGGTTGAAATCTGATTGTTGGATGTGTTTATCTTATTAAATAGCAAGTAATAAAAAAACTTCTGATTTGTTGGTACTATGAACTGCTCCATGAAACTTTTTTGTATGTTGATATTTTGAATTGCTTCAAGTTCTTTTTAAAAATAAAAAATCTTTTTGTATGAATCAAAATTGAATTGACTTGAGTGCCGAGGTTTATCTATATTAATGGACAGACCCCCCCAGGTCCAAGAGTGGATAAATTCCATTGATGTTCTGACCTGCAAACTGATGCTCTCCGAATCCGTCAAGCTCTTGGGGGATCTCCCTTGACCCAAACCTGAGAATGAGTCAACACATATAGAATACAGCTAAGAATGCATTCTACAACCCGAAAGTCCTGCACAAAATTATACCCTTCCTCTCAATGAATGATCTAAATACTGCTATGCAAGCGATGGTACTGTCTACATTGTACTACGGGAATGCAACCCTCACTCGCTCCACTAAATTGCACCTAGCCCCCCTAAGAGCCACACTAAACACATCAGAAAGCAAAAGATACGACCACATCTCCCCCTCCCTGAAAAGTGTCAAATGGCTCCCAATCAAAACCTGTTGCTGCTTCAAAATGGCCTGCCTCACCCACAAAGACCTCCATAGCGGGAAACCAGCTTACTTTGTGTCAAAACTCTCAAAGGCAGGTCAGACAAGAAATCTTAGAAGCACCAACACTCTGCTTCTCATCCCTCCAAAAAAACACAAATAAAAAGCCCTCACACGCTCCTTTTTGGGAAATGCACCCAGGATCTGGAACTCCCTCCCAATGCATATATGGACAAACCCCTCCTTTTTGAGTTTCAAAAGACAATTAAAGGATTTTCTCCTCAACCAACACTTACACCCCATGGATTCCAACACCTATCCCACCACTATACTCCTTACAGCCTGTATCCTGTTTTCTCCTCCACAAACTACTATAATCCTGACACCCACCTAGTCTTTAATGTATAACCTATGCTCCCAGACTCGACCTTGACTACTGTCTAATGATCTTTGCCTGTTGTCTTTGCAAATAAAGCACTCTGAAACTCTTGGGTAATGCCAGTGCGATATAAACCTCTCTAAAAAAAAATAGAAATAAGAATACAGGGGAGGGATATGCAAACCCCCACAGCTCACATTAAGTACAGTTCAAACCAAGGCCTTAGATTAAAATGGGAGCGTATTGATATGCCAGCTTTTGAACCTAAAATAGTAAGGGAACATCTCAGCTTAATAAACAGCTGCTTGTCAGCTGAGGCTACCCCTACCATCCTGATTAGGGATTTTGAGACACTGTGTTTAGCCATATCATCTGAGCTAACAGTAAAACTTCCTATTTCTTCTGTCCCACCTTTTCGCTGGTTTGACCGTATGTAATAAAGCCCATAAACAGTTAAATCTCGCTCTCCATGCTGTTCCAATAAATAAGGATACAGTTATTGCAGCATGGAAAAACTATAAGGTTGTAATTGAAGCTAGAAAGGAAGAGCTTTGAAATGAAGCCTGGTCTAACCTATTGGCCGCTGGCTGTCTTAGGGATTCAAAGAAGTTTTGGGACTTCATCAACCACCCACTGTTCACTGAGGGAATCAAGACTAAAATTAATTGTCTAATTACAGGGACAAACTTGGGTTGGGCATTTTTCACACATTTTCAATCCCCTTGATAAGGTGATTGATAATGAGGAAAGGGATTACTGTTACTTCTACAGATATGGAACAGTTCTCCCAATTCAGTCAATCAATCTCAGTGAAGGAGGTGGAGTCAGCTATTAATCAGTGCATTTTTAGGGAAGCACCAGGACAGGGCGGGGTCCCTCTTGATCTTTTTAAAAATAACCCTGTTCTTTGGGCTCAAATCATTACTAATATCTTCAGAGCTGCAGTCCTTGGCCCACTTTCCGCTTCATGGAAAAAGGCCACTGTGGTTCCAATTTTTAAAATCGGAGGCAGAAATGACCAGGTATGCTATAGGCCGATGTCTTTAATAGATGGAATGGCCAAGGGCAGCGTTCTTTTAGCACAATTGGAAGGGCGGACCAGTGAAAACAGCATACTTTTGAATACCCAATATGGTTTTAGACAAGGACATCGGGCTGTTGAGCAGTGCCTAAATTTAGTATTAATTGTCAGCAAGGACGGCAAGTCATTGAAGTGCTCAGTACATCTGGCCTTCATTGACCTGTCAAGTGCTTTGACACTGTTAATCGAGATAAACTCTGGAGCATAATGGGTGGTATGGGGGTGGAGGAACCCCAGGTTGCTCTCCTTAGGAGGATACATTGGAACACCACGGTTAAAATGTTATGGCCCTAAAGGTGACAGTACTGACCCCTTAGTTTCAACTGAGGTTGTTCACTAGGGAAGTATCCTCACTCCTTTTTTGTTCCTTGTTTACATAAATGGTTTGGAGGCATTTTTGCTGCAAAAGAAATTAGATCACCCAAGGATTGGCAATTGTTTCATTTCCACACTTCTTTATGCAGATGACTCGGACTTTCTAGCAAGGACAGCAAATAGTCTGCAGAAAGTCATTGATGTTTTTGTAGAGTTCATATCCTCCTTGGACCTGAAAGTAAACCATAAGAAATCCTATATACTGGTTTGCAGTCCAAAAACAACTAAATCTAAAACCTTTTATACAAAGAAACCCAGTGGATTCAGTCCCAATTTTTTGCTATTTGGGGATCCTTTTTTAATAATCAACTGAAGTGGGATTCTTTTCTATCTTTAAGGGTGCAGCAAGTCGATAGAGCAGTCAAAGCACTTTTTTGCTTTGCGGCCAAAGTTGGCTAGAAGCCCGTTGGGGATATGTTGATCTTGTACAAAGCGAAATGTTTTTCAATCGCCACTTACGGGGCCGGAGAGTGGGGGTGCAGTTGTTGCTCTAAACTACGAGTTGTTCAGAATACTTTCATCAGGAGGCTCATGATGGTTCCCCAAGGGTCCTCAACCTCCTTTTGCCATTCTGAAGTTGAACTGAATTACACAGAAGACTGCATAGGCCTGGCTCCCCTATTATTATGGGTTAAAATATGGTCCACATCTGAATTAGAATTCTATCTTTGTTCAATTTTGAGAAAATTCTGTGGCTTGAATATGTTAAACGCACCTTTAGTGAACTGGCCCTTATTGAATTTGTTGATGACCCAGCCCATATCCCATCTTTAGCTAAAGCCCAAATTAAGGCAGCTGACTCAGAAAGGGTGTTGGCCAATTGCCCTTGATTATCCACCCGGCAACATTACTTGAATAATCCCAATGACCCCTTCCCCAATACAGAGATGCAACTTTATTTGCCATTTGTTTTAATTCCCCACTCAAGGTGGATAGTTGGAAAACCTTACCACATGCCCCTCTGATCACATATCGAAACAATCCACTATTTTTATTTTTCTGTGCACTGTATCACACTTTAGAAATAACCTTTTAGCTTCCTTTGCTAAGACTATATAGGCCCAGGTCACACCAAGAAGGTATTATGGCCTAATTACAATGGTAGTCAGACGAGCGTCCGGCCGCCATCGCAGCGGGTTGCAAACCAACCAACATGTAGTCTGAGGTTCCACCCGCCCAATTAAGATGCGACCGCCATGAAGGCAGTCAGACACATCTCCTTTTCCATTTCAGCTTGTGCAGCAGCCCAGAAAAGTGCTGCAGCACAAGCTGCCATGGAAAAGGGGATGTTTTGAAACATCCATGCCCCATGTGCCAGGCACCACATGGTACATGATTTATGGGGGGGGCACCTCAGGTGCCCCCAGGCCTCATAGCGGAGGCCTATGAAGGACGGGGACCCTGCTAGGGGCCCCCAAAGTCCCTTTTTGAAGGTCTTTCCATAGCAGTTGGACTGCCATGGAAAGGCATTCGGAAAGGGATGTCGTAATCCCTATGTCAGTGCCTGAGCAGGCACCTTCCCTATAGTGGGGAATATGACCTGACTGATGCGGTCCGACTGAACGGCCACTGACGGCCTGTTTCTGGCAGTCCCACCGACATCCTAATCAGGCCAATAGACTTGTATTCTCGCTTTAATAGCATGAAATTTGTTATGCTGTTCTTAATTTTATAAGAGGAGCTCTTTCCATTAGGAAGCGCTATAGCTAACTGTTGCTCCGAGAATGATGAGGAAATCGGGGTGTTGTTGCTGTAATTTTTCCTGCATCTTGTAAGAAATCCTTGCGATTGCACTTTGCAACTATGCACAATGCACTTTCTTTTTAATTGTTTACAATGAGCTCCTTGAGATTGATTAAGTCGCATCTAATTTGCAAATGGTTCTGGGTCTTTAAATTTTACTTGAGTGTTAATAAGTCCCAGAGCTCTGCGAGGAGCATGAAGAGGGGCTCTCTTTTTTACTTTTTTTTCTTTTAGGATGAGTTTTCTATAAATTATGTGCACAGGATAATGTTGTAATTGTTGATATAATGTTTAAAGAATGTATGTATACATATGTACTGTGCTTTTATGATTTATCAAAAAATCGAATAAAGTTTTATGTCTGACTGACTGGAAATAATTCCCTTGGTCGCAGTAAATCCTGTAGGACTGCTTACCGAAATGCTGCCAGGCTTTATCCTTGGAGTGTCAAAACAATGTATTTTTAACATGTAGCATATGGAAATAAAGAGATCCTAAAATTAGGTAAACAATAGTTTTGTTGTAACTGCATCTGTGACTTGGTCAACTGGAGAAAAATAATTGAGAACTAAAACGTAATTGTCCTATGCTGTTTGGATGCGCAAAGGTGCGACAATCTTTTTGGCACACCCCCCCATGACCTCTTCCTCGGATTCCCTCAATACTAACCCTGGGCGTAAAACTAAGCACCGCTCGTGGAGTTTGCAGAGTTTTGGCAACTTTGCGTTCCACGTAGAACAAGGAGTTGCTGAAAAACTCCGCACTCCGCAAAGGAGCGGAGTTTTTTTTTGTTGGTGGTCCCGAAATGCATTTTTGCGCATGCAGGAGTGACTTACCAGGTGCCTGCGATCACCAACGAGATTTCCTGAGCCGTTCACGAGCGCCACGAGATGTGCTTGTGGGCCGCATGGTCCTGCGAGAATTTGCGGTCGCCAACACGTCATTCGAGCAAGCCTGCAGACTTCTGGCGGGGGTTTTGTTAAGAACGCAATCCCGAACACGCAGGATCTATCACAACTGCAATCTGGAGAAGGTTTTCTCCCTGTGCAGCATCAAATCCTTCTCTAAATGACAATTTGGATTTAAAAAAACTCCTCAAATTGACATTTGGCTATATGCTTTTGTGCAAGGAGTCGTTTTTCTTTATTTTACTTTTTGAAGGAAGTGCCCCAGAGCCTCCAACTCTATGTCCTGTCCAGCAGGCGCCTCCCAGTGCTTTGTCCATCTCCTGATCACTTTTCATTTGGATTTGGAGCTGGAAGGATCACTCTTTGTGTCTGCTGCATAATACATCATTGGAGTTGAGGACTTTGGATTTGAGATTTCACAAGTAAGTTGGAAAACTGGTGTTGTTTGTTTGATTGGGGCTATGCACCTAGATTTATTTGTACTTTTCATCAATTTTTTTTTTAATTTATTGTGGTGGATGGCCTGTTGTTTCAGTAGGGGTCTAGTTGTTTCTTTGTAAGTAATTTTTCTTCTTTTATAACGAAAACATGTTGCACAGTTCGCTATATTTTCTCCATGTTTTGAAATCAATTTGCAATATTTATTTAATTCCCTATGTAGCCCAGTAGTCTGCCAATAGGCCTTTCTCAGCCAGTAGGCCCAGAGCTACTCACGGGTGCATGAAACAACAACTGTTTCTGTGGTGTCTGTTGAATTAAAACATCATTTAGGGCATGGATGGCATTGGATTGAAATACAAAATATGTTTTTTGTGGTATTTCACTTTTTTCCATGAGATGTGTTGTTTAGCATGCCTCCTTTGTCTGGCCAGTGTGTGAGTGTGTTTGTAATAGTAGGCCCCAGCATTTGCCTTGGCTCCCCATGGGCCAGGGGCCACTTTGTAAAGTCTATGTCCGTAGGCCTGATTATGTTCATTGTTTTCCAGGCCTCCTGCTTGTTGTTGTGACCATGTGGCTGGTGGCCATTTTGTGGAGGCAGTCAGTGTGCTTTTTTGCCATAGGCCTGCATATCTTCCCTTTGTTCCTCTTGGCTTTTTGCTTCTTTTTGTGGTGGCCTGGCCATGTGGCTAGTGGCCATTTTGTGAAGGTAGCCAGTGTGCTTTTGCCATAGGCCTGCATTGTCTTCCTTTTGTAGAAATATTGCTTCTTGTGGTGGCCTGGCCATGTGGTTGGCGGCCATTTTGTGAAGGCAACCAGTGTGTTTTTGTCATAGGCCTGCATTGTTTTCCCTTTGTAGGCTTATTATTGCTTCTTGTTGTGGTCTGGCCATGTGGCTGGCAGCCATTTTGTGAAGGCAGCCAGTGTGCTTCTGCCATAGGCCTGCATGCCTTCTTTCTGGTGGCTATGTCCTCTTGCTGGTTGTTGTTTTGCATGCAATTGTTTCTTCTTTTATTCAGCAAAAATGTAAGACAGTTCACTACATTTTCGCCATGTTTTTAATAAATTTGCAATATTGATTTGAATTGATTCACTATGTGGCCTAGTCTGCCAATGGGTTTTCCAGTCAATAGAGCCAGAGCTACTCATGGGTGCATGAAACAACTGTTTCTGTGGTGTATGATCAATTTAAACATCATTTTGGCCATGGATGGCAATGGATTAAAATACAAAATATGTTTTTTTTGTGGTATTTCACATTTTCATGTGTGTTAAATTAATTAAATGCCTTTGTTGGATGTGTGTGGTTGTAACTTGCAAACCTTTTTAGCCCTGTGGATTTTCGTTTTTGGCATTGTTGTATTAAAGATGTTTTATTTAGCAAGCATGCCTCCTTTGCTTGGCCAGTGTGTGAGTGTGTTTGTAAGTAGGCCAGCGATGCATTTGCCTTGGTTCGCCAGATCCATGTGGCGGGGAATTTGGTAAAGTCTGTGTCCTCCTTAGGCCTGCTTGTGTTCATTGTTTTCCAATCCTCCTGCTTCTTGTTGGTGTGATGTGACCATGTGGCCGGTGGCCATTTTGTGAAGGGAGACAGTGTGCTTTTGCCATAGGCCTGCATGTCTTCCCTTTGTTCCTCTTGGCTTATTGCTTCTTGTTGGGGTGGCCTGGCCATGTGGCTAGCGTCCATTTTGTGAAGGCAGTCAGTGTGCTTTTTTGCCATAGGCCTGCATGTCTTCCCTTTGTTCCTGTTGGCTTATTGCTTTTTGTTGTGGTGGCCTGGCCATGTGCCTGGCAGCCATTCTCTGAAGGCAATCAGTGTGCTTTTGCCATAGTCCTTTATGTCTTCCCTTTGTTCCCCTTGGCTTATTGCTTCTTGTTGTGGCCTGACCATGTGGCTGGCACCCATTTTGTGTGTTCAGCCAGTGTGCTTCTTTGCATATGCTTGCATGGATGTTTGATCAATGAGATAAGCAGCATAATAAATTAATAATTAGACGCTTAAGGGTAATTTTTTTTTACTGATTTAAAATTATTTCTTTATTTTAATTTTTATTTTTTTATTTTTATGTTCTAATTTTTCCAGTTTTTTTTTTTATATTTTCAAATTATTTATTTTCAATGTTTCAAATTATTTTGTAAAATTTTTTCAATTTCTTGTTCAATTTTTTTTACATTTCAGTTTTAAAGTAACATGACTTAGCATCAATGAACCATTAACATTAGCCCCATGTCTGCTATATGACGTGCACAGCAGTATTCATTGTCTAGGGATTGTTCCATTCCATTGTCATTTGCCAGCTTCTTCTCCCTAAGTGCAGCATGCATTCCCCGCCACATGATGCACAATGCCAAACCGTTACATTTGTATTTTTGTTGTTGTTGTTCTTCTTTCCTATCCTTCCTGAGTGTACTGGACTATACAGTACACCATGAAATCCCTTGTTGTTGTCAAAGTCTCCCAAATGGTTACACTGTATTGTTATTTTTTAATAACTGAGGTAACAACACTAATAACAAGTGTGACCACATGCTAAATTATATATTATAATATTTGTTTGTACTAGTATTTGTTGAACTACAACAATGCCACATTTCACTGATGTTCTTGTTATGTTATGTTATTGATTTTGTAAAGCGCATGGCTGCCCCAGCAAAGGGGCGTCCCAGTGCTGATTTCAAACAAACAGAAGAGCAAAAAGAGTAGAAGAGAGGCAAGCAGGTTACTTGGGAAAAAGATATGTTTTAATCGCCTTTCGGAATGACACATGATTTTTGATGCTTCTGATGCTCACAGGGAGGGAATTCCAGAGTTTAAGGGCAAGAAGGCAGAAGGAGCGCCCCCCTGCTCTTGCTCTCTTTACCGGAGGAACATCTGCCAGGTGCTGACCAGTAGAGGGCAGCTGGCGGGTGGGTGTGTAGGGCGTGAGAAGATTGGCTAAAATATCGGGGGATTGGGCATTCAGAATTCTATGGGAGATACAAAGGGCTTTGAAGTTGATGCGCTTCTCCACTGGAAGCCAGTGTAGTCTGCTAAGGAAGTTAGAAATAGAGCAGGTTCTCGGCAGGCCGAGTAGCATCCGGACGGCAGCGTTTTGTGCCTTTTGTAGGCGATGTATCTCTGCTCTGTTGGCTCCTAGGTACAGAGAGCTTGCGTAGTCCAGCCTGGATAGTACAGTGGCCTGGATGATAACCTGACGGGTGTTAGCATCGAAAAAACCCAACAGAGGTTTAAGACCACGCAGGAGCCCAAAGCAGACTCGAGCTACCGCCTTAGTTTGAGCCTGGAAGGTCAATGCAGAGTCGACCCATACGCCCAGATTTTTAACCATCTGTTTGGGGGCAGACAGGAGGCCTAGGGTGGGGGCCACCAGTGCTCACTCCATAGATGTATTTTTTTCCGACCAACAAGATCTCAGATTTGCTGGCATTCAATTGAAGACAGTTAGATGTCATCCAGTCCGCAATAGCTGTTAAATCATTTAAAATTTGAGCGCGTCCTGTGCAGAGTTGTCAGATAATGCGACCACTAACTGTGTCATCCGCATAGGAGCCCACAGTTAGGCCCCTCTCCTTAGCGACTGCTGCCATGGGTTGGATATAGATATTAAGTAAAGTAGGGCTCAAAGCAGAGCCTTGAGGAACCCCTTGGCGTACGGCTTGCGTCTGAGAACAGAAGGGGGGGGGCAATCACTTAGAAGGATCACTCAGATAGAAAGGAAGAGAGTCAGCACAGGGCCGAGCGACTGATGCCAATATCTTCCAAGCGCTGCAGAAGAATCTAATGGGACACCGTGTCAAAAGTGGCGGTTAGATCCAGAAGGATCAGTGCTGAGGCTCATCCTACATCTAGTGAGCTCCGTAGGTGTTCTGTAACAGCCAAAAGGGCAGTTTCAGTGCTGTGTCATGGACCGAAGCCATTTTGGGAGGAGTTTAACAGATTGTTGGCTTCTATGAAAGTGGTGAGAACGGAGTTGATGTAAGCTTCGGTGACCTTAGATACCAGAGGTAGAAGAGAGATAAGGCGGTAATTCTCCGGCTTGGAATCATCCAAAGTGTGTTTTTTAAGTAGTGGCGTGTTTCCAGGCGGTAGGGACTACAGCAGAGGATATAGACAGATTTATGAGATCACAGAAGGGGGGAAGGAGCTGAGGTAGAAATTTTTGAAGTTGATCAGGTTTGAGCGGATCCGCTGGTGAACCAGATTTAAGTTTATTGCAAATAGTGCGCATGGCTTCCTGAGAGAGTGCAGGGAAAGCTGAGAGTGAAGGGGCGGCGCTGGACTGGGGGCCTGCTATAATTGCAGTGTTGGGAAAGGTTTTGTAAATGTCTTCAACCTTCTTAATAAAGAATGCGGCTAATGCCTCACATTGCTGATTAGAGGAAAGGGGAGATGTGTTAGGTTGCCCTGAGGATTTGAGGTCCTTAAGCAAGGAGAAGATACATTTTGCAGGATTACTGCTATTTTTGATTTTTGTCTGCAAAATAATCGGCTCTTCTTTCTGAATGGATTTGTGGTACTTTTTGATGGCTACCCAATATTGTACTTTCAGGGCAGGATCATAATGACGTCTCCATGCCCGTTCCAGGGCTTTGCAAATTTTCCTGGCCTGGGCCAGATTATCGTTGAACCATGGGCTTGACTGGGATCTGCGACTTAGAGACAACTTTGCTGGGATAAGAGAGTCCAGAGAATGCGTGATCCACTCAGACAGGAGGCTATCAGCCCTTTCAGGGTTATCTGGGAGGCTAGGTGTTTGACTGAGGAGGAGGTCGCGAAAGCAGTCAGCAGCCAGTTTATGCCATGGGCGCTTTAAAATGGGTTTCCGTGGGACATCCTGAGGAGTACCTACTCCCTGTAATGTCATAGATACCAAATAGTGGTCAGACCAGCTCATAGGGAGGAGCGAACTAACTATAAGGGCTGGTAGATTGGAATAAACAGGGTCCAGCAGATGCCCTGCTGCGAGAGTGCTGTTTGGGACGCGCTGTGTTAGTTGGAAATCAGCAAGGTCCGCAAGGAAATTGCCAATCTCACTGTCTTGGCACGCTTCTTAGTGCAGATTAAGGTCCCCAATAATGCTAAAATTAGCCGACCTGAAGGCTAGTAGGCCAGACACCATAATTAGGGCTTCCCTGAAGTCTTTGGAGGGCCCTGGGGGGGGACGGTAAATCAAGAGCCCCGACAAAGTGAAGTTAGCGTTAAAGGAAAATTTGACATTCACAATCCACAATTACCTCCTTAGTCAGGGTGCAGGTATAGCCAGTTTTAAAAATAATTGGAATGCCACCACCCCGGCCCCCTCTGTTCAGTGTCTTAATAGTGTACCCCTGAGGTAGGGCCAATCTTGGCTCTGCCTCCATATTTACAGTAAGCCATGTCTCAGTAAGGAAGAGGATATCAGGAACATCATCCTGAATTAAGTCAAACACTTCAGTGAAGTGTTTAACAGGCGAGCGGCAATTTAAACTAAGGAGCTTGATGGCGGGCAGGGGAGGGAGTATAGAAATTGCGGCTGTTAGGAAACTAAAACCACAGTGTGTGCAAAGAAAGGGACCCTCTAGAGGAGCACATGGCAGATATGCGCATAGACTAATCCTAGTTCTAATAGCTACGAGGTCGTCCCATGAATACGAACGTTTTATGAGGGAGAAACCGGCAGCATGTCTGGCGTCATCCAGGCACGGACGGGCGCAGACGGGCTTGCCAACAACAGTTTTAAAACACAAACAGACCCGCAGAAATCAGAGCACAAAGATAAAAGCAGTAAAAAAACTGCGAGCAGAGGTCTGCAGAGGAGCGTCAGGTAAAGTGCCCTAGTTAGTTTAAAAACACTGCGTCCACGCCACGCATTAAGTAACTGGGGGGCACAATTGGCTGCTCTCGGTCAGGCTCGTGATTGGATACCAACCACTAATCAGCGCAGTGCCTGGCCGTGACGACAGGCAGGACAGAAGTAAGCCCAACAACAGTTTTAAAACACAAACAGACATGCAGAAATCAGAGCACCAAGATAAAAGCAGTAAAAAAACTTCGAGCAGAGGTCTGCAGAGGAGCGTTAGGTAAAGTGCCCTAGTTAGTTTAAAAACACCGCGTCCGCGCCACGGCAGGCATTAAGTAACCGGGGGCACAACTGGCTCCTCCCGGTCAGGCTCCTGATTGGATACCAACCACCAATCAGTGCTGTGCCTGGCTGTGATGACAGACGGGACGGAAGTAAGCCCAACAACAGTTTTAAAACACAAATAGACACGCAGAAATCAGAGCACAAAGATAAAAGCAGTAAAAAAACTGCGAGCAGAGGTCTGCAGAGGAGCGTCAGGTAAGGTGCCCTAGTTAGTCTTCTTGCTTCTTTGCTATTAGGTGCACAAGAGGAGGAGACAACACCACCCATTGTACCGCCAGACAGACGGCCTGCGCCCTGCGCACGACATCACATGACATGTGACCACAGACATCTCTTCAACTTGTGAATCTTAAACAAGTGCTGCTGCATGCTAACGGACAGCTTCAAGATGGCCCCAAAGAAAGTAAGTCCGTTTTTATATAGCGCAGCTACTCACCCTTACGGGTCTCAAGGCGCTGGGGGCCGTAGTGGAAATTAAGTGAGCTATTGCCTAGAGTCACATGGTGCTGAGCTGAGCTGCCGCCGGAGCCGGGGATCGAACCGTGAATCCTGTGCTCCGAAGTCAGCTGCCCTGGCCGCTGCACCACACCTCTCCACCTCCAAAGAAAGGTACCAGTGCCAAGAAAGTCAAAGTTGCCAGTGAGAAGAAGAAGGCACTGCCACTTACCACCACCGGTATGTCGCCCAGTACCTTTTTTGGGAAACCAGAAATTGTGCCTTCAGCAGCAGTGTCCGGGTAGCAAGCTAGGAGCAGCACCCCCGCATCAGTGGACCCACCCCAACAAACTAGGCCCAAGCCCATGTCTGTCGTAGAGGCAGCCAGTCTAATCATGACAACGCCGACGAGCAGTGACTTATCGTTATTGCAAAGTAGTAACCAATCAATGCAGGAAACTCAAGATAGCTGGGCAACGACAGCCACAACCACCACCAATAGTAGTAGTTCCTCCTGAAGTAGGGCTAGTTCAGGAGATCGAGCTTCCTGCTGAGGAAGAAGAGCAAGCCACTCTTTCAGAAGATCTTCTTCTCCAAGCCCCCCTTCTGATGATCTAGACACCACTTGGATCCCACCTTAATCTGAGAGTGAGACACGCCACGCCCACGAGACAAGGCTAGGGAAAAGGAAGGTTCCGGAAAGCTTTAGAGTTATGGATGTAGATGTAGAAGAGGAGGATGATGATGAGCCAGTCATCATGGACGTTAGCCCCGCCTCGGTGGAGACCGACATTACCCCATCCCAAATTGCTGTGAGGGATGTGGCACGGATACCACCAACACCACCTCCAGCTGCCATATTTACAATGTCCAGGCAGCAACCTACATCCACTACAACAACCTCAGTAGACATAGGTACTGCAGAGAGTCAAACGTCACGCCCACCTACCAGTTCATCCGACATTGCAAGTGGCACCAGCAGCGTCAGAAAGTTGACCTCCCCGGTTTGGGACTTCTTTTCGGTTAGCCAGAAGGAGGTGAACATTACTATATGCTCCATTTGTTGAGGGGTATTATTCGGGATAAGCTTGATACAAACTATGGTACCGGAGGCCAAACAACCCATCTGAGAAAACACCACTTGATCCAGTGGGAGGCGCACCTTAGCGGCCAAAAAACTGCAAGTGTTGTTGGGAGAGGGGATGAAGATCCGATCATGGTGAAAGGTGAAAAAGAGGGATACATTTTCATTGGTACACAAAGCAGCCCTGTCCCCAGCAGTGCAGTGGTACCGCCCACATCATCATCAGCAACATTACAATGGCACAAGAGTCAGGTTGAGATACCAAGGGGTCCAAGGCAAGAGAGTACTGCAACAAAAAAACATGCATTGAGCCTAACAATATCTGGTCTCAAGAATCACCTGCATCAGTGGCACCAGAAAAGAAAAAAATCCAGACTACCATGCTCAGCATGTTTAGACCGGAGGGGCATTATGAACGCAACCACCCAATGGCACGTTTGTACAACGTGAAGCTGGCTAAAATGTTATCGCTGGACCTCCTCCCTTTTTCTATTGTGGAAGGGGTGGGTTTTCTTGAATATGTGGCAGCCATCTGCCCGAAATAGAAGGCTCCTATTTCGCCAGAGTTGCTGTTCCAGCACTACATCACGATGTGCTGGAATTGCTTGGAGAAGCTTTGCAACTCTATCCACCTGACAACAGACAAGTAGACCAGTTGCAAAGCCACTGATTACATGTGCATCACTGCACACTGGATCTCTTTTGTGGGGGTCAGAGAAAAGATATCTGCAGGTGTTGACACTGCTGAAATTTTTAACTATGCTCGGAAGCATGCTGCAGCAGCCATGTTCGCCATTGAGAAATCCCATACTGCTGTAAACATTTTTGAAGACTTTAACACTACGGTCTTTTAATGGCTGCAACCAAGAGGGCTTGACATTGGTTTTGTTGCCATGGACAATGGCAGTAATATAGTTAAGGCCATGGACGATGGTGGCTATTTCAGGGTCCTGTATTTGGCGCACTGTATTAATATCATTGTTCAAGACTTTATGAAAAAAGAAGAACGGGTCAGCAACTTACTGACCACCTGCAAAAGAATCTACACACATTTCAGCCATTCTTTTTAAACCCAGAAGCAGCTGAGGATCATTCAACATGATAATAGAATGCCAGTTAAAGCACTCATTCAGGAGGTGCCAACATGTTGGCACTCAACTTATTACATGCTTGAACGTCTGTTTGAGCAGTACAGAACAATCAATGAATATGTCATGCAAAGAGGGGATGCAACTGTGAAAGGCATGATCATTGAGATGGACCAATGGGGCCTAGTTAAATGCCTGACAGAGATGCTGCTTCCTTTCGAGGTCTTCACACATGAAGTCAGCAAGGAGGACTGTACCATGGGCCAAGCTATCCCATTGTTGCCCATGCTACAGGAACAGCTAAAGGAGGTATCTGCAATGTACGCAGGTGTGGAAGAAAAAGAAGAAGCATGTGAGTTGGTGGAGAGCTTAATCCTTCACTTATCTGCAAATACAAGGGTGCAAAGAGGCAATGTGTCATCCAACCATTACATTTGAGCCACAATTCTTGATCCACGGTACATACCATTACTGGACACTTTCATTCCTTTTTCAGACGGGGATGTTGCTAACTATAAAACTTGGATAGCTGTGCAAGCCAGTCAGCTAGAAAAAGATCTGCCGGGAATTAGAGGCCTGCTCATCCAGGGCACAACAAATATTGCAGGGCAGCCTTCAAGTTCAACTTCAGAGCCTGAGGGCATTGTGGTTGACTCACAGCAGCCAAAACCACCAACAACATCAACAAGAATTGGAGCATCAGCCCCAAAATCGGCAAAGGAATGGTTTCTACTGGCAGGGCCTAAGTCCAGTGCTGAGGCAAAGGCAAAAGAGGCCGAGCAAAGCGGAACACCCATGACCATTGAGCTTATGGTCCAGGCCAATCTGGATGACCTAAAAGAGGTCTACTTTGATCAAAACTCATTGCTGTATTGGCATGGGAAAAGGCGCCAATGGCCAGTGCTCAGCAGTCTAGCGAGAAACTATCTTGCTTGCCCCATGGCAAGTGTCTCTGCTGAGTGTGTTTTCAGTGCTGCTAGTGCCGTTCTGACAGTGAGAAGGACCAGTCTCTCGCCCCAAAGCTTGGAGAGGTTAAGCTTGATCAAAATGAATTAGCACTTTATACCACCGGATTACACCATACCTGAAGTACCACAGCAGCAAGATGATGACGGCGACTCAGGTCATGGAAGTAGTGTGTTAGGTGACCTACTTCTGGGCGAACCACCAGAGTTTGAGGACAAGTTCTACTTCCCTGAAAACTAGCCTTTCGAGTTTCTTCCTTTCTTTATTTGACACCCAAAACCCCCCCTAAAAAAAAGATATAGCTAAGGAACGTTATTTACTTTATTATTTGTGTGTGTCACTGTCTTTCTGGTTCACAAATCCATCCCCACCGTCTTACTCTTTTATTGCCAGATCAGAGTTGCAACTGTGTGCAGTCTGTGAAGAAGTAAGTCCACTCCTGAATCGCCCTAAAGCCATTTTCCTCAAGCAAGACATTGGATAGAGAATACAAACAAATGTGTGCCTGCCTCCAACCCTGGGCCCTGACTATCTATCTATCCATTCCTAGCCTAGAGGGACTGCCCCGGAAGAACAGGTAAATGATGGCATGTATTGCACACTAAGTGATTGTTGTTTGTTGTGAATGATGTCTACTATTCTACACACAAAAAAAGTGACAAGTCAATCTTTCCCTTCTTGTTGTTCAATAACAAAATTGTACTACTACAGGCCGATCCATTGCATTTTGAGTCAGGACGAGTCTGGACTCACTTGGGACACTGTTGGTATGGAGTTGGACACCATACTCGCCTGTCAAAGTCAGGAGGATCAGAGATGATTGACGGAATAACTCAGGGCAAGGGCGTGAGCTTGACTACTTCGAGAAATGCCACCAGAAGAAGATGGAAGTTTTCAAATTCACTGGAAGCTACCGATTTGGATGATGATGACTTTAAAGGGGCCTAAAGGTAAACAACAACACCAGACCTACATGTCTGTGTTGTGGTGGTGGTAAGTGTGGTGTGACTGACAGCAGTGCATTGATTTTTTACTTCATTTGGAAAATGCTATGTTGCTGTGTGTGTGATCAGTGCTGTCTGGCTCAAATTTAAAGCTAAGTGGAGGTTGGGTGGGGGGGGGGGCTGTTGTTGGAGGTAACTGCCGGAAACAGACATGATTTAGCCATGCTGCCTCTGAAAGTCTTCTTATTGCACTCCTTATGCAGTTTATCATTTCTCCTTGATTTTTCAATATCCTTTTTGTTTTTACATCTACAGGCCCCTTACCCTGCGCCATACTGGAAAAACAACACACACTTACCTTACCAAACCCCATCCGCCAGGCACCCAAGATTGATGGACAGACAGTCCAAGAGGAATGCAGAGATGCAACTCCCAATTTGGCAATACAGTATCATTTTTTTCTCTTTAATCATTTCGACTGTGTATGTTGTTTATGTTTGCTTATTTGACTCCTATGGATATTTTAATTTTATTTGCTATCATTTCAAAGCCCGGTACAACAGAACGTAATTAGGTTTTCCTGTTTTCAGTTCATATTTTTGGTAAATTCTGGTGTTTTTTTTCAGTGATTTCAATACCTTAAAAAAACAGTGGTTATCAGTGGTTACACATTTCCGCGCCATTAAAAACAATAGAAACAGTGTTTTTCTGGTGTTTATGGAACACTTTGCTTTTATTATTGCTTGCTTTCTGCACTGTTAGTGCATGGTATATAGACATTGTATGTACAGTGTATATGAGGTCCAAATTCATTTTTACAAATCAAACTTATTGTACTACACCATACAATAATTCTTCGTTGACTCTTTGGTCATGCGCAATCGCTCTTTCCTTCCCATGTAAATTTTTATGTGTCAAAAAGCCCTTTCAACATTGGCATTTGAGATGGGCAACGCAAAAACAGCCAGTACACAATTTGCTAACTCTGGCCACCTACAAAGCTTTCCATGCCAATACTGGTACAACCGAAAATTGTGATTCTCTGGGACAGGTTCTGCAACATATGCATTGAACTGGCAGCAAATGCCCTCAAAGTTATTGAAGAGGTAAAAAATTAAGCAGTAATTTTCAAGAATGCAGTAGAGTGTACTTTTTTTCACTCCACTATCAATATGCGACCGAATATCCTCACATTTCTTGCCTTTGGCATCATTATTAAGCAAAAATTCTGTAAGCGGTTTGCCACATGGATAAAATAGCATTCACAGCCTCTAGGTATGAGAACCACTGACACAGGTGGGATGAATCTTTCTTTGATGCCACACAAAGCACAAAATGAGAAATATTTGCATTTTAGTTCCCACGCATAACAAAATTGTGCACCAGAATGGACGACAAAGTCAATAGCATTCTTCATTAACTCTGAAGATTGTTAATATGCTTTCAGCATACCATCCAGCAAGTGGCAAGGCTCTGTTACAGAGAAGCACTTCAGCTCAGGTATCGATTTTGACAGGTCATCACACAACTTTTTCATATATATAGCTGAATCACGGCAAATACAAATAATATCACTCCGATATTTGTTGAATTTGGTAAGAACTTTTTGCAGCAGCATTCAAAGTGACACTGTGTTCCATGTTTTCCAAAGGTCTGGTGCCATGTTTTCACCACTATCCCAGATGCTAGGTGACAACACTCTTTTCACATATACCTGTCACTGCACGTTGTATTGATTGTTTAATGCCTTGGGTGTTTGGCAATTCACCTACTATCAATACTGACTCACTAGACAAGGAGGCTGATGTATCAAAGGGTTTTACACATTCTCTGCCTGTGGGTAAATGTGATGGTACATTTTGGGTAGATTCTTATGAAACCAGCCATTTTACCTATCAGTGATAGAATCAAATATAGCCAAAATATCAAATATGTTTTCAATATTTCCTGATTCTCCACAGTTTACAAAATAATCAAACATGATGTAAAACATGCTTCTAAGCCCTACAATTTTAGACCAAAGACCGCAAAACTGAAAAAAGCAAATGTGAACTCACTAAAAAGCAAAACTCAAGCAGAATAATGTTAGCCCAGCCTTTCTTGCTGCTACCTTTTATAACAAAGTTATATTGTATTGGCCCCTTCTGCAAGAAATAAAAATGACTCTTTCACTCTCCTTTTCCTTTCTTTTAATGTCACTTAGTTTGTGGTTCTGCAGGTGTTTTTTCAGTGCTTATATGTTTACACCTGTGAGGGCTGTTTCCCTTTCTGTGGGGTTTTATCAGTTATTATAGGTATAAACCTAATACAGGATAGCCTAAACATAATGTATGTATCTTGGGTCAGACAGTTGCATAATTAATATACTGGCCCTGTACTAGTCTAGTCCTACTCGTCATCATGCATGCATTTCCTTTTCCTCCCATAACAGATTTATGATGGTCGGCTGCCAAGATGAATGTCTTGTGCATGTGTAGTGTTTATCTTTGTCAAACCTTTCCCTCAAATCCCCTTCCCATCCATTCATTGAACCCCTAACCCTCTTCCCCCGGGCTGTGTGATTTATTGAGGTGTGACTAAATTAAATTTACACCATTAATTGACAAATCACTTGCTGTGGCAGATGTGGTGAAAGCAACACCAACTCAAGGAAGGGCGAGGATCTTCTTCTGCTCTAAGTATATAGCCCACACTGGCAATATATATATTAGATTGCCCACCCATGCACAGTATTCGATATTCACATTTTTTCCAGAGGAACATAATCCATCATAATTAATTGTCAGCATCATCATCCTTCCAGCACTAAAGGTTACGCTTGTCTACTTCATAGCTCGAGTCGACTTCAGTTTGTAACCCATTAGCATTGCTTACTATGGTTTCTCGTTTGGCAGTCTTCTTCTTGTGTACTGTACTTTTACTAGTCGTTATCTAGTCTCCATCAGGTGACTGTCTCATTTCCTTTTTTGGCAACTGCTACTGTCTACTACTACCACCACCATGGCACCTTGGGAAACCAAACCATCACCATGCAGCCACCTTTTCACCTAATCATCAATCACAGGTAAGAGAAGAAGTGTGGGGGATACAATAAATCTATATACTATGGAAATTAATTAATTCACACACCCACACCCCTACCGAGTCCATAGGGGTTATATTTTCAGACTGCATAGACCAGGAGGAAAGAGTAGTAGGACATGTGAGGGTACCGCATCTATCTGTTGGTATGTTACACTATATCAGCAGATTTCAAAAACTGGCTGTGGCCCTGCTGCAAAGGAAACCATCCAAAGTAAGAGTAAACCCCCCCTGAAAAAAGATTAACATCATATTGTAAAACTAAAAATGTATTCCCCTAGAACATATAAAACTAGAAATGCCCACAACACCTGACCCACTTCCTCCCTAACCCCAACCAATGTCCAACGAGAGTCTAAATCCAAATGTCCGTAAGTAAAACCCCAATCCAAATTCTCCAACTCCCACATCCCACCCTCTCCCCAACATGTCCCACTCCCACCCACCAAACAAAAGATTGAAAAGGGACAAGAGACTGAGAGGCCTAGCGGCGGGCTAGGAGTCGGATCGTCCTCTCTAGGCTGTCAAAATGCTCCTCAATCTGGCTTTCAAGGTGCGCCATCAGAAGGGGCATGTGGCGGTGAAATGTTGTAACAGTCACCGCCAAGGAGGTAGCAGCAGTAGATAAAGAGTGGCGGCAGGCAGCTGCCCGGACCATGGTGCCGTACCACCGGAGGCACTACTGGGGCCTGGTTGGGGCCCGGGGCATTGGAGGCTGCAGCTGCTGTCGCCTCTCCCTCCTCCAGGACCACCAGCCACCGATATTCATCCCTTATGGCCTCCAGCTTCCTTTGCCGGGTCCTGGCTGCTCTCTCCCGCCTGTCAGATTGTGGATTGGCAGGAGTAGCTATATCAAGAAAGAAAAAAGACAAATTGTAACCAGTACTCTTAGCAAAACAGTAACACATAAAATTATATAGTGGCACAGTAGCACTAGCAGTACGTAACATAACATTTGTGGTAGTCACCTTGATTCCTCGGCCCCTAAGATTTGGATGAGATTAGAGTTTCAGGCATTAGGCACTAAAGTATGTATATGGAGTAGACAAGTATTCTTCTTCTCTTTCTCTCTTGTTTAGCTAAATTAATCTTGTAGGCATGCCAGCTCAACTTGCGCAAGTTGCGCCGTGGACAGACATACTCATGGGTGTGTCGCAGACTTGCATTACTTTACTAATGTCTGCAGGTGCGGCAGCTGTACTACACAATTATCTCTATTTCTTTTATGGCCATGCTCTGTTAAATGGCAAATGTTCAATTTTACTTTCATCCTGACTAGTCTACAACAAGGCAGATGAATAGTTACTATGAATGATGATAAATGGCACAATGTCACATGAGGTACTACTTTGTAACCATGCAGCCAATAGGCCGCCCATGGCTGACAATGTTGAAAAATGCCATGGGTAGGGAGTGGGCCTTAGAGGGAGGCAATTGATGATGGGTGGGTAGGGTACATAATATCATTTTGTGCTTGGAAAATACTGTGAGTCAAGGGAGTAGTCCTAAATACAACCTCAAACCTTTGAATCACAAACCTTGATAAAAAAACATTCCTTGTTTGTTCTTCTTCCTAGGGATTTTTCCATTTATCCTTGCATTGTTCTTCTAGCATTATTTTTTCACCCTTGGCTTTGCTACTCAGGCACGGTTTAAGTTTTATATTCTCTTCACCCAGTAATCACCTATGATTAAATACCACCCATCCATTCCAAACATGGCTATCATTCTCAATAAACCTTTCGCCAACATACATTTGTCATTTCATTTGACCATGCCATGGTATGCGTCCTTACTCCTTGCTTTAGGTTGACCCATCAAACCCCCGGAGAATTCCTTTTACCCATACACTTTCACCCACACAGACAGGCATCCTTTCTTTCAACTTTCACCCATCCTTCAACCACCCATGCATCCTATCAGCCATCTATATAATTCCCTTCAGCCTTCACCCACACATCCTTCTCTGCCAGTCATATTACATTTCACCCATCCTTCCTCCAGCGATCCTTCTTTCCCTTTTCTGTCAACCCATCAAGGTCTGAGTCTTCTTCATTAAATTTTATCTGCTGAGTTGAAGATAGAAGAGGCCATTAGTTACTCAACTCCCATATGATAATGCTAAGTAAAGGGTGTCTTCCACTGTTCACAACTTAGGGGCCGATTACGATCTTGTCCGGAAAGCATTCCTACCGAATCGGTCCAGGAATGCTTTCCAAACGACTCGAATCAGGGGAGTCCAACCGAGCGATTTGGATGCATCCAGATGCTTCCGGATACAATTTGGTCAGACTCCCATTGACTTCAATGGGAGCCTGTGTCCTGAACGAATACACAGGATCCCATTGAAGAAAGGGATGGTTGGGGGAAATTGTGCACCCTGTGGCGGGCCCCCCTTGGTGCCTGCCACATTGTGCAAGGTTGGAAAGAAGGGTCCCTTGGGTAACCCCACGGAACCGATTCGGAAGGCCCCAGTGAAGGGGGGTCTGCTATGGGCCCCCCAAAGACAGATTCCGGTAGCCATTTTGTCTCAGGCAAATCGAATTGGAACGGCTGTCTAAATTGGTCATCGCTATCGCTCGTCCAGAAACTGTGTCCATAGAGCTGTACAAATCAGCTCTGAAAGACTTGGGCTGTCCGGATGCCTTTCGGAACCGATTCGGTCTACTCGAACAGTTTCTGGGCATCATAATCGGTCGTTGGAAAAACAGTACGATTCGGTAGGAAACAAGGGTTCTGAATCAGATTCGACAATACCGAATCCCAATCGGAGCCCTTCCTGGTGACATCGTCATCGGCCCCTTAGTCTCACAGTACAGTGAACACCCTTGCATCGAGTGTATATAAATTCAAATTGTCAATAAGCAAGCAATATAACTTACCACCACCCGCCACTGCTGGCTCACCCACTGCAGCTCCCTGAAGGCTGGCGTCACCGTCCCTGCTGGCCCCAGCACTGGTGGTCGGTACACCTAGAAAAAACATTACATTGAATGGCATGGCATATAGAGGCCTCCCTCTGTTTATTTTTTTCCGTAGCAAGAATGAAAATACATACACCACACACATCACTACAATTCTGGTACAGACTACAGAGTGCAGTAAGTCCTATCAAAAATAATAAAATCCGGTTGGGCATTTTGTTGGTAGCAATTTTTTTAATGCTTCTCAAGAAGACAACTGTAAAGGACTGGACTGAGTGGCTAGAGCTATTGGTGAATCTGAGTTTTTGAAAAGAAATAAGAGTGGGCAACTGGGCGGGCAATCAGACCTGGGGTCTTCTTGGTTGGAAAATGTAATGGTGCCGTCCTCAATCCTCAATACTCCCTTCCGGTCATGGTGCATGGTAATCAGTTCACCGTCAACTGCTGCTTATATATATAATACTAGGCCTAGATGAGAAGAAGACACAAATTTGGGGTGTCCAACGTGACCATGGCCACTCTTGTCATTTAACTGATTAAGCATGAGAAAGTAAAAGAAAGCCTTCTCATTCTCAATCTCATCTCAACAAAAAGCATAGAATACCTTACTTGGCCATGAAATCTGCAAGGCAGAGTAGTAGTACTAGTAGTAGTAGGAGCAATGGGTTCTATGAGTCTTATAGTACCACTAGGCAGTCCACAAAATATATAAGGGGAGAGGGAAAGCTGACTAAAAAACCAGTAGAAAGTAAGCTACAGACAGACTAGTACAGACAGTGGCAGTTGCAGGTAAAAATTAAAATACAGACACTAGAAATATAAAATAACTAACGGGCTGATTACGATGGCGGGCGGAAAAGCACCTGGAGCGCCATGGTAGCGGGAATCAGACGTCCGTATGTACCGCGGGAAAACCGGCGGTCCGATTAGGATCAACCGCCAGAAAAATCCGACTGCGGCGGAACAATGCCAAGAAAGACCGCCAGTAGCGTGCGGAGCAGGTGAAAATCCGCCGCAGCGGTCAGATTTGAGGCGGAAAAAGCCCAAACCGTCGCACGGCCAGCGGATTGACCGAACTAGGAATTAGGATACCATTGAGGTGACAAGGGAACGATACGCTGTTTCCGACCGCCGCGATCGCAACTAGTGATGAATGGGAGAGCCAGGGGAAGGGCGGTCGTATACCCACCGCCGCCCTGGAAAAATCATGGCGGCCGACCAAAAAAAACACACAACATGCCCACCAAGTATACCCAGCAACCTGGCTCAGCCTCAAAAAACACCCAATACACCCCAATGACACATCCCCATGGCAAGTAAAAAAAACACAAATCCCAGGTCAACCCACACAACACACCTGACATCAATACTCCATTTTGACACACCCACATAGCTGAGTATAAAACCAGCCCCTTCCCTGACCACAATCCTTTGCAATACTCCATCACTGAAGCAACCAAGCCTACAGCACAAAGGAGAGGCAAACTACCACACAACTCACCAGCACAACAACACACACCACTTACATCACCACCACCACGCTCACACCTGCACTTTCAACCCCTTTGCACATCACACACCATGGCACAGAAGAAAATGCCCAAATTCACTGACAATGAGTTGTCAGTCATGGTAGATGAGGTAATCAGAGTAGAACCACACTTGTTTGGAAGCATGGTCCAACAGACACCATTAGCCACCAAAACACTAATGTGGGAAAGGATAGTCCGCAAGGTCAATGAAGTAGGGACTGTCCCACGCACCAAGAGGGAGATCGTGAAGCAGTGGCATGACCTCAAGAAAAAGGTGAAAGAGAGGAACAACAAGAATCGTGAGCTGGCTCAGAGGACTGGTGGTGGCCCTCCCATTCCACCAAGAACATTCACCGCATGGGAGGAGAAGGTGCTTGCCATACTGCATCCAGAGAGTCTCACAGGAATATCCGGGGGAGTGGAGGCTGGTAAGTAACAACAAATGTCCACCATCACACTGTTATGTACTGTCTTGCACAACCACAAAGCTACACCTCCTAGGCCCAAATGCATCCATTTGCACCACACACTCCCCAACACATGTCTCACAGATCTAACATTCACACCCACTGAATCACCCCAAAGGTAGCTAGCAACATTCCCAGGGTTGCATGTGTACAGTCAGCCAGCACTACAACTCCCACCAGGCCCCCTTGTTCCACAGCTGAGCAAGATGGAGCACTCCTCCACACCCAGAAGCATGTGGCAGCCATTGCATTGATCACCTCCACCTAACAGGTAGGTAGCCATCTTAACAGGGAGGGGTGTTTGTGGGTGGAAAGCCAGCCCTACAACTCCCACCAGGCCCCCTTGTCCCACAGCTGAGCAAGATGGAGCACTCCCCCACACCCAGAAGCATGTGGCAGCCATTGCATTGATCACCTCCTCCTAACAGGTGGGTAGCCATCTCAACAGGGAGGGGTGTTTGTGGGTAGAAAGCCAACCCTACAACTCCCACCAGGCCCCCTCGTCCCACAGCTGAGCAAGATGGAGCACTCCCCCATACCCAGAAGCATGTGGCAGCCATTGCAGTGATCACCTCCATCTAACAGGTAGGTAGCCATCTTAACAGTGAGGGGTGTTTGTGGGTGGAAAGCCAGCACTACAACTCCCACCAGGCCTCCTTGTCCCACAGCTGAGCAAGATGGAACACTCCCCCACACCCAGAAGCATGTGGCAGCCATTGCATTGATCACCTCCACCTAACAGGTAGGTAGCCATCTCAACAGGGAATGGTGTTTGTGGGTGGAAAGCCAGCACTACAACTCCCACCAGGCCCCCTTGTCCCACAGCTGAGCAAGATGGAGCACTCCCCCTACACCCAGAAGCATGTGGCAGCCATTGCATTGATCACCTCCACCTAACAGGTAGGTAGCCATCTCAACAGGGAGGGGTGTTTGTGGGTAGAAAGCCAGCACTACAACTCCCACCAGGCCCCCTTGTCCCACAGCTGAGTAAGATGGAGCACTCCCCCACACCCAGAAGCATGTGGCAGCCATTGCATTGATCACCTCCACCTAACAGGTAGGTAGCCATCTCAACAGGGAGTGTTGTTTGTGGATGGAAAGCCAGCACTACAACTCCCACCAGGCCCCCTTGTCCCACAGCTGAGCAAGATGGAGCACTCCCCCACACCCAGAAGCATGTGGCAGCCATTGCATTGATCACCTCCACCTAATAGGTAGGTAGCTATCTTAACAGAGAGGGGAGTTTGTGGGTGGAAAGCCAGCACTACAACTCCCACCAGGCCCCCTTGTCCCACAGCTGAGCAAGATGGAGCACTCCCCACACCCAGAAGCATGTAGAAGCCATTGCATTGATCACCTCCACCTAACAGGTAGGTAGCCATCTTAACAGGGAGGGGTGTTTGTGGGTGGAAGGCCAGCACTACAAATCCCACCAGGCACCCTTGTCCCACAGCTCAGCAGGATGGAGCACTCCACCCACACCCAGAAACATGTGTCAGCAATTCCCCTCAACTGTGTCACAGAACAGGTAGGTAGACAGTGCATGCACCCTGCCATTCCTCTCAAAAAGCATGGAGCCATATGACCACACGAGCCCTCACATCCCACCCAACTTAGCATAGATCCAATAGCCACTTCCAGTGTGCAGACAGCTTAGCGTATGTAACTGTCACAGAAATTAAAGTTTGACTCACCAAATCACATGTTGAAGTAATTCAGGGCACAATCATGCACAGCAGTGAATGCCATGTGTAAGTGCCATGGTGGCAGAGCATCAAGGCCCATATGAAAACAAAACAAGCATGGTCATTTTCAAAAATAAAGCAAAGAACATGATATGACAGAGGGATGTATGAGATATCAATGGCTAGTACGTGTCCAGAATGAAGGTCTTCCATGCAGAGCAAACAACAAAGATGCTTCACATAAAGTTGTTGTGCTGCTAGTCGTTAGATGACGACATGTCCTTGTAATCACACAATCTGTACGTGGAGCATGGTATCTATTGACATGTCACACCATGGACAAGTAATGTAGGTACCTAGACATCATGTCATGATGCTCAGTACCGGGCAGCCATATAAAGTGATCTCAATGTAAACTGTGTGGTGTATAACATGTAACATCCAAACATCTAACACCAAGCTTGTGGGGTGCACTTCAATGACCATTTCTTCTCTGTTCTACAGGTGACCAAGAATTGACTGCTGCAGATGACAACACCAACCTGCAGAGCCAGGACCCCCCCCCAGGAACATGGACTCTCGGATGCAGACTCACTAAATTCCTCAGATGCGGACACAGAACCTGGCCCATCTGGCCTGCAAGGGCACAGCAGGTCCCAGGCCCCCACTGTCCTCACCACCACCACCTCAGCAACAACAACTGCGCTGACCCCTGCTGTAATGACCTGTGCGGCCTCCACCACCACCACCACCAGTGCTGCCTTCAACACTGTCCCTACCTCAGAGGATACCCACAACACCCCACAATCTGAGGAGGGCAGGGAGAGTCAGCGGGTGCGTCGAGTGGTGATGCCACAGGTCCGGGACAGCAGGGCAGGTGGGAGGGCAACTGGGCGACAAAATCAACAGGACACTGGGACCGAAGCCCTGGCCAACATCGCCAGAGTCCTTGGGGCATTCGACCAAGCCCAGGGACACACGGGCCAGGCTCTGGAAGAATCGCGTGAGCTCCACCTGCTGCTGAGGTCCATAGACACAAGCAGGGGCCAAATCGTGGCCTCTTGGGCCAGCTTGTGGGTGTCCTGAGGGACAGGTCTGCGGCCCAAAGGACAGCTCAGCCTCCCTCCAGTGGCCCGCGGGATGACAGTCCCACCACCTCACCTGTGGCCACAGAGACATGTGAGCTGGAACAGGATGAGTCCTCAGACACCTCTGAGCCCGCAGCAGAGGCCCCCCCTGCCAAACGCTCAAGGGGCCGTCCGAGGAAAAACAAGGGAGGATCACGTGGCAAAGCACCAGCCAAACACCAGTCAAAGAGCCAGCCATGATGGCACCTCTCTTCACCTTCCCATTGACTTTGTTGACTGTCCTTACCCACACTGCCATGTTGATGTCAGGCGTCTGTTAGACTGTGTCACCACATCAATGTGGTGACTACTCTTTTGTCTCGTCTACCATCACTGACAACTCATTGATTCACTACCCACCTATTTGCAAATAATCACTTCCCTGTCACATACTTATTGCAAACAAACACTCTTTGCACACCTATGTTTTCGTGTCAGCTCCATGTTTATCACAGGAAGTACAATCTTGACTCGGATTACAATGTACCAGGTGCACTGATTGTTGTGAGGCATTAAGAGGCTGAAGGGACCTAGGAAAACACAAGAGAACAACATTCACTTGTCAGGCGATGGCATCACACCCATTACACAACACTTGTCATCAAGGTACTCAAACCTGCACACATTACAATGAGCAACGATATCGACATAAACATCATGTAGCTGTGCATAACTACCCTGTCCCAGAAACATCAGCCCTCAGCACAGAGCCAACAACAGGCAGCTGTCACAAAGCTCCCCATGGCATTTCCTACAACTACAAAAACAGCATACAATGGCACCGTAGTACAATGTCACTCACCTTCAAGGGAAGTAGCGGTTGATGAGCTGTTGACGCAGGTTGACACCTTCCTCCTCTCCACTATCCTCGTCACTGGACATGTGTGGGTTTGCAGGCGGGGGCATCTGCTGCTCATCATCGTCCAGGATCAGGGGGATCTCTTTGCGCAGGACAAGGTTGTGGAGCATGCAGCATGCTACTACGATCTGACACACCTTTTGGGGAGAGTACATCAGTGCACCTGCGGTCCTGTCCAGGCACCGAAATCGAGGCTTCAGAAGCCCTAAAGTATGCTCCACCACACGACGTGTCCTCCCATGGGCCTCATTGTAGCGGACTTCACCCGGGGTCCTGGGATTCCGCAGTGGGCTCAGCAACCAAGGCCGGTTGGGATATGCAGAGTCACCTAGGTGCCAGATACACAGAGCAATTTAGTAAAAGGGCTGTAGCTGCGGACAGCATGTCACACATACAGCAAAATACTTGACTCAGCTAACTCACCTACAAGCCACGCACGTTCAGGATGCAGGTTTGCCATCATCTGTGGTACGATGCTGTTACTCAGGATGTAGGAGTCGTGGGCTGAGCCAGGGAATCTGGCACAGACATGTGAGATGATCATATCTGCCTGGCATACAACCTGCACATTAATGGAATGGGAATGCTTCCTATTCCTGTAGATGTGCTCCCGTGCCTGTGGCGGAACCAGTCCAACATGGGTGCAGTCAATGGCACCAACAACATTAGTTATGTGGGCAACGTCATAGAAATAAGCCTTCACAGCTGCCAATTCCTGTCTCCGTGGAAAATGGATGTAAGTGTCCTTGTATACCATCATAGCGGACAGGACATCCCGTAGCACCATGCTGAACATTGCCTGCGACATCCCACCTGCGCTGGCCACCATGTACTGGAATGAGCCAGTTGCAAGGAAATGCAGGGCCGCCATCACCTTACATGTTGGTGACACAGCAGTTGGATATGTCCTGCGAGGCCTCAGATGGGGCTCCAACTGAGCACATAGGTCTTGGAGGTTTTGCCGATCCAACCGGAACTTACGGATGATGTCCACATCCTCCATGTCCGCCAGCAAGGTGAATGGCCGGTGCACATTTGGAAGCCTCCTACATGAGATAAAAGGGACACTTGTCAATTCAATTCACCCATGAGATGTGTCCAACATCTGACATTTTGAATGACACAGCGCCAACGATGACTGGCCTGACACACCAGCTTACAGCACAAGTCACATGCAGAGACAACTTGACCCCAAGTAGTTGTACACGTGATCAGTATGTACAAACTGAGTGCACCCGAGACAGATTCAGACTGTGTGAATGTGAAATGGGACATTCCGACATCTTGTGTCACCAGCCCTGAGAGTACTTTGACAGCACTTGTCTGAAACGCCAACACCATCACCGCTATCTCCTACGTAGCTGCTGTACCTGCCACACCTTCTTGCGTGAGTCGGACAGGGCACACATTAATGACACAATGAGTTCAGTGTGTGCATAAAGATCAAGTATCAACATGAGTTCAGCAATCTACACAGTGAAATAGGCACATTAAGTAGTCAGTCCATCATTACTGTGTGTTGCTTAGCCATCTCACACATTGACATGTTTCCATATTTGAGAGTCCATCACACAACAGATCTGTGTACATGCACAACAACATCATCAGTGACATGTGAGGGACTTAATGCCAATGCATGTACTCCAGTGCACTGACATGGCATGTGTAGACATCAGTGAGTAGAATGTCACACTAGCATTCAATTTAACAATCTGGTGGCATGACTCATTGTAAGTGTGGAGTGTTCAATGATGAGAACTGGCCATTGCCATTGCTACAGCATGATGTGTCCATAGGTGCCCTAAGCGTGCACTGCCACCGCAATCACGGTCATTGGCACCAATGTAAAAATGCCAAATCGCGGTAGTGACCTCCTGGGCCCCGCGGTGTGACACCGCCATTGCCCATGCCCATTCAGCCAATGGGAACTGCAATCGCGCTAGTGGAATACACATTTGAAAATCGCGGTAGGCGAGCTTTGCTACCGCGGGCTGGTCATTGGATACAATTGTAAGATGCACGATTGCGGTAGCGACTGCCTGGGCCCGCTGTATGACACCGCCATTGCCCATGCCCATTCAGCCAATGGGAACCGCAATCGCGCTAGTGGAATACACTTTTGAAAATCGCGGTAGGCATGCTCCGCTACCGCGGGGCCGGTCATTGGATACAATTGTAAGATGCACGATTGCGGTAGCGACCGCCTGGGCCCCGCGGTGTGACACCGCCATTGCCCATGCCCATTCAGCCAATGGGAACCGCAATCGTGCTAGTGGAATACACTTTTGAAAATCGCGGTAGGTGTGCACCGCCACTGCGGGGCCGGTTATTGGTTGCATTTAAAAAAAGCTGACCTGGAACACCCATTGCAGCAGCTGAGTACCATTGAAACAACCCCAGGGGGCTATATATGTCTGAAAGAGAGCCACACATTTCCACTGCATCCAGACACTGCTGCCTGCCATTCTTCATCCCCAACTGCTGCTGTTCCTGTCTCCTGGACCCAGTGATGGCGAGAACTGAGAACATGAGGGCCCGACCCTTTACCACAGAGGAGCTGGAGGTCCTGGTGGACGAGGTGCTTACACACTACGGGAGGCTATATGGTGCTCCTGATGTAATGGTAAGTGTTTCAGAGTGAAATTTGGAGAGTATAATGAGTGCTCACATGATGTTGCTCTGATGTAGTATGTGCCTGTGAGTGCAAGTTTGTGTGATACACTGCCTAGCATGCTGACTTCATGTCATTGGGGTGTGTAGCCTTATTACCACAGATCCATGGCTGCATTGAAGGATGGGAGGGACATGCAGTGTATTTGCAGCCATACAGTAACACTGCTGGTTTGGAAAGTGGAAGTCAGAACAAACATTGCCTGTGCTAATGGTTGTCAGAGTCCATTCGCTTTTCACATGCTCATTTGGGACATTACAAATGTGTTTCGTCCAGAGGGTACTGAAGGATGTGTGTACACTTTTCATATTGTCACCATGGATATGTGAGCATTATGCACAAGATTGAAATGCCTGAGGGTGACACTCTTGGTGGAAAATCGCCTATGACACATCAGAGCGATGTACTTCTGAAGCATCCTCCTTCCATTGATTTCATAATGTGTACTGACTTGCATGTGTAAGCACTGTTTGACCTATCATATTGTACATGCATGTGATTGTTCAGATGGGCCAGGTTTAACCTCAGTGTGAGTCCCCCTGGCCTGCACAGATACTGCCCAATTTCACAGGGACCCATCAGTAAATGGACAGAGTGACATATATGTGTTGTCTGCCAATCTGTTTCTCAATGAGCTGTCTTAGGCCTGATGATTGCACAAGACAGACCTTGTGAGAAGGGTGTGAGAATGTAAGATCCTGTCCCTAGATGTGACATCCACGACACAGTGAGCCACTCACAGGCCAAGGACATTGAGGGGTGTGTAGTGTTGGACACAGTGAGTCTTCCCCAAAACATCATTTCCAATATGATGTATGTCTTGCTCCCTCACATACTGCATCACAGAATAGGGCCTTCTTCACATTGCTTTGTGTGCTGCCATTCTGCATGTGTGTGAGATGGCCAGGTCCTGTGTCCACCCTCATACCTAAATGCATTTCAATCCGATTATCTGAATCAAATGTACTATGTGTCATGCTGTTTGGCCTCTGATCAAGCTTTCTGTACAGCTGTGCTAAGTGTTTGCATGCACCTGTCCTGAGACACAGGGGAACATGGCCCAGTGTCCCTGAAACTGCCTCTTCTTGTCTCCCATGCCTGCAGCTCAAAGTCCGCCAGCGTAAGGCCTTGTGGAGGGCCATTGCATGCAAGGTGCTCTGGGTGTCTGCAACCGATGGCACACACACTGTCACAAGAGGTGGGATGACATCTGCCGGATGAGCAAAAACATGGCAGAGATGACGCTGGGGCTACTCCCTCGGACTGAAAGGTTGTCGCGCAGGAGCATGACACCACTAATGGCCCGCATCTTGGCTGTTACACAGCCAGAGCTGGGTGGACGTTTGAGGGCCCATCAGCAGCAAGTTGGGGGTGAGTATTCTGCGAAGGGTGACTTTGGGTGTGAGTGACTGCATGTATCCCAACCCTGCGCCAGTGTTGAGCTCTGTGATGTTTCCAGAGTGATGCAATGGCTTGTAAGTGGCCTCTGTGTTGAGTGCAGCTGACATGCATTTTTGCTACATGTACATTCTCATGTATTTAAAATAATTGCCTGTGACATTGCAAGATAAGATGTGGCCTCATGCCATCTGCTAGATTATGGGTGTCATAGACATCACCGGGGAGTGAACAGCTGTGTTCCTCATCTTAGTGTGCTTACGTCGATGTGTGCAGTGTCTGACTTTGGAATTGTGAGTACTACACATCTGCCGACAATGTGCAAGGATCGTTGCACTTCAAAGCACAACATGGTGGACATCAGTAGCTCATGGCCATGGTATAAGGACATTCTAGAATCAGAATCTGTGTTGTCCCCTTAAAGTGACTCCGTATGTGACTGTGACAACATGTTGAGATGTACATCTATCTCACCTACAGGCACGTAGGTATGCTTACAGGAATCAGGATGTCAGGTAACTGGGAGGCACGGGCCAGCTATTTGGCAGTGTGAACGTCACATGGGTCATTGATGCCAACTATGCATGTTTCCATGCATCTTCTGACTTTTGCATGAGGCTTGCACATGAAGACTGCACAGGGTGGTGTACTACATGGGGGTATCATATTCGAGTTGTTTGCTTTGGTTGCATATGATGTTTGTGAGTAGGGCACTGTGCTGAACCTACGTTTCTTTCTTTTGCAGCATCTCCCAAGGGCACAGAAGGACAGGGGACGGACACCAGTGGTGAGGCATCTGGCATGACTGCTACACATGAGCTCACTGACACTGATGTGACCAGTGCCTCGGAGGGGGACAGGAGTGTCCTGGAGGACTCACGCCCAGAAACACCAACCTCAACATCATCTGACTCTAGCGGTGACTCCTCGATGTTGGCGGGCACAGGGAGTGGGAAATCTGCCTCTTCTTCCACCACACATCGTCCTGTGCCCACCCTCCCAGCTACTACCACTAGTGCTGCCCGTTCCCGCAGCAGTAGGAAAGGTAGAGTGTCCTTCCCCCCAGGCACCGCTGCCCCTGCCCCTGTATCCCCTGCTGCCCTCAGTGTTGAGGCGGTAGACCTTTTGCACCAGCTGTGTGTGGGTCAGACTACTCTCCTGAATGCCTTCCAGGATCATGACAGGAAGTTGGCACAGGTAGTTGTCTTCATGGAGGGCATTCATTTGGACGTGGGTGGGCTGCACAGGACTGTCCAGTCTTTGTCCTCCACAGTGACAGCAGCCATTCAGCTGTCACAGGCTCAGAGTCCAGCTCCAAGCCCTTCGGCAACCACCCTGCCAGTGGCAACATCTGACGAGGGTGACCTCACACCACAGCCCTCAGGCTCCAAGTACTCAACACGCAGCACACAACAGCAGCACTCCAAGCGGCCCAGAGCACAGACACCATCCCCCAAAGCAAAAACAGGCAAACAGGAGCGCAAAGGGAAAATCCCTTCGGGTAACACTCAGGGGCATCAGGCCAAGAAGCAGGCCTCAGGCTCACATGCATCCACATCACCCCCATCCAAGGACACTCCCGTCCCCAAACCTGCTCCCAAAGCCAGGCAAACAGTTGCCCTGCCTGCTGTGAAGCTGGTGCCTGCAAAGAGTCCGCAGAAACAGCTCTCTAGGGCAGATTCACCCACAACGTCAACTCCCACCCACAGCCCTGTGAAGCTGGGACAGGAGAGCAATTTGGGGGGTTCACCAGGTCGACAGGGGATGGAGGGGAAAAGGCAAGGCCAGCCCAGGTGTAACACCAGATCCAGCAAATCCCCACAGAGAGAGCCACCTGCACTTGATGCACCTTTGGTTGTGAGTGAGGCTGTTGTGCCCACCCCACTTCCCACTCCTACCAAAGACAATTCTGACCTATCAAATCCCCAAGAAGTGGAAAGGCAGCCCTCTACATTCTTCCTCACACACTATGTCTCACGGCAGCATGTCTCCGCCTCCCCGTGCCACGCTGCCACCCGGTCCAAGCAGCCCTCTGGCTCACAAAGCCACTGATGCCTCTACCTCAGCTGGTCCTCTCTCTCCCAGGTCTAGTCCTGCAACTGGCCCCGACAATCAGCCACCTCCCAGTTCAACTGACAGCCAAGTGTGAGGCTAAGTCCCCCTCCCAAACCCATCGCTCATACAGCGGTGCCTGGACTGCCCATTTGTATCCCCAGAGCTGTGCTGATTCCCATGGCAGTGTACGGTGTTACCCATTCCCTGGTCAGGTTCTCATGCACACATGTGCCTACGTTAGATTTTTACTGGCCTATGGCCTTGCTGTTTGTGACTTTGGATGCCCATTCCCTGTGCAGGTTCTCATGCACACATGTGCCTACTTTGAACTATGGACTGGCCAATGGCCTTGCTGTTTGTCACTTTGGATGCCCATTCCCTGTGCAGGTTCTCATGCACACATGTGCCTACTTTGAACTATGGACTGGCCAATGGCCTTGCTGTTTGTCACTTTGGATGCCCATTCCCTGTGCAGGTTCTCATGCACACATGTGCCTACTTTGAACTATGGACTGGCCTATGGCCGTGCTGTTTGTCACTTTGGATGCCCATTCCCTGTGCAGGTTCTCATGCACACATGTGCCTACTTTGAACTATGGACTGGCCTATGGCCTTGCTGTTTGTCACTTTGGATGCCCATTCCCTGTGCAGGTTCTCATGCACACATGTGCCTACTTTGAACTATGGACTGGCCAATGGCCTTGCTGTTTTCTACCTTTGGTGCCTATCTGAGTAATATGTAATAAAGACAGTTACTCCTGTTGTCTGCTTTGTCTGTGTCCTTGCTAAATAAGAGGTTTTATGTATGGGTATGGTTTCATGTGACACATGCTCTGTATGCCACTTCAACATTGCCAATTGGTTGTTTTACTTTTTCAGGGTTTGGCAGGGGTGACAGGCACTTTAGTTCTTCAGGACTGTGAGGCCTGAGGGTGCAATGATGGTTGTTGGTGATGATCTACTCTTATCCCAATCACTCTATGGTCAGGTTTGCTACTTTGTACACATGTCATGTTATGAGGCAATGCCACAACAGGGGTGATTTCTATCCACAGGATTACTTGCGGGGTGGCCAGGGTCCATCATATCTGTGTGATCTTTCTTGATGTGTGAACAGCAGTGTTGATGTGTGGTCATCTTGTGTAGGTCTGTCTACCTAGTCACACGGGGTACATTTGAATATGTGAACTTGAGTGGTCATACAGTGTGAATGGGCTGTCATTGTCAGTAGTGTTGATGTGTGTGTGCCCCTGCAATGCCAACTGCCCACATGTATGATCCAGGTAATGAGTGCCTGTTTGTTACAATTGTCTGCCATGTGCTTCAGATAGTGGGCACATGTAGGAGTTGTAGGTTGGGCAGTGTGCAGTGTGTTGTTGTGTCCTTGCACTCCTGGGGAACACCTACTTGTTGCTGCCAGTTGTGAGTATGCAGTGTGTGTGCCTGCCAAGTCTGTGTTGTGTTTTGTTGCTCAGCCATGTGTCTTGTTATTGTTTGTGCTCACTGTGCAGACCTGCTCAGCCACACTGACATTATTTCAATCAATCAATCAATCACAGAATTTGTAGAGCGCACTACTTACCCGCGAGGGTCTCAAGGCGCTGGGGGGAAAAAAGGGGGGGGCGGGGTGCCGCTACTGGTCAAACAGCCAGGTCTTGAGTAGCCTCCTGAAGGTCAGCAGGTCTTGGGTCTGTCGTAGGCTGAGTGGAAGGGTGTTCCAGGTCTTGGCGGCGAGGTGGGAGAAGGATCTGCTGCCGGTGGTTGTTCTTCGAATGCGAGGGACGGTGGCGAGGGAGAGGTGGGCGGAGCGGAGCTGGCGGTTGGGGATGTAGAAGAGTCGTCTGTTGAGGTAGGCTGGGCCGGTCTTGTGGAGTGCCTTGTGTGCGTGGATGAGGAGCTTGAAGGATATCCTCTTGCTGATGGGGAGCCAGTGCAGGTCCCTCAGGTGGGGGGTGATGTGGCCGTGGCGTGGTACATCGAGGATCAGGCGTGCGGAGGCGTTTTGTATGCGTTGCAGTCGCTTGATGAGCTTGGCCGGGGCTCCCGCGTAGAGGGCGTTCCCATAGTCAAGTCTGCTACTGACGAGGGCCTGGGTGACTGTTCTTCTTGTATCTGTCGGTATCCACCTGTAGATCTTGCGAAGCATGCGGAGGGTGTTGAAGCAGGAGGAGGAGACTGCGTTGACTTGCTTGGCCATGGAGATCGTTGAGTCGAGGATGACTCCCAGGTTGCGTGCGTGGTCGGTGGGTGTCGGGGCTGCTCCCAGTGTCGTTAGCCACCAGGAGTCGTCCCAGGCTGAGGGGTTGGAGCCGAGGATGAGGACCTCTGTCTTGTCCGTGTTCAGCTTTAGTCGGCTGATCTTCATCCAATCGGCGACGGCCTTCATTCCTTCATGGAGGTTGGATTTGGCGGCGAGGGGTCCTTGGTGAGGGAGAGGATCAGTTGAGTGTCGTCGGCGTAGGAGATTATGTTGAGGTCGTGCTGTCTGGCGATGCGTGCGAGCGGGGCCATGTAGATGTTGAACAGTGTCGGGCTGAGGGATGATCCCTGGGGTGCGCCGCAGATGATCTCGGAGGCTTCAGATCGGAATTGTGGGAGGCGGACTCTCTGGGTTCTGCCGGCGAGGAAGGAGGTGGTCCATTCCAGGGCCTTGTCTCGGATCCCTGCGTCATGGAGGCGTGCGCGTGGAGTGCGGTGGCAGACAGTGTCGAAGGCGGCGGAGAGGTCCAGCAGGATGAGGGCTGCGGTCTCACCGTTGTCCAGCAGGGTCCTGATGTCATCGGTGGCGGCGATGAGGGCAGTCTCAGTGCTGTGGTTGCTGCGGAACCCTGACTGGGATGGGTCCAGGATGCTGTTTTCTTTGAGGTATCGGGTTAGCTGTCTGTTGACGATCTTCTCGATGACCTTGGCTGGGAACGGAAGCAGGGAGATGGGCCGGAAGTTCTTGAGGTCTCTCGGGTCCGCCTTGGGTTTTTTGAGTAGGGCGTTGATCTCTGCGTGTTTCCAGCTCTCTGGGAAGGTCGCGGTCTCGAAGGAGAGATTGATAATGTTGCGCAGGTGGGGTGCGATGGAGCTGCTGGCTTTGTTGAAGATGTGGTGCGGGAAAGGGTCTGACGGGGAGCCGGAGTGAATCGTGCTCATGGTCTTGATGGTGTCATCCATGTTCACGCTGGCCCAGGCTGGCAAGGGGTCGTGGTCGATGGTGTGCGGCGGGTCTGGTGCATCGATCTCAGTTGGGGCTGTCTGGGTGTTGAAGCTGTCATGGATGTCGGCGATCTTGCGGTGGAAGAAGGTGGCGAGGGAATCGCACAGGGCTTGCGACGGCGGGATGTCGTTGGTGTTGGAGAGTTCCTTCACGATGTTGAAGAGCTCCTTGCTGTTGTGTGCGTTGTTGTCAAGGCGGTCTTTGAAGGAGATTCTCTTGGCGGACCTGATGAGGTGGTGGTGGTTACGGATGGCGTCTTTGTGGGCTGCGTGGCTGTCCGGTGTCTTTTCACTGTGCCATTTCTTCTCTAGTTTCCGACAGGTACGCTTGGAAGCTAGGAGTTCCGGGGTGAACCAGCTGGCTCTTTTGGTGGTGTCACTGTAGGTGAGTTTTTTCAGGGGGCGAGGGTGTTGGCACAGTCGTCTATCCATCGTCTGAGGTTGCAGGCAGCGTCGTCGGTGTTGGATGGGTCGGAGGGTGGGTTGAGAGCGAGGTTTGCCCATAGTTGCTCTTCGGTGACTTTGCTCCAGCAGCGGCGTGGGATCTGTTGGGTGCGGTGGGTTTCTGGAAGGTGAAGTGGATGCAGCGGTGGTCAGTCCAGAGGAGTTCGGTGGTGTGGCTGAAGGAGACGTGGGAACTTGAGGAGAAGACGGGGTCGAGCGTGTGGCCGGCGGAATGGGTCGGTGTTGTGACAAGCTGTCTCAGTCCGAGGTTGGCGAGGTTGTCGATCAGGGTGGTGGAGTTGCTGTCGTTGTTGTTCTCCAGGTGAAAGTTCAGGTCTCCGAGGAGGATGTAGTCGGTAGAGGTCAGGGCGTGCGTGCTGATGAAGTCGGCGATGGAGTCGCTGAACTGGGGTCGGGGTCCAGGGGTCTGTAGACAAGGGTGCCTCTAAGGGTGGTGTTGGGGTCCGTGTGGATCTGGAAGTGCATGTGTTCGGCGGTGCAGAGAATGTCGTCGGTGCTGGTCGAGACCCTGATGGTGTTCTTGTGGACGATGGCGATTCCTCCTCCTACTCGGTTGATGCGGTCTCTGCGGGTGATCTTATAGCCGTCTGGGATGGCTATGGCGATGTCGGGTGCGGAGGAGTCGTTCATCCAGGTCTCTGTCAGGAAGGCGACGTCTGGTGATGATGTGTCGAGCAGGTCCCAGAGCTCGACGGCGTGTTTACGTGCGGAGCGGGTGTTCAGTAGGATGCATCGGAGGTGGTTGAGGTCCTTCTTTGTGATTTTTCTCATGCATTGCTGTCACTTGACCCATTTTTGGCTCCAGTATGGTATGTGGCATGTGGAGTCAGGCCATCCGCTATAAGTGCTTCAGATTCCTACACATTGTGTCTGACTCCTATATGTGTTTGTGTACTGTTCACTCCTCACTTGTCCACTACTGACGTACACACCACTTCAATCTCATGTCTTCCACCCCATGGCTTGCCAGTATGTGAGCCTCCCCACCACTTCATTGTGTGACACTATGCTGTGTGTGGCTGACATGTGTACAGGACCAATGTGCCACTCAGGACAGTTGCCCAAATTAGTTATGTGTTGTTTTCTTTGACTGTTTTGCAGTCATGGTTGCTCCTGTGCAGTGCACATGTTTGAGCAGCACAGTCCTCTGATCATGTTGTTTGCCCCTGGGTTTCCCTTAGTTGTGCATCTGTGGGTGATGGTTAAACTGTATGTGTGTTTGCTGAGGTACTGCTACCCTTCCTGAGTGTGATGTTCTCTGTGTGCTGTGATGATTTGTGTTGTGGTAGTTCATGGTGTGGCACTCAGATATATGTGCTACTGGTTTGGTTGGTGTGCACACAATGCTTGGTGTGCTTGCAGTGCTATCAGTGTGTGTTGCCTTGTACTTGCCTGGTGTGCATCCCCCTGATGTCCAGCTGAGTTTGCTATGTGATGGATTGGTATGTGCATCTGTTGTGTTTTTGTTGTGGATGTATGCAGTGTTTGGCCTGTGTTGGCTCTTTCTACTGTCAGATGCTATGTGTGTGTGATGTTCTATTTGCATGGGATTGTGTCTGAGTAGTTGTTGCTGTGTGATACATGCAGATGTGTGTTGCAAGTGTGGTGTGCATTACTTGTGTGTCTGGCACATGCAGCAAGGTGGATTCTTGTTCATGAGCTTGTTTTGGGTGCACATTGGTGGTTTCTCCTCTTATTTTTGACCTGTCACTTGTCAGGATTATGCATGTGCATGCTTGTGGTACACTGTGATGCCATGTTCACTGGATGAGTGGTGTGGTGTCTCAGTCTGTGTCAGCTGATTGTCCCATTGATCCCAGTTGTTGTTCATGTTTGTTTTTGGATGATGCAATTCTTGTTTGTGTTGGGGTATAGTGTCTGGGCATTGGCCCTGAGTGACAATGTTGTGTACTCCTGTTCTGTCTGTGGTCACATTGCCTTTCCAAAATTTGGCTGCACATGTCTGGGCTTGTTGGACTTCTGTGGATGTTGTTTGTGAGGTTTGTGTTTGGCTATTGTTTTTGTGTCAGCATTGGTTCAGGCATCCCTGATTGCGGGTGTGACATTTGTGGATGCACCACAGGGAGTGTGATTGGTTGTCATTGGACTAACAGGCCATCATTTGGACCATTCTGTGTGTTTCTCACAGGTGTTGTGTGCTGCAGGTGTGAGGTGGGTAGAGGAGGGGTATGTGTAAAGGTCCTACTTGTGTTTGACAGTCAAGAAGTGTGTCAATGTGCCATGTGAGTTGTGCTGATGACATACACATGTCAAGTGAGTGGAGACAGATGTGTGGCTGGTCACTGTATGACTTCAGACAAGTCCTATCATTCCTGTGCCTATGCATGGCCTGCCTTGATGTCTCCCTGAGTTGTTGCACAGAGGTCACTTTGGCTTAATTTGACTCACTGTGCCAGCCATGTCTGATTTGATGGCCTAAGGGTGGTGTGATATGTTCCTTCACTTGCATGTGATGTACAGATGCTATGTGGCTTGCTCCATGGTTTTCTGGCACTGTCCACTTAACTTTTGGCTGGCACATTTGTTGTCCTCCATTGCTGGTGGCCTATGGCATGGGTATGTGGCTGGGTGTCTGTGTGGGGTGTTTGTGAGTGACTTGACAGGCAGTGTGAACAGTTCATTGGATGGTCATAGGTAGTGTGAGTCTTCATTTTGTGGTCATACTCAGTTGGCTTCACAGGGGTGGAAGGTTAGTGTGAGGAGGAGGGTTGTCCTGCCCCTGGGCTTCTGTGCAGGGTGTTCCTCTTCACCCCACCTTCCCAGTCATTCTCCCTTGTCCTTTGATGTGTGCAGTGCAAGGTCTGGCTGCACCTGGCAGAATAATTGTGCATGGGGGTCACAGGAGGGGCACACAGCATGTTCTCAGATGGGTGTGGGGTGAGTAGTGTGGGAAGGGTGAAGGTGGGGCCCTGTGAATCTTTGGAGACTGTCCATGCCTGGCGGAGGCCTTGCCTACTACATTGTGCACAAGTTTTCCCGCGTCTTCACCGCTGCAGTGACGTGACCGGGACATTGCTATGATTTCGCTGTTGATGGGTGACCCGGATGCGGAGGTGTGGTTTTCTAGCAGGCAGGACATGTGTGAGTACACCGGGGGATATGTTCCTGTCCCCACCAGAGTGTCTGATGTGGACAGGAACCGTGGATCGGCACATGGGTTGTGTGCTGTGGTTGTGTGCGGAGTTGTGTATTTGCGTACCTGCGTCGTTGTCCGTGACGGTGCATTATTTGCTGGTAGTGGAGGAGGTACAGCACCGGAAGGGCTTGGAGTGCTGGATCCATTGCGATCAGGACCGGGTGGAGGGGACCGGGAGTCTGGTTTCGCGGTCCGCTGTCGTGTTTCTGCCATCTCTTGGTAGGTGGATTCTCCGCTGCGGTGTGATGGGCTGTTTGCGGCATCGTGATTTGTACGGTGGACGGAACGTCATTCCGCCCTGCGGTGAGTCCCTATTGGCTCACTCCACCGCGGTGGCGGGTGCAAAAATCTGGTGGTTCTCCTGGCTACGCAGCGGATGGAAAATGGGCTATGTTTGACAATCGTAATATGGCGGGCGGTAGGACCGCTGCTGGAGTGCGGAAAAGGGCATTTTCTGCCCCCACCAGCACCGCAGATGTGCTTCCGTCCGCCATCGTAATCGACCCCTAAGTTAGTAAATAGGATAATGCAAGGATAACAAGATCGATCAAAGAGGATTTTGGATAAAAATAAAATTAGGAAAAGGAAATACTAGTTCAAAATAAGGAGTGGTAAAGTTTAGGGAAATATATATATTATTAACAACAAGAGTTCTTACTGGGGTCAGCAGAGCCATCAGATGAGGAGCGATCAGGCTGAGAGGCACCTCCCGCACCCGACTCAACGACCTCGTCTGCGTCTTACTCTTGCCCCTGGATGCTGATGATCGTGTGAGACATGAAAGAGATAATTAAAATGATTGGTGTTAAATATTAAATCACTCCAAAAAGATTATTTGGCAGGAAACGGCACAAAAAAAACAAGCGCTGCCACCACAACCTCCAAAAACAAGGCCCGCGGCTGCACCCTTGCTGGGTGCCGCCTTCCGCAAGGAAGGCGTCTCCTCTTTGCCCGGGTTGCACTCTCTTCCTTGATGCTGGGTGGGGCACAAAAGGAAATGTAGAAACTTAGAAAGTAAAACATTAAGGGAGGAGAAGAAGAAAGGAAGTAAAAAAATTAGAAAGCAAGTAATATAGAAAAATAGTACAAAACGCACTAAAACACACAAAAAGTAGAAAACAACACAAAATATACACTTAAGAAGACACAGGGAAAGATAATAAATAAAAAAAATCAGAAAAAAAGTTTTCAGAAAGAAGGATTGAAAAGATTAAGGCAGGATTGAGAAGTAGGCCCCAGCTCCATAACAGAGAGAAGAAAACAAGATGGCCGCGCCCATGCGTGACCGCGTGGTGCAGTTCGCACAATATTTCCCACCGAACACGCAATCCACGTTGCCGTATGGCAGAAATGTCACACAAACGGGCGGAACACGCAACTCCGCCTGCTTGCGGAACTCCGCGTAGCGCGGCTTAGTATTTTTACCACTTTGAGGAGTTCCGCGTAGCGCCGCTATGCAAACTCCGCCCAGGCTTAATGGTGATGCAGAATATATTATCTACAAATGCTTTCTTGTGAACCGTTTATCGTTAGTGGGAAAAATGGGCGTAGAAATCAATACATTTCATCTAGATAACACTATGGGCCTAATCACGATGTCAGTAGGAGTTGCCTCCAACTGACATTGTTTCGGGGAACCACCTGCCTGATCATAGGTCGGCGGTTCCAACAACCCCATTAGGATGCAACTGCACATGGTGCAGGTATTCAGGCAAAATATCAAGTCAGTAATATTGACTGACACATTTAATGAGTTGGAAATATCATGACAAAGAAATATCGTGAGCAAGAATGGACAAGAATATCGATTTTAAGGTAAGTAACATCATTTTTAAAAATATTTAAATCATTATTATTGTTTGCAAAAATAGAGTTGTTTAAAATATTGTTTTTTAATTAGTGTTATGTATTTTTGTATATATTTTAAATGTATGTGATGTAATTTTTCGTGTATAAGTATTGTTTATGTTTTTAAATATGTGTTAAATTTTTAGTAGTTATTAAATTAAATTTAATTACATTATGGCCCTGATTATGATGTTGGGCGGACTTCAGTCTGCCCGACACCGTCTCGGCCCTGGGACCAACCGACCACCAGTCGGCGGTCTCGACCGGCTCATTACAAGGCGACCGAACACTGTTCGGTCGCATGCTCCCTTTTCTCAATGGGAGCTTGTGGTATGGCCGTAAACCTGCGATAACACAAGCTTTCATTGAAAAAAGGTAGGTGCAGTTCATCCCTGCACCCTGTGGCAGGCACCCTTAACTGGAGGACGCAAGCACAACGGGCCCTGCTGGGTGCCTCCCAAGCACGCTTTCCGACATGGTTTCCATGTCGGACAGGCCGGCATGGAAACCAGGCTGGAAACCATGCATCGTAATCTCAAGGGCGCAAAGGTCCGTCCTTGAGATTACTGTCCGGCTTCCGACTGGCCGACCTGCACCTAGAGCCGGTCAGAAACCAGCCGGAATGACCGGCCGGTTAACTTTCGGACTGCCTAGATCATAACTCGGCGGTCGGAAAGTAAACCGCGGGGCTGATTACAATGTGGCCCTGAAGGCTCCGACCATCGGTTGGAACTGTAACGGGTCGCATCATAATCAGCCCCTTTGCGTTTTTTTGTTCCGCAGTGGGTTTTGTGTTTATAGGGGAATAGTGTGGTCAGAAATTTAATTATAATAAATTAATGAGTATTTTTTATTTAATAATATGTATTTAATAAATATTTAATAGTGTTAATTGTGCTTTTAATTTCTTGGGGTACATTTTATGTGTGGGTTGTGGGGTTTATAGGGGTAAAAGGTGGGAAGTAATTTATTTTTAATTAATTAATAATTAGTTGTTAATTAATATTAATTAATTGATTGATAATTAGTTATGGTAATTATGTAATTTTTTTGAGGTGCAGGTTGTGGGGTTTATAGGGGTAAACGGTGGGAAGTAATATATTTTTAATTAATCAATAATTAGTTGATACCTAAATTTAATTAATTGATAATTAATTATGTTAATTGTTTAATTACGTTTTTTGGTGTAGGTTTTGGGTTTATAAGGGGTCAATGATAGAGAGTACATTCATTTTAATTAATTTATGATTAGTTGTTAAATACTAATAGTTATTTATTGCAAATCAATTATTTTAACTGTTTTAATTTTTTTAAATTTAATTTTAGGTGGGGTTGGGGGTTTATAGGTGGGAAGTAATTTATTTTTAATTAATTAATAATTACTTGTTAAATACTATTAATTATTTATTTGTAAAGTTATTATTTAAACTGTGTTACTAATTTGTTTCTAGTTTGATTTTAGGTGGGGGTTGTGGGGTTTATAGGGGTAAAGGTGGGAAGCTCATTAATTGTAATTAATTTATATTTAGTTTTTAATCAATAATATTTCTTTAATTGATAATTAATTATGTTAATTGTGCAATATTTTTTTAATTTGAGGTGTGGGTTTTGTAGGGTTAAGGGGTGGGAAGTAAATTAATATTTAGTAAATAATAATATTTTTTTAAGTACTATTAATTTTTAATTTGATATTATATTATGTAAATTGTGTAAATGATTTTCTGGTACATTTTATGAGTGTCTTGTGTTTCGTGAGGGTATACTGTGGAAAAACATTAATTAAAATTAATTAATCATTCATATTTAATTAATGAAAATTGGTTTGTTAAATATGTATATTATTAATGTATATCATTTTTAGTTTTAGTCAAGTTCTAGGTGCATGTTGTGAGTTTTGTGTGGCTACAGAGTGGGAAGTAACTCAATTAAATGTATGTAATTAATATAGTTTTGTTATTAATACTTTTAAATAAATTTGTTTATCTGGATAAAAATTATTTTGTATTAATTACATTAATATTTGTAGGTATTTGCGACATGTATTTAACATTGTAATATGTAAAATATTGTATATGTTTGTATTTTTGTTTTTAACATATTCGGGATGTTTTATTTCTTTTTAATGTTGCACTGACTGGAGTTACCAATTTTACCCTTCCGCAATCCAACACCTTCCCTACTGTTGCACTGACTGGAGTGGGAATAGTAAATTTTACCTCTCCGCAATCCAAGACATTCCCTACTGTTGCATTGACTGGAGTGGGAATAGTAAATTTGACCCCTCCGCAATACAACACTTTCCCACCTGTTGCACTGACTGGAGTGGGAATAGTAAATGTTATCCCTCCGCAATCCAACACTCTCCCTACTGTTACATTGACTTTTGTGGGAATAGTACATTTTACCCCTCTGCAATCCAACACTTTACCTACTGTTGCACTGACTGGAGTAGGAATAGTACATTTTAGTACATTTTTCCTATCCCTACATGCCTTAGGCGCCAGCTAAGTGATTTAGTGGATCACTCTCCAACTTCGGATCGGTATTGATTCTGGCTGGAGAATAGCAATTACTGCTTTTATATGTATGTATGTATGTGTGTGTGTGTATATATATATATATATATATATATATATATATGTATATATATATATATAAACATGTACACATTAATTTAATAACCTAAAAACCTTCTGATAAACCTATATCTTTAAAACTTTAAAATTGTGTTCGGAATTATTAATAGAATAAATTACACTTAGAGGTCGATTCCGATTCGGGCCGGAAAAAGCACCGACCGACTCGGAGCCGGAAAAATTACCGACCGACACGTACCAGTGGCGCCCGACACGCCAAGTACGATGCAAGCCGCGATAAATCCGACCGACACGTCAGGAAACCAAGCCGACCGACCGAGCCGCTCGGAAAATAGCAATCCGGCCGGAAAAACACGCGAATCCAACCGACCGACACGCACCCGGAACAAATCCGACCGAATCGTACCCGCCAACTCCAACCCGCAAAGTACGATGCAAGGCGCGAAAAACACGACCGAGTCGGACGGAGGACAAGCCGTACGACCGACACGCATACAAAACCGAGCCGAAGCAACACAATACACCGCGACCGACGCGTACGCAGCATACAAAACTGCACAAACACAGCGTGAACGAAACGGAAAACACCGTACGAGACCAATGCAGGGTCCGACTCGGTCACAAGAACGTTTCCAACATACACAAACAGCACAAAGGAAAAATCAACCAAAAAAGGCCAAACAAGCAATTACCAAGCCAATAAATACTGGGGGGGTGGGGACAGAGAACAAAGACACACCCACAACTCCACCTATATAAAGGACACAAATCACTACCATGAGCCTTTGCAAATGCCATTCCACTGCCAGCACCCAAGAGAAAGCAACCACACACCCACAGCTCATCCCTCACACAAGCCACACACCAGCAGCACACCAACAAATACCTACCTCACATACACCCAGCACAACACACACCCACACACCCTCACCTGCACACCAACACACACATCACCCACCATCACCACCCATCACCATGCCCCCAAGAAGAATCACAAGTTCCTAGATTGTGAATTGGAAGTCCTGGTAGACGAGATCCTCAGGGTAGAGCCACAGCTGTTTGGCACATTGGTCCAACAGACCCCCATGTCGCAGAAAACCAAGATGTGGGAGAGGATCATCAACAGGGTGAACGCCCAATCACCATGTCGGCGCACAAAGACCGACATCCAGAACAGGTGGTATGACGTGCGCAGGAGGGTACGGAAACTGCTGAAGCAAGACTACATCAACAGCCAACACACCGGCAGTGGCCCTCCTGCCAAGCCAATATACCTCAGGCCCTGGGAGGAGAAGGTGCGGGCCATCCTACCGCCAGTGAGCATATATGGACTAGAGGACATCCCAGAGCCTGGTGAGTACACAACAAATGTACACAATATACTGCCACAAAACACACACACATCACTGTCAAGGGGAGAGTCAAACCATGCACTCATAGCAATCACACAGCAACCAGAACAGAATCATCCCAAAATGTGTATGTCAGTCAGAGAAACACAACACATGCCATCAAAAAAGTCACATCCAACCGTGCCAACACATGTACAAACACAACCACAACTACAGCTAGGCAGTGGCACAAATAGAACTAACAAACACATCCACATGTAGCCACCACAACAACACCAACACACAGTGAAGACCACTCAAAGGAAGGAATTCTGTGTATGCTGGCCAAGTCAGTGTAGCCAATAGCATCATGGGAGTCGCAGTCACACATATTGCCCCCCACAACTGTCCCATCAACACCACCATGAACCATGCGCACATCACAGGGAGTGGAGAAGGACTCACAAGATGGCTGACACTGGCTACTGCTGTGAGGAGCACAAGGCCTGCTGGCAACTGTGCACCAACAAACAGCAGGACACCACTGACTGACATCCTGAGAGACAACTTACACTCCCTGCAATGCAAGCACGTTCCATGGTGGGATATCTGGCTGGCTGGGTGGGAAGGGGGACTTGCAGCACTGACCATAGTCACCAGCACCTCCCCTCACACCCCCCCAACACAAACTCCACAGTACCCACCTGGTAGAATGCAATGCCCTCCATCCTAACACAAGATCCCACAAAGCACCACCACCCTGGGTTATGTTGTGTGAAGCACAGGGACACTCTTGGGACTCTTAGCCAAACAACTGCCAGGACAACACTCCCAGCCATCCTGTCAGCACAGCCAGCCCACCCCACAGGGAAGCAGAGTCAAAAGGAAGGAAGCATGGGCATGCTGGGAAGGGGGTGGAGGCAATAGCATGATGGGAGTCGTAGTCACAGACATTGCTCAGCCTCACAACTGGCCCATCAACACCACCCTGAACCATGCTCACATCACAGGGAGTGGAGAAGGACTCACAAGATGGCTGACACTGGCTACTGCTGTGGGGAGCACAAGGCCCTGCTGCCAACTGTGCACCAACAAACAGCAGGACACCACTGACTGACATCCTGAGAGACAACTTACACTCCCTGCAATGCAAGCACGTTCCATGGTGGGATATCTGGCTGGCTGGGTGGGAAGGGGGACTTGCAGCACTGACCATAGTCACCAGCACCTCCCCTCACACCCCCCCAACACAAACTCCACAGTACCCACCTGGTAGAATGCAATGCCCTCCATCCTAACACAAGATCCCACAAAGCACCACCACCCTGGGTTATGTTGTGTGAAGCACAGGGACACTCTTGGGACTCTTAGCCAAACAACTGCCAGGACAACACTCCCAGCCATCCTGTCAGCACAGCCAGCCCACCCCACAGGGAAGCAGAGTCAAAAGGAAGGAAGCATGGGCATGCTGGGAAGGGGGTGGAGGGAATAGCATGATGGGAGTCGTAGTCACTGATATTGGTCACCCCCACAACTGGCCCATCAACACCACCCTGAACCATGCTCACATCACAGGGAGTGGAGAAGGACTCACAAGATGGCTGACACTGGCTACTGCTGTGGGGAGCACAAGGCCCTGCTGCCAACTGTGCACCAACAAACAGCAGGACACCACTGACTGACATCCTGAGAGACAACTTACACTCCCTGCAATGCAAGCACGTTCCATGGTGGGATAACTGACTGGGTGGGTGGGTGGGTGGGAAGGAGGTCTGGCTGTCAACCAAACACAATCAATGCAGACCATGTTCACACCCCAGAGAATACATAGAAATGCCCAAATAATGCAGGACAATGTGCCACACCAATATCAACCCCTGACTGTGACGACTTAGGACAATACAATGTACAGGCCCGCACCCCGAGGCACAGTCACAACTGTCAGGTGTGTCAACCACTGATGCCTGCAGAAACATGACATACATTGTTTGTGTCTCCCAAAAACAGGTGATGATAGGGACACAGCAGCAGACGCTGAGGAGTCCCAGTCCCAGGCTCAAGAGGATGCCGAGCTCACTGGCGTCGTACAGCCTCTGTCCTCCTCGGACGATGAAGAACAACCTGGCACATCCGGTGCAAGTCAACATGCTGCACCAGCAGGACCACCAGCTGCAGCACCAGCAGGTCCACCAGCTGCACCCCCTGCACCCACCCCTCCAACGACTGTCACCACGAATACCATCCCTGCCGACATGGACAGAATAAGGAACAACACCAGCGCAGTGACCCTGGACCAACCTGGGGCCATGGACACCACCACCACCACCAACCCCCAAGGTGGACCAGGGTTATCTGTGCGTGCAACTGCACACACTGCACATGTCAGCAGGGGTGGTGGGAGGGGTGGGAGACAGAGGTCGCTGCTTGCAGACGTTGCTGGTGTGCATGAAGACCCACAACTGGTACGCATAGCTGATGCGTACCAGTCCAGCACCGGAGAGCTCAGCCAGGTAGTGGGGCTCCTCAGAGACATCAAACAGCAGCAGGCTGCCCATCATGCCCGCTTGGACTCCCACATGTCCCACATGGAGTCACACATGTCACGTGTGGACTCCCACATGTCCCGCGTGGAGTCCAAGTGGGATGTACTACATGAGATGACGGCGGTGCACAGGGACATTTTACAATGCCTCCGCCAGATGAACAGCAACCAGTCCACACCTCCCTGTGTGCCAACAACATCTGGTACCGAACAAACTGCAACTGCCACAGGGAGGGAGGAGGACTCTGGCGGAGAGTCCCCTGCACCGCAGCAGCCTGCACTTGAGGGCCCCCCCAAGAAGAGGGGTCGTCCGAGGAGGGGAAAGTGAGAGGCTGATGGCCAAGCGCAACTCCCAGGAAGCCTGAACCTGTTCTGGATTTTCGCCTTTGTGCACAGACTGTTCACCCTGTTGATGGCAACACTACTCCCACACATTGCATGGGGAGTCCAAGTTGGAACAATGTGTCAGACAACTGTGGCCCCGATACTGGGGATCCTGTCTACCTGGACTTTCTATTCATCTAGGAACTTGGGATTGCAAGATTCATGTACAGCACAATCCATCCTATGCACTATTATCACAGATGTATCACAATAAACACAATAATACACCATACTTGCCTCTGTCGTGATTCCAACGTGGGTGCTGTTATGGGGATGATGAACAGCAAAATTACACTGTGTATGCGAACTGCAACAGCAAGGACAACACAGGCATGTGAGTACAGGCAACGTGACACATATGAGGGAGACACACCACCAGGGCTACACAACACATACACACCTAGGCCATCTGACTCATTGCCTACACTGATGTTGCCAGGGAAGACGGTGCAATGCACAGACACCACACCCATTCCCAGTTGTAGTCAAGTAGCCCACAGGTGCAGTAAGCAAATGGCAGTCAAATGTGTGACCACAGACAACGCACATCACTAAGTGAAGCACAGGTTTATTACACAGTAGCAACATGCCGTAACCACTACAGATGCAAGGTAACCCCACCTGGTAGCGGGCACACAGTCAACAACTGTAGACAGAAGGAAGTCCATGGGTGTGGCGCACATCACCTGTAGGGACACAACAGCTACCAGCCTGGATGTGCAATCACGTCGTCGGTGGACACAGTTGACCAAACGAATCTGAAAGTACCCTGTGAAGGACAGAAATGACACACAGTCAAAAGCAATGCAGTACAGGACAGAACAGCAAAACTCATGCACAATACACGTTACAAGATACCCACCCAGAACCAAGTTAGCATGTCAACACTGTTGGGGAGTACAGCCCACCTGTCACCACACATCGCAACACACATCCTGTCAAGTAGCCCATGGACACACTCCAACAGCACCAGAGCACCACCCACACATCATGCCAACTCACATCATTCACATGACACCTCAGGATACTCACATTCAGCTAAAGAAGTTGGTGATGAGCTGTGTGCGGACATCACCATCACCATCATCATCATCATCGTCACTGGCATCGTGGTCCAGGCCAGGATCCTCCACAGGTGGCGGATGTTGGTCATCGTCATCCTGGATGAGAGGCAACTCCTTCCGCACTGCCAGGTTGTGGAGCATGCAGCAGACGATGATAATCTTGCACACTTTCGCAGGGGCATATGGGAGGGACCCTCCGGTCTTGTCCAGGCAGCGGAAGCGGCTCTTCAGGAGACCAAAGGTCCGCTCAATCACTCTCCCTGGTCCGACCATGTGCTTCATTGTAGCGCATCTGGGCAGGTGTCACAGGGTTCCTGAGGGGTGTCAGCAACCACGGCATGTTGGGGTATCCCGAGTCACCTACGGACAGACAAGTGCACATCAGCTGACTTGGAAAAGTGGGCGGAATACTACAGATCAGATCACACACAATGGCACAAAGTCAGTACACACCGACAAGCCAGGCACGCTGGTTCTGCATCTGTGCCATCAACCTGGGGATGCGACTACTCCTCATCACAAAGGCATCGTGTGCTGAACCAGGGAAACGGGCACACACGTGTGTGATGGTCATGTCTGCAAGACACACCACCAGTGCATTGACCGAGTGGTAGTGCTTGCGGTTCCTGTAGGCCTGCTCCTGGGCCTGTGGTGGTACCAAAGCCACATGTGTCCCATCAATGGAGCCAATGACATGCGGCATCCTCCCCAGGGCATAAAAGTCACTCTTCACGTCAGTGAGTCGTCGCAGTCTAGGGAAATAGATGTACCGGTTCAGGAAGAGCAACATTGCCGCCAAGAAATCGCGGAGCACACGGCTGAACATGGTCTGTGACATCCCACCAGCAGACGCCACAGTATGTTGGAAGGTACCGGTGGCAAAGAAGTGTAGGGCTGCCATCACCTTCACCTTGGGGGTCAGCGCTGTAGGATACGGCCGGCCAGGCTGCAAATGTGGGGACAACTGCACTGCCAAATCCTCAATCAGCTGCCTGGTGAAGCGGTACCGTCGGATGCTGTCCCGTTCCACCATCGTTGCCAGGTCTGGGAATGGCCGATGGACAGCAGGAGCCCTGCAGTGCAGAGGAGAAGTAAGCAAGATCGTCAGTCACCCCACATATGCGGCATTGAACACACTCAAGATCCCAACATACATCATCATGAGGCACAACTACATGAAGTGTGCAGTACCGGAACGACATGTATGGTACATACATGGCCAACATCTGTCAACACGGTCCTACAGGTGGCATCAATTTGTCCCAGGTTGGCCCATTGGATATCATGATGCTGTGTCACAGTCACCCCCAGTGACATGTGAGGACAGATGTGCCCCAGGCACCACAGCTCAACGACAGGCACATTCCCAGGGACCCTGTAATGCCACATGGACACTGGCATCACCTGGAGTATCATGTGTACACCACAACAAAACAAACATGACCCCCACAGGTAGTGGCCACACTTGCCATGGCAGGAGAGCCATGGACGTCTGTGACACACATGCACAACATCAGAGTCCATGCACACACAACGTGGATGTGGAGACTGTCTCCCATTGTGCACATGAAATCAGAGACATTGTAAACACTACATGCACAAAGACTGTGGAGGGCCATCACTATTGTGCCACTGGGACACCCTGGCTCAAACATACCGTCCCACATGGGACTCACGGGGTATGTGACATGACATACACAAACACCACTGTGAAATGTGACCATGGCACATGCACAGATATGAACAGTTGCACATCACAGTGGTCACGTACACGTAACACCCAGGATCCTGTCCCCATTAACACGTGCACAGCCTGGGGGTGGCTGCCCACAGGTGACACCCACAGGACAACATGTACACCAACATACACACAATAGGAAGGAATTCCTCAGCACACGTCTGTTATGTCACAATATACATAAACATGCTTGATGTGAGCATAAGTAAAATACAAGTAGGTAAGTTCTTATTTCTTTTTCCTTTTTATTTTCCGATGTTCAGACAGCCGACACGTGTTTCAGTCAGCTTACATGGGAATTATTCCCGCGACTTTATCAAGGCTATTGTCTTCCTATGTATAACCTTTATTAGTGGTGTTAATTCCAACCCACACTGGGATTCAATATCTCGCGACGTCTCACTTCTCAATGTTAAATCCAAGGGATCCCTGTATGTCCCAGAAGTCCAGAATCTTATTTCTTAATAGTTTGATCCCACACACGGACGTCGGCAACACGAGAAGGAAAAAAGAAATAAGAACTTACCTACTTGTATTTTACTTATGCTCACATCAAGCATGTTTATGTATATTGTGACATAACAGACATGTGCTGAGGAATTCCTTTGTATATCTGTCAATTGGCCAAGGCCATTTTGTGTTTTGGGGAGGTCAGTGGTTCTCTTCACCTTGCAGCACCGTGATTAATACAGCAAGTAAATATCAAATATTTGTGTTATCTCTCCCGAGTGGCGCCTTCATTTACCCAACTAAATACCACTGCTTATTAGGTGTATACACACAATAGGAAATGCAGCCTTACATGCCTTATGATAAGGTTTGGACAGGCTGTCGTGATGTAGGTGTGCCCCTCACTCCCTGGGAGCTATCTGTGGCTGGCATATGTCCATCTGAGACAGGCATGCTGACATATGCCAGTCAAATGTACAGTGATGCGTTGAACAGCAATGGACCGATCGGTGCCTCCGGCCGGCCCATTGCTTTCAATGTGTGCGGGTACGCGTTGTACCCCTGTGCGCGTTGAACAGCAATGGACCGATCGGTGCCTCCGGCCGGCCCATTGCATTCAATGTGTGCGGGTACGCGTTGTACCCCTGTGCGCGTTGTACTGCAATGGACCGATCGGTGCCTCCGGCCGGCCCATTGCATTCAATGTGTGCGGGTACGCGTCGTACCCCTGTGCGCGTTGTACTGCAATGGACCGATCGGTGCCTCCGGCCGGCCCATTGCATTCAATGTGTGCGGGTACGCGTTGTACCCCTGTGCGCGTTGAACAGCAATGGACCGATCGGTGCCTCCGGCCGGCCCATTGCATTCAATGTGTGCGGGTACGCGTTGTACCCTGTGCGCGTTGAACAGCAATGGACCGATCGGTGCCTCCGGCCCGGCCCATTGCATTCAATGTGCGCGGGTACGCGTTGTACCCCTGTGCGCGTTGTACTGCAATGGACCGATCGGTGCCTCCGGCCGGCCCATTGCATTCAATGTGTGCGGGTGCAGCGTTGTACCCCTGTGCGCGTTGTACTGCAATGGACCGATCGGTGCCTCCGGCCGGCCCATTGCATTCAATGTGCGCGGTACGCGTTGTACCCCTGTGCGCGTTGAACAGCAATGGACCGACCGGTGCCTCCGGCCGGCCCATTGCATTCAATGTGCGCGGTACGCGTTGTACCCTGTGCGCGTTGAACAGCAATGGACCGATCGGTGCCTCCGGCCGGCCCATTGCTTTCAATGTGTGCGGGTACGCGTTGTACCCCTGTGCGCGTTGTACTGCAATGGACCGATCGGTGCCTCCGGCCCGGCCCATTGCATTCAATGTGTGCGGGTACGCGTTGTACCCCTGTGCGCGTTGAACAGCAATGGACCGATCGGTGCCTCCGGCCGGCCCATTGCATTCAATGTGTCGGGTACGCGTTGTACCCCTGTGCGCGTTGAACAGCAATGGACCGATCGGTGCCTCCGGCCGGCCCATTGCTTTCAATGTGTGCGGGTACGCGTTGTACCCCTGTGCGCGTTGAACAGCAATGGACCGATCGGTGCCTCCGGCCGGCCCATTGCATTCAATGTGTGCGGGTACGCGTTGTACCCCTGTGCGCGTTGTACTGCAATGGACCGATCGGTGCCTCCGGCCGGCCCATTGCATTCAATGTGTGCGGGTGCGCGTTGTACCCCTGTGCGCGTTGTACTGCAATGGACCGATCGGTGCCTCCGGCCGGCCCATTGCATTCAATGTGTGCGGGTACGCGTTGTACCCCTGTGCGCGTTGAACAGCAATGGACCGATCGGTGCCTCCGGCCGGCCCATTGCTTTCAATGTGTGCGGGTACGCGTTGTACCCCTGTGCGCGTTGTACCTCAATGGACCGATCGGTGCGCACCCATTGACAATGGGCTTGCCTGGCAACGGACGCGTTTTCGAATATTCGAACGAGTCGGTTGCTGGAAAATCAGTTGGTCACCCACAACAATGTTGCAAAATCATGTATGTCATGAAGTTGAAATTTTGAAGGATGCTGTGGGCGTGTTTTGGTGCTGCTATTCCATGGATTGGCCAGATTAAGAAGATGCAAACGACTTGGACCTATCACTTTGGACACAAGGGACAGTATCTGCCTCTCCAGCACATATATATTGCTGCATGTTCCCCTGAGAGCCCACTTGCCTGCACTACATGCTCCAGGACGACATCTGCCACTGCACTGCTGCTGTCTCTGCCCCTCTGGACCCTGCAATGGCACTTACTGTGGAGAGAGCCCCAGCCTTCAGCCTTGAGGAGAACCAGGCCCTGCTGGACAGCCTACTTCCACAGTACAGCAAGCTGTATGGGACACCAGGGGAGCAGGTGAGTGTTCTGTGCACTGCCTTTCTGAATGTGCATTTTGTCTGACTAGCAAGGCTGAGAGTCAGCACACCACTGGCTAGCAGGCTCACTGAGTAGTTGTCACCCCCATAGTGTGTAGTGACTTGCACTGGACAGGTATGGTGCAGTGACAGTGCTTCTGAACAGGGTTTTACTCCCCATGCAATGATACCATGTAGTGACTTCTGGAAAACTGTCCATGGGCAGCCGTGCACTGCCTGGGTACACCATGTGCCCCTGTGATTGCGACATGTATATGCAACTGTGTCATGCACGGATATGTTGCATGTGTAGTAATGGCCTTATCACTTTGTCATCCTGACAGGCTTCTGCCCATCGGAAGCATGAGATCTGGAAGGACATCGTCCGGGCTGTCCGGTCCGTGGGGGTCTACAAGCGCCGGATCCGCAACTGCCAAAAGAGGTGGCAGGACCTTCGGGGCTGGACCCGGAGGATTGCACGGGTCCAGCTGAAGCTGTCGCCTCCTCGCAGGAGGGGCGGAACACGGACCCTGACCCCCCACATGCTCAGGATCCTGGCGGTGGTCTTTCCAGACCTGGATGGGCAGCTGAAGGCCAGAGAGCAGCAAGGAGGGGGTGAGTCAAAGACTGCACTGTGTACTCTGTCTAACATGCTATGTGCCCTCCTCGGGCCAGGTTGAACTGCCACAGTACAGCAGTCATGTTGTCCAGGAGCCATGTCCCTCTATTGTGCACTGCCCACTCCTCATCTGATACCCAGGTGTGGCCCTTACATGCAGGGAATTCTGTCACTTAGGACTGTGTCCTTGCAGTTTGCTTGACTCAAGGTGGGAGACAGCATCTGTTTCCCTGATTCTGTGGTGGGCATCATGGGTGGGTCCATTGCTTACACAATGCCTGTATTCTGACATGTATTCAGCGTGTTACTTTGATCTGTGGTCCAATTGCTGAGCTGATCCACCACATGTGGCTGGGGTACCTGGCACACACCCATGCTGCGGGTGGGAACAATGTTTGGGCCCCAGGAGTATGTATATGACGTGTGTCACACATACTTAGCCAGCTGCCTACAGTCCAGGGCTCATCCCTCATTCATGTGGGGCTGGACAGTCATGCCTACTCCAGGCCATACAATACACTCTGTACTCCCACTCCCGTGTATCAGAGGACACATTGTGCACAGTGATTTGACCCCTCAGGTGTCTGCCTCTGTGTCAGTGTGCTGTGGATTAGTCGCCAGGACTGCTGTGGAGTTTCTTGGTAGGGGCTCAGCATGCCACTGGAGATATGACCATAGGAGACGATACTTGTGTGACACATAGGTGTCTGATCAGCTGCCCATGCAGACTGGGGCATGTAAATGTGAAGTTCAGGCAGCTGTTCCCCATGCACAGCAGAGTGTGAGGGGCTCAGGTTCAGAGGGTAGTGTCACAGGTCTCCCATATGTCCAATAGGTATGACCTGGACAGATGAGGGTTAAGAGGATGTGTTGTGGGGGGATGTACATGTGCACTTGTGCAGCTCCAGGACTTGCATTCCCCATGACCTACTATTGTGACACAGTGCAGAGTGTTGTTGTCTGGCTGCAAAGTCATACATCACTGAGACAGTGATGTATGACTTTGCAGTCATGCCTCCGCCATGGCATGTGTCTACTGATTGGTGATCCTGCAGGGGAGTGACATGTGCTACATGCACACCATAGTGGCGCTGGCTATCAGGACATGGGTGCATCATGGTGTCTGTCGCTGGTATGCATCACATGCATTTCCTATTTGACTCTGGGCATCCCTTACATCCGTAAACCTGTACTGACTCAGTGGCAAGAGCTGTGATGTGTCCAGACCGTGTCCTCTGCACTGTCCAACTACTGTGTACTTGGTGCATGTGTCAACACTGGGGTGTTGCAATCCAACAGACACCAGACAGATGGGTGCAAGGCCATGTGGGATGTGAGTGCCATGCTTGGCATCAGACTGACAATTGACTTCTCCTGTTCAATTAGTGCACTTTTAGCAATGTACAACTAATGATGCCAGGGCTTGCTCTGTGATGTGCTGTGCTCACAGTGGTGTGTGCGTTATGTGCAGGTGACTGATGTCTGTCTGTTTCCCCATTGTTTGCAGATACATCCACGGCCACGGAAGGGGACAGCTCCACGGACCAGGAGGAGCCGGAGAGCCAGACTGGGTCAGCAGCCGAGGAGTGGTCGGAGGGACCCAGTGGCACGGAGGGCGAGGGGAGCCACACCGAGGAGTCCTCAGCAGCATCCACCTCAGCTGAGGACCAGAGCAACTCGGAGGATGACTCCCTTGTGGAGGCGGGTGTCAGCAGCCACCACACCCCAGCTAGTGTTGCTGTCCCCGCCACCACCAGCACCACCACCGCCCTCCCATCGGCTCCCATTCCCCAGGTCCGTGGAGGCTCCCATGTCCGGGAGCGTGTCTCCTTTGGGCCAGGCACCGCACCCCTGCCCCTGTGTCCCCTGCTGCCCTGAGTGAGGAGTCTGTGTACCTCCTTCGCCAGCTCCATGTAGGGCAGACAGCCATGCTGAGTGTCCTCCATGCGCACACCGCGCTGTTGACTCAGCTGGTGTCGTTCATGGAGGGCATCTCATCGGGCATGTCTGACCTACAGAGGGGCAATAGGTCCATGGACTCCTCCCTGACGGCAGCAGTGTCCCTCCTCAAACGGTCCCTCACCCCTCCTGCCTCTGCTCCATCCACACTCCCCAGCACCTTACCCATCCCAGGCACACACACACTGGCACAGGCACACACCAGCACACACACATCCAGCACACTGACACACACGCCAATGACAAAACGCACACGCACGCACATTCAGGGGACTGAAGCCAGACTCACAGGGGATGGGGCCCTGGAACACACACACGCATCCACATGCACTGCGCAGTCCTCAGTTCCCTCTCCCTCCAAAGCACCCTCCCTTGCCTCACCTGCAACCCCAAAGTCACAGCAGCTCTTCCTCTGTGACCTCGGCCTCTTCCCCACCGATGAAGCTGCTCCAGCATCCCGGGGGAAGAGGAAGCCCACCCACACGGAGCAGAGTGCCCCTCGCCCCCGGACACCCTCCCCCAGGCGCAGACGGACTGAGGCCCCCACCCGCAAGTCCCCCGGAGTGCTAAGAGCAAGACCCCGCCACCGCCCTGCAGCTCAGGCACAAGGTCTCCGTCCTCCATCCCTCAGGCCCCCACTGCACAGGTGCCCCCACCACACCCTGCCCCAGGTTCCCCCACCCACAGATATACCATCCCCAAGATGCTCCGGCCTTCTCCCCCTGCCACTTGCTCTCCCAGCACCACACCCCCGCTGCGCTTGTCTGTGCCACTGATGTGGTGAGGGTGTCCTCCCCTCTGTCCAACCCACCTTGCCTGTTCCCCATTCTCCTCCCCTGGAGGTAGGCACTGCAGTGGAGTCCACTACCGCCCTGTCTGACTTGGGCACTGCAGTGGCGGACCTGTCCACCCCATCTGCAGGGTCCACTGCAGTTGTGCCGGCACCCACGACATCTGTGTCATGCCCCCAGTTGTGCCGGCACACACCATGTCAGACACCTCCACTGCAGTTGTCAGTGGCTCTCCAGCACCCACCACCCCTTCCCTGACTCCTCCTGGTGAGCCCTGATCCTGTCCCTGCGGTGCCTGGCCTGCCCCCCGGTTGCCCCTCCTAGTGGATTGTCCCTGGTATTGTGCAGGCATGCGTAGGGTGACATCTGCCAGTGTCACCCTGTTTGAACTTTGACAATGGACTGGCCATTGGCCTTTGCTCTAATTTCTTCTGGACGTCGTTATCAAACAACACATATGCTGAATAAAGCAACTTTCTTTTCTCTAGTGCTCATGCTTCAGATGTACATGTTGTTGGTGCAGCTAACCATGCCCTTGCTGCAGTGATGGTGATATCTGGTCTCATGATTATGAAGTGTTACTGTGCAGGAACCCATGTGGTCCAGGGGGAATGTGTCCTATCATGTGGTGTATCCATGTCATCAATAGCAGCATCTGAGGGTGTCATGTGTTCAGTATTTGGCAATGGGTTTCCTACTTACATTGGCAATTTCATATCTGTGGCTTCCACCCCTGCACATCTGTTGTGCCTGCCATCGTTGCATTTGTCTACTTCCCTGACCGTGTTGCCATCTCCAGTGGACATGCAGGTTTGGGCATCAATGGGGAGGGACTCATCTGTGTAGTCAGTGCAACATTGCTATACAAGTGTGTTGGATCTGTGCTGATGATTCCGTTGGCACATCCATGACCAGGCTGATGTGATGGGAGCCCTCATTTGGTGCTAATTGTTGATTGTGTGACCAAGTGCTCAGCTGACATGATGGGGCCCTACTGAGGCAACATATGGCACAGCTTTCCTCACACAGGAGTGGAGTCCCCTCATGGCAGTGTGTACACGTGTGACATTGCCTGCGCCCAAGGTGTGTGTTGTATGTGCATGTCTGTGTGTTCACTTCCATTCATCTGCGCATGCTGTGATCCCTAGTGTTGTACCTGTTTGTGATGCTTGCTGACTTGAGCTATGTTCCCCCAAAGTCTTCTCCCTGTGTTCTCTGTGATGTGGGTGCATGGCACATTACTGGTCATCAGGGTGTCACCCATAGGTGTGTTTGCTGTCAGGGCAGAGTTTGTGTGCTGACGCAGATGGGTCACAGTCAGGTTTCCCTTTGGCACTTGTTGTTTGCCCCTGTCATGTGATTTCCAGTTTGTGTTATCTTTCAGTGATTGTGACACGTTGTGTGTGTGACTGCTGGCACTCCTTAGGGTCCGGGCTGCAATGTTGGTTGTTGTCTATGTGTGTTCTTTGTGGGTGACCTTGGCTTCTTCATTGGTGTGTGACTGTGGCTGGGATCCCATTGGTCGGTGTGGTATTGCCGTCATGTCCATGTACAGCGTAGTGTGCAGTGTGTCAGACATTCAGGAGTCTTGTTGAGTGTCCATGTGTGATGTGTTTCTACACCTTGGTTCCCACCCACCACCCTGGAATAGTCATGGGTGCATGTGCAATGTCACCAGTGCATGTGTACTTCACTGCTGCACATTGTTGGAGGTCGAGGGGTGTGGTCTTGAGTGTGTGCAGATGAGAGTTGTTGCCCGGCTAGTCCCCTGCCTCCATGTTGGCCTTGGCTTACTGGCCATGCTGATTGATTTGTGCTTGTGTAGGTGTGATGGTAGTTAGTTGCTCAGGACACCTGACTGTGGTTCACAGTGTGAACGACATTTAGCTTTGTCATCACAGTGGTATTTTTATTCAGCCCAGGGTCACCACATTGTGGGGGCCCTGGGGGTGGTGCTGTGGTGTGTCTGTGACTTGCTGTGTCAGTTGTTGTTCCTACGTGCCTGTGTGACATGTGTGTTTTGTGCTCCCTCTCACCTGTCAATGCCTGCTTGCCCACATAGGGGATTTGGATCCATGAGTTACCTTAGTGTGGCAGTGTATGCACATCTGTATGATTGGTATTCAGCTCTCCTCATGTGTTGTGTTGTTGCCTGGGGACACTGGCACCCCCACCCCTCACCTGCTGTGTATGATGACAGTGTTGGTCTGCCTGTTTGTGTTTGTGCATCTGCACCACTGCATTGGCATATCTTGGGTGTGCCATTGGCTGTATGTTGTTTGGTGTGTTTCCCCTGCTGTCCCTGGGACTCCTAGGTCATCGGTCAGCACAGTGATCATGGTTTGTGTGTCCCATTGCTGCCATGGTATGGTATCTGTTCACCTCACATCTGCTGTCTCCACAGGGTATCTGCATTTGTGTGCCCATTGGTGCAAATATGTGGTTCTGCATTCTGATGGTCACTTCTGTCATTGTGTCATTGATGACTGTTGACGGTCTCAGCCCCCATATGTGTTGTTTGTCTGCACATGGCCAAAGGAATGTTTCATTTGCACTGCAGTATTTGGCTCCCCCAATTTATGTTGCAATGGGACACATACACTACTTTGCCACAGATGAGTTTTTGGTTCTGTGACCAGGAATGATCCATGCAGTTTGGCAGTTGCAGCTCTTTCTTTGTCAACAATTACCTTTTGGTCACTGTGATGATGAGGGTGTAGACCCCATTGCCACAATGGTCAAAATGTGCTTCAGCTATGGACCCCACACTTACCTTTTGGTCACTGTGATGATGGGGGTTTAGACCCCATTGCCACAATGGTCAAAATGTGCTTCAGCTATGGACCCCACACTTGCCTTTTGGTCACTGTGATGATGGGGGTTTAGACCCCATTGCCACAATGGTCAAAATGTGCTTCAGCTATGGACCCCACACTTGCCTTTTGGTCACTGTGGTGATGGGGGTTTAGGCCCCATTGCCACAATGGTCATGGGCTGCTTGCATTGTGGGTGCCACACACATATATGTGTGGCACATGTGCTAGGGGGTCACATTGTATGTTCAAAGTCATGTTCGGTGTTGTAGGCATTTGACACAGCCTGCTCACACGCTTGTCATGGTGGTGGGGGATGTCTTAATCTTGCATTCCCTAGGTTGTGGTGTGCTTGTTGTGTCATGCATTGTCCATCCTATGAGTGGGGGTGGTAGTAGTGGTAGGCATCCAGCCCCCTGGCTAAGGGTGGTAGTAGTGGTAGGCTTCCTGCCCCCTGGCTAAGGGTGGTAGTAGTGGTGGGCATCCTGCCCCCCTGGGTGAGGGTGGTAGTAGTGGTGGGCATCCTGCCCCCCTGGCTAAGGGTGGTAGTAGTGGTAGGCATCCTGCCCCCTGGCTAAGGGTGGTAGTAGTGGTAGGCATCCTGCCCCCTGGCTAAGGGTGGTAGTAGTGGTAGGCATCCAGCCCCCCTGGCTAAGGGTGGTAGTAGTGGTGGGCATCCTGCCCCCCTGGGTGAGGGTGGTAGTAGTGGTGGGCATCCTGCCCCCTGGCTAAGGGTGGTAGTAGTGGTAGGCATCCTGCCCCCTGGCTAAGGGTGGTAGTAGTGGTAGGCATCCTGCCACCCTGGCTAAGGGTGGTAGTAGTGGTAGGCATCCTGCCCCCTGGCTAAGGGTGGTAGTAGTGGTAGGCATCCTGCCCCCTGGCTAAGGGTGGTAGTAGTGGTGGGCATCCTGCCCCCTGGGTGAGGGTGGTAGTAGTGGTGGGCATCCTGCCCCCTGGCTAAGGGTGGTAGTAGTGGTAGGCATCCTGCCCCCTGGCTAAGGGTGGTAGTAGTGGTGGGCATCCTGCCCCCTGGGTGAGGGTGGTAGTAGTGGTGGGCATCCTGCCCCCCTGGCTAAGGGTGGTAGTAGTGGTAGGTATCCTGCCCCCTGGCTAAGGGGTGGTAGTAGTGGTAGGCATCCTGCCCCCGTGGGTGAGGGTGGTAGTAGTGGTAGGCATCCTGCCCCCTGGCTAAGGGTGGTAGTAGTGGTAGGCTTCCTGCCCCCTGGCTAAGGGTGGTAGTAGTGGTGGGCATCCTGCCCCCTGGGTGAGGGTGGTAGTAGTGGTGGGCATCCTGCCCCCTGGCTAAGGGTGGTAGTAGTGGTAGGCATCCTGCCCCCCGTGGGTGAGGGTGGTAGTAGTGGTAGGCATCCTGCCCCCTGGCTAAGGGTGGTAGTAGTGGTAGGCATCCAGCCCCCCTGGGTTGGGGTGGTGGCGCGCATTCAGGCCCCTGTGTGCATATGTGGCATTGGTGATGGGCATCCCGCCCCTATGGTGCTGCTGTTGCTGGTGTAAGTATATTCAGATTCCCAGTGTATGTGTGTGATGTGTCGTGTACGTGTTGTATGTGTTTTGTGGTTGGTGTCTGACTTACCTTCTGCGCCGTACGCGTCCGTGCCTGTTCCGGTAGTAGATGTAGAATATTGGTATGATCGGGACGAAGGGATTCATGGTTGGTTCGTGTCGTTCGTCCTTCTCGTTGCTTCGCGTCGTCCTCGTCGCTTGGCTTCGTCCTCGTCGCTTCGCTTCGTCCTCGTCGCTCGCGTCGTCCTCGTCGGTGCTGTGTTCGTCTCGTAGCCGTGGATCGTGTTGTGGCGCGATTCGGAGCTTATGTGCGCCTCTCCCGGATGCTTTGACGTGCCGTGCGTAGCGACGGGTTCGGCGCGTACGGAAGCGCATCGTACTTGTCCGGCCGGACGGGGCTGCATTTTCCCTTCCGTGCGACTCGATTCGGCGTTTCCGGATTCGCCTCGGTCGGAGAACAGGACCTGGTTTGGGTGAGTACGGCTCGGCCGGATTTTTTGCTGTTGTGCGCATCGTACTTGCTCGTTCGGTGTGCTGTACGGATCGGTCGGGAAACTGGCTTTCGCATGGCTTTTTTCCCGACCGAATAGTATTGGGTGCGCCTCCGACCGAGATCGGAATCGGCCCCTTAATGTATTATATAAATAAAAGTATTTCTTAAAAATATATGTTTATTAATAGTTTATTAATAGATTAATTGATTATTAATAGTTAAACATAGTTAAATTTACAAAGTCTTTATGTACCATTTTAGAAGATTTTAGAAGATGTGAAAGAGAGATGTAAAAAAAAAGATTTTTTTTTAAATAGTAAAAAACTGAACAAACAATATAAAATAATCTAAAAGGAATATAAATATATTTAAATGAAATAAAATAATTTTAAAACATGTAATTATAAATTAAACATGCTCGGAATACATTTTAAAATCAAGGATGCAGTAACATGAAATAACCTAAATCAATTCCAAAACCATTAAGAAAATAAGCGAATACAAAACATTTTGAATGCACTATTATAGCTATAATAATGAAGACATAGGTGGGGGTCCATACTTGCTGTTCTAATTCCACAAAAAACATTAGAAAAACGTCATACACTGGGGCAGGAGGGGCAGATTTACCATTCTAATTCCAGTCCAACAAACACTGGGATAAATCTATATTTGGAAGGGGATGAGAAATTTGGTATTCAGATAAAGGGCCTGATTATGATGTTGGGCGGATATCGCCACGGTCTCGGGACCGACCGACCTCTGGTCGATGGTAACGACACCGCCATTACAATGTGGCATGATTTACATGGTACGATCGCATATTCCCATTTCTCTATGAGAGCTTGTGCTGCGGCTGTAGATCGGCTGTAGTACAAGCTCCCTCCTGACAGCGGAAATGCCGTCCTCAGGGATTACGTTGGGGCCACCGACTAGCCGATGGGCTCTTTAAGCCCATTGGAATCTAGCCGCAATGACCGGTCAGGGTCAATTCTGACCTCCTATATTGTTATTAGGCGGTCAGAATTGAAACCGGAGATGTCAGTCGGAAAGCTGTGGTCGGAGGCTTTCTGACCTAAATCATAATCAGCCCCAAAATATCGAAACCAAAATATCGTCCTAACAAAATTGTGTACAAAATATCGTGATATGGAAATATCGTCTGCAAGAATATCAATTTTAAGGTAAGTACTATCAATTTTGAAAATATCAAAGTCATTCATATAGTTCACAAAAATATAGTTGTTAATAATATTGTTTTTTAATTATTTTTGTGTATTTTAGTATACATTTTAAATGTATATGATGTAACGTTTTTGTATAACTATTGTTTATGATTTTTAATATAGTTGATACATTTTATTAGCTAGTAAATTAAATTTAATAAAAAGCTGTTATTTTTAGAACCATAGTGGGTTGCGGGTTGATAGGAGTACAAGGTCGGAAGTAATTTAATTATAAATAATCATTAATTTGTTTTAAATTAATATTGTTTTTTAATTTATAATTAATGATGTTAATTGTGCAATTAATTTCTTTTTTACAAAAATTTTAGGTAAGAGTTTTGGGGTTTATAGGGGTACACGGTGGGAAGTAAATTAATTTTAATTAAGTAATAATTAATTTTGAATTGATGTTAATTATGAAATTGATAATTAATTATGTTAATTGTGTAATTAATTTTTGTTGAGTTACATTTTGGAGTGTGTTGTGTGTTTTGTAGGGGTATATTGTGGGAAGTAAATTAATTGTAATTAAGTAATAATTTCTATTTAATCACAATTATGTAATTGATAAATATTTATGTTAATAGTGTAAATAATTTTTTTAAAGTTAAGTTTTCGATGTGGTTTGTGAGTTTTGTAGGAGTATAAGGTGGGAAGTAACTTGGGGTGTGTGTTGTAGTTCCTGTATGTGTAAAGGGTGAATAATGAATTATACAAAAAATTTAAATAAAGTTAAGTTATAATAATTAATGAAATAAAAATGGTTGTAGGAGTAAATAGTGGGAAGTTAATTAAATGTTATTAATTTATTATTACTTAATTGTTAATAATACATTTTTAATTGAGATTTAATTATGAAAATGTTGAAAATAATATTTTTTAATTTATATGTTTGGTGTGAGTTGTTTTATTTGTAAGGATAAATGGTGAAGTGGGAATTAACTATAATTATTTTAGGAATATAATTTTAATAATAATATTTTAACTAACATTTTTATTATGTAGAGTGTTAATTATATTATTTTAAATAACATTTTCAGATGTGTTGTATACTTTGTTGAAGTATAGGGTAGAATGTAACTTAATTATAACAAATTTAAATACAGATAATTTTTTATTTTTTTTATTCGGTTATTATGGGGCCTATTACGATGGCGGTCGGAAAACCTCCCCGACCGCCATGGTAATGGGAAAAGACCGCCCGCAAGGCCCGCGACATAACCGCCGGTCGTATTACGATGTTCCTTGCTCGAAATCCGACCGCTGCGGTCGGATCGCGGGCTTTAACATTGCGGCGGTTGCTGATGCACGCAGCACCGCCGCGATGTTAAAAGGATCATGTCCTGCATTTTCCTGCACTGCGTGGCAGGCACTGCACAGTGCCTGCCACCTGGTACAGGGAAATGTAGGGGGGGACCATGGGTACCCTCCCAGTGCACCCACACCCCCCCAAAACATTGGGTGTCCACAACGGGCCCCCGGAAGACAATCTCTGCATGCCTTTCCATGGCGGTCTGACCGCTGAGGAAAGGCTGGCTACCGCCGGCATCATAATCCTGCCGGCAGAGCCTGCTCTGCACCGCCACCATTATCCCGGTCCTGCTCCGTCCGCCAGGCAGGAGTGCGGATGGCAACCGGCGGAAAAGCGGCGGTCGGAAATTCCCACCGCCGCGGTCACCACCGCCATCCTAATTTGACCGGCGGATTTCTGGCTTGCAATCGCGGTCAGATGTCCACCGCCGGTCCGGCGGGCACCAACGCCGGCCCGGTGGTGGACATCCACCCGCCATCCTAATAGACCCCTTAGTATTGTATGTGTTAGTTGTGTTTTAAAGCAAACAATATTTTACTTATTAGGGGCCGATTACAATGTCGTTAGAAAGGGCTCCGGATGGGATTCGGTATTGCAGAATCTGATTTGGAACCCTTGTTTCCTACCGAATCGGACAGTTTTCCCAACGACCGATTAAGATGTCAGGAAACCGTTCAAGCATTCTGAATCGGTTCCGGACAGCACTGGGTCGGTCTGAGTCTTTCGGACCCGAATCGTTCAGCTCAATGGGCACGGTTTCCGGACGAGCGATGGCGATGACCAATTGGGACAGCTGTTCTGAGTCGGTTTGCCCGAGACAAAACGGCTTTCGTAATGCCATAGCAAACTGCAAGGGTGGACACCCCTGGACATTGCTGGAGCCATTCCTAGGGGTGGTGGTCCCCAGGGCCATCTAGTGCTCCAGGAGGGGGGCCAAGCAGACCCCCTCCCATGTTCAAATTTTCCCGGGGAGGTGGTTTCCCCAGGGCTGGGGATCTGCAACAGACCCCTTTCATTGATGTATTTGTGCCCTGGGAAGGTGGCAGTCCCTGGGGTTGCATGGGGGGCTGGAACCCACCACGCATCGTTATTTATTTTAGCCCCGGGGAGCTGGCAGTTCACGGGGCTGTGGTGGGGCTGCGTGGCCCCCTCATTACTATTATGTGTAGCGCCAGAGAGGTGGCTGTCCCCGGGGCTGAGGGGGGCCGCGTGGCCCCCTGCATTACTGTTATATGTAGCCGCAGGGAGGTGGTGGTCCCTGGAGCTGATGGTGGCTGTGCGCCCCCGCATCATTATAAAATGTATTAGCCGTGGGGAGGTGGCGCTCCCCAGGGCACGGGGGCTGCTGGTAAGGCAACCCCTGCATACATATTAAAAAATGCCACAGGGAGGTGGCGGTCCCCGGGGCTTTAAATTTCTAGGAGGGGGGCCGTGCGCCCCTCCTATATTTTCAAATGCCCCCGGGACGTGGCCCAACCGGGGGCCTTATTAAACGAAGCGCGGGAGCCCACACTTCTTTTTTTTGTTCATTTTTGTCAGGAGTTGTGAATGCAACGCAACTCATGCGGTAATTTAATTTTCTTTTAAATGCTTTTTTGGCCCTGGGGGGTCTCTGTGAGAACCCCCCCCAAGAGGCCTACCGAGTCACAAGATGGCTGCCAACCCTTCCTGGTTTGAAGTGTTGACAGCCAATCAGATCTCAGGCACGAGATCGGGTGAGGTCGCGGTTCTACTGTGGCTTCAGTTGTATATCAGAGAAACCTTTAAATTGCTCAGCAACTACCAAATGGAGTTACAACATTTAACAAAAAAGAGCGCTTTCTGGACCAAGAGCTACCTTTCTGCCAAGTTTGGTTCAGTAGTTCGGGCTGTAGCCTTGTCTAAAGTTTCCTACGGAAATTAACATGGAGAAAAATCATTTTGGGACTCCCTCTTTTTTTCGGCCCCGCCTGACGTATCACCCCAACATTTTCTAAACAGCAGCTGAAGTAACTGCACCAATAGTTTTTAAAATTTGATGAGGCTTTGTCAAACGACGCTAAAGTTATTGACAAATAAAAACATGCTTTTCCTATGGAAACTGCATCCTACCTATAACCGCCGCATGGTGCAAGGGTGCCTGCATTGTGGTGAATGATTGATCTGTGTGCAGGAAGGGACACCTACCTGCATATATATAATCAAGCATACTGTTTAGCTGTCTCAATATGCGCTGCACAATGCAGCACACATACAAACATCAAAAATGAGGACAAGTCTAGAATTTTGCATTGTTGCACAATGTCAGTACCCTGTTATCACTGCTTACTATTGTCCTAACCACATATTTTCCACATCCTTGGTAATATGGGGCAGCATCTAAATCATTGCCTGTTGTGGTGGAAGGTCCACTGCAACACCCATTGCCTACCCTTCTCACGCTAAGTATAGTGTGAAAGTGTGCCTCATTCACAAGGCAGTGCAAAGCCACATCAAGTGGGTCAACACTGCCTTGTAAATATGACAAAGCACGTTTTGCCATGGTAAAGTAAAAAATAGTGACATTCCTGTGGCAATTAGGGCTTCTAAATATGTCACAAGCAATAGTAATTGCTTAATTGCTGGTTCGATGTGTACAGCTGAACCAGCACACATAACAACATAAAAAATTGTTATATATAACTTTTTGAAGTTGACTTCCCCTTGTTGTTTACATGAAATCCCACCCATCTTTTGCACGCACCTTGCGTTGCTGTTGTGCACATTCCATAATGATAAAAAATAACATACTGGAGGTGCAAGGTGCATTCAAAATTTGCCCCTTTCCGCAGTTTTAAGTATTGTGTTCTGCCCCAGCATTGTAGGAATGGGTTTATTAAAATATCAACATGCCTGTTGTGGATGCAATGCTCATTGGAACACACATTCACAGTTCCTTTCATGGTACGTGAAGGGTGAGAAGGGGCCTCATTCATAATGTTGCACTAATGAACGCCATTTGGCTACAAGCTACCTTGCTATTTTTCCTCAAAGTGCATTTATCCACATGGAAGTTTTTTAAGTGGTGTTCGATTGGCTGTATGCCATTTTATTCATGTTCCTGGCTTTTGTGGTCAGTGACACACATTTACAGGCATGAAACATGGGCCTTAAGTAAAGTCAACTGTGTCAGGGAGAAAATGCATAGCTATTGATTTGTGAAAACATTATAGCTGTAACAAATGCATGGAAGGCCCATGTACACTACAGTATGCATCATCCATTTGCTCACCACTGTGATGTTTAACAAAGGTCTGCTGTGCAACAATGCACCCATCTTTGAAGCCTGCCTCAAAGTCCTCAGTCCTCCTGCTTGCATTTTGGCATCATTGTCACTGCTGTGGAAAACACAAGGGGAGGGCACTCACATCTTTACTCTGGCCCAGTCCTGTGTATGTAGACACATGCTGGCTTGCACAGTTTAAGTTGTTGCTGCACCATGTCCATTCAAAATCTGGTCCAAAGAGTACATGTTGTGATATCAAACCATCAACCCAAGAAAAGCATCCTCTGGTGTGCAGCATGACACATGTCACCTTCTAACAGATTGCAACATCTTCCTGTTGTGGCAAGCCACAAATGAAGCAAGAGTAGTAGGCACATGATAAAACACTTGTCAATATGGTTACATAACTGTGTGGTAGTCAGTTGTTTGTCCTGACCTCAGTCTTCAACACACAGAGGGATCAATGGACACATACACTTGTTCAGAAGACATACCTAAGCTGCCTTATATCCTGCTTAGCACCTACACTAAAAACAATGCAATACAAAGAATGTCAGTGATTCCCATTAGACAAATAGGTTAGGATGTAGCCAATTTGTAGTAGTTTAACCACAGAAAGTCAAAGTGTGTGTTTAAGCTCAAATTGCTAACATCAACCTTCACCATAACAAAATATCTTGGTTCTGTAGATTTTCAAATTTAAGCTGCAAGGGTGTCTGGATAGAGGGAATGATTATTTATGAACAAGGAGGTGTTCCTCCCTGCACATAAACATCCATTCATGGGATTTACATGTTTCTATATGTGCTGCACACCTTAAAACACATAGATACTTCTAAAATTAGGAGAATCAATGCACATCTCCTTGTCTTTTGCACGTGAAAATCACTGTATCCCTGGTCTCAAGTGCATGAGTGGCCTCCTCCTTATGCCACATTTCTAAATAGGTGGCAGTGGCAACATCAATGGGAGTGCAGTGGAATGGCCACCTCAAAACCCAGTGACCAACACTTACATGCAAAGTGTAGTGTGTAAGGGGGCCTTATCCCCAATGCGGCGTTAAGTCTTGTGAAGTAGCTTAACGCTGCATTGTAAATAAGGTGAAGCACCCAGCACCCCAGGAAGGTCTGAATAGATGACATACCAGTGGCAGTAGGGGCTTGTAAATATGCCCCTCACTGTTGGTATACAGGGCAAATGTCCAAATCATGAACAACTATATTTGAACATTCAGGGACATTGTAAATTGACATACAAAGCTGCATGTAACAGGGGTACCATGTACCACAAGAGAATGGAAAGTGTCATGCACTCTGATTGTCAAATGCTAAAATACATGTCAACATACAACATTATCTACTCTTTACGTTGCAGAGGATGAAACCTCACCTCCTGGTCAGCAGCCTGTCCCACTCATCAACGATGATGACGATGTTGATGAAGAACTCACAACCATCAACCATGATACCCTCCAAGAGCTGCTCGACTCCATAGGCAGCCCGTCTCCAGACCCGGGGAGAACCAGCAGCATTATGGCATCGCCACATGCCCCGCCAAATGTCCAGCAGGCACCACTTACCATCACAGCCACAAACCTGGACTCTGAGGACCCACAGATACAATTTCAATGCAGTGTGGTAGGAGTCCAGCATGAGATGGCCGAGCAGGTGTGGGCGGGGTTGGAGACCCTGGCAGCAAAACTCAAGGGATACGTGGGTACCTCAGTCCCAAAAAGGACACCTCAGCTGCCATCAGAGGTACCTCCTGTCCACTCCGTGGCCTACAGCAGTCCCTGGCTGACATCGCTGGTGTCATGACACAGCTGCAGCAACAACTGTCCTGCCAAAGTGGCATCAGGGTTGTGGCAAAAGAATTGGGGGCAATAAGGAAGATCTTGGAGACCATGGAGTGGAAGCAGGATTCCCACATGGCTGCCATGGCTGCCTACCACTGTGATGTTGCTGTAGTCCTACAAACCCTGCAGCTCATCCTCACTGCAGTGATGCCTCAACTGTAGGCACAGATGAATGCTGCTGCATCTACAGCATCCACATCTTCTGTCCCTGATGTGTCTGCGTTTCCCTGGGCTGCCGCTAATCCAACATCACCCTCAAATGAGACACCACCCACATCAGAGGAGGAAGATGTGGATGGCACATCTTTCATAAGGAGAAGCCAGTGTTAGCATTCATCTGTGTCAAATAGGCAGTTTCTGCTTAGCCCTGTGCTTAGCATCATGGCTTGGAACATCACCAATCACTGTCCTCATATTGACTATGCTACATTCACATTGGACAGTTTATGGGCTGTCAATGTGGTCATTGATCGTCAATGATACTGCAATCATCCTCCTGACTGAAGATTTCTGATTCCTCTACATGTCTCATGACGTGTTCCCCCAACAAGGACTCTGTCTGGACATCCCCTGGCTATGTACACAATTTTGAGGTTGTTGTCAAAAGAACTGGTCACGTGTGACAATTTCTACTTTGCACATGTAAATAAATGCCCTTTCATTTGCCTGATGTGAATTGTCTGTGGCCATCAAACTGGAGAGGTGTCAACAATGCCTAAGCAGTGGAGTCAGTACAACAAATACAGAAGAAATGGGGTCTGCAGAGCCTGGGTCCTGATAGGCAGTGAGATGACAGAACATGTGTTAATGACACAATGGAGCAAAATTCGAAGGCCCTATTGCCACTGGAACATCATTTTTATCAATGTTCATGTGGTGATAGGGCCTCAGAATACAATTAAATGCTGCATAAAGCCACTTGAAGTGGCTTAATGCGGCCTTGCTGATAAGGAGCTCTTTGACCCTATACTTATTAATGTGGTGGACAATGAGTGTTGTGATGGGTGTTCTGCCAAAACACACATTAAGATGGCTATTCTCCAGATTCCCAAGGGTGAGCTACAAATGGTGCAGAACAATGAGAAATGCAGTGTATCTTAATTTCTTTGATTTATGTATGTGTGCAGCATTTTGCAGTACACATAGAGTCAGCAAAACACCATGAATGACAGTTTATGGGCAGGAAGGGGCACCTTCCATTACATAAACAAACATTCCCACAACACTGGCACACTTGAACTATGGTGCAGGTGTGCGTGCATTTTCACTATGCAGCTATATTTTTCTCACATCCAAAAGCAGTGCTGCGCTGGAATGTTGTAACTACGGCACAGCCCTGTGCTTCCATAGTGCTGGAACGCAGTCTTAGCCTTCTTGCCTTAATGCTGCCCTACACCACTGTAGTTGTAAATATGCACAAATGGATCACATACATTGACTCAAAAAGCAAGTGGACCACTACATTGATGACCTATTAAAGTGCCCTCATTTATATACACAAATCAGTCTCTCTAAAAGTATAATGTAAAAACATTTTTAACCATTGAAAACAGCTCTTTGGTCTGAGAAGCTAATGTAGTGATTGTCATAGCTCAAGACGCAGGTAACTAAGTATTTCCCAACATACCTACATCAGGTAAAGAATGCTGTGGGAGCTCAATACCTCCATTACCTAATGTGTGTTCTTGTGGAGGCCAAATTATTTAGCACACTATCCCCATGCAATGGCAGAACTAACCTTTTCTAGCCTACATATCATGCACGTCTGATAATATCAAACAAAAGGCAGTATGACAGTAGCCTGTCCCTAGATGATGAAGTTACTCACACTTTTAGGTCAGAAAAGCATTTAGATTAATGATTACAAATGTTGCAAAATAATAACTCAATACCTCTCAAATTCACATTACACATTTCTGACACCACACATTTGAATAAACTGCACCTTTATTGTTAACAATTAAATACCTAGACTAAAACTAAATATCCAATGTTACATTACTAACCTAACCTACACTAATCTACCTAACTCTATTTCTCCTTAATACTATCCTAAAATTCCTTATCTTAACCTATGCATTTAACAACACATATTAAATATCAACCCCCCTTAAGGCACATGTGGAGACAGGACATAGACAACTAAATCTAAACATACACTACCTAAACATATATGCTAAATAAACACACACACACATATATATATATATATAATGTTCTCTTAATTTTCTTTTAATTTCAACAAATATAAAAACATTAAGCACCCCACCCAAAGGAAAAGGACTTAACCCAAATCACTAAGGACAATTCGAAACTACTGTAAACCATTGACTACACCTATCACTAACCTAAACCTACTCTAAACCTACCATTAACACTACAATATACTACATAGAAAAAGAGTCAAGTAAAAAAAAGGATTAGGGAGACTGTAAAAGAGTACAACACAGTCCCAGAAAGGGAGCCCCAGGGCATCCTTAATGTCCTGCAGGTGTGTGACCACTTCAGCGATTTGCCATTTATTGCTCTATGGATGCATCCCTGACATGTAGGTCCAACAAAAGCAGCCAGTCATCTATGCAGAAAGCAGTAACCTGTCTCTGTGTGGCAGGTGGGGCTGGTGCAGACGGCTGGGCAGCTGCAGATGGTGGGGCAGGTGGTACCAATGCAGCGTCTTGGCCAGCTGGCAAAGCTGCGGTAGGTGGAGCAGGTGGGGCACGTACAGCATGTTGTACACCTGCTGATGTTGTGGCATGTGGGGTCAGCTGTTGCGCACCAGATGTGCTTGCCAGGTTGTGTCTGTCCCTCTGGTGCCTGGAAGTGGCAGACACCACACCACTTTGTGTGGCTGCTTTTGTGGCACCCAGGGTAAATGCCTTTCAACGCCCTGCCACCGTCTCCTCATGATACCTCCTTTCCATAGCATGGTAGCCATTGGCTACTCAGTGAATGTGCTTGTACCTGTCCTTTTGCAGTTTAAAAAGCTTGGCAGCCTCAGGTGACATGTTGTCTGTAATGAAATACACACATGACAAGATGTGAGAAACAAGACAAAGAACAAGGTCTAGCAAGTATTTTTAACACTCAAGTTTGCAACAGGAAGTTAACAGTCTAATAAACTGTATGCAGCATTAAGCTAGTTATAGCAGGTCACATGTGAAGCAAAATTCGACTCACAACATGGGATTGATACCTTCATGGTAAACTTTGGTATGGCACATAGCAATGGCAGAGTCCAACAACATCAGTGGAAGGTCATCTAAGTTTAATGTGGGCGTTGACACAAACTCAGATAGAGTCTACCAGGGATTGTACCCAAGGAGACTGAGGGGCTGATTATGATGGTGGACGGGCTCCAGTCCGTCCGCCATCGTCTCGAGGAGTAGGGCCGGCCGCCTACAAGGCAGGGGACCCACAGGGGGTATTAGGATGCGATTGCCACCGTGGCAGTTGCACTTGCCATACTTTGCATTGCCGCGGGTGCTGCTGGCTGCAGCACCCCCGCAATGTAAAAAAGGCACTGTTTACATTTCCCTGCACTACGTGGCAGGCACCATGTGGTGCCTGTCAAATGGTGCAGGGCCCCCAACCTCCAAATAAAAGTGCCCGGGGTGAAGGAGGGCCCACTATGGGCTCCCAGTGTCCATCCCTGCCAGCCTTTCCATGGCGGGTGAAGCGCCATGGAAAGGCTGGCAGGGATGGACCATCGTAATCCCAACGGCAGTGCCTGGTAGGCACCGCCACCATTTATGGGATTGGGAGGCCTCTACAGCACTGGCGGGCTTAAGGAGCCTGTAGGATGCATGGCGGTTGGAGTTTCTGACCGCCACGGTACAGCCCGCCATTATAATATGGCGGGCTGAGAATGGCCTCACGATGGCGGTGAACCCACCACCAACAGCCTGTCGGTGGCGGGTTCACCGCCATCGTAATCAGCCCCTGAGTCACAGGCCCATTGCAGACCCAGGGCATGACATTTACCGAAACTCATAGGATGAACTGGTTGTAATAGGGGCATACTACTAAGCACCAAAGTGTTACTCATATACAACAGTTACCCATCTCTAGTCCTCCATGCACTACATAGTTGGATGTGTCTCCACAGCTACACATCCAGGATTCATGCTATATACATCTATTTGAAGCATGTGAGTACTTGTATGGAAAAAGGCAGCTAGTTGTACCACATTAAGCCCTAATTTAGCACATTGGAAGTTAGACAGCGAACAATGGTGGAAAGTGTGTTTGGGCACATCACAATGCACAAATCTTGTAGTTTTTGTTCCAGCCAGTTGTAGGTCTGATCCCATCTTGCGTAAGATATCCGCTCATTGTAAGAATAAGTGTCCCTACAAGTGTAGCTGCAATGCTCTGATCCTCAGGGACTGCCACATCATGCCAGTGTGTACATGGAGTCTCCGTCCGGTGATACACATCACCAAGATCCCTATAACATATTTTTGCCTGTATGTAGACTGTGAAACACAGATGCAGAAGTAACATAGACATTTTGCACATATGGACAGGGTGAAAGGGCTACAGGAACTTCACGAGATTTGCATACTCCCAAAGTCACAGCAGCCTACACCATGTGGAGTATATCATCTCTAGACATGCAATGTGTACTAATGCTGCCATGTACACATGCTACTCTACCAAGAAGGTATATTCCCTTAGGGAGAAGCAAAAAAAGCTGCAGGTGACTTCACAACACTTCGCCCATTGCAGCTACATGGTGTAACAACTTACATAGTATTAAGATCTGTAGAAGCACCATCAGGTCACAGCATCAACTGCCAATTAGAAGGATGGATTCAATGAGTACCATAGTACTGTAGACCGGTAAACAGAAATGTATGGGAACATCCTTTGAGAAGACTGGTGTAGCGCGGTGTCATGTCAACTTAGCTGACAAACTGCTCCAACATGTGAAACATGCATGGAAGCAATGAATATGCTACATTAAGGGTCACCCCTGCAGTATTAAAAAAGAACAGTGCCATCTTTTGCTGCCTGAGACACACAGATGATGGACGGAATGCAGAGCAATACAAACATTTTCCCCCCAGTCAATAGATCTGGGTTAAATCCATCATTCTTTTGCTCACCATGCCGCCCTGGTTTAGACCGAGCCATATGCAAATCAGTCTTGACCCTGTGCCTCATGGGAACAGTCCAGACCAAACTGCTAAGCCAGGTCCTCCCTGGACCGGAAACAAGCATCCTGGGACCGGTTTCGGGGCATCACCCCTCATCAGCCAGGCTATCTTGAATCCAGTGGTACAGTGAGCCCAGGACCCACTTCTGGGCATACCCCGCGCATTTAGGGCGAGAAAGCAAAAGGCACACAGATGATGGACAGTATGCAGAGCAAATCAAACATTCTCCCCCAGTCAATAGATGTGGGTTAAATCCATCGTTCTTTTGCTCACCATGCTACCCCAGTTTAGACCCAGTCATATGCAAATCAGTCTTGACCCTGTGCCTCATGGGAACAGTCCAGACCGAACTGCCAAGCCAGGTCCTCCCTGGACCGGAAACAAGCATTCTGGGACCGGTTTCGGGGCATCACCCCTCATCAGCCAGGCGAGCTTGAATCCAGTGGCACAGTGAGCCTGGGACCCACGTCTGGGCATACTCGGCGTACTTAGGGCGAGAAAGCAAAAGACACACAGATGATGGACTTGTGTTTGCTTTGTTCACCCTAAGTTGGCAGGGTATGCCCAGACGTGTGTCCCTTGCTCACTTTGCCACTGGATTCGAGCAAGCCTGGCTGATGAGGGGTGTTATTCTGAAACCGGTCCGAGGATGCTTGTTTCTGGTCCAGGGAAGACCTGGCTTGGCAGTTCAGGCTGGACTGTTACCATGAGGCACAGGGTCAAGACTGATTTGCATATAGCTGGGTCTGAACTGGGTGGCGAACTGAGCTAAAGAATGATGATGGATTCAACTCAGATCTGCGACTGGGGGTGAGTTTCTGAAAAGTTTCAGCGCTCCGTCCATCATCTCCTTGTGTTTGCTTTGTTTGCCCTAAGTTGGCAGGTTATGCCCAGACGTGGGACCCTTGCTCACTTTGCCACCGGATTCAAGCTAGCCTGGCTTATGAGGGGTGTTACCCCGAAATCGGTTCCAGGATGCTTGTTTCTGGTCCAGGGAAGACCTGGCTTGGCAGTTCGGGCTGGGCTGTTCCCATGAGGCACAGGGTCAAGACTGATTTGCATATAGCTGGGTCTGAACTGGGGTGGTGAAATGAGCTAAAGAATGATGATGGATTCAACCCAGATATGTGACTAGGGGTGAGTGTCTGAAAAGTTACAGCGATCCGTCCATCATCTTCTTGTGTTATCTTTTGCTGCCTAGCACCAATGCAGGCACCCTTGCACAATGGTGCAAGAGTGCTGCATTGTCTCTAGGCAGGTAATCTTGTGCCCGCACAGGGTGAAACTCAGGACAGAGCCATATTGTTGTAAAGCAGTGAAGCCCTGCGTTTCAAAAGTTCTGGCGCGTGGAGCTAAGCAAAGAAGGCTAACACTGTTCTCTGTCACTTCATTGTAAATATGCCCCTACATCTTTTCATGATGATGCCTCATCGTGGGAGAGGTGATATACATGTCATGCACACCCAGAGTGGGATCAACAACATACCGGACCAGTCATCACAAACGCTCATTATTGATAAGCAACATACATGGACTAATGCACTCACCAGTGGCATGGGGGTCCCTGAAGGCATCAACGTCCCCTTGGGTGAATAACAGACATCCAGCTGTGACACAAGAAATAGGAGTATTGATCTGTCATCACGTGGTACGTGTCATGTTCAGTATTTAAGTCATCTACATACAAAATCCATGAAATTTCAACCATGTGTTGGTTCATGTTACCTAGATGAAGGGTTGTGAAATGACTGACTAACACACAACACATGCTAAATGCAGGATTATGGAGTATGAGACAATCTTGCAACAATAGGTGACCACAATTTGAGAATGGCTGTCACATTAAATCTTGCTTACCCACCTATTAACAGCTGAGTGTTAGAAAAAACCAAACCTACATCACTTGTGTGTCATAGACTGCAAGGTCTTGTATTTTTCCATCTCACAAGCACATCAGACTCTGATTCTTCAGTCTACCATTGTCCTAGCATACTTGGATATCTGTTAACAATTTCCACATACCAACGCTGATAGTGTTTTTTTGTGTGCCCTGCTGGTGATGCTCCATGAAAATATTTTTAAATGTGACGCACAGCAAAATAGTGTGGCTTGTGAAAACTTGTCAAAATGGCCCTTACCACTACAGTGCACTAAACCATAGGGGCAAGATCCATTGGTGGGTATAGAAACAAAATAGCCATATTTTGTGACCCAAAATCTGGTCATCAAGTCTGTGCCTAAATCAGTTCAAACAACTCCAAGTAGTAGTTGTTAAAAAGAACTAGCAAGTTCAAACATTCACAAATCAACATGTCATCTGCTCAACATATGCATACATAAATCGGCAGCAAACATATTGGCATTATTTTGCATTGTGCTAGACATTTTGTGCAGGGAGGTGTACCTTCCTGCACATTACAATTCGTCACTACATGATGATTATCAAAATCTATGTGCAACGTTACATTTTGTTTATGTGCAGAAATAGATCCCTACCTGCTCATTAACAATATTTCCCTACAGCACAGCCACCCTTGCACAATGGTGCAAGAGTGTCTGCGTTGATGCTAGGCAGGGAAAATTTGCCCAAACACTATGTGAACATTCTGTTTCCAATATTACACTTTGACATAGTATACAGTTGTTTCCATGGAACACACAGTGTGATAGCAGTCAAGATTTGTCATTTACTTACCACCTTGCCTGTCAACGAGGATCCCCAGGTTGTCTAATAGTTCTCCCTCACGGCCAACGCAATCCTGCCATCTGTGTTTGAGCTGGTGGACAGTCCTGTCCACTCCAAAGATCCTCCACATGTGGTGGCAAATGCGGTCCCACCTCAATTTCCTGACCTTGACGTCGTACCCCTGTAGTACCCATCCCCCACTCTCAATCATTCTAGGGAGGTAAAAGTTGATCAGCCAGAGACTTCCTCCAACATCCTCCCATCCCTACCTCCACCCATCATCTTCCCCAACACTACTAAACCCACTAGAAAAATAAAAACCCAATTAAATTAACATGAACTTTAAATAACCAAACAATATACCCCTTAGACAAACACCCAAAAAAACAAGATACAAAACACAAACAACATATAATGATAGCGACACAGGGCTTCACAGGGACAGTAGGGACAGCACACTAGACAACAAAAGCACTCTTTCACAACACAGTATCACCAAACTCCTCAAAAGCCAACCACACACCTCAAAAGACAACAACAGTGTGATTAAAAGTGAAAGTGTACAACACTAATCCAGGAAACAGAATGCAAGCTGACATCACTTCTTGTGCGTTTGCGGCCCGTTTTGTGAGTTTGAGTGAATTTTTTTTCCCCACGTTAGACGTTTGGCTGGACTTTTCCATTGTCAACGCGGGTACTTTGCGAGTGTGTTGTATAGCGGGTAATGAAAAATTAACGCTTACATGATATGTGGAAAAAAATTGCCACTGAGTAGTAGATGATCTGCACGAGTACCATATTTCACGCAATTGCATGCCTAGTAACACTCTACGGCTATTGCATGTCACCTGTGTTCTGTATGTGACTTTAATTTATCAGATGTGTTTTGTTGAACGGAGATATAGGCTGTCAACATGCACAGCTTCACACATTAATGCAGAGCCATGATTAACAATGTTGGATTGGCAATGCATGCATTAGTCGGAGTCATACTGGTTTCCATGGGTTGTATGTGTGTCCATATAAGAGGCAGTTACATACCCCATTGCAGTAAGGTGTGTACTACTGTCATGGGGTTGAGACACACAATAATTCGTACAACAAGCATTTACTACTTGTGATGATGATTTTTATGAATGCATACAATGCTAATTTTGTCAACTGAATTTCATTGTAGTATTTGCTGAGGTGGAGTAAATTACATGACCATATACAAAGGTGTGTGCAAGGTAAACAGCCATTTCAACGCGGCTTTTACACTGCATACCTTTCAAAGTGCGTGTTCGCGAGATAATTCCCCCCGAGCATGCAAACAGCGTTTGCGAACAGGAAAAAAGCATTGCGAACGGGCGGAACAAGCAATTCCGCGTGTTCGCGGAACTTTTGCGTGCTCGCGGAGATTTTTTGCCGTTTCGCGGAGCTTTGCGTAGCGCGACTACGCAAATTCCGCCCACCCCTAGCTGATGACACCAATCAAAATTACACACACCCAGGCACATAGAAACTACAATGGGGCACTGGGCCACACAAGGGCCATAGTTGAAAGGACCTTTGGAGTGCTAAAAATCCAGGTTTAGGTGCCTGGACATTTCAGGTGGGAGGCTCCTGTATACCTCACCCTTGGTATGCAAAATGATACTTGTATGTTGCATACTAAACAAGATTGGTGTCAGGACTGATACACCTCTGCCTGATAACATAGAAGAGATGAAAAATCCTGATGACGGGGTGGATGAAGAAGAGGATCAGAGTCAACCTTCTACTTCTGCAGCAGCAAATTTGAGGAGGGATGCAATAATCAATAATTTTTTCACGTCACCTCAAATTTTGTTTTCACGTATAACTCTGCACCAATAAACAATCACTTGAATAATATCTTGTATACTTGGTTTTTGTAATTAGAAGGTTAACATTCTGGAAAACTGAATCAGTCCAACTAATAGTGTCACACAGAGCGATGACCTAGAAGAGTATATAAATCCAGAATTTGTAAAGCGCGAACTAATCAACCTTAAGGGTCTCAAGGCGCTGGGGGCTGTCGGGGAGATTACCCAAGCTACTGCCCAGAGTCACATGGTGCTGGGCTGAGCTGCCACCAGCGATCAAACCGTGAGCCCCATGCTCTGGAGTCAGCCGCCCTGGCCGCTGCACCACACCTATGATACTAAATAAACCATAACCTGGAATGATAAAATGTTTTGTGCACCTGAACTTCAGAATGCAGATGGGCCATCAATGTGAAATACAAGGTGCTTGCTGTGTTGTGCTCTAGGCACCATCAGGTCCATCTTCACATGAGAGTTTAGGAGACAAGTCAATCTGCATATGGTGCATAGATGTAGCTGGGGCTAGACTGCTCAAAACAATTCCAAAGTTTTGTAAAACAATCTTTGTGTACTGTGTCACACTAGAAATAGGTTTGCTGACAAAAGTCACAAATATGCATGACAATGGTGAGCAGGATCAACTTGAAGGTGGGGAGGCTGAAGATTTAAACGTCACTCTCACACTAACCTATTCCAGCGCGTCTCACACCAACGCACCAATCAGGAAACTCTTCGTTTTTCCCCAACTGGCCAATACCAGCGCGGTTCTTGTTGACGTCAGCTCTACTCCTGCTCCTGCTGACCCCTCCTTACAAAAATTATCGGCACTTTTCTTAACTTGTCTTTTTCGACTACATTTATTAGTTACAACGTAAAACACATTTTCATTGTCTGTTTCTCTAAACAAAAGGGATAGTTTATTCTTTCTTACAAGAATATTGTTTTGTTCGATAAGTGTAGCACTTCCTCTACCTTACCCTTCTCTCAAGCAAGAGGTAAACCCGTTTCTCTGGGGATAAAACACATGTGGAGACTAATCTGCTCCTGAGAATTAAGGCAAAAGTTTCACAAGAAAACCTGTTGCTATTTCATTCAAACATTATTCATACTTGAAATTTCCCTAACATAACACAGTCCTGTGTTATCACCAAATTTGAAATCAGACAACGCACAATTCCGTGTGACTTCTCTTGCCACACGTGTCCACTTCCTACTTCCCGGAAGCTTCAAAATTTCGACTTACATATAATGTAATACAAACTCAACATAAAGTGTTAGACATAAAAAATCAATAATCAATATTTAATAATCACCAAACTAATCTATAGAAACCATAACTCTGCTACCAAGAAATCTGATCCAGTGCAGCTGATATAAATTTCTCCTTAGGACACCAATCCAGGAAAAACACTTACACAAAACCTGTGTCGGTGGGGCCCATGACACCGCACACATACATTCATTCAATTTCTGGATTAAACGCTAAGGAGAATGAGCTGCTGGACGAGCGTGATACCTTATAAAATGACAGAATTATATCTATACATTATATACATTGACTTCAGATCCTGTCAGTTCTAAACATCAAGGTACTCCGCTATTTTGGTCGATGGACCAACTAGTAGAATCAGTTGATGGTGATTAAGACCAGCTCAATCACAATTAGAACCTTCAACATTTAATAAATCATAATCTTATTTAAAGAACCACAGACTCATTTTAAAGTTAGAATATATTTTTATCTAAATTCTTTTTGCAAATAAGTAAATTTCTTTATTAAGCAAAGCATTTAGAAACATCAATAAAACAATTAGGAAAATTCAGTAAATGAGAAATTATGCATTACCCTCAGCCATGGGACGATGGCAAGAAAAGTTCACCAAAGAAGATGAACCGCAGATCACTGGATATGACGCCCAACTGACTGACTGTCCCGCTAACCTCCTCGGATGCACCTCCTGGGTAGAATTTCCTCAACGATCTCGTTCCTTCCCAATAAAAGTTCAAAGTCCAAAAATGACAGAGTCTCTCTCAGCATCAAGTCGGAAAAATGAAAAAGCAAGTTTTTTTAACAACGTCAGAGCAGACCCTCTTATACCCTATTTTCTGGCTCTCTACACTCAATAGTTGCAATCTTTCGAGGCAAGAATCACGCTAATTGGTCCATTTAGAGGGGTGGTGATGGTCACCTCATCGCCCTCCTTGTTCAATCCGGTTTGGGACAATAAAGCACACAATAAGCCTCATACCCAAAAGTAGTTCAATTTGTTATTATAGTTTGTAACAAATCCGATGGTCACACACTAGTTCATCCCATGTCGTTTGTCTTTATCCATCCGTTGACACAAAAATAAGGGAGAGGGGCCCCTTGAACACCAAAGGAGTAGGGCACCAATGGACCCTAGTCAAAATAAAATCCCCTTAGGGTGACTTAATACATCCACAAACACACACTCTTGCAGCAATCTTATCACCAAAACATAACAACACTACCATCAAAAGCCAAGTGCCTATATTTATAAAAATATTTTATTCAGCCATGCGGTGGGCAGTGAAAGGGTCTGTTGACGGGGGGAACATGGCGGCCGGAAGCTAACGGTCGCGGTCGAGCTCCCCTGGCGTGCATTGTCAGGTCGCTCCGGGAAGCACAGCGAGCACAGCGAGCATCATAATTATGGCATTTTAGTTAAATAAGCAGTGCTGGATCCCCTTGTTTTCGTGGTTTCATGGTTTTTCAGCCTGGAACATACAGAGGAGAAGCACTTACGGTTTGTTTTCTTTTTGTGTGGCGCTTTCTCCCTGCCGGATGGTGTCTGGGGATCAAGGTGGCGCGGCGTCCCTGGAGCTCTCGTTGCTGCGGTTTATTGGCGCGGCACGAGAGTGGAGGCGGCGGACTCCCGGCCTACAGTTCCGGGTCTTCTCCGGCAGAGTAAGCACTTTCGAGTACGCTCCAAAGAGGTTTGGTAAACTGACGCGAGGGAGCGTCTCGGAGAGCGAGTGTGAGGCAGGAGTTTGCTCGCTCTTCCCCTTCAAGCGCGTTATCAGCTCAAGCGAAGGTGAAGGAGGAGGTAAGATTTTGGAATTTTCCCTCAAGGATTTACCGGATTTACCGGATGTTTGGACTGCCTCTAAGGGTTGTAGTAAGGCTAATGTAGTACGGACGCCTGCAAAAGGGACGGCCGGCGCTGGTGCTATTAGTTTAAGTGAAACTGAAGGTGTTTTTTTTTAAACTTTTCCACGAGGACTCACCGGCTGGTTGGTCTGCCTCTAAGTTTTACAGCAAGGCCCATGTAGCACAGAGTTGTGCAGAAGGGTTGGTTGGGACCGTTTTTTCACGGGTGGGCTCCTGGTACTGCATGGAGAACGGTGGGAGTAGTGCCCCCCGTACAGTCCCCCCCAGTGCTACTACGAATCAAACTGCTAAGCCAGCTATCTGTCGCTACACCTTGCGTAATAGGGCTCCTAATCTTGTTTTAGACTCTGTTAAATCCACTTCCATTTCTCCTCGGGTCATAGAAATAAGGGCTACTGCCAGGCAGGGCAAAGTGAGAGCCACCACGGAGAGTACCCCTCCACTGTGTGGTAGGGGGAAAGGGAAAGTCAAGAAAGTCTTGTCTTCTAAACTTAGAATAACTCCATCTTTGAAGACATACTACAAGGTGTTATCTACCACACCGGATAAGGGGCAGAATAAAAAAAACATTATGGCTTTTACTGGTATTCAGGCTGGCCCCCCTCTGCCTAAGGAAAATTTTCAGCCCTCTGTTATGTCTTCTCCCGGGGTGACGAATGAAGTGGACACACTGATGGGACAACAGGTGGCTATCCATTCTTCTGTGGAAGTTTCGAATAGATTTTCGGCTTTGGATAGCCAGGAAATTGTTTTAGGTATTCTTCCAGTTGTGGAGAAGGGGGATGTTTCTGAACCATCGTCGGTCACTTTGTTAACCAGACCGCTTGACTCAACCACAGGTCTACCCCCTAACACGGTGTCGTCCGGATCACTAGCTGATATTCTATTAAGTCTAAAGGAAGACATCGGGAGAAGGTTTTCAATTTCAGAGTCTAACCAAGCTGCAATTCAGGCCTCATGTGAGGTATTGGCACAAAAAACTGAAGAGGTTTCGCAGAGAACGGATGCTCTTGAGTCTGAGATTCCTATAATCAAGGAAGCCTTACATTCTTCTTCAGTTGAGATGGATAAATTAGCCCACCAAAACAGAGAACTGAAAGATGACATAGAGCGCCTTGAAAACCACTCAAGAAAAAACAATTTGAAAATATTAAATGTCCCGGAAGACTTGGAGGGGGAGATATTAAAAGTTTTGTGATTTCACTCTTAAAGGAGACAATTCTTAAAGATTCCCCGGAACTGGACTTGGTTTCAGATATTCAGCGAGTACATCGAGACCCATATAGGAGGAATCTAGAAAAACAAAAGCCAAGGAAAATTTTTGTAAACTTTCTCACATACTCCGTAAAGGACAACATTTTATCGTTGGCTTTGAAAGCAGGTCAGGTTAAGAGTAACTCCTTTTCTAGTTCATTTTCCTTTTCTATTAGGTCTGATGTCTCCCACATTACAGCAACAAAACAGTGGGAGTTAGGCAAAAGAATGGTAATTTTAAATTCATTGGGGTCCAAGACACAATTGAGGTTTCCCGCATCCCTCCGGATTATGTGGAATAACCACATGCATAATCTGCGCCAAATTGAGGAAGTAGACGCCTTAATAGATAAAATAAGGAATGGGAGTGGGGTATAAGTGGAATGGGGTGAGAGTACCCATCTGATTTTTCTTTCTGTATAGTCTGTGTCGCTGGGCTCCCTCGGAGAGACTGGTCTAGTATTAAACTGAATTATTCTGGAATTGTCACGTCCAAGGGTCCTCGCCATAGGGCTTATGCCCAGAGGAGAAGGGGGGGTTCCCCAGGGTAGTGAGGGGTCATTGGGGTCACTGGGGGGGAGGGGAAGAGGGGGTTTGGGGGAGCACGGGTGGGGTTGCAGTGGGAAAAAATATAAAAAATATCCTCAATCTCAGCTGTGTCTTAAGATTTAAGCCATTCTTAGAACGTCTGAATAAAGCCCTGTCTTTAGATAGATGTTGTAAGCCCTAATGAGTACTAAAATTTAATTTATTTAGTGGAATATCAACGGGCTTAGATGTCTACGCAGACAAAGATTAGTCATGAAACTCCTTGAACAATCATCCGCACAGGTTTGTCTTCTACAAGAGACACACCTGAGCTATCTGGAATGTAGGGCCTTTTTTGGTAAATATCACTGGGTTGAGCATTTTTGTTCATCTGAACAGACAGTCCATAACAAGGGGGTGGCGATTTTAATTAGGTTAGGTGCTAGAGGCATTATTAAATCGGTCTTATCAGATCAATCTGGGAGATGGATAATAGCTCAGCTGGAAATTGGGGGGATCGAGCTGACCGTAGTTTCATTCTATGGCCCCAATGTTGATGATCCAGCTTATATTTATAAAATACAGGCCAAATTGATAGGAATCACTACTCCAATGATAATCGGTGGTGATTTTAATGTTCTTCTTAATCCCTTATGGGACAGTTCTAACTATAGTCACTATGTTGGTGCCCCTCGTATTCGTCGGGCAATGATCAATATGATTCATGATCTTGGACTCGCTGACGCATAGAGGGCAAAAAAGGGTGCAGTATCAGGTTTTACCTTTTTCAGTAAGAAATGTGGTCATTCTTCTAGAATTGACTATATTCTTACTGATAGGCTGGGCCTAGAGAATTTGTTAGATATCTCCATTCTTCCAAGTATTCTTTCGGACCATGCCCCCATCTCTTTTTCATACTTAGGGAAAAAGCAAAGTCTTAGTCCTAGATGGACATTTAAAAGGGCAATGCTGTCTAATACTGAGATAATCAGTGCTCTTAAAGCCTCTACAATGGATTATTTTGCAGTCAATATAGGTTCGACTTCTTTAGATTTTGTCTTGGACGCATTTAAAGCGCATCTGCATGGACAGTCTCATAGTTTGATATGCTCTAAGAACAGGGAAGAGGCTCTAGAATTCCAGAATCTGGAAAGGGAGATTTCTAAGTTGGAAGGAGAAAGAACGAGTTGCTCTCAGACTCATCCCGAAAACCTGACACAAGTTCTTAACGATCTTGAACGTCTGCGTCAGGAATATAGGGGGAGGCTGGATCAAAAGGTAAAAGCCCAGTGGTCAGCCTGTAATATGCAAAATTACGAGTATGGTGAAAAGGCGGGCGCCCTTTTGGCTTGGAAAGCGAGGGTGGATCGAGCCAAAAATAACATAAGCGAATTGGTTATCGATGAGAGTGGGGCAACAACTTGTAAACAGGAGGATATGCAAAAGTGCCTACTCTCCTTGTTCTCTGATCTATACAAAGAAGAGATAACACCCAGCCCAGGGAGTATTCAAAAGTGGCTTCAGAATAAGGCACTACCGGTATTATCAGAGGGCAGCCGAATTGCTCTTGATGCCCCCATCTCTGAGAGCGAGATAAAACTTTATATAAATAAGATTAAGAGCAACAAGGCTGCGGGGACTGACGCCCTCCCTGGGGAGATTTATAAAATCCTCCAGGATGAGCTAGCTCCTAGATTGTGTGAATTATTTAATTACATCTACAGTTCGGAAGGTAGAGTCCCTAAATCCTGGAAGGGGGCTACGATTGTGCTTATTTTGAAGCCAGGGAAAGATCCCCTTAAAGCCGATTCATATAGACCAATCTCCCTGCTTAATGCTGATTATAAGATCTTTATGAGTATTTTAGCGGGGAGATTGGTCAAGATAGCTCCGCAGTTGATAAATATGGACCAAAAGGGCTTTATTCCAGGGAGGTTTATTCAGGATCAAACGCTGCAATTAATAGGCAGTATAGATCTAGCGGTGGCGCGGTCGGAGCCCTTGGCAGTGGCAGCATTTGACACAGCCAAGGCATTCAACCGGGTCTGTTGGGTTTTCCTTTGGGAAACCCTAAAGATAATGGGATTTGGTTCGACCTTTATACAGACCCTGATCAGATGCTACGAGGGCGCCTCTGCAGTTATCCTGTTAAATGGTATGCTAACTTCAAGCTTTAATATAACAAGGGGAACAAGGCAGGGCTGTCCCATCTCGCCCTTATTGTTTGACATTTACATCGAGCCTCTCGCTCAAGCCCTAAGATTGGATGATTTAATCACTCCTTTTCAAGTCCATCATTACAGCAGTAAGTTAGCTCTATATGCGGACGATTTGCTGGTATATACCAACAACCCAGCGGAGGTACTCCCAAGGGTGGAAGCCCTCTTGGAGGAATTTGGCCTGTATTCAGGGTACCTTGTTAATTCCTCTAAGACAGAGGTAATGTGCTGGAACATCAACAATTGGGCCGGTAGGATGAGCAAGGAATTTAGATACCTAGGGATAATCATAGTTAAAGACCTAGATGATATTCCCCAGATTAATCTGAGGAAGGTATCTAAAGAAATCGACCACCTTTTTGCAAGATGGCAGAATTTGCCTCTGACTATCTATGGCCGGGTCAATCTTGTAAAGATGGTTGTTCTGCCAAAGTTGACATATTTGTTTAGCACCATCCCCCTTGATTTTCCCAGTAAGGCTGTGAGTAAAATCCGAGGCAAATTAGGAAGCTTTATCTGGTCTAATAAAAGTGCTAGGCTATCCTGGAAGAAGTTAAGACGTAAGCTTCTGAAGGGCGGTTTAGCTCTCCCGGATTTGCTTTGGTATTCTTTCGCTTTTCAGTTTAAAAATATACGGGCATTGCTTACTATTACCGCCGATACTAATTGGGGGAAGATTCTGAGCGAGATGGTTACTTTTGAAGGGGGAGGATTGGGCTTCCTATATAAGTTTGGGGCTCCAAGGTTTTTTAAAAAGGTCCGTCTGAAAGTTTTAAGGACAGCACTTAAAGTGTGGTACGGGGTTAGAAGGAAATTGGGGATTGGCTATTATTCTGATTTTGCTCCCATTTGGGATTCTCCTGGGTTACCTACATGGTTGGAAGATAGCCTTGCGTTGCCTATTAAAAAGGCTGGCATTGCGATCTGGTCCGATCTTATTTCATTAGACGGAGTTTACCCATGGGAGGTTTTAAGATCAAAAATAGGAAGCTCCTTTTCAAAATTTAAATATTTACAACTGTCCTCCTGGTATACAGCCGAGAAAGAGTATATAGGTGGAAATTGGGAAATTGAGCATCGTCTTCAAAATCCAAAACCCATAAAGAAGGAGGTCGGGTACTGGTATAAGAATCTATTGGACGCCGACGTTGCAGACCTCCCTCCACATTATTCTGTTTGGAATTTATCAGTCTTGGATGGTATAGCTGTTGATTTGTATGGTCTATCTCTTCAAATACTATATAAGTATGTTAAGCCAGCATCCCTCAAAAAGAATCACTTTTATGTCATCAACAGACTATATTATACCCCCATGAAAATAGTAAGATTTGCCCCTCTCTCTTCCTCGAAATGCCCAAGATGTGACTTCACCGCGGCGGATGATATTCACATATTCTTTGAATGTGCTATCTTAAGACTTAAGAGGATTCTGGAAGAACGTGGAGTGTGCTCTTGGAGCAATTTTTAAAGTTAAGTTTAATTTGAATCTTGCACTAGTCATATTCGGTATAGATAATGTTCTGACAAATTTGTTGTTGGCAACTCAAAAAGGCCTGTTACTCTACTTGATCCTTATTGCCCGGAGGGAGATCTGTAAACTGTGGAAAGATTCCAGGCCTCCTTTGTATGAGAACTGGCTGAGTGCTGCATTTGGTATGGCTCGTTTGTACCAGGAACACTTGAATGATAATAATTTGGGCATTGCTACTATCATGGGGTAATGAAATGAGGTTAGTTCAATGCCCCTTGGTCCAATGATTACACCAAGCTTTATACAAAGAAGCTGGCCTGGTTAGGCCTACAGCCAATGCAGTAGCAGAAGCCCGGGGTACCCAGGTCGGAAGGTTGCCTTTTGCTCGTTTTTGCAGACGCTATATGGTGAGATGAGGACAAAAAAAAAAATATATATATATATATATTTTATTCAATTTATCTGGACACTATATCAAAGAAGTATATATGTGCAATATCATATACATTCAAAATTTATTAAAAACATGAAATAAAACAGAATAAAACATATATAACATAAGAAAAGATTGAAGGGAGAATCAGCAAGAAAGATAGTTTCTAATCATCAATAAAGGCTAATACATTAGATCAAGATCATTTGTTCGATGTATATTTCATATATAGAACATCTTAACGACAACCAAAACAAATGTCCACACAATCTACAGTACGCCTTTCCAAAATTGCGTCGACGCGTTTCGGTGGGTATTGTTGCTTAAAACACCACCTTCCTCAGGACGAAAATTAATATCTCCCATACGAAAGTATGAATCTATACACAATCACAAAAACAAAGACAAAATACATTTAAAATACATGTTAAAAGAGTTAAAAAAATATATAACAGTTAGCCTATGATGGATGTGCAAAAGAACAATACTCATACTCTGGTGATACCAACACAACAGCCTCACTCAAAACACTCATTCAGCGCACAGAAAGAATATCTATAAAAGTATCTATCGATAAATGAGAGAGGGAAAATGGGAAAATCTTTCTCCTAAGAACCCAGGGTACAGAAAAATACACCAACCCTTAGTCCACCCTCGTTCATAGGCATTCTGAATATTCTATGAACAATACACTAGACTTTCCTAAATCCATATGTGATTCCCATAATTACCTGTCGAGAGATCAGGGACCACACCCAATTTTGGTTACAATCAAATTTCTTCGTAGACCAATATGAGGATTAATTAATCTCCCATTTAGGCTTCACTCTTGAGTGTCAAATGCTCTGTAATAGTAAAAACCTTTATCAATGAAACAACCCCTAATTGTGTTTCTAGTTATTCATAAAAATGATCCTCATCATTACCTATCAACTGTCTGCTTTACACTCCTCAGAGATATCGTTGATGGAGAAGACAATTCTATGCCTCTGTGAATTCGTTGAAAGAGAAGACAATTCTATGCCTCTGTGAAAAAAGAGCATAGCAAGGCATAAAGCTCTATTCGAGTCTCTAACCCCAGTGGTAGATTACCCCATACATCCTATCCTTTTAGTAATTCTTAATACCTTATTGTGCCTATTTTCGATGTGGGCACTTCAATCCCGAATATTCAATTATATTAAAACCGTCATAACCTTCGCTGTATGTTGTTATTCCAGGAAGAAATTTATCCTCTATCAGTTTTCAGGAATCTAAAATGCATAATATCATATGTGTCACTGTTACCAGAGCAAAACACAATTCTCTTTTATCAAAGCAATTCACATCTAACCCGTCCTACATCAGATATACGGAACATAGAATTCCGACTGTGCAGCAAAAAATAATTAATTAATAAAACTAATTAAAAAAACCTTCTCGAAATTATCGTCTTACTCATTGACCCGCTTTACATACCAGCTACACAAAAATTACCTCTTCTTCTTGGGTAAAATTAGTTATCAAACCCTATTCTCATTTCGTCAAATAGAAACAGGCCACTCAGTGCTAGTGAATCAAAGACGGCTTCACTTCTGCCCGTATTAAAGGGAAAGGCCCGCACAGCCCAGTTTTTCCACAGACCCAGACTTTACTCATTATACTAGGTACCACACACTATCTCTACAACCTACTACACCCACCTAAGTGTAGAACATAGCGCCAAACCTCTAGTCTCTACCGTCACAACCAAACTATCTTCTTACCTTATCCCGATCAATTATGCCGAGTACGGGGTCAGCACGCCTCCGTAAAAGAGATAAATTCAATGCATGTAAGAGCCCGGTTTATAAACTGTTGCTACTACAGCCATGTGACAGATTCCAGCGAATCGAAATTAGGCTGGGCGTATCCTTAACGTCAAACTCAGAACAACTAAAAACAGCTACAAACACGGCGGCCATCACAGTCTACCAACTTACCCACATCTCTACCGGGTCAAACGATCTGCGTCAATTCAAATCATACTATCAAAAAGATAGAGAAACACATTATTTATATCATAAGTCTTGCTAATGCGGACATAATTATACACATATATGTCTATTTTTAGAAGAAAGCATGAACTATCGATTCTCTCATCTTTCTTCTATATCGGCGGCCATCTTAGCCATAGCTCTTAAAATCAACCCAACTGTTGGTCTTTAACAAGGAAGTAATATAATCTCCTCTTGTCTGCATTCTGCATCTTACTTCCCTGTAATTAACCACTAGCGGATTCAATTGACCCATCGAATCCACTACTCCTATACATTTTTATTCTCCTTTTTTCTTTCTTAAGAGAAAACCCTATCAAACTTAGTATACGATTATCAGGTTATCAAAAAACCTTTAACATCACAATATCGTATTACCTAATGGCTCAATATGCCTAACCCCTACAAAATTAATCTAAGGGCTAATCACAAAGCTAAGACATATCGTCTTCTTGGGTGTACTTAGTTAGGTGATGAACTGTTTTTATTGGATTAGTCTTAGCTTTGTGATTAGCCCTTAGATTAATTTTGTAGGGGTTAGGCATATTGAGCCATTAGGTAATACGATATTGTGATGTTAAAGGTTTTTTGATAACCTGATAATCGTATACTAAGTTTGATAGGGTTTTCTCTTAAGAAAAAAAAAGGAGAATAAAAATGTATAGGACTAGTGGATTTGATGGGTCAATTGGATCCGCTAGTGGTTAATTACAGGGAAGTAAGATGCAGAATGCAGACAAGAGGAGATTATATTACTTCCTTGTTAAAGACCAACAGTTGGGTTGATTTTAAGAGCTATGGCTAAGATGGCCGCCGTTATAGAAGAAAGATGAGAGAATCGATAGTTGATGCTTTCTTCTAAAAATAGACATATATGTGTATAATTATGTCCACATTAGCAAGACTTATGATATAAATAATGTGTTTCTCTATCTTTTTGATAGTATGATTTGAATTGACTCTGGATCGTTTGACCCGGTAGAGATGTGGGTAAGTTGGTAGACTGTGATGGCCGCCGTGTTTGTAGCTGTTTTTAGTTGTTCTGAGTTTGACGTTAAGGATACGCCCAGCCTAATTTCGATTCGCAGGAATCTGTCACATGGCTGTAGTAGCAACAGTTTATAAACCGGGCTCTTACATGCATTGAATTTATCTCTTTTACGGAGGCGTGCTGACCCCGTACTCGGCGTAATTGATCGGGATAAGGTAAGAAGATAGTTTGGTTGTGACGGTAGAGACTAGAGGTTTGGCGCTATGTTCTACACTTAGGTGGGTGTAGTAGGTTGTAGAGATAGTGTCTGGTACCTAGTATAATGAGTAAAGTCTGGGTCTGTGGAAAAACTGGGCTGTGCGGGGCTTTCCCTTTACTACGGGCAGAAGTGAAGCCGTCTTTGATTCACTAGCACTGAGTGGTCTGTTTCTATTTGACGAAATGAGAATAGGGTTTGATAAATAATTTTACCCAAGAAGAAGAGGTAATTTTTGTGTAGCTGGTATGTAAAGCGGGTCAATGAGTAAGACGATAATTTCGAGTAGGTTTTTTTAATTAGTTTTTTTAATTAATTAGTTTTTGCTGCACAGTCGGAATTCTATGTTCCGTATATCTGATGTAGGACGGAGTTAGACGTGAATTGCTTTGATAAAAGAGAATTGTGTTTTGCTCTGATAACAGTGACACATATGATATTATGCATTTTAGATTCCTGAAAACTGATAGAGGATAAATTACTTCCTGGAATAACAACATACAGCGAAGGTTATGACGGTTTTAATATAATTGAATATTCGGGATTGAAGTGCCCACATCGAAAATAGGCACAATAAGGTAATAAGAATTACTAAAAGGATAGGATGTATGGGGTAATCTACCACTGGGGCTAGAGACTCGAATAGAGCTTTATGCCTTGCTATGCTCTTTTTTCACAGAGGCATAGAATTGTCTTCTCTTTCAACGAATTCACAGAGGCATAGAATTGTCTTCTCCATCAACAATATCTCTGAGGAGTGTAAAGCAGACAGTTGATAGGTAATGATGAGGATAATTTTTATGAATAACTAGAAACACAATTAGGGGTTGTTTCATTGATAAAGGTTTTTACTATTACAGAGCATTTGACACTCAAGAGTGAAGCCTAGATTGGAGATTAATTAATCCTCATATTGGTCTACGAAGAAATTTGATTGCAACCAAAATTGGGTGTGGTCCCTGATCTCTCGACAGGTAATTATGGGAATCACATATGGATTTAAGAAAGTCTAGTGTATTGTTCATAGAATATTCAGAATGCCTATGAACGAGAGTGGACTAAGGATTGGTGTATTTTTCTGTACCCTGGGTTCTTAGGAGAAAGATTTTCCCATTTTCCCTCTCTCATTTATCGATAGATACTTTTATAGATATTCTTTCTGTGTGCTGAATGAGTGTTTTGAGTAAGGCTGTTGTGTTGGTATCACCAGAATATGAGTATTGTTCTTTTGCACATCCATCATAGGCTAACTGTTATATATTTTTTAACTCTTTTAATATGTATTTTTCAAATGTATTTTGTCTTTGTTTTTGTGATTGTGTATAGATTCATACTTTCGTATGGGAGATATTAATTTTCGTCCTGAGGAAAGTGGTGTTTTAAGCAACAATACCCACCGAAACGCGTCAACGCAATTTTGGAAAGGCGTACTGTATATTGTGTGGACATTTGTTTTGGTTGTCGTTAAGATGTTCTATATATGAAATATACATCGAACAAATGATCTTGATCTAATGTATTAGCCTTTATTGATGATTAGAAACTATCTTTCTTGCTGATTCTCCCTTCAATCTTTTCTTATGTTATATATATTTTATTCTGTTTTATTTCATGTTTTTATAAATTTTGAATGTATATGATATTGCACATAAATACTTCTTTGATATAGTGTCCAGATAAATTGAATAAAATATTTTTATAAATATAGGCACTTGGCTTTTGATGGTAGTGTTGTTATGTTTTGATTATTTATCCATCCATTCCCAGGCATTCTATGCTGAACTTTTGGCAGACTCCTAGTGGCAGGTCAAACTGTCCTTGACATCTCAAACTCCGGGCACAGGCCGCTTACACGTGACTGGAACTTCTTACTGCCCATGCGCAGGGATCATTTTTGTCCGGCGCACGCATCTCATCCTTTCCGGCGGCCATTTTGGAAGCATGGCCTAGCAGGCCCGAACAGAACTATTGTAGGAACAAACACAACAGTAATTAAAACATGGAAAATAAGCCTTTCTGTTTATCACCCGCTATTCTAAAAACCCGTGTTAGGTATTACCTAACAGAAGCGACATTTAAAGCCATTTTACTTACCACCTGCATTCTTTGCCACGGTACAACTTATTATGCAACACAAATCATGCAATTTTACACTATTTACTACTTAAGTCATAATTTTTGTTAGTTAGCTTCACATTTGTAAATAAATTGGGGGCATATTAGCAAGGAATAGCGATATTTATCGCTAAACGCGCTTAGCGCGAATCCTGTTAACGCCGCCTATCGCTGGAAAATATCGCTGAGATAACACCCTATTAGTAAGGTTTATCTCCATAGCAATAATATTTCCAGCGATAGCGGCAAAATGCGAGAATATCGCTGGAAAACCAGCGATATTCTTGCATTAACGCTAAGGTGGATTCAGCATTAGAATCCACCTCCTATACCTCAAACAGGTAAGTCATAGTCAGTAGCAGGTGTTAAAATCTAGCGATAAACGCGCTTAGCGCGATTTATTTTATCGCCTCGCCTGCCTTGATAATAGGGGTTAGTGGTGTTAGCGACTGTTTACAGTCGCTTTTAGTGGGGAACGCCTACCTTGCATGTCATTAGCGATAAATATCGCTGACATGCAAGCGATGTAATTCCCGGCCTCTAACGCCTGAAAGCTGTCGCTAACGCCTGTTAGCGACAGCTTGCTAATAGGGCGTTAGAAATATCGCCGATTTAGCGGCAAAAAGTGCCGCTAAATCGGCGATAAAGCCCTTGATAATATGCCCCTTCGTTTTTTCATGCATTTAGCAGATTGCCCGCGTGTAATGTTTAAATAAAAGTGTATTTGTGGGTTAGTTCATGCATTTTTCAAACGGTTAGTACCATTAAAGTTATGAGGTCATTAATTTCCAAGGGGTACAAATTATTTTGTTTCCCCTGCTCCATCACTACGCAACCCAGTAGCGGTTGGTGGTGGGAGTGCCGCCGGGCGCTGACGTGGGGCAGGGTGGGGGGTAGTAAACTACGGATTACGGGCGATTACAGGTAAGTACACATATAAATAAATAAAACGAATTTCGTTTCTCGCGCTGCATCGCCAAATGTGATGCAGCGCGAGAAACGAAATTCGTTTTATTTATTTATATGTGTACTTACCTGTAATCGCCCGTAATCCGTAGTTTACTACCCCCCACCCTGCCCCTCCCCCGCCCCACGTCAGCGCCCGGCGGCACTCCCACCACCGACCGCTACTGACGCAACCTCCACGTTTGCACCTCAAGACACATGCTTTTCCAGCTGCTCCTTGGTTGGCTATAAATAGCGAGTCAAGTGTGCCTCAATGCTTGGCTTTGTTTGCTGTACCTGTTTCCAGCGTTGGATCCTGCAGCTAGCCGTTTCATCAGTACTTCAAGCTGATGTCAGACATTCTTCAACGATCTGGACTTCAGCTAAGTGAAGCGCGCTCTTCAGGGGACTTTTCCACAGAACTGTTAGTGTGGGACCGGGATAGCTGTAAGCAAGCACTTTCCTGAGCATCGTGCTTGGCCTCCAACTGTTAATATATATCTGGGCAAATCTGTAAGCAAATCGCTTTTCTTTGCACAGTAATTACGTGGCTTTCATTCTCTGTGAGAATCGTGCTGGGCCTCAATTTGTTTAAAAGGTGAAAGTGCATTCTTGCTTTGGAGATTTCCTCTTTGCTAAGCTTTCCAGACACAGTGATCTTGGGCCAACGTGTGTTATCTTTACTACCAATTATTCAGAGCTAACATTTGTACTTCTGGTTTCATTTCTCCTTGGTTTAACCCCGCGCAGGCAGTGTAAAAGACCAGTTTGCTCTCATGTATGTTGCGTTATTATTGTTAATATTTACGTTGTTACAAACAGTAGTATTGTTTTCCTCATCCTATTATCTCACAGAAAGTGTAAGAATCTCCCGGATTATAGCTTGCAGGAGAGAACGTGTGAAAAGACACCTCAGGTGTTCCTGTACCAAACTGTTATGGTATACATTGTAGTATAAGGTTTCTTGGAGGACAAGAACAGTGGTAGGGACAGTGACAACTGTTGGAAAGCACTGGAATCACATTCAGGAGCATTCCAGAAGTTTTCTAGTGTGCCTCCCTATGCCACAAGGAAGAAAGAGTCAGCCTCCATGCTGTTTGAGAGCCAGGTGACAGAGAGTTTATCAGAGTTTATAAAATTGGTAGTAGGTGACTGTAAAGCTACCCTGTGATTGCTCGTGTCACTCATACCCTGTTTTATTCCCCCAATCAGAACTCAAATTCATCGGCGACACTTAAATGACCTGCACTCCCGAAGATATTGGGTGCTCAGCTTGACCTGGCGGCAAAGCGTAGAAGTGTTTGTCTCTTTCTCTTCCAATTTCCCTTCCCTTTTAGGACTTGCCAGCAGTGCTGAGAGGTGTTCCAGGAGGACCGGGGGGGGGCATATCATCGCCCTTGCAGACATCCTGCTTGTCAGGTAAATGGCCGCACCATGACAATGGTGAGTTAGATTTTAAATTACAGTTTGGCAAATGCCACTTTTAAAAAGTTGTACCAAGAAACAGTGTCTCAGCAGGTAATACTTAGAAGACAATTAGTCAGACGTAAAAGAATTATGAAAAATAAACAAAAGAAGGGAAACAACACTACGAATGATTTACCTGTTGAGACATGGTTTCTTGGTACCACATTCACCTAGGTCTCAACTGGGTTTACGGGACATCTCCTGTTGTATTTTCTATTACTTTTAGAAAGTTGGCGTTTATTTACTTAGCCATTTGGTGCCTGCTGCCTGTCGCTGTTCAGTCTGGGGTGAGTGACAGCTAGGCTTTGTGTATTCCCTCTAGGCAACGACATACAATGGGAGCTTAGGTGTGTCTTGATGGGCCATCCTGGGAAATGGGAGGGAAGAGCTGGGCACTGCCTCACACTTATACCTGAAGAGGCTGTCTCCTGTCCACACACGAAGGGCTGATTAACCCCTATAGTGAGTCTGGAGCCAGGGCAGGAAGGAAGGACCTCTCTGCACTTCTAAGCACAAAGTTTTCTTTGGAGTCTTCCCCACTTCAAAGGCACAACAGGGTATAATTATTGGACCCCTGACACCATGAGTTTATTACACTTCTGGACCTGTGACCACTCTGCCATGAAGAAGAACTGCTGTGCTGTTGGAAGGCCTGCCACTCTGCTGAACTGCTGCTTTGCTGGACTCTTGCCTTGCTGTACTCTTGCCTTGCTGACCTGCCCTCCTACCTGCTGTTATACTGCCTGGGGAAAGACTGGACCTGCATCACTTGAACCTAGAGTGACTCCAAAGGCTTGCTGGCTTGCCTCCTGTTCTAAGTCTCATGGACATCAAATACTTCAACTCATCTTGATACAGCATCTGGACTTTGCTTGCTGCAAATCTTGCCCTGCCAAGTGGTGCCAATCCAGTCCTGGGCCCTTGAAAGTGGGTATAAAGTGCTACTATAACCAGAACCCATGCATCCTCATTGGAACTGGCGCATCTTGGTCTTTGCTTGAATCAGAACCAGCGCATAATCTTTGTTGCTTGGAGCGAACCCGACGCACCACATCAGGACCAGCGCATCGCCTTCTGTGGGAGCAGCAGCCTCACATCACCTTTGGAAGTAGCATGTTACATTCGGTACCAACGCATCTCTGCAGCTGCGTGAAAAAATCGATGCATCTCTTCCACTGTGTGTCTTGACATCGATGGTTCGCCTTGGCTACACCCCGCATCCTCTTCGACGATGACGCATTCCAGATCAAGGTACTTTGGTTCAGTGGTCCCATATCTGACCCACACTCCATCGCAGTCGGCCTGAACTTTTAACTTTGCCCTAGTCAAGCATGAACAGATATCCTATTTAATTGCTTATCACTTCTAAGTGCTATTTTACCTTTATTCTTTAAAAATCCATTCTCGGCTTCCACTTGTTGGATTTTGTTGTTTTGTTCTTGTTTTATTTATAAAATTATTCTCTATTTTCCTAACCTGGTGTGGAGTCTTTTTGTGGTGTTTTCACTGTGTTACTGTTTGAAGTGTGGCACAAATACTTTACACATTGCCTCTTAAGTTAAGCCTGACTCCTCTATGTCAATCTACCAGAGGATGAGCACAGGATAATTTAGGGTGTGTTGTGACTTACCCTGACTAGGATTGTGGTACCCGCTTAGATAGGGGGCATACCTCTGCCAACCAGAACCCATGTTCTAAAATTTTCCCAAAGGACTCTCCAGTGTCTTAGGACATAAAACGAGCTCTGGCTAGTTTTTTTAGAAACCACATAGAAATTTAGCTTTCTGAAAATGTTTGCAAAATGTACAAAACGATAACTTTTCACCTCAGCCAGTCACACTCTGGAGCATGTCAATGGAGCAGGTCAAGCAGCATAAATGCCCCATTGCATTTCTTGGGTGTGGGGATATCCATTATAGATTTGTTGTAAATGGCTTTAGGGTTCTCACAGGTCTGACGCTGTACCCCAGGGCATCAAATTGTAGCAGAAAAGTTGGGCCGGAGCCTCTATCCTTAGATAATCCAGATACCAGTGGACGTTAGTAAAACATATCAAAATCATATACATTCACATACTGCTCACCATAAACAACTAAATATAGCATGATGATATCCCCTTTGCCATGACTGACATGCCAGGAGAACACAATAATTTTTTTCTCCATATATTGTACAGTTTTCCAAAACATATTTCTCTTAAGCCTTGTCATACGCATGTAGGATGATCATTTTAAATAATTATGCTAGGCATATTGTGGTTATGAAGGAGTTTGGGGTATCTGTTGGTGCCTAGCTTAACAGTGTGGAGGTTCTCTGGTCACTTTTAGTGACATAAAATCCTGGATTTCAAGGAAACCTATTAAATTCTGTACACCTTATCAAATGTATCTGTCAGTGTCTGGACCACCCTTACCCTGGCTGACTGGCCGGTATAATTTTTGCAACATTTCAAAAAATACAAAATGTCTGCTCCATTTGTTTCACCCATTACTTACTAAAAGATGAATTTGTATGCCTGCCATTTCACATTAATCTAAAGGGTGCCCATAGATGCTACTTAAGGCACAGTATAAGCAGTTGATGTCAGATTCCGAGCTGAAGTATTGGGTCTGGCCATCAGCAATATTAGGCGCTGGGCCACTAGCTACTAGGGACCCCAACAAATCATATTATTTGACATTTTGCACATGCTAGGGAATCTTTGAGAGGCATATCTTCCTCACACTGAAGGGTTTTATGTGTTCCCATCATAACAATGTGTCGTAGATGTTGTCACGAGCAGGACATCTGGACGACAACTGTAAAATCTTCTTGGTCCAAAGATGGACTTCCACCTCCAATAGCAATCTCATGCTCTAGGATTCAACAGAAAAAAACTGAAATGACTCTAAATGTTGATTGTAGATGAAAGAGACAGAATGGTTGCCAAACAGAACCTTCCAACGAACTTCAATCCAGAAAAAAAGACAAGCAGGCGGAAACATATGCAGGAACACTTGAAAAAATAAATTCAAAGTGATTTCAGCGATCGAGCAAAATGCCTGTGAGGCAAAATTGTGAAGCATCATGAACCCAGTTTGGTCTCCTTATATACTCTTACTCCAGGATGGGTTCCCTTGGCTAACAGGAAGTAGAATTCCTCAATGACACTTTAGGAAGAAACATCTCAAGCCAAGGAAGTAGTCGAAGCCAACCAACTAAGGAAAATCAGGAATAGATTAGAGGTTGTTACTTCAAATAAATAAATACATGAGAAAAAGGAAGCAAACTAATTTATGCCCACTATTACCTGTGATGACAAGGAGATGCCACAGGTACAATACTCAGAGATTTCTAAAGCATGCAACATTAAAGAGATGCCCCCTGCGTGAGAAATGAAACTGGACTATAATGCAATGTGTGGTGAACAAAAGAGGATTGATGAGCTGCATCCTTCTGCAACCAGGAAGGTTTAAAAAACAATGCAAAACAAATTGTTTTGAAGCATGCTCAAAGCATACTTTAAAACCATTTGATTTTGCACAGTTTTGTTTTTGTTATACGCTTCCTTATAGAAATTTTCAGTAAACATGGAAACAGCTATAATTTAATAAAAAGTACTCCACAAAGCATACCAACCCAATATAGTACTAAATAAGATCCCATGAAGGAACTAAAGAACTTAGGAAAGTATGAAAGAAAATGTAAAAATAAAACCCAATAAGGAACAAAGAGACATTGCGTCTAACAAATACAGTTTAAACAATGGCCAAGGTAACATTTCCCCACACATGACTTACACCGCACAAACAAATGAATGAAATCACCAGTCTCATTTTATTCCGGATTCATATCATAGATGGAAACGCTCCCCACATAAGAGTTTACATAAGTTCAAAATGGACCCCAAACCTCGTCGATTACTTGGATTTGATCTTGAACATTCCAATTCCTACATTCATATGTAGCTAATCAGTAAAGTTCAGCTAGCCATTCTTGATGTGTGGGCACCTGTGCTGTACACCAATGTCATAATATGCAGATCTTAGCCACCATAAGATCTGTCAACATCCATCTACACCAATGAGAAGTTAGTTATACTATCCAAACCAACAAAATCATGAAACAAGGCCAGCTTGTCTGACTCCTCAAAAGGAAAAAAAAATATTAGAGCGAAGTTTCACCCATGTATGATGCCAATAGATATCTAGTGCAGGGCATTACCAGAGAATCTGGTACAAATCACACGAAACATCTGGACAACTCCAGCATGCCACATTAGGAACCAGACAAGTCTTATATAATTTGATAGGAGACCAATACTAATTATGGAGGATTTTGAAATAGGTGTACCTATAGCACACTTCTCAGAGCATTGTTTATTTAGAAGTGTTGCAAGTAGGAACATGGCCGGCAGGTGCCCAGCAACAGAACATGTCCGATCCGGCAGTGAAATCAGCCCTACCTTGCTAGTCCACTGAAACACCTGGTGCCCGGGATGCCAGTTTGGCCCTAGTAGTATGCAATTTCTATGTTGTATAATACACCTTCTGTTTCTTTAAGAAAAAATAATGAACTTTGAGTATACTTAGCAACACCATACGGCTTCTAACTTTGCCTATTCTAATACACATTTTGGTTGCTTTCGAATAACATTGTGTCTGCATGAATGTTTTCATAAATTGATCTTTTGAAGTGTGTGATCTGTAGAATGGTCTGAGTATTAAAGTGTTAGTGAACATTTTTTATCTATGATCTATGAATTTTGGAACTTTTGTTTACAGGGAATTGTCATAGAAGATTAAAGTGCAGAGGTTAAATTCTTGTGTTTGAATCCATGTGCAGACGCTTATTCAGATTTCCTGGAAATTATCAATGACTATGACATCCATGCTATGGATTATCTGAGGGGGACTGGCATAAACTAGAATATTATGTTTGTGAGATTGGTGGAGGTACTCTGATAATGTGTGTCTGTATTAAATTGGTCAGAATGTGTATACATTCAAGAGATTAGATTGTGTTAACTCTGCTTGAGTTGGATTTTTTCTTCTTGCTGTTGTGCTTGATTAGAAAGGTGTGAGGGTTTATGCATGCAAGGGAGTGTCAGTTTGTTTTGGAAAACTAAATACTTCATTACAAGAATCATTACACAAATCATCTTCTAACATTATTGCTCAAATGTTGAAGCAGTTTATGATTCTAAGTTTTCAAGTGGATTTTTCAATTACTGTGGAACTAATGTGAATAAAAATATCAAGGACATGACTCACAAAAAGTAGTTACAAACAAACTCTAGTAGGTTTCTTTGGATGTTTGTAAATGTTTTCAACTACAAATGAATTCAAAAAAAGAGTTGCATGTCCCCTTGATTGTGCTGCTTTCACAGATCCCCATGTGGCATTCTTTAGTGGATTCCATGTAACATACTCACACATAGTACCATATACCCACGCATAGATGTACACAGTGTACTTTTAACAAGTGTAAATGTTGCACAAAATTGAATTTGAACTTTGAGCTACCTATTCATCAGGAAAATAACTTTACTTTTGTAGAAGCCCCTTTTCCTACACCGCAGCTGCATCTGAAGGTATTTTCTTCTCTTTTCTTTCCTAGATATAGATGAACTCCTGCATTGACAATAGTAACTACCCAACCACATACAACTTGCCAATATGCCTTGCAGGTGTTTGGCAATCAACAAAAGTTTTTTTTAAATTTGCTAATAGGTTTGACATCTTTTCACAATTCTGCATGAAATTTGATGAGCTATTGTTGTACATAGCTCTCTTTCTCCATTCTACATTTTGTACCAATTGATCAGAGGTGGGGGCTAAAGGTAGTAATTCCTATAGAAATGTTTGCTCTGTTATGCAGCAAAAACTGAGGGAAGTAATTACAGCAAACTTGGCATGAAGAGAGAAGTTTTGTCAGAATAGAATTGAGCCTTTGTCATTTAGTATATTCCTGTTAAAAAATGTGATGATTGGGATTTTACATGTTAGTGGCCTACTCACAAAGGTAAATCTACACTGTAGATGTAATACTAGTAAATTTTGTTATACACTTTTGATTTACTTTTAATAGTTTTGGATATTCACAAAATACTAGTGTAAAGGTACTCAAAATTGTAATATATATATTTTAATATATATATATATATATATATATTCACTGAAAAAACCATAGGTTTCAGGGGCGTTATAGTTAGTTGGACATTTCACTCGTACAAAACCATAGAAATTCCCCGTTATAGTTAGTTCAGCTAACTATAACTCGCCAGCCCGCAATGCACTGCTGATGACGTCACATATTACATCACTCATGACATGGTCAGTGACATCACTCATGACATCACTGATGACATCTCAAATGACATCACTGATGACATCACTGATGACATAATCCTTGTGATAGAGTGGCAGACCTCCTCTCACCCTAATATAACCTTTGATACACACACTCAAAAATACAAACTAACATTTTCAAAACAATGGACATACCAATACCAGTTACAACACACCTATTCAGTAATTCCAAGATCTACACACACATCCACTCATTCACCAACAGTCCCTATACAGTCACTCATACATGTACTCACTCATCATATGTACTCATACACCTATACATCCTGTTACACACCGCCACTCATCCATAGAGTTACTCACACACATAGTCACACATGCAAACAAAATATCAAACATCCATTTACTTGCATAGACAGTTATACACACACTACCACACTTACTTCTACAGAAACTTACACATACTTACTCTCTTAAACAATCACTTATAGAAACACCTACTTATTTGTACAGGAACTCTTCCAATCTCTCACTCTCACATATACTCACTTATATACACCAATACTCACATATACTAGTTTAAAACATATGTAGTTACTCATAAAGACACTATTGAGACAGTCATTCACTCACTAACACACCCATACACATACTCATCCACCTATACAGTCCTGCACACATGCTGTCTTTAACACATACAAACAGTGAGTTACTCATTCATGCATCTATGCACTAAGTAATACCCCCACCGAACCATACAGACACTCAGACACTCATACTGATACTCAAAAAACCAACTAATAACCCATATAGACACTCATGTAGCTACTCACCAACCCATGCAGCCACTTATACACAAAGTGAGAGACTGATACAGATATTTTCATATTTAAACATTACTCACTAACCCATGTATTCACTAAGATATACTTAGTCAGTTATACAATCAATTTTACAAAAAAATCATCCATTTAGACACTTATATACCCATTTATTCTTCCATTGACCTTGAGATATACATATATAAAACATATTTAATTTTCAGAAAAACACACATTCACTAGATGATGTCATCAGTGATGTCATGAGAGATGTCACTGACCATGTCATGAGTGATGTATTATGTGACGTCATCAGCAGTGCATTGCGGGCGCGCGAGTTATAGTTAGCTGAACTAACTATAACGGGGGAATTTCTATGGTTTTGTACGAGTGAAATGTCCAACTAACTATAACGCCCCTGAAACCTATGGTTTTTTCAGTGAATTTCTAAGGTTTTTTAAATGCTAATTTCTAACTATAACGTGCCTGAAACCTATGGTTTTTCCAGTGAATTTCTAAGGTTTATTAAATGCTAATTTCTAACTATAACGTGCCTGAAACCTATGGTTTTTCAGTGAATATATATATTTATTATACTATGTATACATGTGAAAATGTCTCGGTCCCCTGTTTGCCTCGGTGGCACGGAAAAAATGGGTGGAACTGACGTCAGCACGCCGACGAGGTTCTCTTATGGCTCCGATGACGTCATACGGTGTCGCGAGCGGAGCCGTGCTATTATGACGTCCTCGTTGACGTGGGAGAGCTAGGAAAGAATTTCCGTGGAATGCTGGTGCAGGGGATATTCACCTAAGTGTTCAGGCTAGTCCTTTGGGAGCAACTGTTTATGTTGCCACTCCAGAAACCGAAACCAGTGATCCGAGGGCAGAGGCCCTGCAGATGGCACACGAGGTGGGGTGCCCAGTCGTGTGCCCGGCGGGGCAGCGAAGTGACAAGCACCACAACCCACAAAAAAGGTAACGAGGGCACTGAATAACACAGGATCTTCTCTTTGTATCTGGCAGGAACAACGAAGTTAAAATGCCCTAGTACCAAAATGTAGAATTAGTGCTGCAACGGTCTTCAAGAGGACCTGCGATGCCGCTTCTGCCTCCCGTACCCTGGAGGTAGCACATGGGTCACGCGGTACGGTCATACTGCGGTGGGACGCACACTCGTTGACCTCTCATGGCACTGCTCCACACTTCAGGGAGCGCGCTTTCCATTAGCTATGTTTTCTGATGACATGTTGCGCCGGCCCCGTCCAACAACAGAACTCCTTTAGATCCAAACAGACTCTTCCACTCTCTCACCGGAAGTGAAACCAGGCCACGCGGACACTTTCACAATACAACAGCCGGGAATGCACTTTTCGGTAAAAAAAACACACTCCTTCCTCCTAATTAATCAAATAAACGTCTCACTGAAGAACAGGGGCCAGCTTCGATCGGTAAACAGCCGTTACAATGACTTTTTTACTTTGCGATACCATTACCACGCATGCATTACCACGCATGCGTTGTACATCAAGAAGTCATTACTACGCATTTTTTTAGAACGCATGGTCATTTACCACGCATGCTTTTACAACGAATTTTGTTGTAAAGGTATGTATGGTAAATGACCATGCGTTCTAAAAAACATGTAGACGATCCATGTCGTTGTAAGGAAACAGAGGCTGTTCCGTTTCCTCACAACGACGTGCACCGCCCCTCAGAGACGACGTGAAGCAGGAACCACGAGGAGAGAGGAACCACGAGGAGTGAGAGGTAAGGGGATTGGGCATTGGGTGGGGGTTTCTTTTCTAGGGTTTAGGGTAGTGCAGTGGTGTTTGGGTGGTGTAGGGGGTCGTGCTGGGGGTAGTGTTTTAGGGTTTAGGGTAGTGCAGTGGTGTTTGGGTAGTGTAGGGGGTCATGCTGGGGGTAGTGTTTTAGGGTTTAGGGTAGTGCAGTACTGTAGGGGGTTGTGCTGGGGTAGTGTTTTAGGCTTTAGGGTAGTGCAGTGGTGTATGGGTAGTGTAGGGGGTCGTGCTGGGTTAGTGTTTTAGGGTTTAGGGTAGTGCAGTGGTGTTTGAGTAGTGTAGGGGGTCATGCTGGTGGTAGTGTTTTAGGGTTTAGGGTAGTGCAGTGGTGTTTGTGTAGTGTAGGGGGTCATGCTGGGGGTAGTGTTTTATGGTTTAGGGTAGTGCAGTGGTGTTTGGGTAGTGTAGGGGGTCGTGCTGGGGGTAGATTTAGGGTTTAGGGTAGTGCAGTGGTGTTTGGGTAGTGTAGGGAGTCGTGCTGGGGGTAGTGTTTTAGGGTTTAGGGTAGTGCAGTGCTGTTTGTGTAGTGTAGGGGGTTGTGCTGGGGGTAGTGTTTTAGGGTTTATGTTAGGTGTTTGGGTAGTGTAGGGGGTAGTGCTGTGGGAGTGTTTTAGGGTTTAGGGTAGTGCAGTGGTGTTTGTGTAGTGTAGGGGGTAGTGCTGGGGGTAGTGTTTTAAGGTTTAGGGTAGTGCAGTGGTGTTTGGGTAGTGTAGGGGTTCATGCTGGGGGTAGTGTTTTAGGGTTTAGGGTATGGCAGTGGTGTTTGGGTAGTGTAGGGGTCGTGCTGGGGGTCGATTTAGGGTTTAGGGTAGTGCAGTGGTGTTTGTGTTGTGAGGGGGTCATGCTGGGGGTAGTGTTTTAGGGTTTAGAGTAATGCAGTGGTGTTTGTATAGTGTAGGGGGGTTTAGGGTAGTGCAGTGGTGTTTGTGTAGTGTAGGGGGTCATGCTGGGGGTTGTGTTTTAGGGTTTAGGGTAGGGCAGTGGTGTTTGTGTAGTGTAGGGGTAGTGTTTTAGGGTTTAGGGTAGTGCAGTGGTGTTTGTGTAGTGTAGGGGGTCATGCTGTGGGTAGTGTTTTAGGGTTTAGGGTAGTGCAGTTGTGTTTGTGTAGTGTACGGGGTCGTGTTTTAGGGTATAGGGTAGTGCAGTGGTGTTTGGGTAGTGTAGGGGGTCATGCTGGGGTTAGTGTTTTAGGGTTTAGGGTAGTGCAGTGGTGTTTGGGTAGTGTAGGGGGTCATGCTGGGGGTAGTGTTTTAGGGTTTAGGGTAGTGCAGTGGTGTTTGTGTAGTGTGGGAGGTCATGCTGGGGGTAGATTTAGGGTTTAGTGTAGTGCAGTGGTGTTTAGGTAGTGTAGGGAGTCGTGCTGGGGTAGTGTTTTAGGGTTTAGGGTAGTCCAGTGGTGTTTGTGTAGTGTAGGGAGTCGTGCTGGGGTAGTGTTTTAGGGTTTAGGGTAGTGCAGTGGTGTTTGGGTAGTGTAGGGGGTCGTGCTGGGGTAGTGTTTTAGGGTTTAGGGTAGTGCAGTGGTGTTTGTGTAGTGTAGGGGGTCATGCTGGGGGTAGTGTTTTAGGGTTTAGGGTAGTGCAATGGTGTTTGTGTAGTGTAGGGGGTAGTGTTTTAGGGTTTAGGGTAGTGCAGTGGTGTTTGTGTACTGTAGGGGGTCGTGCTGGGTTCTAGTGTTTTAGGGTTTAGGGTAGTGCAGTGGTATTTGTGTAGTGTAGGGGGTAGATTTAGGGTTTAGGGTAGTGCAGTGGTGTTTGGGTAGTGTAGGGGGTCGTGCTGGGGTAGTGTTTTTGAGTTTAGGGTAGTGCAGTTGTGTTTGGGTAGTGAAGGGGGTCGTGCTGCGGGTAGTGTTTTAGGGTTTAGGGTAGTGCAGTGGTGTTTGGGTAGTGTAGGGGTCAACTAACATGAATTTGTCCTTGTGTGATGTAACCAATGCTCATGTAAAGCACTCCAATACCTGACCAGTCTGCACTATATAAAACTGCAAAAAAACTAAGAAATAAAAAGTGTTTTGCACACTTCTGTCATTGGGCTATACGTGGGCTACCTCTGGGTGATATTTGTGCTACATTTGGGCTCTTTTTTCTCTGGTGGTCATCTTGGGAGACTTATTTGTTATGAAGTTTCCTAATTTTCTCATTTATTACAGTCTCCTCAGTAGGAAATGCTTTCAGTTTTTTACTTTGATTCCATCAAGAAGGCATTCAGATGTGTCACACATTTGCCATAAATTCAGAATGTTAGCACTCTAGTTGTTCATTAGATCACTGTAGTAAAGCTACTGCTCACCAAGGAGTTAACTGGAAGTCTACTGCTGGTATTGAAAGTGATTGTTTCAGTCTGCATGTCAGAATTTTCTAATGAAATAGAAGATGCCCTAAATTTTCTTTTTGCAGCACTAACCATAATTTCTATGGCAAAATGAACCCCCTCATTTTGTTCCTTTTTAAATTAAATGTTTTAAGTGTTACCAGTTTATTCCAATCAAGATGGCTTCAGGTGTGCCATACTTTTGTCATAAGTAAGGCTGTTAGCACTCTAGTTGTTCTTTAGAACACTCTGGGAAGCTGCAGTAGAACACAAAGGCATCAACTGACAGGCTGCTCCTGTTGAAATATAACAGGAAGATATTTGAGATCTCACTTAAAACATGTCCTAATTTTTCTTTCTACAGCACTAACCATAATTTCTATGGCAAAATGAACCCCCTCATTTTGTTCCTTTTTAAATTAAATGTTTTAAGTGTTACCAGTTTATTCCAATCAAGATGGCTTCAGGTGTGCCATACTTTTGTCATAAGTAAGACTGTTAGCGCTCTAGTTGTTCTTTAGAACACTCTGGGAAGCTGCAGTAGAACACAAAGGCATCAACTGACAGTCTCTGCCATTGTTGGATGTACATGTTTTACTGAGAATGTCAGACTTCATTCTCACATGACTGAGAAAGATAATGTGAATTTACAGAAAATATGCTCTCATTTTAGCTTCTGGAGCACCTTCCAAAACTGTATGGGACAAGCATGTGAAAATAGTTTTCTCTCAAACATGATTCATGATATCCCAGCAGAAGGTTTTTCACAGGGTAAAATCACCTTAGAACACACCACAATTCCTGAAATTAGTATGGTACCATCAACAAATGAATTCTAATGTAACTAAAGTCTGTTATCACCCTTTATAGTTCTCCTTTTGGTAACCCTCAAAATCTTCGATTCACTACAATGCATTTCAATGGGGTACTATAATTTATATTGGTCCCAAGATGGCTGCCAGCAATTCCAGGATGAAGTGCTGACAGCCAATCAGATCTCACGATGACATGTGTGGTTAGGCTCCGCTCAGATATATATGTGTTTTTACTTTTGATTTTCTCAGCAACTACTGAACGGATTTACACCATTTAAAAAAAAGGGTTCTTTCTGAACCAAGAACTACCTCTTTGCCAAATTTGGTGTAATTCCGTTCAGCAGTTCGGGCTGTAGCCTTGCATAAAGTTTCCTATGGGAAATTGATTTTTTGACTCTTATTTTTTTAATTTCTCCGCAACTACTGAACGGATTTACACCAATTAACAAAAAGGGTTCTTTCTGAACCAAGAACTACCTCTTTGCCAAATTTTGTGTAATTCCGTTCAGCAGTTCGGGCTGTAGCCGTGGCTAAAGTTTCCTATGGGAAAATGAATGGGGAAAACATGTTTTGGGACCCCACTTTTTTCACGGCCCCCGCTTGACAAATCCCCCCGAAACTTTCAGGGTAGGAGCGGACCGGAGCGGGCCATAAAGTTTGAAAATTTCGTGAAGATTCGTCAACCGACGCAAGAGTTATTTCAAATAGAATGTTGCGGATTTCTTATGGAAAATAGGTCCTAACTATAACTATCTACTGGCGACCGCCAGTAGATATATATATATATATATATATATATATATATATATATATATATATATATATATATATATATATATATATATATATATATATGCAAAAAACAGCTCAATTTCGCTGGCCTTTCAAGTGCTCTTCAGCGGTGTGTCACCCCGCGACAGAGAAATGCGTTGGGCAATAAAATCCATAACTGGACATAATAAATTGTAAATTGTACAAATGGAAAACAATTCAACATCAATTCATCGTAATATTCGTTGACCAAGTACATTATGAACCTTTATGAAAGCGAACTCATTGATACACACAAAAACGTTGCCCAAATTGAATTGAAAAAACTTTATTATTCTTTGTTACATTCATTCGTGATGTTGTTTAAAGTTTGTACATTGCGGAAACTACATCTCCCAGAATACTCAGTGATGCCAAAAGGAAGTGATCAGTGTAATTGCATTTGAACAATGATGTATATAATTGGTCAGTAAAGCATCACGGGTATTATCGTGAACAAGGTCTCGGGTGAAACCGAAATGCGTCGGTATTGCTTTCGGTCCAAAATGAATTTTGTTTGCTGAAAGTAAAAAGAATTTAAGAGCCTACCCGTGAGTGCAACTCATTACTTCTCGCTGGGAAGTTTTTGTTGGATATATATATATATAAGACAGAGGGCAGGGCGAGGAGAAACCTTACTAAGGATCAGCTCAAAGCTATTGAAACTTTAAGAAATGACCCCTCAATAGTCATTAGAAATTCTGACAAGGGGGGGAATGTCGTGATTTGGGCGAAGGTTGATTATTTAAATGAAGGTCTGCAACAACTAAGTGATGATTTTTGTTACACACTGAGTAGTAAATTAGAGGTATTAGCATCTTATTCACAATATAATGAAATGTTGGTGAATTGGAAAGATCAAGGAATGCTAGAGTGGGAGGAGTTTTGTAGTTTGTATTGTAAGCATCCACGACTCCCTATTATGTACTTACTCCCTAAACTACATAAAGATGTAGAAAGTCCACCTGGCAGGCCAATAGTCTCTTCCATGGGGTCACAGTTGGAAATGACATCAAAATGTATTGACTATTATTTGCGACCCTTTGTTTCTGCCTTACCAGCTTACCTAAAAGATACTACATATTTTCTAACACTAATTGAGGGTGTAGCATGGGAGGAAAACTACTTACTGGTTACATTAGATGTAACCAGTCTCTACACCTGCATTAGACATGACCTGGGGATCCAGGCCATAAGACACTTCTTACGAGCCAGGCCAATTTCTCTACTATTACACACAGAAATGTTGGTTGAAATGATAAGGTACTGTTTGACCAACAACTTCTTCCTCTTTGACCAGAGTATCTACAAACAGATACAGGGTACAGCAATGGGCACCTGCTTCGCCCCCAGCTATGCAAATTTATTCATGGGCTGGTGGGAGGAGCAGGTGTCCGAAAGCTGGGAGATCCATGGTGACAATATCATCATGTAGACAAGGTTCATAGATGATATTTTTTTAATCTGGAAAGGGGATGAATTGTCTGATAATCAATTCGTGGCTTCTCTTAACAACAATGAACTGAATTTGCAGTTCACTTCAAATATTAGTAAGGAGAAAAGTGTGTTTTTAGATGTAGAGATCAAGGTACAGGGAAATACACTGATTACAAAACTACACAGAAAGAAGACTGCAGGTTCTTTTTGAGAGATGCAGGCTTAACGTACTTATATAGTATCTGTAATGAAAGACCAAACAGATCAACAGCAATATCGTCCAGGACTGACTTATTCCAGACATGATAATGTGGAGGAAGATCTGCAACATCTGTGTCTACAAGATTTCTATACCAGTACCCAACCTCCTTCTTGAAGGGTTTTGGATTTTGAAGACGAAGCTCAATTTCCCAGTTTCCCCCTATATTTGTTTTTTCAGCTATATACCAGGAGGACAATTGTAGGTATTTAAATTTAGAGAAAGAGCTTCCTATTTTAGATCTTAAAACCTCCCAGGGGTATACTCCATCTGATGAAATAAGATCGGACCAGATCGCTATACCAGCTTTTTTGATAGGCAGCGCAAGACTGTCTTCCAACCATGTAGGTAACCCTGGGGAGTCCCAGATAGGAGCGAAGTCCGAATAATAACCAATCCCAAGTTTCCTTCTAATCTCGTACCAGACCTTAAGAGCTGTTTTTATGACTTTTAGACGGACCTTTTTAAAAAACCTTGGAGCCCCGAACTTACATAGAAAGCCCAGACCACCCCCTTCGAGCGTAACCATCTCACCCAAGATCTTCCCCCAGTTAGTGTCAGAAGTAATAATAAGCAATGAACGTATATTTTTAAACTGGAAGGCATAAGAATACCAGAGCAAATCCGGGAGGGCTAGACCTCCTTTCAAAAGCTTACGTCTTAGCTTTTTCCAGGATAACCTGGTATTTTTATTAGACCATATAAAACTTCCTATCTTGCCTTGTATTTTACTTATAATCTTACTAGGAAAATCAAGGGGAATAGTACCAAACAAATATGTTAGCTTTGGCAAGATGACCATCTTTATAAGGTTGACCCGGCCATAAATGGTCAGAGGCAGATTCTGCCATCTCGATAAAAGGTGGTCAATTTCTTTAGAGACCTTCTTCAAATTGATCTGAGGGATAGCTTCAAGATCCCTAACTATAGTGATCCCAAGATATCTAAGTTCCTTACTCATTCTCCCAGCCCAATTGTTGACGCCCCAGCACATTACCTCCGTCTTAGAAGGATTAACCAAATACCCAGAATACTGACCGAATTCCTTCAAGAGAGATTCTTTGTTATAAACAGGCTTTATTATACTCCCATGAAAATAGCTAAATTTGCTCCTTCCTCCTCCCCGATGTGCCCAAGATGTGATCTCATCGCGGCGGACGATATCCACATATTTTTTGAATGTGCTATTTTAAATGGTTTTTGGAAGAATGTTGAACGTGCTCTACAAGCAATTTTCAAAGTTAAGTTGAATGTGAATCTTCCATTAGTTATATTTGGCCTGGATAATGACTCTACTAATAGGTTGCCGGGAACGCAAAAAGGCCTGTTACTCCTTCTGATTCTTATAGCTCGGAGGGAGATTTGTAAACTCTGGAAAGATTCTAGGCCTCCCCTCTATGAGAACTGGTTGAATGCTGTATTCGGCATGGCTCGCCTGGACCAAGATGGTAACTCTAATATCTGGGCTCTGTTACTATTATGGGCTAGCGAAATGCGATTAGTCTAACGCCCCCTGGTCCAATGATTACACCAAGCTTCATACAAAGAAGCTGGCCTGGCCAGGCCTGAAGCCTATGCAGTAGCAGAAGACCGGGGTGCCCAGGTCGGATGGTGGTCTCTTCTGCTTTACTCTGCAGATGTTTCGGTGAGATGAGGACAAAAAAAAAAAAAAAAAAAGAAAGAAGACTGCAGGGAACAGCCTATTGAATGCTAATAGTGCACACCCTTCTAGCCTAATTCAGAGGATTCCCTATGGGGAGCTGATTAGGGTGAAGTGAAATTGCAGCACACAGCAGGAATATAATGAGGAAAAAGTAGTGATGAGTAGGAGATTTGAGGAACGTGGCTATAGCAAAAAAACAATCAGACAGGCTATAGAAAAGGCAGATGCATTGCAGAGACCTGATCTACTGCAGCCTAAACCTGCAGTATTGGAAAATGTGGAACAGGTCAGATTTATAACAACTTTTTCAAATAATGCATATAAGATCAGAAAAATGTTCAATCGTAATGGGCACATTCTTAGAACAGATCCCATTCTGCAAAAATATGTCCATGAAACACCGCAGATTACATTCAGAAGAAGTAGATCGCTGAAAGATGAACTAAGTTATAATGCAGTGTCTACGATAGATTTCAGGGGACATAGGAGTGGTGGCAGTGGTTTCAAATGCTGCAAGCGCTGCAAAACATGTGCATACAGTACAGATTGCATAAAATTGAAAATCCCTAATACTGAGAGAGAATTTTTAATCAAGGGGAATTTCACATGTGAGACTGTCTATTGTGTCTATTGTTTGATGTGCCCTTGTGGTAAATTCTACTTAGGTAGCACTGTCCATTGGGCAAAGAAAAGAATACTAGAACACCTAAGAGCAATCAAGCGTAATGATGTGCAATATCCAGTTGCACGACATTTCTACACAATGCATAATCAGAATGAGAAATTGTTATCATATGTAGTTTTAAATGCGATTGCACTACAAGAGAGAGGGGGCTACAGGGAGCGCCAGTTAAGAAGAATGGAATCAAGATTTATCATTGATTTTGATCCATTAACCCCCTCAGGTTTGAATTCTAGTGAAGAGATGGCGGTACATTTGTAAACAGCCAGAATTTGAATACCAACTTTCAGAGTATAGTCTGTTTTTTTAAAATGTACAGAACAGAATTTAATTGGTTTTTTAACAATATATGTATTTCTGGAGCGGTTTTAGAAGAATAGGTTTATTAGTAATGTTACTTTCTTTTTCTATCTTTTTTTACATACATAGGAATATTATGCAACGAGGCAGGAAGTATTAGCATCGCTAATAGGATAATCAATATAACAGCGTGATGGCAGTCTCTTGTTGGAGGAGAAATGGTTAAGAAATTCATTTGATTATGCCCACTTGGGCTGGATGGGTAACCAAAATGTTACAATATTCGTAATTGCCCACTGGGGCTTGATTTCACTGGTGTTGTTATGGTCTAACTGAAATTGAAGAATTTTGCTGTTGCCCACTAGGGCAGGATTCTCTACATATGATTGAAACTGCTATTGAAGTCGAACACACTGGCTGTCAATATTTATGGGATTTTGTTTATAAACAATATGTAATGTACAGCGATGCTAAATTGAATGCATATCTACAAATGAAATTAGCAAACAGCTTTTTGCCGGTTTTTGGCACTTGTGCACATAAGTGAGATTATTATGATTGATACGCAAAGTAATATTCATTGAAGTAAATGTATAATTTATATATGAGTTGAAAGACTATATGAATTAAGATGTGCTTAAACTTACGTGAGTCATGAATTGGCTATACATGAGACGTCTAAAGATGGCGCTCATGAAATATGGTGAAAGAGTAGGCATGTAATACTGTCCTTCCTCATTGTCATTGATACTGTATGTAAATTTGGCAGTGTGGAGGCTCAAACCATACCGTGAGAAAGCCGCAAGGCGAAACACGTTGGTGAGGTGCGATCTTGCCTAATAAATCGATGAAAGCATCACTGGGTGTCCTGGATATTCTTTTCGAGATCGGAGAGAAGCGTGCGTGATAGTAAGGGTTACCAGAACATGTCCAGGACCGCCGCAACAGAAGCTCTGAACTTTCGGGTTGAATGTGAGCACATATATATATATATATATAGTACGACAAATTTTACAAAAGCACTGGCACTTTATTAGACATGATCCAGTAATAGGACACCAGGTTGCTAGGAACCCACATATTACTTACAGAAAGTCGAAATCTTTAACCCCTTCGCTGCTAGGCCTTTTCCCCCCCTGTGCTAAGCCTTTTTTGGGCTATTTGGGGTAGTGCGCGCTTAGGCCCCTGTAACTGTTTGACCACATAAGGTATCCACGCCAAATTTGCGTCCTTTTTTTCTAACATCATGGGGATTGTAAAGGTACCCAGGGTTTGTGGATTCCCCTGGAGGGGACCCAGAAATTAGCCAAAATACAGCAACATTTTGGTTTTTGTGGGAAAAATGCAAAAAAAGGGCTACAGATGAAAGCGTCTTGTTTTTTCCCTGCAAATGGCATCAAAAAATGGGTTGTGGTGCTGAAATCACCATCTTCCCAGCTTTCAGGGACAAGCAGACTTTTGTCAGAAAACCAACTTTTTTTACACAGTTTTGGCATTTTTCTGGGACATAGCCTATTTTTGCTATTTTTTGTGCTTTCAACCTCCTTCCAGTTAATGGTAGAAATGGGTATGAAACCAATAATGGATCCTGAAAAGCCATACATTTCTGAAACCTAGACAAAATTCTGAATTCAGCAAGGTGTCATTTGTGTAGATCCTTAAAGTTTTCCTTATAGAAACTAACAGTTAAATGAAGGAAAAATTGAAAAGTAGTTGAAAAAAACAGCCATTTGTGTCAACGTTTTCACCTGTAACTTCTTCTAATTATGACAGCTATTTGAAAGCAATATACCGTTATATCCGCTGGACCTTTATGGTTGTGGGGATATATAGGACTTGTAGGTTCACCAAGAACCCGACGAACCCAGAGCCAATAACTGAGCAGCATCTTGCAATGGTTTTTTATTATGTACCGGGTATATGGCAATTATTTTGGGAAAATGTATATATGGAAAAATTGTTATGAAAGACACCTATGTATTTCTGAAATGGGAACAAAATGTAGATTTTAGAAACAGTAGATATTTGCACATTTCCGAAATTGGGAGTACCCATACTAGCATGAGAATTATAGGTCATTTTTCAAAATGACTTATTTTTTACACATTGTCTTTCATTTGGAATGCAGAAATGCATCGAAAGTCAATAGGTAATAACAGTTGCTCTACAATTCTGTGTTACCCTAAGTCTCCCGATAAAAATGGTACCTCACTTGTGTGGGTAGGCCTTGTGCCCACAACAGGAAATGGCTCAAAATGCAACGTGGACGTACCACATTTTCACAATGAAAAATTACCCTTTTTTTGCAAAGTGCCTAGTTGTAGTTTTTGAACCCTAGCTCTGCGGGCACTTAGGGAAACCTAGCAAACCTATACATTTTTGAAAACTAGACACCCAGGGGAATTCAGGACGGGGTGACTTGACTGGCTCTCACCAGGTTCTGTTACCCAGAATCCCTTGCAAACCTAAAAAATTGGTAAAAAAAACACATTTTCCTCACTTTTCTGTGGTGGAAAGTTCTGGAATCTGCGCGGATCCACAAAATTCTATCCACCCCGAGTTCCCCAAGGTCTTCCGAAAACAATGGTATCTCACTTGTGTGTTTAGGCCTAGTGCCCGCGACAGGAAGCAGCGCAAAACGCAATGTGGACGCACCACATTTTCACAGTGAAAAATGACCCTTTTTTTGCAAAGTGCCTAGCTGTAGTTTTTGAACCCTAGCTCTGCCGGCACCTAGGGAAATCTAGCAAACCTATACATTTTTGGAAACTAGACACCCAGGGGAATCCAGGATGGGGTGACTTGACTGCCTCCCACCAGGTTCCGTTACCCAGAATTCCTCGCAAACCTAACAAATTGTCAAAAAAAACACATTTCCCCCACATTTCTGTGGTGGAAAGTTCTGTAATCTGTGTGGATCCACAAATTTCCACCCACCCCGCGTTCCCCAAAGTCTTACGAGAAAAATGGTACCTCACTTGTGTGGGTCGGCCTAGTGCCTGCGACCGGAAACGGCGCAAAACGCAACGTGGTCACACCTCAATTTCGCAGTGAAAAATGACCCTTTTTTGGCAAAGTGCCTAGCTGTAGTTTTTGAACCCTAGCTCTGCCGGCACCTAGGGAAACGTAGCAAACCTATACATTTTTTAAAACTAGACACCCAGGGGAATCCAGGATGGGGTGACTTGACTGCCTCCCACCAGGTTCTGTTACCCAGAATCCCTCGCAAACCTAAAAAATTATCCAAAAAACCACATTTTACCCACATTTCTGTGGTGGAAAGTTCTGGAATCTGCATGGATCCACAAATTTCCACCCACCCCGCGTTCCCCAAAGTCTTACGAGAAAAATGGTACCTCACTTGTGTGGGTCGGCCTAGTGCCTGCGACAGGAAACGGCGCAAAACGCAATGTGGTCACACCTCAATTTCGCAGTGAAAAATGACCCTTTTTTGGCAAAGTGCCTAGCTGTAGTTTTTGAACCCTAGCTCTGCCGGCACCTAGGGAAACCTAGCAAACCTATACATTTTTGAAAACTAGACACCCAGGGGAATCCAGGATGGGGTGACTTGACTGCCTCCCACCAGGTTCTGTTACCCAGAATCCCTTGCAAACCTAAAAAATTGTCCAAAAAACACATTTTCCCCACATTTCTGTGGTGGAAAGTTCTGGAATCTGCGTGGATCCACACATTTCCACCCACCCCGCGTTCCCCAAAGTCTTACGAGAAAAATGGTACCTCACTTGTGTGGGTCGGCCTAGTGCCTGCGACAGGAAACGGCGCAAAACGCAACGTGGTCACACCTCAATTTCGCAGTGAAAAATGACCCTTTTTGGCAAAGTGCCTTGCTGTAGTTTTTGAACCCTACCTCTGCCGGCACCTAGGGAAACCTAGCAAACCTATACATTTTTTAAAACTAGACACCCAGGGGAATCCAGGATGGGGTGACTTGACTGCCTCCCACCAGGTTCTGTTACCCAGAATCCCTTGCAAACCTAAAACATTGTCCAAAAAAACACATTTTCCCCACATTTCTGTGGTGGAAAGTTCTGGAATCTGCGTGGATCCACAAATTTCCACTCACCCCGTGTTCCCCAAAGTCTTATGAGAAAAATGGTACCTCACTTGTGTGGGTAGGCCTAGTGCCTGCGACAGGAAACGACGCAAAACGCAACGTGGTCACACTTCAATTTCGCAGTGAAAAATGACCCTTTTTTGGCAAAGTGCCTAGGTGTAGTTTTTGAACCCTAGCTCTGCCGGCACCTAGGAAACCTAGCAAACCTATACATTTTTGAAAACTAGACACCCAGGGGAATCCAGAATGGGGTGACTTGACTGCCTCCCACCAGGTTCTGTTACCCAGAATCCCTTGCAAACATAAATAATTGTCAAAAAAACACATTTTCCCCACATTTCTGTGGTGGAAAGTTCTGGAATCTGCGTGGATCCACAAATTTCCGCCCACCCCGCGTTCCCCAAAGTCTTACGAGAAAAATGGTACCTCACTTGTGTGGGTCGGCCTAGTGCCTGCGACAGGAAACGGCACAAAACGCAACGTGGTCACACCTCAATTTCGCAGTGAAAAATGACCCTTTTTTGGCAAAGTGACTAGCTGTAGTTTTTGAACCCTAGCTCTGCCGGCACCAAGGGAAACCTAGCAAACCTATACATTTTTGAAAACTAGACACCCAGGGGAATCCAGGATGGGGTGACTTGACTGCCTCCCACCAGGTTCTGTTACCCAGAATCCCTTTCAAACCTAAAAAATTGTCAAAAAAAACACATTTTCCCCACATTTCTGTGGTGGAAAGTTCTGGAATCTGCGTGGATCCACAAATTTCCACCCACCCCGCTTTCCCCAAAGTCTTTTGAGAAAAATGGTACCTCACTTGTGTGGGTCGGCCTAGTGCCTGCGACAGAAAACGGCGCAAAACGCAACGTGGTCACACCTCAATTTCGCAGTGAAAAATGACCTTTTTTGGCAAAGTGCCTAGCTGTAGTTTTTGAACCCTAGCTCTGCCGGCACCTAGGGAAACCTAGCAAACCTATACATTTTTGAAAACTAGACACCCAGGGGAATCCAGGATGGGGTGACTTGACTGCCTCCCACCAGGTTCTGTTACCCAGAATCCCTTGCAAACCTAAAAAATTGTCAAAAAACACATTTTCCCCACATTTCTGTGGTGGAAAGTTCTGGAATCTGCGTGGATCCACAAATTTCCACCCACCCCGCGTTCCCCAAAGTCTTACGAGAAAAATGGTACCTCACTTGTGTGGGTCGGCCTAGTGCCTGCGACAGGAAACGGCGCAAAACGCAACGTGGTCACACCTCAATTTCGCAGTGAAAAATGACCCTTTTTGGCAAAGTGCCTAGCTGTAGTTTTTGAACCCTAGCTCTGCCGGCACCTAGGGAAACCTAGCAAACCTATACATTTTTGAAAACTAGACACCCAGGGGAATCCAGGATGGGGTGACTTGACTGCCTCCCACCAGGTTCTGTTACCCAGAATCCCTTGCAAACCTAAAAAATTGTCAAAAAAAACACATTTTCCCCACATTTCTGTGGTGGAAAGTTCTGGAATCTGCGTGGATCCACAAATTTCCACCCACCCCGCGTTCCCCAAAGTCTTACGAGAAAAATGGTTCCTCACTTGTGTGGGTCGGCCTAGTGCCTGCGACAGGAAACGGCGCAAAACGCAACGTGGTCACACCTCAATTTCGCAGTGAAAAATGACCCTTTTTTGGCAAAGTGCCTTGCTGTAGTTTTTGAACCCTACCTCTGCCGGCACCTAGAGAAACCTAGCAAACCTATAAATTTTTTAAAACTAGACACCCAGGGGAATCCAGGATGGGGTGACTTGACTGCCTCCCACCAGGTTCTGTTACCCAGAATCCCTTGCAAACCTAAAAAATTGTCCAAAAAAACACATTTTCCCCACATTTCTGTGGTGGAAAGTTCTGGAATCTGCGTGGATCCACAAATTTCCACTCACCCCGTGTTCCCCAAAGTCTTATGAGAAAAATGGTACCTCACTTGTGTGGGTCGGCCTAGTGCCTGCGACAGGAAACGACGCAAAACGCAACGTGGTCACACTTCAATTTCGCAGTGAAAAATGACCCTTTTTTGGCAAAGTGCCTAGGTGTAGTTTTTGAACCCTAGCTCTGCCGGAACCTAGGGAAACCTAGCAAACCTATACATTTTTGAAAACTAGACACCCAGGGGAATCCAGGATGGGGTGACTTGACTGCCTCCCACCAGGTTCTGTTACCCAGAATCCCTTGCAAACCTAAATAATTGTAAAAAAACACACATTTTCCCCACATTTCTGTGGTGGAAAGTTCTGGAATCTGCGTGGATCCACAAATTATCACCCACCCCGCGTTCCCCAAAGTCTTACGAGAAAAATGGTCCCTCACTTGTGTGGGTCGGCCTAGTGCCTGCGACAGGAAACGGCGCAAAACGCAACGTGGTCACACCTCAATTTCGCAGTGAAAAATGACCCTTTTTTGGCAAAGTGCCTAGCTGTAGTTTTTGAACCCTAGCTCTGCCGGCACCTAGGGAAACCTAGCAAACCTATACATTTTGGAAAACTAGACACCCAGGGGAATCCAGGATGGGGTGACTTGACTGCCTCCCACCAGGTTCTGTTACCCAGAATCCCTTGCAAACCTAATAAATTGTCAAAAAAAACACATTTCCCCCACATTTCTGTGGTGGAAAGTTCTGGAATCTGCGTGGATCCACAAATTTCCGCCCACCCCGCGTTCCCCAAAGTCTTACGAGAAAATTGGTACCTCACTTGTGTGGGTCGGCCTAGTGCCTGCGACAGGAAACGGCGCAAAACGCAACGTGGTCACACCTCAATTTCGCAGTGAAAAATGACCCTTTTTTGGCAAAGTGCCTTGCTGTAGTTTTTGAACCCTACCTCTGCCGGCACCTAGGGAAACCTAGCAAACCTATACATTTTTGAAAACTAGACACCCAGGGGAATCCAGGATGGGGTGACTTGACTGCCTCCCACCAGGTTCTGTTACCCAGAATCCCTTGCAAACCTAAAAATTGCCAAAAAAACACATTTTCCCCACATTTCTGTGGTGGAAAGTTCTGGAATCTGCGTGGATCCACAAATTTCCACTCACCCCGTGTTCCCCAAAGTCTTATGAGAAAAATGGTACCTCACTTGTGTGGGTAGGCCTAGTGCCTGCGACAGGAAACGACGCAAAACGCAACATGGTCACACTTCAATTTCGCAGTGAAAAATGACCCTTTTTTGGCAAAGTGCCTAGGTGTAGTTTTTGAACCCTAGCTCTGCCGGCACCTAGGGAAACCTAGAAAACCTATACATTTTTGAAAACTAGACACCCAGGGGAATCCAGAATGGGGTGACTTGACTGCCTCCCACGAGGTTCTGTTACCCAGAATCCCTTGCAAACATAAATAATTGTCAAAAAAAAACACATTTTCCACACATTTCTGTGGTGGAAAGTTCTGGAATCTGCGTGGATCCACAAATTTCCGCCCACCCCGCGTTCCCCAAAGTCTTACGAGAAAAATGGTACCTCACTTGTGTGGGTCGGCCTAGTGCCTGCGACAGGAAACGGCGCAAAACGCAACGTGGTCACACCTCAATTTCGCAGTGAAAAATGACCCTTTTTTGGCAAAGTGACTAGCTGTAGTTTTTGAACCCTAGCTCTGCCGGCACCAAGGGAAACCTAGCAAACCTATACATTTTTGAAAACTAGACACCCAGGGGAATCCAGGATGGGGTGACTTGACTGCCTCCCATCAGGTTCTGTTACCCAGAATCCCTTTCAAACCTAAACAATTGTCAAAAAAACCACATTTTCCACACATTTCTGTGGTGGAAAGTTCTGGAATCTGCGTGGATCCACAAATTTCCACCCACCCCGCTTTCCCCAAAGTCTTTCGAGAAAAATGGTACCTCACTTGTGTGGGTCGGCCTAGTGCCTGCGACAGGAAACGGCGCAAAACGCAACGTGGTCACACCTCAATTTCGCAGTGAAAAATGACCCTTTTTTGGCAAAGTGCCTAGCTGTAGTTTTTGAACCCTAGCTCTGCCGGCACCTAGGGAAACCTAGCAAACCTATACATTTTTGAAAACTAGACACCCAGGGGAATCCAGGATGGGGTGACTTGACTGCCTCCCACCAGGTTCTGTTACCCAGAATCCCTTGCAAACCTAAAAAATTGTCAAAAAAACACATTTTCCCCACATTTCTGTGGTGGAAAGTTCTGGAATCTGCGTGGATCCACAAATTTCCACCCACCCCGCGTTCCCCAAAGTCTTACGAGAAAAATGGTACCTCACTTGTGTGGGTCGGCCTAGTGCCTGCGACAGGAAACGGCGCAAAACGCAACGTGGTCACACCTCAATTTCGCAGTGAAAAATGACCCTTTTTGGCAAAGTGCCTTGCTGTAGTTTTTGAACCCTACCTCTGCCGGCACCTAGAGAAACCTAGCAAACCTATACATTTTTAAAACTAGACACCCAGGGGAATCCAGGATGGGGTGACTTGACTGCCTCCCACCAGGTTCTGTTACCCAGAATCCCTTGCAAACCTAAAAAATTGTCCAAAAAACACATTTTCCCCACATTTCTGTGGTGGAAAGTTGTGGAATCTGCGTGGATCCACAAATTTCCACTCACCCCGTGTTCCCCAAAGTCTTATGAGAAAAATGGTACCTCACTTGTGTGGGTCGGCCTAGTGCCTGCGACAGGAAACGACGCAAAACGCAACGTGGTCACACTTCAATTTCGCAGTGAAAAATGACCCTTTTTTGGCAAAGTGCCTAGGTGTAGTTTTTGAACCCTAGCTCTGCCGGCACCTAGGGAAACCTAGCAAACCTATACATTTTTGAAAACTAGACACCCAGGGAAATCCAGGATGGGGTGACTTGACTGCCTCCCACCAGGTTCTGTTACCCAGAATCCCTTGCAAACCTAAATAATTGTAAAAAAACACACATTCTCCCCACATTTCTGTGGTGGAAAGTTCTGGAATCTGCGTGGATCCACAAATTATCACCCACCCCGCGTTCCCCAAAGTCTTACGAGAAAAATGGTCCCTCACTTGTGTGGGTCGGCCTAGTGCCTGCGACAGGAAACGGCGCAAAACGCAACGTGGTCACACCTCAATTTCGCAGTGAAAAATGACCCTTTTTTGGCAAAGTGCCTAGGTGTAGTTTTTGAACCCTAGCTCTGCCGGCACCTAGGGAAACGTAGCAAACCTATACATTTTTTAAAACTAGACACCCAGGGGAATCCAGGATGGGGTGACTTGACTGCCTCCCACCAGGTTCTGTTACCCAGAATCCCTCGCAAACCTAAAAAATTATCCAAAAAACCACATTTTACCCACATTTCTGTGGTGGAAAGTTCTGGAATCTGCATGGATCCACAAATTTCCACCCACCCCGCGTTCCCCAAAGTCTTACGAGAAAAATGGTACCTCACTTGTGTGGGTCGGCCTAGTGCCTGCGACAGGAAACGGCGCAAAACGCAATGTGGTCACACCTCAATTTCGCAGTGAAAAATGACCCTTTTTTGGCAAAGTGCCTAGCTGTAGTTTTTGAACCCTAGCTCTGCCGGCACCTAGGGAAACCTAGCAAACCTATACATTTTTGAAAACTAGACACCCAGGGGAATCCAGGATGGGGTGACTTGACTGCCTCCCACCAGGTTCTGTTACCCAGAATCCCTTGCAAACCTAAAAAATTGTCCAAAAAACACATTTTCCCCACATTTCTGTGGTGGAATGTTCTGGAATCTGCGTGGATCCACACATTTCCACCCACCCCGCGTTCCCCAAAGTCTTACGAGAAAAATGGTACCTCACTTGTGTGGGTCGGCCTAGTGCCTGCGACAGGAAACGGCGCAAAACGCAACGTGGTCACACCTCAATTTCGCAGTGAAAAATGACCCTTTTTTGGCAAAGTGCCTTGCTGTAGTTTTTGAACCCTACCTCTGCCGGCACCTAGGGAAACCTAGCAAACCTATACATTTTTAAAACTAGACACCCAGGGGAATCCAGGATGGGGTGACTTGACTGCCTCCCACCAGGTTCTGTTACCCAGAATCCCTTGCAAACCTAAAACATTGTCCAAAAAACACATTTTCCCCACATTTCTGTGGTGGAAAGTTCTGGAATCTGCGTGGATCCACAAATTTCCACTCACCCCGTGTTCCCCAAAGTCTTATGAGAAAAATGGTACCTCACTTGTGTGGGTAGGCCTAGTGCCTGCGACAGGAAACGACGCAAAACGCAACGTGGTCACACTTCAATTTCGCAGTGAAAAATGACCCTTTTTTGGCAAAGTGCCTAGGTGTAGTTTTTGAACCCTAGCTCTGCCGGCACCTAGGGAAACCTAGCAAACCTATACATTTTTGAAAACTAGACACCCAGGGGAATCCAGAATGGGGTGACTTGACTGCCTCCCACCAGGTTCTGTTACCCAGAATCCCTTGCAAACATAAATAATTGTCAAAAAAAACACATTTTCCCCACATTTCTGTGGTGGAAAGTTCTGGAATCTGCGTGGATCCACAAATTTCCGCCCACCCCGCGTTCCCCAAAGTCTTACGAGAAAAATGGTACCTCACTTGTGTGGGTCGGCCTAGTGCCTGCGACAGGAAACGGCGCAAAACGCAACGTGGTCACACCTCAATTTCGCAGTGAAAAATGACCCTTTTTTGGCAAAGTGACTAGCTGTAGTTTTTGAACCCTAGCTCTGCCGGCACCAAGGGAAACCTAGCAAACCTATACATTTTTGAAAACTAGACACCCAGGGGAATCCAGGATGGGGTGACTTGACTGCCTCCCACCAGGTTCTGTTACCCAGAATCCCTTTCAAACCTAAAAAATTGTCAAAAAAAACACATTTTCCCCACATTTCTGTGGTGGAAAGTTCTGGAATCTGCGTGGATCCACAAATTTCCACCCACCCCGCTTTCCCCAAAGTCTTTTGAGAAAAATGGTACCTCACTTGTGTGGGTCGGCCTAGTGCCTGCGACAGAAAACGGCGCAAAACGCAACGTGGTCACACCTCAATTTCGCAGTGAAAAATGACCTTTTTTTGGCAAAGTGCCTAGCTGTAGTTTTTGAACCCTAGCTCTGCCGGCACCTAGGGAAACCTAGCAAACCTATACATTTTTGAAAACTAGACACCCAGGGGAATCCAGGATGGGGTGACTTGACTGCCTCCCACCAGGTTCTGTTACCCAGAATCCCTTGCAAACCTAAAAAATTGTCAAAAAAAACACATTTTCCCCACATTTCTGTGGTGGAAAGTTCTGGAATCTGCGTGGATCCACAAATTTCCACCCACCCCGCGTTCCCCAAAGTCTTACGAGAAAAATGGTACCTCACTTGTGTGGGTCGGCCTAGTGCCTGCGACAGGAAACGGCGCAAAACGCAACGTGGTCACACCTCAATTTCGCAGTGAAAAATGACCCTTTTTTGGCAAAGTGCCTAGCTGTAGTTTTTGAACCCTAGCTCTGCCGGCACCTAGGGAAACCTAGCAAACCTATACATTTTTGAAAACTAGACACCCAGGGGAATCCAGGATGGGGTGACTTGACTGCCTCCCACCAGGTTCTGTTACCCAGAATCCCTTGCAAACCTAAAAAATTGTCAAAAAAAACCACATTTTCCCCACATTTCTGTGGTGGAAAGTTCTGGAATCTGCGTGGATCCACAAATTTCCACACACCCCGTGTTCCCCAAAGTCTTACGAGAAAAATGGTTCCTCACTTGTGTGGGTCGGCCTAGTGCCTGCGACAGGAAACGACGCAAAACGCAACGTGGTCACACTTCAATTTCGCAGTGAAAAATGACCCTTTTTTGGCAAAGTGCCTAGGTGTAGTTTTTGAACCCTAGCTCTGCCGGAACCTAGGGAAACCTAGCAAACCTATACATTTTTGAAAACTAGACACCCAGGGGAATCCAGGATGGGGTGACTTGACTGCCTCCCACCAGGTTCTGTTACCCAGAATCCCTTGCAAACCTAAATAATTGTAAAAAAACACACATTTTCCCCACATTTCTGTGGTGGAAAGTTCTGGAATCTGCGTGGATCCACAAATTATCACCCACCCCGCGTTCCCCAAAGTCTTACGAGAAAAATGGTCCCTCACTTGTGTGGGTCGGCCTAGTGCCTGCGACAGGAAACGGCGCAAAACGCAACGTGGTCACACCTCAATTTCGCAGTGAAAAATGACCCTTTTTTGGCAAAGTGCCTAGCTGTAGTTTTTTAACCCTAGCTCTGCCGGCACCTAGGGAAACCTAGCAAACCTATACATTTTTGAAAACTAGACACCCAGGGGAATCCAGGATGGGGTGACTTGACTGCCTCCCACCAGGTTCTGTTACCCAGAATCCCTTGCAAACCTAAAAAATTGTCCAAAAAAACAAATTTTCCCCACATTTCTGTGGTGGAAAGTTCTGGAATCTGCGTGGATCCACACATTTCCACCCACCCCGCGTTCCCCAAAGTCTTACGAGAAAAATGGTACCTCACTTGTGTGGGTCGACCTAGTGCCTGCGACAGGAAACGGCGCAAAACGCAACGTGGTCACACCTCAATTTCGCAGTGAAAAATGACCCTTTTTTGGCAAAGTGCCTTGCTGTAGTTTTTGAACCCTACCTCTGCCGGCACCTAGGGAAACCTAGCAAACCTATACATTTTTGAAAACTAGACACCCAGGGGAATCCAGGATGGGGTGACTTGACTGCCTCCCACCAGGTTCTGTTACCCAGAATCCCTTGCAAACCTAAAAATTGTCCAAAAAACACATTTTCCCCACATTTCTGTGGTGGAAAGTTCTGGAATCTGCGTGGATCCACAAATTTCCACTCACCCCGTGTTCCCCAAAGTCTTATGAGAAAAATGGTACCTCACTTGTGTGGGTAGGCCTAGTGCCTGCGACAGGAAACGACGCAAAACGCAACGTGGTCACACTTCAATTTTGCAGTGAAAAATGACCCTTTTTTGGCAAAGTGCCTAGGTGTAGTTTTTGAACCCTAGCTCTGCCGGCACCTAGGGAAACCTAGAAAACCTATACATTTTTGAAAACTAGACACCCAGGGGAATCCAGAATGGGGTGACTTGACTGCCTCCCACGAGGTTCTGTTACCCAGAATCCCTTGCAAACATAAATAATTGTCAAAAAAAACACATTTTCCACACATTTCTGTGGTGGAAAGTTCTGGAATCTGCGTGGATCCACAAATTTCCGCCCACCCCGCGTTCCCCAAAGTCTTACGAGAAAAATGGTACCTCACTTGTGTGGGGCGGCCTAGTGCCTGCGACAGGAAACGGCGCAAAACGCAACGTGGTCACACCTCAATTTCGCAGTGAAAAATGACCCTTTTTTGGCAAAGTGACTAGCTGTAGTTTTTGAACCCTACCTCTGCCGGCACCTAGAGAAACCTAGCAAACCTATACATTTTTTAAAACTAGACACCCAGGGGAATCCAGGATGGGGTGACTTGACTGCCTCCCACCAGGTTCTGTTACCCAGAATCCCTTGCAAACCTAAAAAATTGTCCAAAAAAACACATTTTCCCCACATTTCTGTGGTGGAAAGTTGTGGAATCTGCGTGGATCCACAAATTTCCACTCACCCCGTGTTCCCCAAAGTCTTATGAGAAAAATGGTACCTCACTTGTGTGGGTCGGCCTAGTGCCTGCGACAGGAAACGACGCAAAACGCAACGTGGTCACACTTCAATTTCGCAGTGAAAAATGACCCTTTTTTGGCAAAGTGCCTAGGTGTAGTTTTTGAACCCTAGCTCTGCCGGCACCTAGGGAAACCTAACAAACCTATACATTTTTTAAAACTAGACACCCAGGGGAATCCAGGATGGGGTGACTTGACTGCCTCCCACCAGGTTCTGTTACTCAGAATCCCTTGCAAACCTAAATAATTGTAAAAAAACACACATTTTCCCCACATTTCTGTGGTGGAAAGTTCTGGAATCTGCATGGATCCACAAATTATCACCCACCCCGCGTTCCCCAAAGTCTTACGAGAAAAATGGTCCCTCACTTGTGTGGGTCGGCCTAGTGCCTGCGACAGGAAACGGCGCAAAACGCAACGTGGTCACACCTCAATTTCGCAGTGAAAAATGACCCTTTTTGGCAAAGTGCCTAGCTGTAGTTTTTGAACCCTAGCTCTGCCGGCACCTAGGGAAACCTAGCAAACCTATACATTTTTGAAAACTAGACACCCAGGGGAATCCAGGATGGGGTGACTTGACTGCCTCCCACCAGGTTCTGTTACCCAGAATCCCTTGCAAACCTAAACAATTGTCCAAAAAACCACATTTTCCCCACATTTCTGTGGTGGAAAGTTCTGGAATCTGCGTGGATCCACAAATTTCCGCCCACCCCGCGTTCCCCAAAGTCTTACGAGAAAAATGGTACCTCACTTGTGTGGGTCGGCCGAGTGCCTGCGACAGGAAACGGCGCAAAACGCAACGTGGTCACACCTCAATTTCGCAGTGAAAAATGACCCTTTTTTGGCAAAGTGCCTTGCTGTAGTTTTTGAACCCTACCTCTGCCGGCACCTAGGGAAACCTAGCAAACCTATACATTTTTAAAAACTAGACACCCAGGGGAATCCAGGATGGGGTGACTTGACTGCCTCCCACCAGGTTCTGTTACCCAGAATCCCTTGCAAACCTAAAAAATTGTCCAAAAAAACACATTTTCCCCACATTTCTGTGGTGGAAAGTTCTGGAATCTGCGTGGATCCACAAATTTCCACCCACCCCGCGTTCCCCAAAGTCTTACGAGAAAAATGGTACCTCACTTGTGTGGGTCAGCCTAGTGCCTGCGACAGGAAACGGCGCAAAACGCAACATGGTCACACCTCAATTTCGCAGTGAAAAATGACCCTTTTTTGGCAAAGTGCCTTGCTGTAGTTTTTGAACCCTACCTCTGCCGGCACCTAGAGAAACCTAGCAAACCTATACATTTTTTAAAACTAGACACCCAGGGGAATCCAGGATGGGGTGACTTGACTGCCTCCCACCAGGTTCTGTTACCCAGAATCCCTTGCAAACCTAAAAAATTGTCCAAAAAAACACATTTTCCCCACATTTCTGTGGTGGAAAGTTGTGGAATCTGCGTGGATCCACAAATTTCCACTCACCCCGTGTTCCCCAAAGTCTTATGAGAAAAATGGTACCTCACTTGTGTGGGTCGGCCTAGTGCCTGCGACAGGAAACGACGCAAAACGCAACGTGGTCACACTTCAATTTCGCAGTGAAAAATGACCCTTTTTTGGCAAAGTGCCTAGGTGTAGTTTTTGAACCCTAGCTCTGCCGGCACCTAGGGAAACCTAGCAAACCTATACATTTTTGAAAACTAGACACCCAGGGGAATCCAGGATGGGGTGACTTGACTGCCTCCCACCAGGTTCTGTTACCCAGAATCCCTTGCAAACCTAAATATTTGTAAAAAAACACACATTTTTCCCACATTTCTGTGGTGGAAAGTTCTGGAATCTGCGTGGATCCACAAATTATCACCCACCCCGCGTTCCCCAAAGTCTTACGAGAAAAATGGTCCCTCACTTGTGTGGGTCGGCCTAGTGCCTGCGACAGGAAACGGCGCAAAACGCAACGTGGTCACACTTCAATTTCGCAGTGAAAAATGACCCTTTTTTGGCAAAGTGCCTAGGTGTAGTTTTTGAACCCTAGCTCTGCCGGCACCTAGGGAAACCTAGCAAACCTATACATTTTTGAAAACTAGACACCCAGGGGAATCCAGAATGGGGTGACTTGAATGCCTCCCACCAGGTTCTGTTACCCAGAATCCCTTGCAAACATAAATAATTGTAAAAAAAAACACATTTTCCACACATTTCTGTGGTGGAAAGTTCTGGAATCTGCGTGGATCCACAAATTATCGCCCACCCCGCGTTCCCCAAAGTCTTACGAGAAACATGGTCCCTCACTTGTGTGGGTCGGCCTAGTGCCTGCGACAGGAAACGGCGCAAAACGCAACGTGGTCACACCTCAATTTCGCAGTGAAAAATGACCCTTTTTTGGCAAAGTGACTAGCTGTAGTTTTTGAACCCTAGCTCTGCCGGCACCAAGGGAAACCTAGCAAACCTATACATTTTTGAAAACTAGACACCCAGGGGAATCCAGGATGGGGTGACTTGACTGCCTCCCACCAGGTTCTGTTACCCAGAATCCCTTGCAAACCTAAAAAATTGTCCAAAAAAACACATTTTCCCCACATTTCTGTGGTGGAAAGTTCTGGAATCTGTGTGGATCCACAAATTTCCACTCACCCCGTGTTCCCCAAAGTCTTATGAGAAAAATGGTACCTCACTTGTGTGGGTCGGCCTAGTGCCTGCGACAGGAAACGACGCAAAACGCAACGTGGTCACACTTCAATTTCGCAGTGAAAAATGACCCTTTTTTGGCAAAGTGCCTAGGTGCAGTTTTTGAACCCTAGCTCTGCCGGCACCTAGGGAAACCTAGCAAACCTATACATTTTTGAAAACTAGACACCCAGGGGAATCCAGGATGGGGTGACTTGAGTGCCTCCCACCAGGTTCTGTTACCCAGAATCCCTTGCAAACCTAAATAATTGTAAAAAAAAACACATTTTCCCCACATTTCTGTGGTGGAAAGTTCTGGAATCTGCGTGGATCCACAAATTATCACCCACCCCGGGTTCCCCAAAGTCTTACGAGAAAAATGGTCCCTCACTTGTGTGGGTCGGCCTAGTGCCTGCGACAGGAAACGGCGCAAAACGCAACGTGGTCACACCTCAATTTCGCAGTGAAAAATGACCCTTTTTTGGCAAAGTGTCTAGCTGTAGTTTTTGAACCCTAGCTCTGCCGGCACCAAGGGAAACCTAGCAAACCTATACATTTTTGAAAACTAGACACCCAGGGGAATCCAGGATGGGGTGACTTGACTGCCTCCCACCAGGTTCTGTTACCCAGAATCCCTTGCAAACCTAAATAATTCTCAAAAAAAACACATTTTCCCCTCATTTCTGTGGTGGAAAGTTCTGGAATCTGCGTGGATCCACAAATTTCCGCCCACCCCGCGTTCCCCAAAGTCTTACGAGAAAAATGGTACCTCACTTGTGTGGGTCGGCCTAGTGCCTGCGACAGGAAACGGCGCAAAACGCAACGTGGTCACACCTCAATTTCGCAGTGAAAAATGACCCTTTTTTGGCAAAGTGACTAGCTGTAGTTTTTGAACCCTAGCTCTGCCGGCACCTAGGGAAACCTAGCAAACCTATACATTTTTGAAAACTAGACACCCAGGGAATCCAGGATGGGGTGACTTGACTGCCTCCCACCAGGTTCTGTTACCCAGAATCCCTTTCAAACCTAAAAAGTGTCAAAAAAACACATTTTCCCCACATTTCTGTGGTGGAAAGTTCTGGAATCTGCGTGGATCCACAAATTTCCACCCACCCCGCGTTCCCCAAAGTCTTACGAGAAAAATGGTACCTCACTTGTGTGGGTCGGCCTAGTGCCTGCGACAGGAAACGGCGCAAAACGCAACGTGGTCACACCTCAATTTCGCAGTGAAAAATGACCCTTTTTGGCAAAGTGCCTAGCTGTAGTTTTTGAACCCTAGCTCTGCCGGCACCTAGGGAAACCTAGCAAACCTATACATTTTTGAAAACTAGACACCCAGGGGAATCCAGGATGGGGTGACTTGACTGCCTCCCACCAGGTTCTGTTACCCAGAATCCCTTGCAAACCTAAAAATTGTCAAAAAAAACACATTTTCCCCACATTTCTGTGGTGGAAAGTTCTGGAATCTGCGTGGATCCACAAATTTCCACCCACCCCGCGTTCCCCAAAGCCCTACGAGAAAAATGGTACCTCATTTGTTCGGGTCGGCCTAGTGCCTGCGACAGGAAACGGCGCAAAACGCAACGTGGTCACACCTCAATTTCGCAGTGAAAAATGACCCTTTTTTGGCAAAGTGCCTAGCTGTAGTTTTTGAACCCTAGCTCTGCCGGCACCTAGGGAAACCTAGCAAACCTATACATTTTTGAAAACTGGATACCCAGGGGAATCCAGGATGGGGTGACTTGACTGCCTCCCACCAGGTTCTGTTACCCAGAATCCCTTGCAAACCTAACAAATTGTCAAAAAAAACACATTTTCCCCACATTTCTGTGGTGGAAAGTTCTGGAATCTGCGTGGATCCACAAATTTCCACCTACCCCGCGTTCCCCAAAGTCTTACGAGAAAAATTGTACCTCACTTGTGTGGGTCGGCCTAGTGCCTGCGACAGGAAACGGCGCAAAACGCAACGTGGTCACACCTCAATTTCGCAGTGAAAAATGACCCTTTTTTGGCAAAGTGCCTAGCTGTAGTTTTTGAACCCTACCTCTGCCGGCACCTAGGGAAACCTAGCAAACCTATACATTTTTGAAAACTAGACACCCAGGGGAATCCAGGATGGGGTGACTTGACTGCCTCCCACCAGGTTCTGTTACCCAGAATCCCTTGCAAACCTAAATAATTGTAAAAAAAAACACATTTTCCCCACATTTCTGTGGTGGAAAGTTCTGGAATCTGCGTGGATCCACAAATTTCCGCCCACCCCGTGTTCCCAAAAGTCTTACGAGAAAAATGGTACCTCACTTGTGTGGGTCGGCCTAGTGCCTGCGACAGGAAACGGCGCAAAACGCAACGTGGTCACACCTCAATTTCGCAGTGAAAAATGACCCTTTTTTGGCAAAGTGACTAGCTGTAGTTTTTGAACCCTAGCTCTGCCGGCACCTAGGGAAACCTAGCAAACCTATACATTTTTGAAAACTAGACACCCAGGGGAATCCAGGATGGGGTGACTTGACTGCCTCCCACCAGGTTCTGTTACCCAGAATCCCTTGCAAACCTAAATAATTGTCCAAAAAAACACATTTTCCCCACATTTCTGTGGTGGTAAGTTCTGGAATCTGCGTGGATCCAGAAATTTCCACCCACCCCGCGTTCCCCAAAGTCTTACGAGAAAAATGGTACCTCACTTGTGTGGGTCGGCCTAGTGCCTGCGACAGGAAACGGCGCAAAACGCAACGTGGTCACATCTCAATTTCGCAGTGAAAAATGACCCTTTTTTGGCAAAGTGCCTAGCTGTAGTTTTTGAACCCTAGCTCTGCCGGCACCTAGGGAAACCTAGCAAACCTATACATTTTTGAAAACTAGACACTCAGGGGAATCCAGGATGAGGTGACTGGACTGCCTCCCACCAGGTTCTGTTACCCAGAATCCCTTGCAAACCTAAAAAACTGTCCAAAAAAACACATGTTCCCCACATTTCTGTGGTGGAAAGTTCTGGAATCTGCGTGGATCCACAAATTTCCACCCACCCCGCGTTCCCCAAAGTCTTACGAGAAAAATGGTACCTCACTTGTGTGGGTCGGCCTAGTGCCTGCGACAGGAAACGGCACAAAGCGCAACGTGGTCACATCTCAATTTCGCAGTGAAAAATGACCCTTTTTTGGCAAAGTGCCTTGCTGTAGTTTTTGAACCCTACCTCTGCCGGCACCTAGAGAAACCTAGTAAACCTATACATTTTTGAAAACTAGACACCCAGGGGAATCCAGGATGGGGTGACTTGACTGCCTCCCACCAGGTTCTGTTACCCAGAATCCCTTGCAAACCTAAAAAATTGTCCAAAAAACACATTTCCCCCACATTTCTGTGGTGGAAAGTTCTGGAATCTGCGTGGATCCACAAATTTCCACTCACCCCGTGTTCCCCAAAGTCTTATGAGAAAAATGGTACCTCACTTGTGTGGGTCGGCCTAGTGCCTGGGACAGGAAACGACGCAAAACGCAACGTGGTCACACTTCAATTTCGCAGTGAAAAATGACCCTTTTTTGGCAAAGTGCCTAGGTGTAGTTTTTGAACCCTAGCTCTGCCGGCACCTAGGGAAACCTAGCAAACCTATACATTTTTTAAAACTAGACACCCAGGGGAATCCAGGATGGGGTGACTTGACTGCCTCCCACCAGGTTCTGTTACCCAGAATCCCTTGCAAACCTAAATAATTGTAAAAAAACCCACATTTTCCCCACATTTCTGTGGTGGAAAGTTCTGGAATCTGCGTGGATCCACAAATTATCACCCACCCCGCGTTCCCCAAAGTCTTACGAGAAAAATGGTCCCTCACTTGTGTGGGTCGGCCTAGTGCCTGCGACAGGAAACTGCGCAAAACGCAACGTGGTCACACCTCAATTTCGCAGTGAAAAATGACCCTTTTTTGGCAAAGTGCCTAGCTGTAGTTTTTTAACCCTAGCTCTGCTAGGGAAACCTAGCAAACCTATACATTTTTGAAAACTGGATACCCAGGGGAATCCAGGATGGGGTGACTTGAGTGCCTCCCACCAGGTTCTGTTACCCAGAATCCCTTGCAAACCTAACAAATTGTCAAAAAAAACACATTTTCCCCACATTTCTGTGGTGGAAAGTTCTGGAATCTGCGTGGACCCACAAATTTCCACCTACCCCGCGTTCCCCAAAGTCTTACGAGAAAAATGGTACCTCACTTGTGTGGGTCGGCCTAGTGCCTGCGACAGGAAACGGCGCAAAACGCAACGTGGTCACACCTCAATTTCGCAGTGAAAAATGACCCTTTTTTGGCAAAGTGCCTAGCTGTAGTTTTTGAACCCTACCTCTGCCGGCACCTAGGGAAACCTAGCAAACCTCTACATTTTTGAAAACTAGACACCCAGGGGAATCCAGGATGGGGTGACTTGACTGCCTCCCACCAGGTTCTGTTACCCAGAATCCCTTGCAAACCTAAATAATTGTCAAAAAAAACACATTTTCCCCACATTTCTGTGGTGGAAAGTTCTGGAATCTGCGTGGATCCACAAATTTCCACCCACCCCGTGTTCCCAAAAGTCTTACGAGAAAAATGGTACCTCACTTGTGTGGGTCGGCCTAGTGCCTGCGACAGGAAACGGCGCAAAACGCAACGTGGTCACACCTCAATTTCGCAGTGAAAAATGACCCTTTTTTGGCAAAGTGACTAGCTGTAGTTTTTTAACCCTAGCTCTGCCGGCACCTAGGGAAACCTAGCAAACCTATACATTTTTGAAAACTAGACACCCAGGGGAATCCAGGATGGGGTGACTTGACTGCCTCCCACCAGGTTCTGTTACCCAGAATCCCTTGCAAACCTAAATAATTGTAAAAAAAAACACATTTTCCCCACATTTCTGTGGTGGAAAGTTCTGGAATCTGCGTGGATCCAGAAATTTCTGCCCACCCCGCGTTCCCCAAAGTCTTACGAGAAAAATGGTACCTCACTTGTGTGGGTCGGCCTAGTGCCTGCGACAGGAAACGGCCCAAAACGCAACGTGGTCACACCTCAATTTCGCAGTGAAAAATGACCCTTTTTTGGCAAAGTGCCTAGCTGTAGTTTTTGAACCCTAGCTCTGCCGGCACCTAGGGAAACCTAGCAAACCTATACATTTTTGAAAACTAGACACCCAGGGGAATCCAGGATGGGGTGACTTGACTGCCTCCCACCAGGTTCTGTTACCCAAAATCCCTTGCAAACCTAAAAAATTGTCAAAAAAACCCACATTTTCCCCACATTTCTGTGGTGGAAAGTTCTGGAATCTGCGTGGATCCACAAATTTCCACCCACCCCGCGTTCCCCAAAGTCTTATGAGAAAAATGGTACCTCACTTGTGTGGGTCGGCCTAGTGCCTGCGACAGGAAACGGCGCAAAACGCAACGTGGTCACACCTCAATTTCGCAGTGAAAAATGACCCTTTTTTGGCAAAGTGCCTAGCTGTAGTTTTTGAACCCTAGCTCTGCCGGCACCTAGGGAAACCTAGCAAACCTATACATTTTTGAAAACTGGATACCAAGGGGAATCCAGGATGGGGTGACTTGACTGCCTCCCACCAGGTTCTGTTACCCAGAATCCCTTGCAAACCTAAAAAAGTGTAAATAAAAACACATTTTCCCCACATTTCTGTGGTGGAAAGTTCTGGAATCTGCGTGGATCCACACATTTCCACCCACCCCGCGTTCCCCAAAGTCTTACGAGAAAAATGGTACCTTACTTGTGTGGGTCGGCCTAGTGCCTGCGACAGGAAACGGCGCAAAACGCAACGTGGTCACACCTCAATTTCGCAGTGAAAAATGACCCTTTTTTGGCAAAGTGCCTAGCTGTAGTTTTTGAACCCTAGCTCTGCCGGCACCTAGGGAAACCTAGCAAACCTATACATTTTTGAAAACTAGACACCCAGGGGAATCCAGGATGGGGTGACTTGACGGCCTCCCACCCTGTTCTGTTACCCAGAATCCCTTGCAAACCTAAAAATATTTCCCAAAAAACACATTTTCCCCACATTTCTGTGGTGGAAAGTTCTGGTATCTGCGTGGATTCACAAATTTTCGCCCACCCCGGGTTCCCCAAAGTCTTACGAGAAAAATGGTACCTCACTTGTGTGGGTCGGCCTAGTGCCCACAACAGGAAACGGCGCAAAACGCAACGTGGTCACACCTCAATTTCGCAGTGAAAAATTACCCTTTTTTGGCAAAGTGCCTAGCTGTAGTTTGTGAACCCTAGCTCTGCCGGCACCTAGGGAAACCTACCAAACACACACATTTCTGAAAAGTAGACACCCAGGGGCTTACAGGGAGGTATGGCTTGCATGAATCCCCCAACCTTTCCTTACCCAGAATCCCCTGCAAACCTCAATTTTAGCTGAAAAAATCACTTTTTTCACACATTTTTGTGTGGGAAAGTGTGGCATCACTGGCCTCACACAAATTTTCTACCACCCAGCGTTCCCCCAGGTCTCCCGATAAAAATGGTGCCTCACTTGTGTGGGAGGCCCAAGTACCCGCGACAGGCAAGGGCCCAAAACGTAGTGAGGCGACATCAAAATTGCCTATCTCAAAACCACCTGGTTTTGCAAGTGGGGTCACCTGGGTTTTTGGCCCCGTGCTCGGCGGCCATCTAGGGTAACCAACCAAACCCACACATTTCTGAAAAGTAGACACCCGGGGGCTTCCAGGGAGGTATGGCTTGTGTGGATCCCCCAACGTTTCCTTACCCAGAATCCCCTGCAAACCTCAATTTTACCAGAAAAAATCACTTTTTTCACACATTTTTGTGTGGGAAAGTGTGGCATCACCGGGCTTACACAAATTTCCTACCACCCAGCGTTCCCCCAGGTCTCTCGATAAAATGGTGCCTCACTTGTGTGGGAGGCCCAAGTACCCGCGACAGGCAAGGGCCCAAAACGTAGTGAGGCGACATCAAAATTGCCTATCTCAAAACCACCTGGTTTTGCAAGGGGTCACCTGGGTTTTGGCCCCGCAGCTCGGCGGCCATCTAGGGTAACCTACCAAACCCACACATTTCTGAAAAGTAGACACCCGGGGCTTCCAGGGAGGTATGGCTTGCATGGATCCCCCAACGTTTCCTTACCCAGAATCCCCTGCAAACCTCAATTTTACCAGAAAAAATCACTTTTTTCACACATTTTTGTGTGGGAAAGTGTGGCATCACTGGGCTCACACAAATTTCCTACCACCCAGCGTTCCCCAGGTCTCCCGATAAAAATGGTGCCTCACTTGTGTGGGAGGCCCAAGTACTGCGACAGGCAAGGGCCCAAAACGTAGTGAGGCGACATCAAAATTGCCTATCTCAAAACCACCTGGTTTTGCAGGGAGTCACCTGGGTTTTGGCTCGTGCTCGGCGGCCATCTAAGGTAACTTACCAAACCCACACATTTCTGAAATGTAGAGACCCGGGGCTTCCAGGGAGGTATGGCTTGTGTGGATCCCCTAACGTTTCCTTACCCAGAATCCCCTGCAAACCTCAATTTTACCAGAAAAAATCACTTTTTTCACACATTTTTCTGTGGGAAAGTGTGGCATCACTGGGCTCACACAAATTTCCTACCACCCAGCGTTCCCCCAGGTCTCCCGATAAAAATGGTGCCTCACTTGTGTGGGAGGCCCAAGTACCCGCGACATGCAAGGACACAAAACGTTTTGAGGCAACCTCAACATTGCCTATCAAAAAATGTTTTGGGCCCTTGCCTGTTGCGGTTACTTGGGCCTTCCACACGAGTGAGGCATCATTTTTATCGGGAGACCCGGGGGATCGCTGGGTGGTAGGAAATTTGTGTGAGCCCGGTGATGCCACACTTTCCCACACAAAAATTTCTGAAAAAAGTGATTTTTTCAGCTAAAATTGAGGTTTGCAGGGGATTCTGGGTAAGGAAACGTTGGGGGATCCACGCAAGCCATACCTCCCTGGAAGCCCCGGGTGTCTACTTTTCAGAAATGTGTGGGTTTGGTAGGTTTCCCTAGATGGCCGCCGAGCACGGGGCCAAAGACCCAGGTGACCCCCCTTGCAAAACCAGGTGGTTTTGAGATAGGCAATTTTGATGTCGCCTCACTACGTTTTGGGCCCTTGCCTGTCGCGGGTACTTGGGCCTCCCACACAAGTGAGGCACCATTTTATCGGGAGACCTGGGGGAACGCTGGGTGGTAGGAATTTTGTGTGAGCCCGGTGATGCCACACTTTCCCACACAAAAATTTCTGAAAAAAGTGATTTTTTCAGCTAAAATTGAGGTTTGCAGGGGATTCTGGTAAGGAAACGTTGGGGGATCCACGCAAGCCATACCTCCCTGGAAGCCCCCGTGTGTCTACTTTTCAGAAATGTGTGGGTTTGGTAGGTTACCCTAGATGGCCACTGAGCACGGGGCCAAAAACCCAGGTGACCCCCCTTGCAAAACCAGGTGGTTTTGAGATAGGCAATTTTGATGTCGCCTCACTACGTTTTGGGCCCTTGCCTGTCGCGGGTACTTGGGCCTCCCACACAAGTGAGGCACCATTTTTATTGGGAGACCTGGGGAACGCTGGGTGGTAGGAAATTTGTGTGAGCCCGGTGATGCCACACTTTCCCACACAAACATTTCTGAAAAAGTGATTTTGTCAGCTAAAATTGAGGTTTGCAGGGGATTCTGGTAAGGAAACGTTGGGGGATCCACGCAAGCCATACCTCCCTGAAGCCCCCGGGTGTCTACTTTTCAGAAATGTGTGGGTTTGGTAGGTTTCCCTAGATGGCCGCCGAGCACAGGGCCAAAACCCAGGTGACCCCCTTGCAAAACCAGGTCATTTTGTGAAAGGCCATTTTGAGGTCGCATCAATACGTTGTGGGCCCTTGCCTGTCGCGGGTACTTGGGCCTCCCACCCGAGTGAGGCACCATTTTTATCGGGAGACCTGGGGGACGCTGGGTGGTAGGAAATTTGTGTGAGCCCGGTGATGCCACACTTTCCCACACAAAAATGTGTGAAAAAAGTGATATTTTCAGCTAAAATTGAGGTTTGCAGGGATTCTGGGTAAGGAAACATTGGGGGATCCACGCAAGCCATACCTCCCTGGAATCCCCGGGTGTCTACTTTTCAGAAATGTGTGGGTTTGGTAGGTTTCTCTAGGTGGCCGCCGAACCCCGGGCCAAAACGTCATGGGACCCCCCTTGCAAAACCAGGTCATTTTGTGATAGGCCATTTTGAGGTCGCCTCAATATGTTGTGGGCCCTTGCCTGTCGCGGGTACTTGGGCCTCCCACCCGAGTGAGGCACCATTTTTATCGGGAGACCTGGGGGAACGCTGGGTGGTAGGAAATTTGTGTCAGCTCGGTGATGCCATAACTTTACCACACAAAAATGTGTGAAAAAAGGGATTTTTTCAGCAAAATGTCAGGTTTGCAGGGGATTCTGGGTAAGAAAACGTTGGGGGATCCACGCAAGCCATACCTCCCTAGAATCCCCCGGGTGTCTACTTTTCGGAAATGTGTGGGTTTGGTATGTTTCCCTAGGTGGCCGCCGAGCCCCGGGCCAAAAACCCAGGTGACCCCCCTTGCAAAACCAGGTAATTTTGAGATAATGTGTTGTTTATTTCTGCAGCATGAAATTTTTGGCACAATATTGCAAGGAAAATGTGACAGACATTTTGAGGTTTGCAGGACATTGTGGGTACCATAACTTGTTGGGATCCACAAGAGAGATATCACCATGTACTCCCATGGGTGTTTCGTTTACGACAATATCTACAGTTGGTAGGTTATTCTTAGACGGAATGTACACCTTGGCAGACAGACTAAAAAGACAAAGATTACTGCACAGCCATATATTCCTCAAGCACACACACATACTGGTTGGATTTGGCACGAGGGCAAGTGATGGTTCAGTATATACAATTTTATTAACAAGAGATTTCACAAAAATGAAATGCACTGTCAATAATTGAAAGGACAAAAAACTGAACCAGTGACTCGCAGCTCGTGAGCTGTAAAGCCACGTCAAGGCCCCAACCGCTTTACAGGCCATTCACACACCTTTCATACGTGATACACACAAGACCATTCACACCACCAGGCACGAAACAAACACATTACAACATTCACAAAAAGGGACAAGGTACACCCTGCTTGAGAAAGACAAAAAAAAAATATTACTGCACAGCCATCTAATCCTCAAGCACACACACATACTGGTTGGATTTGGCACGAGGGTGAGTGATGGTTCAGTATATACAATTGTATTAATAAGTGATTTCACAAAAATGAAATGCACTGTTAATAATTGAAAGGACGAGAAACTGAACCATTGACTCACAGCTCGTGAGCTGTAAAGCCACGACAAGGCACCAACCTCTTTACAGGCCATTCATACACCTTTCATACGTGTGACACATACAAAACCATTCACACCACCAGCCGCGGGCCCATCACATTACAACACTCACACCAGCAGACAGCGCCATTCAAGGGCCCATCACTTTCACACGCCCACATTCCTAACACAGCAACCACACAAGCTGATGGATTGCGTGTGGTGTCGCTCAGCTAACAGTGTGTGTAGTGACCAGCAGCAAGTCACTACTCACACACCGCCAGCCAAGCGCCAGTCCACGCACACCGCCAGCCAAGCGCCACTCCACGCACACCGCCAGCCAAGCACCACTCCACGCACACCGCCAGCCAAGCGCCACTCCACGCACACCGCCAGCCAAGCGCCACTCCACGCACACCGCCAGCCAAGCGCCACTTCACGCACACCGCCATCCAAGCGCCACTCCACGCACACCGCCAGTCAAGAGCCACTCCACGCACACCGCCAGCCAAATGCCACTCCACGCACACCGCCAGCCAAGCGCCACTCCACGCACACCGCCAGCCAAGCGCCACTCCACGCACACCGCCAGCCAAGCGCCACTCCACGCACACCACCATCACATTTAGGATTTTGTTTATACAAAAAAGAAAACACAAACAAATTGCAAATAGATACAAATCTACTAACACAAAATCAGAAACTAAATACATTGCACTAATGCCAACCTTGAAACAGAACAACAATTCTTAAACATTACAGACCAGGCAGTTCACTTTACCACTCATGGTTGCTCCCAATAATTGTTTTGCTTGTGGTACGCTCTATAACAAGCAGGCACACACAGCCCAGGGTTAGAAGGACACTCAGGGCAGTACATACGAGTGTCCTTCCGCGTACCTCTTCGCCAACAGACTCTACATCTCCTAGTGGGAAAGTCTTTTGAGGGTGTAGGAGGAATGTGATCAGGAAAGTGGCGATCTTTCAATCGAGCCACATCCTCCACCACTCCAACTCTAGGAACACTTGCCTGTTCCACAACAACAAGGCTGCCTATGACAGACTGCTGAAACTGAACAAAAGTCAACTTTGACGCAGGAGAACACTCCTTGAACACAACAAAAGCATTGAAAGTTGCTAAATTGAAGAGATGGATGGCCAACTTCTTATACCAAATGTAAGCCTTACGAATAGCAGTGTAAGGTTCCAACCTCTGATCTACTCTATCAACACCACCCATGTGCTTATTGTAGTCTAAAATGCACACAGGTTTGCGCACTTCAGCAATCTGACCCCAAACAGCCACAGGTGAAGTACTCTCATCATGGATGGTAGTCAGCATGTACACATCCCTCCTGTCCACAAATTTCACAGCTAGTAGTTCATCACTACGCAAGGAACTGCACTGTCCCCTCTGAAGTTTTTTGCAAACAAGCTCTTTTGGATAACCTTTACGGTTAGAGCGGATTGTGCCACAAGCAAAAGTGTCCACTTTGAACAATTCCTTAAACAATTGCACAGCAGTGTAGAAGTTATCAAGGTACAAATGGTGGCCTCTGTTAAACAGTCCTCTAGCAAGATCCCACACAATTTTCTCTGAAACTCCAAAAGTGGACGGACAACCAGGGGGTCAATAGTGGAATCCCTACCAGTGTACACACGCAAATTAAAAACATATCCTGTCCTACTCTCAGACAACATATACAGCTTAATTCCATAGCGTGCCCTCTTGCTAGGAATGTACTGCCTAAAACCAAACGGCCCTTGAACAGGACCAAAGACTCATCAATAGATATTTCTTTCTCTGGAGTATAGATCTCTGAAAATCGATCTACAAAGTGATCAAGAACAGGCCGAATCTTAAAAAGACAGTCACATTCAGGGTGATCTCGTGGCAACGCCAAACCATTATCAACAAAATGCAGCATCTGAAGCAAAAGTAAATACCGATCACGAGTCATAACTGCAGGAAATATGGCCGTTGCCATCAAGGGACTGGTAGACCAATATGAACCCATGGACGGCTTCCTTATCAAACCCATCAAAAAAGTCAAACCCAAAAACTTCTTCATCTCTTCCAGATTTGTGGGACTCCACCGGGTAGCTCTAGAATGGGGCCTAAGTCTGGCACTGTTGTCCCTCAAAAACTGTTCAGCATACAAATTAGTCTGCTCAACAATCTCACCCAAAAATACATCATCCATAAACAACTGAAAATACTGTATAGGCAAATAATGTTCACAATCCACTCTACAACCTGCATAACCACTAAAGGCAGGCAACACCGGCTGCACCATGTTTGGATCAACCCAGAGTCCAGTACTTCCAGTAGGAAGCCTAGCAGCCCCAGGCTGCAATCCAGATGCCTCTTGCACCATCGGCACAGTAGTATCCTCCTCTAAAACAGGCACTTCATCTGCACTGAGAGTACCTTCATCATCCGATGATTCCATGTGGAGAGAAAACTCACTGCCTGAATCTTCCCCTCCCTCCTCTCCCTCAGACGCACTGTCAGTCTCATAATCCTGCTCAGAGGAAGATTCAAGAAGCAAACCAACCACCTGCTGAGCAGTCATTCTACGGCTAGCCATAATGCTTACTAATAAAGGTTACTTGTCAAACAAGTCAACAACAACAAACCCTTTGTAAAAAAAAGAAATAAACAAAATGTAGCTTTATCACAAAGACCTATATACTCCAACACTATACCACTCACGTGACAGAAGCAGCTAGACTCACCACCACCTACTCTGCACAGACACAGTAAGGATCAACAATATCCCACTAAAAAAGAAGAAAAAAAAATTACACATAAGACAATGCAAAACATCGCAAAGAATTTCATGCTCTGAACACTAACAAATATGCAGCCATTATGACACCACTTACAAAAAAATTCATTCATGCATGACAATAATACTCATTTGGAGTACACACAACAAAAATATTTTTCTTACCAAATAAATGCAATTACGCAAAACTGCAGAACAACCACTGCCGAAACCGCAAACAGGAATCAAAAGCTTTACACTAGAATAAAAAGGAGAAAAAAAACATTACAATCACATATGCAAATAATGCACCAGTCCACACACAATCCACCAGCCAAGCTAAGGGGTAGGTGGGCCTAACAGTATAAATAAAATATTCACCCCCGTAAAAGGGGAGCAACCCTTGCCCTTTTGGCCACTCCCTAACACAAAAATTAAAAAAAACCCTGGTGTCTAGTGGCTTCTGCCCTCCTTGGGGGCAGATGGGCCTAAAAACATACTGCTATTCTGCCACCCAAGGGGTCACTCTCCACAAATAAATGCCTGGTGGACTAGTGGGAAGATACCTTTATCTTCCGCACACGATCTCTCACTACTCAACTCTACTCTGAACTCTATTCACAACTGGATGTTAGCTCACCAACTCATTCTGAATCCCGCCAAAACTGAATTCCTCCTCCTCTCTACCTCTCTCTCACCTCCTCCTGTTCAATCTTGGATGGATCAGCTGAACCTACTCAACAACAAACCCATCATTGTCGACAGCGCTAAATCCCTAGGTGTCATTCTTGACAAAAGACTCAACCTAATCTCCCACATCAACTCTATTGCTAAGAACGCACGTTACCAGTTGCGCCTTCTACGGGGGATCCGTCGGTTCTTCCCGGAGAAAGACTTAAAAACCTTGGTACAATCTCTGGTTCTCTCAAGACTGGATTATTGCAATTCTCTTCTGACGGGCCTACCCAAATCCCACCTCTCCCCTCTCAAATCCATCCTCCATTCAGCAGCTTGCCTTATTTCAGGGTCTAAACGAAGCGACCACGTCACTCCTATCCTCTCTTCGATGGCTTCCGATCGAGGCAAGATCGATTTACAAAACTGCCTGCATCACACACAAAGCCTTACACACCTCCTCCCCTCGTTACCTGGCAAATAAATTGAAATTGTCCGGTGGCTCTCGCCCTTCTCGCAATGCGGAAAAGCTTCTGCTTGAGCCCCCCCCGTCTTCAAAAAGGGAAAGATCGATGGCGCAATCCTTCTCAGGAAATGCGGTGAGAATCTGGAACTCGCTTCCCCCATTGCTCCATGCCACCTCCTCTACCCGGATCTTCAAAGCTGACCTCAAATCTCTTCTCTTCCAAAGACACTTTCAGAACTAATACTTTCTATCTGAGCCCCCTCTAGGAAGTTCGCTCTTCATTGTAAATTTGTACTTTTTCCTGTACATTCCTCACCCTTGCGTGCTGGAGTCAGTGAGTGTGTGTCTCTCTCTCTCTCTCTCTCTCTCTCTCTCTCTCCTCTCTCTCTCTCTCTCTCTCTCTCTCTCTCTCTCTCTCTCTCTCTCTCTCTCTCCTCTCTCTCCTCTCTCTCTCTCTCTCTCTCTCTCTCTCTCCATGAGCTGCCCAAGAAAGCTTTCAGGAGACAAGAAGTGGTTCACATTGCCACCACAAACCCACATCAATAACCAGAGGCTGCAGCAAACTCCAACTACTCGAGACACAGAAATGTCTAAAACATTTTATGCAAGGTTGACAAAACCATGTGTTGAACAGCCAGCTTCATGAAAGCTTTCCCATCAATGAACAACACGTAGGTTCTCTTAGCGGCATGCTTTGAAGAAGATTAATGTTTACAGGGCGAATCACAGAAGGACACACTGAGATATACATCACCTTACTACTCAGAAAACAGAACTGGTGATTGGAGAGGTGTCCAAATGGCCCTCCAGCCGGTGATAAACCTGCCCCCCCACACACAACATCCCTGGTGCCTAGTGGGCATTCCTGCTGCATGATCACATGATCGTGCAGCAGGAATGCACAAAAGAGGCATCGGGGGAAAGGAAAACCCTTTCCCTCAATGCCTCTTTTGATTCAAACCCCCCCTCCCCGAGCCAAAACTCACCTGATTTCCCCGACGCGCTGGAAGCAAATGGCTTCCAGCGCGTCGGGGAAGAAAGGGAAACCCTCAATGACGTCAGCGCGCCTCGCGCTCTGAAGTCATTGATGGGGAGGGCGGGGGGAGGCAGGGGAAGCCCTTCCCCTGCCTTCCCCCCCAAAAAAACAACGATCGGATTCCCACGGGGGAGCGCCAGCGCTTCCCCTGTGGGTGGTCTTATGACGAGCTGGACTCGTCATGAGCACACGACCACTGTGTGCCATGACGAGTCCAGCTCGTCATAAGCATCGAAGGGGCTAAACAGTGTTCTGATTGGCCAAACTCTAAGTTCTGTGTTTATTTTATTGGGCATGAAATATGGTGTATAAACAATGTTTATAGTGAAAGGTCCATGCCCTAATGGCTTTTTTTTTTTTTGCTGCATATTATGGTATGCTTTAATGTTTAGCTGTTAAAAATGCAGTGAGGTTCACTTTACACGTTAGATTTAAAAACATATGTTCATAAATTGATACATTACTGAATACCTAAAATTCCTTGTCATTTTTCCACTGTTACAATAAAGTGTTTTTTCTAAGTACCACATTTATTGTTCTGACTCTTTACAATATATTCATGGTCACAATGTGCAAAATGTAACAAAGAAATTACCTCAAATTTGTTTTCATTAATGCATAAAAGGAATATCCAGTAGGAGCAGTTGGTGTAATTGTCCTAGGTAAGTGAGAAAATCACAAAATGTTTAGGAATTCTGGTAAGGTGGTGTTAGAATTTTGAACTATTCACCATGGCAATCTGATGCTTTTGGGCTTAGAAATGCAACAGGATGTGAATGAATTTCTGCAAATTAACAAATGGGAGAAGGATTTGAGCTGCAAAGCCCATTGAGGCGTAAACGGGATTATGTATGGTATGTGTTTGCTTCTTTGATTTGCAGTTGGGGAAATCTTGCACCACAAAAAGCGCTATTTGCCTATGTTGGATCTGGTAATAATATACGTCACTGCATGTTATTCCCCCTCTTCCACGTAATTTGATGTCATTCCGCATCCGATTTTAGTGGCTCAATCGAGAATAGGCCCTTAGCATTTCCACATCAGATGACAATGCTTTGGCCGAGCAGGGGGTAGAACATAAACGGTAGCCATTGTGTGAGATAGCTGGAACTAGAGGGGAATGTGTACTCGTGCGGAAAAATGTAAATATTATTTCCCCCTGCATGCATGGTAGATGGCACCATATCTGGAGCACTATGTCCAGTTCTTGAGGTCACTACTTAAGAAGGAAGATAGCTCAGATGCAGAGAGATCAATTCTGCCAGAGTGATGCGTTGTTTGTACCATAAGTCATCGGAGTGTGCATTAAGAGAGTGTTGTGTGCAGCAGTGCTAAATGACCGAAGGAATCAGGGAGGAGCCACTATGTAGGTCGAGATGAGGGGAAGCAGGTCAGGATGGGCCTGGGAAGGTTAAGAAAGTAGCAGGTAGCAGTCAAGGAGTGATAGGCTGGGAGGAGAGGACATCTAGATGGGGGACTATAAGATGGAAAAGGGCATGGTGTATGAGAGCCTCCTTTGCCAAGTCAAAACCTTATACACACAGTGAAGTGGAGGGAAAGCAGTAAGTGATCTGCAATAACAACGCTTCTGTCACATCACCAAGATTTGAGTCAATACTATGAATCCAATAAGATGCCCTGAAGTAGCATCATACAATGATTCTTAATCAAGAGGTGTCCAAATGGCCCTCCAGCCAGTGATAAACCTGCCCCCCCCACACACACACAACATCCCTGGTGCCTAGTGGGCATTCCTGCTGCACGATCACATGATCGTGCAGCAGGAATGCACAAAAGAGGCATCGGGGGAAAGGAAAACCCTTTCCTTTCCCTCGATGCCTCTTTTGATTCAAACCCCCCCTCCCCGAGCCAAAACTCACCTGATTTTCCCGACGCGCTGGAAGCAAATGGCTTCCAGTGCGTCGGGGAAGAAAGGGAAACCCTCAATGACGTCAGCGTGCCTCGTGCGCTGACGTCATTGATGGGGAGGGCGGGGGGAGGCAGGGGAAGCCCTTCCCCTGCCTCCCCCCCAAAAAAACCAACGATCGGATTCCCACGGGGGGAGCGCCAGCGCTTCCCCCGTGGGTGGTCTTAAGACGAGCTGGACTCGTCATGAGCACACGACCACTGTGTGCCATGACGAGTCCAGCTCGTCATAAGCATCGAAAAGGTTAAGGGATTATCTAGTTAAGAGCGACAGCCTGGGAGTAACACAACAATATACCTGGCTTCAACAAAAAGAAGGTTTTAAAAAATGTTTGAAGTGTAAGGCCTGTTTACATGGAGAGAATATTACAGCTTTTAAAACAGTTTTTAATAAAACTGTAAAGGTAAAATGATTTTTTACATGTAAATCAGATTTTGTTGTATATATTTTAAAGTGTCCGTGCAACAAAATATATGTTGGCAGTACAACTCTCCCTGTACATAAAAGAATCCTTCAGCACAGAAGAGCAATAGAGAACAAAGATCGAAGCTACCCAATAGCTAGACATTTTGAGAAGGAACACTCCAGTAATCTAACACCACTGAGATATAGCTGTATAGCACAGGTGCCTAAGAGGGGGATGGGTGGAGACAGGGAGAAAGAGTTACAAAAACTTGAAACATACCTCATCCTAGAGTTGGATAGCAAAGAACCAAATGGTTTCAACGTGGATGAAGAGTTATATACCTGTCTTTATTGAGCCTCCTGCATCCCGTATAGAGCATTCCTCAGAAGAGCAAGAAAAGAATGTAAATAAAGTATGTAAGATAAGATGAGGACAACAAGGCACATTCAGAGCACTTTTTAATAAAGGGAATTATGCGGTTTTTAAATTATTTTTTAGCATGGATCTTAGGTTAACTTTTACTCTATGAAAGATATGGGGATAAGTAGATAGAAATACTATCAAAGAAAAGTGAATTGAACCCAATTACCACCTAAAGCATATTCGAATATACTGTAGAGTAATGAGAATAAACCGTTTGGATTTATGAAGCACTTCAAGAAGAATTTATTTGCACTTTATATTAGCACAATGTCACTTTTTGCACTATAGCACTTTAGAAAGACCTCTGAAGTAGGGAAACCAGCAACAAACACTTAGGGATTTCCCTAGTGAGGAAAAACATTGGTAAGAAATTCATTTTAGTGAAGACAGAGGCATTTGTCGAGGAACTGTATTTAATTAGCATTTACGCCCTAGTCACTTTAGAGAAAGGATAAAGTGTACAATGGAAATGTGGGCCGTAATGCATAATTAACTATTAGTATAGTACTTCACAAAGAGGTCTTTTTGGTCAATGAGGCTGCCAGAGAAAATGGGCACTTGCCCAAAGAATGCAAATGTAAATATAAATATAAATGTACATACATGAAATATTATTGAATCAAATTGAAGAGCGTAAAGGTTTTATAAGCTTTTATGTGAGAAAATTCTCAATACAATTGATATCATATGGCAAAAACATGTCTTAAGATGGCGCCCATTGATTGTGAATATAACAAGTGCAATTTATTGAAGTTGTCCACTTTCTATGTTTATTTGGAAAGAAAAAGTACATAAATGTAAAAAAGTAAAATGCTCACCATCGTGAACAAGGCTGCGTCTGGCAGCCGGAACACGTGGATGTTGAAATCGCTCAAAGTTGAATAAAGAGCTGTGATTGAACCATTGGAGTGCCGATGTCATCTTTCTCAGTTAAGGTGAAATTGTTCATATATATATATATATATTTACTTTGGGTGGGATATTTTTAGTTAATAAATCTGTTATCTTTAGCAGGTTTAATAAACTGTTTAAAATTCTTCCTACACTTTACAATACGAAGAACTCTATGGTAAAGTACAGATGTTAGACCGAGTGGCCTTCCCCCAAACATTTTTGCCTCTCCTCCTCCATTTTGCTGAACTTATGTTTGTTGGACTTAAAGCTCTGTGCACTTTACCAGTGTTAACCAGTGCTAAAGTGCTTATTCTCACTCCCCTAAAACATGGTTAAATTAGCTGATGCCCAATTGCCATACTTAGTTTCCTTATGTGTCCCTTGTAGAGTGGAATACCATATACCCAGGACCATTAAATGAAAAGCTACCAGTGGGCCTGTAGCACTTTGTGCCACCCACTTAAGTAGGACCTTAAAACATGTACCAGGCCTGCCACTTCAGCCTGCATGCAGTTTTAAACTGCCATGTCAACTTGGCATTTAAACCGCCTTGCTAAGTCTTAAATTCCCCTTTTATTACATATAAATCATGCATAAGGTAGGCCCTCAGAAGCCCATCATGCAGGGTGCTGTGTAATTACAAGGTTGGACATGTACTTTTAGGTCTTATATATCCTGGTAATTAAAAATTCTTAAATGTGTTTTTCACAACTGTGAGGCCTACCCCTCCTATAGGACAACATTGGGGGTTCCTTATTACATTTATTAAGCTTAAATTGCAATTGGGAACTCGTGCCATTTCATGTTTGGTGTCTCTGGAATTGTGGTGAGGAGCCCTATTCGAAATTTTAAAAATGCCACTTTTGAAAGTTGGCATTTTTCTGCCACTAGCCCTTTTGTGCCTGTAGCCTGCTTTGGGTCACATGACTAGATGTAACTGACAGTTAGACTTTGTGAATTCCTCCCAGACAGTCACACAATAAAGGGAATAGGTGTGTCTCAATCAGTCATCTGCTGGCAGGATGGGGGCAGAGCTGAGCACTACCCCACTTGCAACTGAATAGGGAGTGCTCTGCATTCATACACCTCCACAATGTCACTGCAGCCAGCTTGGACCAAGGGTAGGAGAGTCAGAAAATTCCATGCACTTCAAAGATACTGTCTAAAACTTCTCCCACCTTCCAAAAGGAGGACACCGTGGTATAAAAATAGTACCTCAGACACCAACGCGGAAAGACTCTCAGAGGACTACCTGCTGCTGTGACCTGCTCTGCACTCTGCAAGACTGCTTTGCTGTGCCTGGAAGGACTGTTGAACTTGTCTTGAACCCTCAGAGGCAAGCCCTGTTGTTGTTGAGACCTGAACGCAGGCCTACCAGAGTGACTCGAAGGGCTAGTTTGCTGGCCTCCTGTTCAGTCAGGTAAACAAAACACTCCCACCATCTTGAACCCACACCTGGACCCAGCCTGAGAGTCCTGACCCCCAGTAGCCATCCCACCAGTCCTGGACCCTTGGTTGTGGTGCTAAAGGTTCCCAGATGGCCAAATCCCAAAACTGAGGATTCAAAAAAATGTGGGCAAAAACTGCTCTGAGAACCGGGAGGAGACTGGGACCAACATGTTCGTCTATCTGCCCAAGATGCAATGTCGGTCCATTGACTTTACATCTTTTTCCGCTATGTTCTTCTCCACTTTAGCAAATATTGTTCAGTGGTCCTTTGCCAAAGGGGCATCCAGTCTGGTGGAACTTGTTTTTAACTAAAGCCATCTGCATCGTCCTGCTGGAGATTTTTGACTTCCAAAAAAGAGACCAAGGGCCTAATTTAGATCTCAGCGGATGGGTTACTTCATCACAATGGTGACGGATATCCTGTGTGCCGAAATATAAATCCTATTATATCCTATGGGATTTATATTTTGGCAGACAGGATATCCGTCACTGTTGTGATGGAGTAATCCTTCAGCTGAGATCTAAATCAGGCCCCAAGTCAGAAAGTTGAAATCTTCACCATGGCTTCGACCCAAGGCTCCCTCCTTGGACACTGCCTGCAGCATTGCCCCGCTGTCCTTTACCTTCTCAGAACATTTCCTCAAAATTTCTTCTAAGTTCGAAGGTAAGTGCTGACGGGGCCAATTCACTTCTTGTATCCGAACCATGCTCCTTTGCTCTTGGCCATATTTTTTAACTTTTTCCCAGTCTCGCGCTACTAGATGTCCGCATTTGGTGCTTTGATCGTCTAGGCACCCGTTTTTACAAAAAAACAAATTTATTTCAAAACTCCGGTTCTACTGACTGGATTTTTGTTGTTTTGGTTTCAAATAATTTATTGAAATTGACTCAATTTTTCTAAATTGGTGTTGGATTTTTTTGTGTTCTGTTTTCACTTTATTGCTGTTTGTGTGCTGTATATACACTTTACACATTGACTCACAATTAAGCCTGACTGCTTTTTCTGCCAACCTACCCATGGTTAAGCACAGGTTAATTTAGTGACTTTGTGTGGTATGCTCTGCAAAAGACCATGGCTGTTGCTTGACCAGAGCTCACACACCAGTAAACCAGCAGCTCAATTTCTCACAACAGGGAAGAGTAAAAACATTTACTGACCTTGAAAAAAATTAGAACAAATATTGTTATTTTAAATCTTAATATAGTTTTTTTGTATTTATTTTAGGTGTATAACAAAATACAAAAATGTTACAGCCTTAATAACATAATTAAAATTTAATTTCAAATTATTTGCAAAATATTAGATTAAAATTATTTCCCCTAAATTTGAATTACAAATAAAACATAGGGGCATATTAGCAAGACCAGCGATAACATTATCGCCGTTTTAGCGGCAGGAAACTGCCGCTAAAACGGCGATAATGGGCTTGCTAATATGCGTTATAGAATTCCAATAGAAGCCCAGGTTAGATGTGCAGGACATCTAACCTGGGCTTCTATTGAATTTATAACGCATATTAGCAAGCCCATTATCGCCGCTTTAGCGGCAGTTTCCTGCCGCTAAAACGGCGATAATTTTATCGCCGGTCTTGCTAATATGCCCCTAAATCCCTTATAAAGTGAAGAAATATATCTTTTATTATGTATTATTTTTTATTACAAGTGATATACAGAATTAATTTAAAGTAATTTATACTAATTAATTTAACAGTGTTGCGGTACCAGTGTCTGGCCTTGTGTGGTGCTGAACTTACTCCAGCTATGTCCTTTGGAGTACTACTATTGTGGGTCCTTTTTTACAGTAGTACATTTAGAAGTGCAGCTTGTTAATTGCAATGGGCTTACTCTTTTGTGAGTGGGTACATGTGGCCCATAAAGCCCCTAACACTTTCCTAACCACTCCTTCCTAAGCCCTACCTAGGTTTGTCCTATTTTGCAACCACTACCACATGTCTTTCCAAATTTACTAATAAGTAGTAGATTTACATGTGTGAGGATCGTCCCATTGAAAAGATAGGAGAGGTGGAGTTGGAGATTTAGAATCACAGGGCCATAGTATCAAGAACGGCGCAAACATTATCGCCGCTTTAACGGCAGGAAACTGCCGCTAAAGCGGTGATAAGGGGCTTGATAATATGCCCTAGAGAATTCCAATAGAAGCCCAGGTTCTGGTGTCAAGGACATCAAACCTGCCGCTAAAGTGGCGATAATGTTTGCGCTGTTCTTGATAATATAGCCCACAGAGTTTTATAGTACTATTTTAGTACTACTAAACATGGGCAACAGAATTAGTTGCCCATGATGGGAAACATTTTCTTCTGGGTCTCATTACACAACACATCTGTGGTAAGTGAAGCTACCCGTGTCCCAGGGAAAAATGAAGGGGACGAGGGGGCAGAGAAATTATCCCACAAGCTCAGGGAGGATGTGTAGTGAGGCAGAGAAACAATTCTTGTCTATCAAAAATAAAACTCAAATACTTGTTTTTAATGTAGTGTCTGCAAGTCCACATAAAAGGCACCCTGATTTCTCCTTCATAATTAAATAGGTGTATTGCATGTGCAGCTGATTCTTTGAATTTGCCATGAAAACAGTGAACTTTCAATAGAATAAACAATTTATTTTAGCTCAGAGATTATTATAATGTGATAGTTCCTATTTGAGGTCTGTCGCAATGTACTTTCTGTATTGGGTTGGACTTCTAAGCACGCTGTGCTTTGTTGGAGAACCATTCCACTTCCAACGCTATTGGGAGGGTAACCACGCATAATCTGAGGACTAAGGACCAACAACTGATTCAAAATGACAGAATACAGAATAGGCATCTTATATTCTTAAGACTCGACCTCCTACAAACTTTAACCATGTAGGAGAGGGTGTGGTGCCTTCGTAGGGGCTCGGTTTGGAAAGATGGCTGGGCAGTCAGCCCTCTGCTGCCTGAACAGCCCCGAAAATAAATGGAGGGAGTGTGGCCAAGGAGAGGAGAAGGGGCTCAGAGCCCGTCATGGCCTAACCAGTCTCTACTCCCCTCCTCCACATGCAAAAATGCAAAAGCGTCTAAAGTTGTCTCCTGTGGAGGCTGCAGAACACAGCATGGAGTTCAGGGGTTCAGTTCTTCCATCACGCGGCTGCAAAACAACTCCATGTGCGCCTTTCCTGTGTTTACTGTGTGATATCGGATCTTCACTGCGTGACTTTGTGAGGAAAGAGGTTGTCATGTGATGCACAATGGCACTGTGCGAGGTGACAGGTTTATATAATCCCCAAATCAAAGGTCAACTTTTCCCCTGACGTTCACACCTTCTTATGAATCTGGCTGTTCAAGCAATTTGTAGTCCTCGGCCGTGGAACTCCATTAAAACACATCAAAAGGAAACCACATTTGGCGTATCTATTAAATTAGACGTGATGTTTCAAAACCAAATAAAAAAACACATTTCTTTAGTGATATGTTAAAGTAGAAATAACTTACAAAACTCAAAATATGAAAACAAGCAATTCAGTAAATTGCTTCACTAATAAATGAAATTGAATCATGAGAGATGAAAGCTATATTGACAAACTCCACAACAGAGAATAAAATAAAAATTAACGAAGAATGTACAGAAGAAAAGGAACCATTTTAAAGAAGTGTGAAAGGCATAAATCCATATTCTGTTGATATTTGTTTTAATTAAAGAAATATACAGTGTATATATTTATATACTTATCCATAACAAAATGTAACTAGGTTTCGATACTTTTAGGTACTGTTCACAGGGGTTTACATTAGTCGGTGTGATAGTAGTAGTGTGATATATAAGAAAGCAGAAGCTTGTACAGGGACCTGTGTCTGATATGGTGATTTGAGATCCTATATTGTCAGTGTTTCGCTTATACTATAAGCAAAGTTGCACTCCCATTTACATGGTTTGCACATATGCCCTATTAAATTTAAATGCAGTGTGGTGGCTTTCAGAACACTTAGGGCATATTTACAAGACCCTTTGTTTCGCTCTTGCACCATGCAACGTGGTGCAAGAGCGACACAACTTCAAAATGAGATTTATGAAGCCACGCAAGGCCACCTTGCATGGCACAGAATGGCTTCATAAATCTCGAGTAATGCAACGCAGTGCAAATCACTGCATTGCGTTACTCTGTCCTCGAGATGATTTTCCATGAGTGTTGAGTTGGTGTTCCCAAGCTACATCCATGGATTTTGGTGCAATCCCAGGTTTACCAGAAGTGGTAGACCTGGAAAAGCTCCACAAACTTAAGCCTCCCGAGATGAGGCATAACGAGAAGAAATATGTTTATTTCTCCTAATTTTTGCCTCTTTTTATGTCTGCTGCATTCTACAGCAGACATAGAAAGAGAAAATAGCCTCAGGGGATTGTTTTTGAGCGGTAATGTACCCCTTCCTGCACAAAAACAATCCTTCTTACAACGCAGGTACCCGGTGCAAGGGTGTCTGCGTTGGGCCGAGGCAGCTAAAGGGGCACCAGTGCAGGGGGAAAGGCAGGAACGTGCAATATTGACTCTAATACAGCACATTCTTGTCCTTTCCCTGTCACCCAGCGGAGCAAGGTGGCTTGCTGCACTGCATTGCGTGATTTGGACATAAATATGGCCCTTAGTATCATGCACATGAAGCCCACACTCAGCTCTTCCAGTAGCCCTCAATACTAACAATGTGAGGACTGTCATATGGGTCACAATACTGAAGGAGTATAATATAGGAGAGTCAAAATATCACGCAGCATGGTCAATTAAGGAAAACAAATTACTGAAGAGAGTGCATATATTAAATATGTGTTTACTGTAGTGTTGCATGACAAATCTGAGTTTTACCTGACAGAGGTGCATATTTGAGAGAAGTTTGCCTCATGTTTCCACCAAACAATGTGGTACATGCATGACGGAAACCTCTAAGGCAAATCGCTGTGTTGCATTACTCTGCACCAGGGAGGTGTTCCATGGGCATTGTGTGGGTGTTTCTGCGCAACTCTCATGGTTTTTGCCACAAAACCTGGGAATGTGCCAAAAACAAAGATAACGAAGATAAATATATTCATTCTGCAGCACACATAGAAAGAGAAAAAAGCCTCTCTGGGTTGTTTTTGTGCAGGAAGGTGCCCCTTACTGCACAAAAGCAATCCTGCCTACAACACAGGCATTGGTGCACCATGGTGCAAGGGTGTCTGCATTGGCACTAGCCTTTCGAACGGGCTCCAGAGCAAAGGAAAGGACAGGAATGCGCCATATTGGATAAATACGGTGCATTCCGGCCCTTTCCCTGTGACGCAGGGCAGCACAGCAACGTGACTTGCTGAGCTGCTCTGTGCCACAAATTTCATCAATATGCCCCACAGTGTATAACTACATTCCCAAATGGTTATAAAGAAAGAAGAAACAGGGTTCTGTTGCTTATCTTCCATTTGTGACATTTCGTTTGAGAATTAGATTTGTACCTTAAATTGTTCCAAGTATGAGATAATTTGTTTCCACTATTGTTTTATGGACCATCTCACAATCCACATTTTAATGAAGCCCTTCAGAGAATTACTAGTGGAAAGCAGCAGCAATTTCTAGTTTTTGCGGCTCATGCTTTGGCTTATTTCATCCACACTTGCAGCTATATGATCAAAATGCAGTAACTGTGCATGCCCACAGACATACTCCCAGAGAATTTCCCTTAAAGATGAAATATTTTATTCAAGTTTATTACATCGAAGTGTGCTTTCATATGCCAATTGCCGCTTTTGACTTAGGAATAAAACAAAATGTGCAAGTATGTATTACTGCTGACAATTTCAAAAGTGATTGGAAGTTAGAATAGAGCTGAAGGAAAGGAATAATTTGACATCATATGGCATTTAGTCAGTCAGACTCTCCTGAAGATATGTGCCCTTTATCAGATGCACTGCCATCTATGGTCCACAGAAGATAGATTTTTCATATCTTTTTAACAGTTGTGATAGTATGAGCTTCATACTTAAAACAGGCAATATTGACAGCGCCATGACCTATAACTATCATGTCATTAACCTGCTCCCTGCTTTAGGGAATATCCTGTAAAGGATCAAAGCTTAGTAGCTCTCTGCCTATCTAGAGGACCACGAGATCTTGAATCACATTCAATTGGGATTTCACTCTATTAGGGGTATGGAAGCAGTGCTATTCTTAGATTTGGATTAGCTGAGGAAAACAGTGGAGGAGGGAGAAGAAACCGGGATGATCTTAATGGATCTTTCTGCCACATTTCATACAGTGAATCACTCTATTTTAATTTTGACCCTCAGAAGGTGGACATTTCTGAGCAGTGCTTAACTTATTTGCCTCCTTTTTGATCAACTGTATGGAATCCCTCGAAGGTTTGATGTACTTTTTGGGTGCTTCAAAGTTCCTCCCTGCTAACTCTACTATTTGAGGTATATGTCAGGACTCTTACGTTTTATCTGAAATCATGACTGCTCAATACATTTTTATTCTGACAACACTCATCTTCACGTGCATTTAGACCACGATGCTCTTGTATTTTTAATCTCAGTAACTCCTCACTAGATATTCAACAATGGATGAGCAAATGTTTTGTAAAGTTGTATGAGCGCTACTCTAAATTGTGGGCACCTACCCGTTGTGGCACTTAAAGTGAAGTTGCAGGGGCTGTGGTTTGATGACAGTCTTGCAGATAAGGTTCCCATTTGTCACAATGTATTCAACATGTTTCAACACACTTCACATATTGGGCAAAGCCCTCCCATTTATCCATAAAGCACGTCTGAAATTAACTACTGCAAGAGGCTTTATTACGACATACATGAATCAGATATATTCAAACTCCAGTGAACAAAGAATTGTGCTTTAAGGAAGGATAAGACCTTAAAAAGTTTGACCATGTGTTAACAGCCAGGCAACAGATGTATTGGCTGTAAATGGAACAGAGGGTGTAGTTCATGCTCTTTGCATCATGCATGAGATTTTTCTATGGACTGGAGAAATCTTGCCTAAAAGAAAGATTTTCTAAACACCATACCTCTATTTATTTGCGTTCCAGCTTACATCACTACTGTATGCTGCATGCTACAAATCTGTTTTTGATGGTAGAACCATCACGGAGACATTTGGGGCCATATTATCAAGAACGGGCGATAACATTATCGCCGCTTTAGCTGCAGGAAACTGCCGCTAAAGCGGCGATAAGGGGCTTGATAATATGCCCTAGAGAATTCCAATAGAAGCCCAGGTTCTGGTGTGAAGGACATCAAACCTGGGCTTCTATAGGGCATATTATCAAGCCCCTTATCGCCACTTTAGCGGCAGTTTCCTGCCGCTAAAGCGGCGATAATGTTATCGCCCGTTCTTGATAATATGGCCCTTGGGGTTAATTTATAGAACAATTGACCCTTGTCCTATGTGAGCAACACAAGGATTTAAATTTTAGGAAACCGCCAAAGACCTACCTCTCCCGTTGAAGTCTTGATAATCGGCCTCTGTTGTTTCATCACTGCCTGTTCATTTTCTGGCTTTTGGTGCTGTCTTTAGTGACAAGATGCTTTTCAGATTAACAGAGTGCATTAAAAAATGGGAAACAGCATTTACAACGCTGTTTCCACAACGCAAAGCTATTACAACGCGGTCGTAGCAACAACCGCATTGTTAGTACTCAATATCTTTACATCGCAAGTCATTACAATGACTTGTTGTAGGGGGCGCAAAGGTATTGGATATAAAATCCAACACCTTCCCTGCTGTTGCGCAAACTGGAGTAGGAATAGTAAATAATACTATTCCTAAGTCCAGCGCGCCCCCTACAGTAAGTCGTTGTAATGACTTGCGATGTAAAGGTATTAGCGTACTAACAACGCAGTCGTTGTAACAACCGCGTTGTAATGGCATGCGATAATATCGCATGCGTTGTAACATTCTATATTCTTAAAAAATACATTTACTTGTCTATTTCACCACAAAATATATGTGGCTTCTGCATTTACTATTCTTTCCCCACTATCCTATTTCTCTTCATGCCTGTTGAACTTTGTTTCTAAATTTTTGTCCTCTAAAAAGCAATCCAAATAATGATGAGCAATCTCACAGCATGATTCTTTCTCTCAAAAAATATATCGTGTGTATTTCTATTAAGATTTTTATTGCATATTTGCCGATGCTGTGCATCCCTATATTTCCTGAGACATGCACCTTAAGGACAGATATTTATGGAATTCACAATTACAAGTTTTTCTATTACAGTTACCTTACTTGTTTAAACGGATTCAGGTTCAGCATCAAACAGTGCAACAAAACACACTTACAAGCGTGGGAGTGAATTTGCATGTTTATTGCTTTGTTTCTTCATGAAGCAGTAATGTTGTCTTTTGCTTATAAAAGCTTTTTGCCAGTGGTTAATTTATGGTAATCGCTCAGAATAGCAAAATATTACTGAAACTGAAATATACTGCTCGCTCCCAGTGACTGCTACTGTAATCACCAAAGACTGACATGCTGGACTTTTGAATGTGCAGATCTCAGAATTGTGAAAGGGATATATTGATTTTCAGATTACTATACATATATCATGATTTTCCAATATTAAAAATAGATTCATAATTTTACCTGCAAGGTAGGAAATGAATACATTGAAAATCAGTTTAGATAACAGCAGTGACAAAAAAATAGCTAAATCTTGTAGAAGAAACGAGGAACAACCAATTATTAAGTTATTTTGACATGAAACTCTAGTTTGTCACAGCGAGGAAAGTTAAACTCAAGATTTAAACCAACCAGAAATAGATGTGTTCTCTCAATAATACTGATTTTGCTTGAAACATAAATTCAAAGCTCTATGATGTACGACGAAGTGGCGGAGCGTGTCGTTAGCCTCCTGGGCTTAACGACACGCTCCGCCACTTCGGAAACGCAAGGCAGCACCATATTTACAAGAATGTGGTGCAGCCTTGCGTTTCCCCCTGCGATGGCGCTAAGTTTAACAACTTAGCGCCAACGCAGGCACCCTTGCACCAGAGTGCAAGGGTGTCTGTGTGCAGGGGTTGGTTTGTTTATATACAGGATGGTGTCCCTTCCTGCACATAAACAATCCTAAAATGCCATTTTGTGACTTACATGTGTGCTGCTTCAAGCAGCACACATGAAAGTTACAAAATGGCATTTTAAAAGGTTTGTTTATGTACAGGAAGGGACACCTTCCTGTACATAAACAAACCATGGCATTTTGCTTTTTACATGTGTGCTGCACAAGGCAGCACACATGGAAAAACAAAAACGAGGAGAAATAATGCATTTCTCCTCGTTTGCCACCTTAAGACCAGGGTTTTCCTGGTCTTAATTTTGGCACTGCCTCCTATGTACGCCACCCTTGTACATAGGGGGCAGCGTCAAATACAATGGGTGTTGCGGTGGAACGCCCACCACAAAATCCACTGCACGCCCCTTTTACGCTAAACATAGCGTGAAAGGGTGCCTTATGTACAAGGCAGCGTTAAGCCACGTTAAGTGGCTTAACGCTGCCTTGTACATAGGCAGGCCCCTATCGCCACGGGAACGTAAAAAAGGTGATGTTCCCATGGCGATAGGGGCTTGTACATATGCCCCTTTGTGTTGCAAGGTCAAAGTCTCGGTAAAGCGCAAAAATGTCTAAAAAGATATTTAAAAGAAAAGACATGATCAGTCATCCGATTCTCCTTTCATTATTGACTTTGTCAGATGTATACCGTAATTCTACTGAAGAGTATATCTTTCTAAACTAATCAAAAATGTACAGTGATCTGCTTCTCCAGCACCAGTGTACCAGAACCTACTGTGCATAAAAATTGGCATCTGGACAATACCTTTGGCATCTTTGGCATCTGCTCTGCTGCTAGTCTTCTGGCTGGGGGCTCATTCCAGACATCTACCCATATATTTTGTTGTATTACAATGCGAATCCAAAGAAGTGATTGATTAAACATGGCAGTCACCATGAAATCTTGAATCGTCATGAGTGGTGCAGCTCCACATGATCCTCAGGTCCCAGCTCAGAACAGTGGAGTCCTAAAAGACACATTTTGGCTTGATTTGTATCTTGGTTGAGAATCTGCCAATGTTCTTGAAATCACTTAACAATGTCCCTCTGTTGGGGACTGCCCAACTAAAATTATGCAGTAATGATCAGTTGGGACCTTTTATTCAAAGCTATGTGTGAGATGAGAACACCCAGAATTACTCTTAAATACTACATTACATTCACTTGTTCGTGGATATGTAACTCGCTAGACACATAATGATTTTTCATACATGATTATATTTTACATCACAAAAGTCAAAGAAAAGTTGAATCCGATGTTTGTATAACTTTGTCCTGCCATCCCAGCAATTAGAGAAGGAATTGTATCTGATAGATTAGTGAGTACATCTGACAGCCAACAGTGTTTTGCTCTCTAAAGGCATCAAGCCCTAGGGCTTTCTAGTTTTGAATAAGTAGGCGCACCTTTTTGGCCAGATTTCTGAAGAATTTAAGCAGGGATTTGAATTTAATTATTTTGTAGCTCAGAAGACAATAAAAGCTCTGAGTTGAGAACAACCAAATGATGCCCAGCTAAGTTATGAACGAATCAAGATGAAGCACTACGAATAATCTGTAGGCATAATTTAAAATATATCAGGAGTTCTTATAAAAGGGCATTTCCGTAGTTAAGTCTTGCAGTGATCAGGGTGCACCCCACTGCCTTACAAGATTAAGAGAGAAGAAAGCTCAATATTTTCCTAAGGGATTTGAGAGAAGCAGGTAGCTGAAATAGTCACAATTTGGAACTTGAAATAAAGACCTTGATCAACTTTTATCCCTGCATTTGTCACTATCTTGGCAGCAGTAGGTGGTTGTGAAGGTTGAACCGGCAATCAGGCTGAGGGTCAGGAAGAAGTGGGTTTAATGAAGATCAGGACTTTGGTTTTCTCTGATTTGAATTTCTGAGAGGTGCTCCGCAGGGACTGCAGAGACCACAACATCAAGAATGAAATGGATATGCTCTTTTCCTGCTAATACAGCAGATTTTGTACTATAGGATGCCTAAGCCTGATTGAGAATCATCAAGCAGGGCATTAGATTGCAGAAAGCTGAAAATGTGGGTGTTACTTAATTTTTCTCAGATCCCAGAAGCAAGAGCCAGCAGCAAAGTAGGCCTGAAATTGTACATAACAATGGGATCAGATGAAGGTTTTCAGCAAGGGTATTACATGCGTGCTTCCATGATGTTGTGTTAGATAGGGGTTTGCACATTAAGAGCCAAATGAGATCTATGCCTAGTTTAAGAATATGGGATGAGCAAAGATCATCTGGAGAGCTGGACTGGCAAGGGGAAAGGGCTACTGTAGCCTTTTCCACAGAAATGGGAGGCAAACGCTTAAGGGAGTGACCTGTGCTTGCATTAAGCAAAGGTTTAAGACCGGATCATTTATTGTGTGTTGTTTCAGCTCTCTGCCACACGATAATAAAAATTATGTTGGCTTACAGGATACAAACAATGATGTCCATTGATGCAACAGCTGCCAATCATGATCTACGGGGTGTAGATGCACACATTTTATATAGAGAACATAGACACCATAGCAACCATAACTAAATGCGTTCCTGTTGGAGCCTAATCAGGTTCCTGGGATGGCTACCGTTCGCCCCTCATATGTGGCCATGCTGCTCATAGGTATGAGGTGATTGAATTCAAAATGAATTCATCATCTGTTTTAAAACAGAACGGTAATACCGCCCCATGGATGTTATCTCATATTTCCTAAGCCGCCTTTTACCTGCTAAGACGTGTTTAGTGCAAAACAGCAAAAAAGGCATAAGATTATCCTTCCTCACAAAATTACTGTCACAGTATTTGTTACTTACAGGGAGCCTTGCACATGCAGCTAGGTATTTTTCTTATTGGCAAAGTACCCAATCTAAATTTGATATAAAGTATACATTTTTCTTCAGGGTGGATCAGGTCCATGTATAACATGTTGACGGTACCATAGGTGTGGGTAAAATAATGCCCCAATAATCTTCCAGGTCTAATCAGGGAAAGCTTTCTCTCCAGTCTGATCTCAAAGTAGCGTTTCTTGACAAGTTTTACCTTGTACCGCCTTATGCTACTGGGGTCAGTCCAGGGAGACCCCAGCTGCAATTCGACTAGTATGCATTTTACGTGAGACACCCAGGATTTCTGTCATGAACACCAGAATGGCTGACATCTTCCATTGATTTTACATAGGAAACTGCCTTGGGGTTCAGCACAGCTTTAATCCAGTATAATACTGGTTTTAGAGCTGCTTCTTCCGCTATTGGTGTGTGCCCGAGTTCTATATAAAGTGCTAAGAGGAGAGTACCAGAGCCCAGCCTTAATAGGGATCTGAAAATTATTCTCAACCACTTGTAATGGGTTTAGGTTCCCATAGCCCCAGAGCTCAGCTCCATAAAGTACCGCTGCTACTGCCTTCTGTCTATAAATTTGCAGAATAGTGCTAACACTTTTGGCACCTGCCTTGTGCCTACATTTTAAAACTGTCCGAGATGTTTAGCTTAGAGTTGTAAATGCCTTATGTGTATGACTGTTTAATTTCGAGTCCGCAGAAAACCGCAACTCCAAGTAATCAAACTGTTTGACAGGCTCTAGAGACTCGCCATATATCTTCATCTTTCATTTGAAACTGGTGGACTGTCTCACCACCATGCTCTGCGTCTTGCTGCAGTTAATAGTCAGAGACTTCTTTTAGCAATAGTCTACAATCCTCAATAGCAAACTGTGGATTGCATTTTCTATCTGTGCCAATCGAACTGCATCATCAGCAAATGGCAGAATTGTGAACATTGTCCCTGCTATAATAGAAACATCCATGTGATCTTTGGGTAGATATACTACTACATCATTTATATATAGGCTAAAGAGTAGAGGGGTTAGCATGCACCCCTGATGAACACCTTTCACTACTAGGAAGGTTTTGGTGCACTTATCCCCCTGCCCATACCTGACCTTAGCTGTGTTGCCCTAGTAGAGTGTCAATATTGCATGTACTAATGTGCTGTCATCCCCTGATGTGGCTAAAGATCTCCATTGTTTCTCCCAGTCTTTGAGATCGAAGTCTGCCTTCAGGTCAATGAAGGTTAGATAAAGTGGAGATTTCCTTTTAATTGGATACTTGTAGGAGAACATGTACAGGCATATTGCTTGATCAATAGTAACCCGTGCCCTGAAATCGGCCTGGGCCTCCGTTAATATATTCTGATTATCCACTCAGGCTTGCAGTCTATTTAGAAGGACCATCTCAAATATTTTCCCTGTCCCATCCAGGAGAGAAACTGGGCAGTAATTAGAGGGGCTACTACAGTCACTTTTCTTGAAATGGGCACTAGGACAGCTAAACGCCATGATAATGGAACTTACTTTGTTGCGAATGCCAAATTTAATACTTTGGCGAAAGTTCTTGCCCATATTTCGGGATTCTCCTGATAGATATTTGGAGGCACTAGATCTAGCGCATCTAGACCAGGCTGGTGAGCGAACTTACTATGGATGTCTATGATTTTATTATGAATTCCTACTTTTAATATTAGGTGATGGTCTCTTGAGTTTGAAATCAGCACCCGTGCCCAGATGAGTGCAATATTTCTATTACTTCTAAAAGGCCAGATGTGATATCCTAATGTTTTGTCTTTGGGCACAGTGTATCCCTACTATCTGGCATCAAAGACTCCATTAATGTCTATGAAGCAACAATATAATGCTCCCAGTTGCCCCATGTATCTGCTAACAACCTCCCAAAGACCCAGCACTCATCAACTATTAAACAATGAAACAGGAATCCAGCTTGCCTTGTCATTTAGACACACTAGTATCACTTCATTTTGCTATTGCACCCAAGAGAGATAGCAAATTAAATTGCCCAGGTTTGATTACACACATACACTTCTAAAATTTTAACTTTAAAACTGCTCCAGTCGACTTATCAGGAACTTCGACATCCATGTGAAAAAAGGACAATTAGGCCACCCAGAAGTCCAGATTATGTCCCAATAAGCAACCTGGTAGTTTTTTTTAGCTAATTTAGGGAATACATTTAATTATTTACATTCTAAACTATAATATATTACCAAAGTTTTGTATGAGAGTCCTAATTAATTGGGCCCCAATCTGTCGGTGGTCCAGCATACACATCAGATATTTGACCAAGTGGTCTTCTGAGATACACTATTTAGTTAATGTGGTTAATCTGTTGCTCCCATTTTTCTCCTTTCTCCTTTAACCAACACTTGCCACACTCAGATTCCAGAACTTAAAATATTTATTGTCACTTCCGTATATCAAATATTTTTTTAATTTTTAATTAACCTTTCATAATTATTTTTCTCTCAGTTACATGGAGATGCAAGGCTCTTTTATTTATGTGCACTCTTTTACTCCATTTTAGTGACAAAAAACAATCTTTAACATTGAAGGTGTCATTCCCATATTAACTACAGGGTTTTAGATAAATGAACAGTGAAACATGCACAGATCCTGAATGTTGTATATTTGTATTATTCCAGGACATTATGTTGGTGAAAAAATGGATGATTAAATACATGATTATCCAGGATTTTCCTGAGCTGGATCAGTTTCGATCGTATACCGTGTTGAGTGTATTTAGTCATGAGACTGAGTACAAATAAACATTCCTGATGACAGACTGATCAAATATTAAACAATTCAACATGGATAAATATCTAATCAACAGGATTCCTTCCATTACCAATAGAAATATTTTTTCAACCACCTAGTGAGTTTATACATCTCTATGACATCTATAATTGTTTTCCCGAATAAAACAATCTTAATATAAACTTCCCTTTTGTGCTTCAAAAGCCCCCAACATAGGGAGATTTTGTACATTTCATCAAGATCTAACTTTTTGTTTACCCAGCAGGCAAAAAATTGCCTCAATTTACTAGGCATCACCCAACCAGTGCCTTGCTGGAAGTAATTGAAATATAGATTGACTATTTTTTCAGTTAATCCAACAAAGATTACAAACCCTAATCACAAAGCATATCTTGTTTTATATGATCTAATCAATTCTGTTGCAAACAAAGTAAATAAAACCAGATGGGTTCGCACCATTGTCTCCAAGGGAAGGTAACTCCACCATTATTGCATAGCTAATTTATAGGTAATGTAAAATTGATGTGAAATAAGCAATAATCTATATTCCTCTGACAGTCCATGCCTCTAGTGTACAACTCATCATCTTTCCTGTGTAGTTCCTAAAAACCAAATCTCTTCTGGCAAAGTTTGTTTGAATTATAAGGCAGTTTACCACTCCCTCCATTATCCTTACAGGTAGCTTCTTTGCAACAAGATGAATACTTTTCTTTCCTCCAATAATTTTGCAAGCTGAATTACAGTTATGCCTACACACTTTTCCAATGGGGGAGGGGCAGGTAAGAATATTATCTGTTTTTTTGGGAATACCTATAATATCCATCACCAAAATGTCTACTAGAGTCATCATGTGCATCCAACACAAGAGACATTACTAATTTAGAACAGAAAGTTAACTTTGTAATTTCTAACCACTTTGGAAGTTGTCAAATCCAGCCTGTTTTAAATCTGTTGTCTGAGATTCCCATATTCTTTGGATTTGACCACATATTGAAATGCTGCCTAAGTGATGGCTACAACCTTTCATCTGTCTTCCTAGATCTGTGTGGATCAATACAAACCACCCTCTAACTACTCTAAGAGCTCATTGGCTTATTGCACTAGTTGCAGAGCACGAGCACTGAAGTTTGGTCTTATTGAAGTTAACCCACTGATCACAAGACAGGCCTTTGTCTCAAACATGCTTTGTCCTTGCAAAGGGTCAATGGATTTGGTTTTTCAGATTCCTCACCAATAACTGGTACACATTTGTCACTCGAATTTAAATGTTTGGTTTCAGAATAACAATTTTTCTTGGGGCTCACATACTTTGCTCCACACCTCAATTTGCAAATAAAGATGGTCCTAATCAAAGACCTTTTACCAAACAGCAAGGCTTGGGTAGCCCGAGAGGCAAACTGGAAATATGCATGAAATATGCACATTTCTGCTCTTACAAGTGAGTAAACTACCTCAACAGGTTCAATTGGACTTTTGGGTTTCCTTTAGTACACTGAGAAATTACTGCAGTAAACTTTTTGTGCAGTTTGGCATCACATTTTCCATTTACTCTTTTTAGTATATTTTGTATGCTCTAGCACAAGAGAAAATGCATAGACTGTTAATTATTACACCTCAGAAATTCCCTGCAGAGTGCTCGGCATGAGTGTCATACAATTTAACACGGTTGATGCATAAACTGACCCTAAAGACTACACTGACTTCAATGTATTCAGACAAATACAAGGGACCGCAAGTTATCCATAGACTGGATAATTTCCAGCTCCAGATACCTCATATACATTTTTTTAATTAATATTTTTTATTGCAATAATCAAACATAACATTGCGATCACAGAAACTATCATATCACAGTGTATTGAAACGTAATCCAATAATGGGCAAACATTATCGATTCCTAGACAATACATGTATCTCATTCTCCCTGACATTACAGCGGATGCCCACCCCTTCATATATATTTTCATCAGACAATTCTGAATGCACAATTCACGTGACCGGCGTGCATAGCATCCTTCTATATTCATTCCACTTTCCCCAAATCTTGGTCCATTTGTTCGGGCAACCCTTACCCTTATAAACCACCTCTCCGCCAGCATACACCAATCCATATCTGCCTTCCATTCTCCCAGCGTGGAGGTGGATACTCCCTCCACATCTTTGCTATGTTATGTTTGGCCACCATAAAGCCCAATGTCACCCAGAAATGTTCCTTGCTATTTAGATCGGTAGCCTCCCATACGTTGTTCAAAAGGCACAATTTTACCTCATAATTGATCAGGTCGCCTTCATCCACACTGAAATAAGTTGCCTTTGAAATGGCCACCATTGAGTCAAATCAAACTCCGAGAGGGAAGTAGAGTGTGAGGTAAGTACGAGTGAGAAGGATCAATTACATGACAGTAGCAGGAGGAGTGTTCAAGAGTGACTGGTGTACTGAACCTTGCCTTCTGGGACTACATGATAATCAGATCTTCATAATTAAACAATTTTGTCTCCTCAATTTTTTAGGTTTGAAATGTTTCTTGACATCATTTTTAAGCAGGCTTCACTAATGGGGACTTTCATTGTTTCTTTCCATATTGCCAATTGCTCTCCCTTATGTGCATATTCTAATATACTTTCATACAATCTTTCTAGGCTTCCAGATCTCTGTTTACTCTTCATCCATTCTTGTGCCTTTTCAGGATCAAAAACAAAAGAAACCAATACTAAAATTAGAAATTCCTTTACCTGACCACTTAGTCAGATGGCCTAACGACTTTCACAATCAAATTTTTTGCACAGTGCACATGTACGGACACCCCAGATCAATTGCAATTTAATTTTATTGTCAGTGTGGGTGGGCTTGATGAGGAAGTCATTGTCTAATTTGTCTCTTAAATAGTACCAGATCCAAGGCATGGAGCCTCCCTGCTCTTTGGCATCCTCAACATTACTGGACAGATCTCAAGCTCCTGTAGAGTAAAACAACACATCAGCAAATTTAGTTCAAATAGCCTTTATGTCTTAATGTACACAAGTTTAACAATTTGGTATAAGTGGAGATATTTCGGTCAGGGCGATGTTCTGGGTGATGACTTTTAAATGCTATTTAGTTCAGAATCTCTACTGTTGAATTTTAAATCTAAATATTTTCTCAGCTGGACACCAGTCTAAAATACAATGTGCTGTTGAAATATATCCAAAGTTCAGTCTGCCACCCTAGGTTTGCAGAACAGGAAGCTTGCTAAACCGTTTTTAGTAGGCCATGTTATATTGCACTGCTAATAGCTATATCTTCAGATGATATCCCTTATGTAGTTTTCAGAAGATTCAAGCAGAGTGAAATACATTTAAAAAATCACCATAGGCCCAGCTGTGAGGTTGAATGTGTTGTATTGTGTTGTATTGTAGCCTTTATATAGCTCTTTGCTACCTTTTAGCCGAGGTTTGAAAGGTGCTTTCCCATTGGCTGAGTAAGTAGTTACTCCATCTACACCATTTATAGTGCATGGTTTTGAGAAGGGTGTTGATTTATGTGGCACAAAGAGTGGGCTTCAGACTTGATACAGTTTAGGAACATCTTAAGCATTGGGTGTTAAACAAAAGGAATGTGAAGGGTAGATTTGCAATCTGCATAGTCAAATATGTCAGGATTTTGGTCTGAGGCTCACATTAGCCATGCTTTTGGGAGCATCTCTTGCTTTTATCATTTCTAAATGGTTATTGGTGGTGCTAATTCTTTTAAAGATGCTATCCTACAGCTTGCTTACCTGTACCGAGAAAGTGTTCTCACCAAAAGTTTGTTTGAAAAAGGGGTATTTTCAGAACTTGAACAATTCTCCAACTGCAGGTTCTACTTAGGCACTGCAGTCTGAGTTAAGGTTGTAGGAAGGTTATCCCTGTTTCACAAATAACCAGTTATGCAATGTAAAGAGCTTTTTATCCAGTTGAGGACTGTGCCCTGTATCATTGACTCATATACACTTTAAGCTCGAATCTGATTGTCTACCATATGAAATGCAGTGTACAGATCACATAGGAGTACATCAGTGACTCCATAAGCATCAATTGAGTACTCAAGGTCATCTCAGATGAAGCTCATTGATGATTGTATACTTATATCATCTATAAATCCGGACTTTCTGTTTTGTTATTCATTGGAGTAAAAATGCATTCTCAATGCATTTTCCTAGCAAGATATTATGATTGGTCTGTAGTTTTCTGTGTCAGCGTGGTAGAGTCCTTAATTCTTTAGGTGTAGTTTAAAGTAAGAGACGTGCAAATCATTTTGAATGTATCCAGTTGACAGGGAGGAGTTGATAATTACTCTCACTGGAATGGAGGCAGAGGATTCTAGGAGGATGCCTTTGAAAATGTTTGGAAGGAAGGAAGAGCTGGGTTATTTTATTGATCAGTATACAGCAACAATATTAGAAAAAATCTCAACTGTAATCAAACATACATTTAAAACACTAAAAGAATATTTTAAGGAACAGGTATATTTTCTATTTTTTAGGAAGAAGGAAGAAGTGTTCTTGGGAAGATTCAAGCAATATAGATTGTTAATAAGTGATAGATATGATTTGTGAGAGATGTGATTTGTATGAGTTATAGTTACTTTTAGGCATAAGTTATAGTTACTTATGATAACGATAACTAGAACTGGTGAATTTCAGTGGTTTTGTTAATATAAAATGGTGTTTTAACTGAATTTTTCACTTAACTATAAGATCTCTTTAACCTTTGTTTTTTCAGTGGATTTCTAAGGTTTTTATTAAATATAAAGGAAGGAATTAATATGATTCTTAACTATAATGTCACATTAACCTTTTTTCCAGTGAATTTCTATTTTTTTTAGCATTATGTAAGATGTCCATCACCATGCGCCAGGTCCTGCCCCAACTTCGCACAGGTGCTCTACACTCTGGTGGCACCGTCCCCCCGCTGCGCATGTCCTTGGGCCACACGTGGCATGGTCATTTGATAAACCCCTCAAGAGCACACATGGCTGACTATGTGAGGTAACAATGTATAGGGTATTGTTATATGTAAGGTCTACTGGCAAAAGATCAAAACACTAAAATATAAAAAGTGGGACTATTGGCTTTCTCAAGGGGTCAGCACATCAACATATATCAAGCAGACTTCTTGTCTTTGCCTAAAAATCAACAGTTATTATTATCAAATGTATATTTTATAAAATCACACTCAGCAATGTTTAATGTCATAAATATTTCCAATAAAACGCTTTTAAAAAAACATTAACATGTCTTTTAGTCTTTATTTAACATATTTCAAGCCAAAACATACTCCAAAACAATATAGCAAGCTTTCCTAGGGTCATGGGTCAAATGACTCACAAGACATACTGTGTTTTTTTAATAGTGCTGGAGAGGTTGCTGCACTTCCTGCAGCCCTTCTCAACATTGCATGTCTTACGGAAGTCGTAAATTGGATGGGGTCTTCCCACCTGAAATTAAACGGAGAAAAGACCGAGGTCATGACTCTGGGCAATTTTGACAATATATTACTCAGAACCATCTGGCCAGTTTGCATGGGCCCAGTCCCAATCCCTAAGCCTGAGATAAAGAGCCTGGGCATCTGGCTAGATCAGAATCTCACATTCCAAGTGCAAGCCAGTAAGACAGTAGCTATCTGTTTTGGCTTGATTAGAATGGCGAGGAAAGTGCTTCCTCTGCTTCCTCCTCAAGCCAAGAAAATCATGGTCCAGTCTATTCTACTCTCTAGATTGGATTATGGTAATGCGCTCTATTTGGGAGCTCCTACCTCAGTGATTAATAGATTGCAGATCATCCAGAACTGTGCAGCCAGATTGCTGACGGGAACATCCAGATCCCTTTCCGCAAAACCTGCTCTTCGATCTCTACACTGGCTCCCAGTAAAAGAAAGAATCAGCTTTAAATCATTGTGCATTGTGCACAAATCCCTTTTAGGGATAGGCCCTCCCCTGATCTCAGCCATAATTCATCCATATAAAGCAAGGAGAAAGCTTCGCTCGGATGATCTCCATCTAATTGACATTCCCAGAATCAAACGAGCCAGAAGTGGTGGCAGGCTCTTCTCTCTGAATGCAGGCAGACTCTGGAATGCCCTCCCCCTCCACCTCCGAAAAGAGTCTAGCCATCTTGCCTTTAGGAAACAACTCAAAACTCTTTTATTCCCTTAAACTAATCGTTCTGTCCCTCCCCCTGTCTACTAGTCATGCTAAGCGCTGGGAGGCCTTCTGGTAGCCATGCGCTCTATAAATGTCCTTTTCATTTCATTTCATTTCATTTCACATAAAAAATATGCTTGGTGGTCCCCCTTCTAGGAGCATACCCTGGAGCCAAAAAATATTAAACAAAAAAGCCCTTGCCAGGCATCACAGGGCGCTCCCCAGTTAGAGCAACAAATGTGAAATTATTGACTACTCTGTTCATTTCACATTTACTTTTTTTTATTTGTTTTTATTTTGGGAGAGGGCATTCAGCCTGCCTCCCCAATCCATTTCATGGCCTTTTGGGAACCCATACTCTGAGATGGATCATTTTTTTAAAGGGGAGGTCGCATGAGCCCCCTCCTCCATGTCACTTACAGACCCCATCCCATGATTCTGATTCTGAATTTTTGGGATGTGCATGATGTTCCTGTTCCCAAGTCTTCTAAAGGCCTGGTGACGCCATTCCCAGGGGGCTGTATATTTTTAAAGGGGTGGGGGATGGGGCTCTCCCACCAATTAAGAATCCCAGGAGACACATCCCATTGGCCCATTTCTTTTTTTTTTTGCAGAGGGCAGTGTGGGGGCCCCCTCCCGAGGAATCTAGTGGCCACAGGGACTCTATCCCCTGGAACCTGATAGGAAAAGTGTCCCAAACACCCCAATGCCAGGGGTTACTGCAGTTCCCTTCCTGCAAGAGTGCAGGCAGGCAGAACTTGAACTCCCTGTGTGCTCTCTTACTGGCAGGGAACACAGGTTTTCTCTGACCTGGAGGAAGCAGAGAAAAGGTGCTCCTGCTGGACAGCAGCAAATAAACGTAGGTGGCCCCAGCCATACAAGGGATGGGTGCAGACAGGGGACAAAGGCAGGGGCTGTGAGGGCTCGACCAATGGTCTCATGAGCTGCAATTGTGGTGGGTGTCCCCTGTGGGCACCGGGTCACCTGAAAACTTATTAAAAGTGTTGTCACCCAGTGATATGGGTTCCCAGGGCTTCCTAATGGCCTGTGGACCCCCTCTCCATTAATGCAGCTCTGGGATATTGGCTCCCCGGGGCCTGTTAAAGACTCAGGGAAGAGGGCTGCACCCCCCTATAAAAAGGTAATGCGGCCCTGGGGATAGGGTCCCCGGGCCTGCTGATTCCTTGGGCAGGGGCTACCCTCCTCAATAAAATATAAGATACTCTACCCCTGGAATCTACCCCACCCTGGGAGACTCAAATTTAAAAATGGTGGGATCCCGCATTATTTCTATTGGTATCATGGATCCAATAAAAAAATGGCCGTAGGGGGACTGGGAATCCCCCCCACCAGGCGCTTGGTGGTAGGGTACCACCTTGCTCCCCTATATTATTTTTTTGTTTTTTTATAGGACAGGCGGCTGAATCCTCAAATTCTCAAGTGGCTACAGCCACATCTTTGTCAGAAGTCAATCAGATCTTAAGTTTAGATCTGTGGCCTTCATGGATCCTCAGCGGCATGAAATATACAAATATTTCGAACCCTAATTTCTCATAAACTATTGTACGGAGTCACACCTAATCAGAAAAAGCATGCTTTCTGGACCAATATCAAGGTTTCTATCATACCTTGTGCGGTATCGCTGTTTAATTTTCCAATTGAAGATTGATTAGGGAAACATGTTTTGGAATCTCCCGTTTGTTCTGAGCCCACGCTTGTCAAATCACCGCAAAACTTCCCAGGCAGGAGCTAAAGTGGATGAATTGTTTGTTTGAAGAGTTTCATGAAGATTCATCAAACAGTGCCAAAGTGATTAGCAAACCAAAAATGCTTTTCTGGTGGAAACAGGACCACAAATCTGTGGAGGATCCTAGGATTCACAGTTCTGTTTAAAAACAAAGATGGCCTCCTGCACTGTTTACAAATAAGCCCCCCTGGGTTGACCCAGAGTGGGGAGAGTTGGGGCACTCCTATTTTTCAGATAATGGAGGGATGCAACTACTCACTCTGGGCCTGTTGGAGGCTCCAGGGACCCCATAACCTGGGGCCAGTATATAAATTTATTGGGAGGGGACATGCAGCCCCCTCCCTTATGTTATGTTATTTATACTTAGTATAGTGAAGTATCTTGATGCCTAGCTGTTCAGAACCTAGTGCACTTTAGAACATCCACTTTTTTAACAACTTGATGAATTTCATGAAATCAGAGCAGGTACGGATTTGAAAAGGAAGCTTGTCCCAATGAAAAGGGGCCAAAAGGGAGAAGGATCTGCCACCAAATCTGGAGGGGGTATACATGGAATCTGCAGAAGGGCTTTATTTGTGGACCTTAGCAGTCTGGTGGGCTGATGGTGGCAGAGTCTAGAATGAAGATAGGCAGGAAGGGCCTTGTTTAATGCCTTTTGCATCAGGCCCGCTTACCGATAAGAAGCCTGTTAGAAATGGGGTCTCTAGTTGGCAGAGGTAGGTACCTTTGTCCAAATAGGGCCCCTTGCTTCTAGTCAAGGTAAGGGGGATACACACTTTAGATAACCCCTGCTCACCCCCTCGGTAGCTTGGCTAGGTTAGGGTCTGGCAGACCTATCCCAAAGGCAATGAGTAAAGTATGTGTACCAACACTCACAGTAACATAGTGAAACACCACAAATGGACACCACACTAGTTTAAAAAAATAAAATATCTTTATCTAAACTTATCAAGACCAAAACGACAAACATACACAGTTAAAAATATGACTTTCAAAGGTTTCAAGAACTTGTAACATAGAAAACTATGGATGCGTGACTTTTACACAAAGTACCTGTAGTTGCTTCCAGAATTTACAAGGCCAAACAGCCGCAGGGTGAAGAAGCGTCGAAAACAAAGAGATGCGTCAGTTCCTGAGACCTTGGGGAGGCGATGCAACAGTTCTGCTGAACGCAGGAGAAGTGATGCATCGATTCCGGTCTGTAGGAAGAAGTGATGCGTCAATTCTTCGTGACGGCTCTGGTCTGCAGGTGATGCGTCGGAAAAACATGTCACACAGGTGCGATGCGTGGAAATCCGGGATGCATCGGTAATCGATGCAGTGGCGGCGAGAGGCGCTGTGTCGGTTTTCTTCAGACGCGACCCCTCGATGCTGCGATTCTTGCTGCAGCGACAGGCTCTGCGTCGGTTTTCGTAGCAGCACGGCAATGCATGGAAATTCTTCTCATGCAGTGGAGATGTGTCAGAAAAACAGCCGCAAGACGAGCGATGCCTCGTTTTTGTAGTTCTTAAAGTTCCTTCTCTCTTTCAGCTCCCAAACAGCAGCAACAATCTCCAGAGGTCCAATACTGGCACAGGCACCTCCTGGCAGGTCATAACTCACAGCAGCAGAGTTCAGGGGAGCTGGGGGTGAAGTCTTTGGGTCCCTGAGACTTCAGAACAGGAGGCCAGCACACACAGGCCCTTGGAGATCTCCTTCAAGCAATCAATCAATCAATCAATCATGTCACTTATAAAGCGCACTACATACCCGCGAGGGTCTCAAGGCGCTGGGGGAAGAGGGGGGTGGTGCTGCTACTGATCGAAGAGCCAGGTCTTGAGGAGTCTTCTGAAGGCCAGTAGGTCTTGGGTCTGTCGGAGGTTGGTGGGGAGGGTGTTCCAGGTCTTGGCGGCGAGGTGGGAGAAGGATCTGCCGCCGGCGGTCGTTTTCCGGATGCGGGGGACTGTGGCGAGGGCGAGGCTGGTCGAGCGGAGCTGGCGGGTGGGGGTGTAGAAGCTGAGTCGTCTGTTGAGGTAGGCTGGTCCGGAGTTGTGGAGTGCTTTGTGTGCGTGGGTGAGGAGCTTGAAGGTTATCCTCTTGTTGACAGGGAGCCAGTGCAGGTCTCTCAGGTGGGGTGTGATGTGGCTGCGTCGGGGATGTCGAGGATAAGACGTGCAGAGGCGTTCTGGATGCGTTGCAGCCGTCTCAGGAGCTTAGCCGTCGTTCCTGCGTAGAGGCGTTTCCGTAGTCCAGCCTGCTGGTGACGAGGGCCTGGGTGACTGTTTTTCTTGTTTCGGTGGGGATCCACTTGAAGATCCTGCGGAGCATTCGGAGGATGTTGAAGCAGGATGAGGAAACGGCGTTGACCTGCTTAGTCATGGAGAGGGTGGGGTCGAGGATGACCCCTAGGTTGCGTACGTGGTCGGTGGGTGGCGGGGCTGTTCCCAGTGATGTTGGCCACCAGGAGTCGTCCCAGGCTGAAGGGTTGGAACCAAGGATGAGGACCTCCGTCTTGTCTGAGTTCAGCAAGGGACACATCACACAGCAAAGTCCTTCTCCTTTCCTTGGCAGAAACAGCAACTGAAGGCCAACCCCACACAGAACACAGCAAAGGGGCAGTACTTCTCCTCAGTCTCTCCAGCTCTTCTCCTTGGCAAAGGGTCCTCTTGAATTCCAGGGATGATCTAAAAGTCTGGGGTGTGGGCCCCTCTTTTTATACAGTAAATCCCTTTGTTCTCTCCTGGCCCAGGGCTCTGAGCCCAGTCCAAACCGGTTCTGGGGGCACTTTGCAAGTGCACAACAACCTCCATTGTAAGTGTAAGCCCTGGCCCCAGACACACCACAGGGGGCAGGCACAGCCCAATTCAAGTGCAGGTGCTACTCCTTCCACCACTCCAAATGCAAACCAGGCCTATTCAGCCTAGCGCTGACTCATCCAGACTCTCTGGAGCCACTGCACCTCCCAGCCCCTGTCACTCCAAAGCCAGACAGTCAATACACAACCCAGCAGAGGCACACAGGATGGCTAAGCAAGAAAATACCTTCTTTCTAAAAGTGGTATTTTCAAACACAGAATGTAAAAATCACCTTTCCTAAAAGATGCATCTTTAGATTCTGAGTTCAGGCATATTAAACTTTATTTTCCCACCTTGTTCCCAGGGGTAGTTATGTTTATAAGATGTTATAAGCAAACTCCCCATTCTATCTTATGGGAACAGATAGCCTTGCAATAGTGAAAAACGAAATTGTCAGTATTTCACTATCAGGACATGCCACACACATCAGGGCATGTCCTACCTTTCACATACACTGCACCCTGTCCACAGGCGTACTTTGGGCCTACCTTAGGGGTGACTAACATGTAAGAAAAGGGAAGGTTAGGGCCTGGCAAGTGGGTGCACTTGCCAGGTTGACATGGCAGTTTTCAAACTGTGCACAGGCACTGCGGTAGCAGGCCTGAGTTACCTTTTCAGAGCTACACATGTGGGTGGCGCAATCAGTGCTGCAGTCCCACTAGTAGCATTTTATTTACAGGCCCTGGCACACTCAGTGCACTTTACTAGGGGCTTATCAGTAAATCAAATATGCCAATCATGGATAACCAATCATAATAACAATTTACACAGAGACCATATGCACTTTAGCACTGATTAGCAGTGGTAAAGTGCCCAGAGTCCTAAAGCCAACAACAACAGGTCAGGAAAAAATAAGAGGAAAAAACAAAATGTTTGGGGGTAACCCTGCTAAAAGGGCCATTTCCAACAAAGCCTATGCAGGGTTTTTAGGATAGGGGCAGAAGAAGACCATGTAGGAAGAATACAAGTTAGCAGTGTAGCTGTATTCTGCACAACTTGCAGTTTAGCCAGCAAGATGTCATTAGCTGCTACTAATAGTGCATTCTAATAGTCCAAACGACTAGTAATAAGTGCCTGGACTTGGGTTTTTCTGGAGGTAGAAGGAAGTCAAGGAAAAACTTTTTTAAGAGCCGCATTGTGGCAAAGCAGGTGCCATCAGGTTGCGTTGATGATCTTTCATAGATAGCATTTGGTCAATTTTTATTCTGTGGTTTTTCACCACTTGTTTAGGGGAAGGGCCTGGACCAAGGTCTGTAGGACACCAATCAGCCGACTAAAGCTCCTGTGCTTTGCCAACTAGCTCAATCTAAGTTTTCTTGCCATTTAGTTGGAGGCAATTGCTGACCCTCCAATCAGTGATTTCCCTCATGCAGCTCACAAACTGAGCTTTCACTTTTACTGGTTCTGGCCCAAAGGAGATGAGAAGTTGTGTATCCTCAACATATGATACAATCTCGAAACCCCGGGATCTCATAATTTGTGCTACAGGCACTACATAGATGTTAAATAGTGTTAGGCTCAGCCAAGAGCCCTGTGGGTCTCTTTTGTTGGTAGACATCTTTCTCAATTTAAAAGAGCCGAGACAGATAGTCTGGGTTCGATTGTCAAAGAAGTCCATGAGCCAATGTAACACGCTGCCATATATTCCTGCCTCATGTAGTCTATGGATTAAGATTGAGTTGAGACCGTATCAAAGGCTGCAGATAGGTCCAGTAATGCCAACATGACCGGTGTTTCTACATCTAGAGATAGTCTGATGGTGTCAGTGACTGCCACTAATGCATTCTCTGTGGTATGTAATGCTCTATATCCTGATTGTGAGAGGTCTAAGATCTTATGTTCTTCTAGAAAGTTTGCCAGCTGTTTATAGATATGGCTTTCTAGAGTTTTTCCAAGCAGCGGTAGCAGCGAGATCGGTCGGCAGTTTGAAAGAATGTCAAAGTTTGCAGAGGGCTTTTTGAGAAAAAAATTGATACTTGAGCACACTTTCACTCTGTTGGCAGTTTAGCAAGGCTAGGGAGAGATTGAAGAGCATCATTATTGATGATGTGATGAGATTGGCTAAGCTGACCATTATTCTCGGTGGGCATACATCTTGAGGATAGCCTGATTTGGCTAGGGCTAGCATCTTCTGCACCTGCTCCAAGTAGCATGGCTCGTATTTATCCAAAACAGTGGCAATATTTAGGAGAGACTAGCTGAAGTCGGGTTCTGTCTCCGGTAATTCTAGGCTGTTTGAGAAGTTCTTATAGATGATATTGATTTTTCCTTCAAAGAAATTGCTACGGAGTCCCATAAATTTTGGGAGGCCAGAATAGTGAGAGTTCAGGTATGCGGTTTTAAAAGCTGTTCCGAGCTTTGTACAAATACTTTGTGGAATTGCAAGCTTCATCAATTTACGGGCCGCTTTGATCCTATTATGGTAACTGCTTAGCAAAGCCCTATATGCTGCTTTATCAGCAGGGGATTTAGTAGAGCACCATTTTTGTTCAAGTCATTTGCATGTTGATTTTTCAAAATGCAGTTTGTCTATGTACCAGGGGGCTTGGCTTCTAGGAAAAGTAGATGAAGATTTTTTTAAAGGGTCGATTTGAGAAAACGTTTTTGGAAGAGATTTGTTTTAAGATTCCTGAGCGGTGTTAATATCCATGTGAGAATCTATTGTGATAGTCCTAAAGGTCTCAGAGAAGGAAGCAGGAGTAACCATTTTCCATGAGCATCATGGAGTCTTAAAGAGGCCATGGAGAACCCATCTCTGTGTCCATTGTTTAAATTTAGCAGAGGGGGTCTTTGAGTCCTCTTCACCAGCCATACACTCGCCCTTAGTACCCTATCTCCAGGGCTCATTGTATGGTTCACCCGTCCGGCGGGAGCAGTAATGCTCCTGCCAAGCAAGAGCAAACAGTTACTTTTTGCCTTCTGGTGCTGAGCGCGGTACCCAAGTCCACGAGTACCCAGATGGGTGATGGCTGGGGAGCTGGCAGGGACTGCAGTGGCACTGGTATCCCCCTCACAGGTTCCAACATTTTTTAAATATGTAAAAGCTCCGTGTGGGCACTGGGGCATCCACAAATACAAAAAGTGTCAAACTCTGACAAACACACACAATGGGTGCTGGCCAGAAAGCTGACAGGGATTGTGAGGGGCCCAGGGGCTCCCCCCATGACCTATAACTTATTTTAAATATGTGGGTACCTGCATTGTAATTAGGCCCTCAATAAATATATAACATAACAAAAATATCGAAGATAAAAAATATTGACTACATAAATATCATACAAATATAGCAACCTTAATAACATTTAAAAAAATTAACAAATCTAATAATAATACCAATATAAAAATTATTCAACACAAACATACTTATAAGCAGTATATAAACCACTTCGCATTTTCTTAAATTTCTTTCTTCACCAAAAATAAAATATCATACAAAAGCACAACTTAAAAAATACATACTTCAAACATATAATAATTTAGTTACTTAATAAAAATAATAGTTATATATAACTAAATGAACGTTTATAACCAAATATACATTTCTTTAAAAATAATTTGCGTTTTCCAAATAAGGACATAACTGTCAAAATAATTAAAACAGACAAATTAAAATCCAATGAAATAAAACTACAAACAAGAGCAACCAATAAAAATCTACCAACAATTAAATAAACAGTCTATAAGATATAATCTACCATTACAACTGCAACTACCAGAGCAGGCTGAATCTCTGTTAGAATTCTACCAGAACGCCAAACTTTTTTTTTCTCTAATTTTACACTTTCAACAACAACTTTTCAAGTTATATTATCTACTTTATTTAAAAAGTAACCAAAATACAAGTAAATTCAATTATAGATAAATGAAATAACGTATATGTTCTTTCTATACATTATATCTCCTCTACAGATCTTCCCAACTAAAGTCAAACTAATTACTAACAAAATCTAAGCAAAACCACTAAATAACGTAAGTATATTTTAAATAAAAAATAACACACTAGTTCAAAATACAAACCAATCCCACCCACAACCTATCCACGCTGTAAAAAAATAGTAGTATTTGACAAACTAAATAATAATTTTCTTTTCTTCAACATAAAAAACCCAACCACCAACAACAAAGAAGAACATAATATTTTGCACAACCAAAAATATTAACGCACCCAACTATGGGGCTATTAGGATGGCTGTCGGAAAACCACCCCGACCACCATGGCAGCGGAAATCAACCGTCCGCTGGTACCGTGGCAAAACCGGCGGTCCGATTAGGATCAACCGCCAAACATTCCTGACCGCGGCGGAACGACGCCACGAAAGACCGCCGGTAGCGGGTGGAGCTGGTGAAAATACGTCCGCTTCGGTCAGATTCGGGGCGGAAACACACTAAACCGCTGCGAGGCCAGCGGAGTGACCGCACGTAAAATTAGAATTCCCTCGATGTGACAGCGGGACATTCCGCTGTTTCCGACCGCCGCGATCGCAAACAGTGATGAATGGTAGAGCCGGCGGAAGGGCTGTTGCATAGCCACCGCTGCGGACGCTCCGTGACAAATATGGTGGTCGACCAAAAAAACACACAACAAGGCCAACAAGTGCACACATCAACTAGCTCTGCCCCCAAAAACACCTAAAATACCACAATGACACACCCCCATGGCAACTTCAAAAATACTAATCCCAGGACAACCCACACAACACACCTGACAGCAATACCCCATTTTGACACACCCACATAGCTGAGCATAAAACCAGCCCCTTCCCTGACCACAATCCTTTGCACCACTCCAGCCCTGAAGGAACCAAACCCTGCAGCACATTGGGTAGGCGAAATACCACACATCTCACCAGCACAACAACACACATACACACCCCCACACCACCCCCACCACCCTCACAACTGCACCTCAAAACATTTGCACAGCACACACCATGGCACAAAAGAAAATGCCCAAATTCACAGAGAGTGAGTTGTCAGTCATGGTAGATGAGATAATCAGAGTAGAACCACAATTGTTTGGTACCCTGGTCCAACAGACACCATTAGCCACAAGAGCACAAATGTGGAAAAGGATAGTCAACAAGGTCAATGCAGTAGGGACCACCCCGCGCTCCAAGCAGGAAATCATTAAGCGGTGGCATGACCTGAAGAGGGTGGTGAAAGAGAAGAAGAACAAGAACCGTCAGCTGCCTCAGATGACTGGGGGTGGCCCTCCCATTCCACCAAGAACATTCACTGCATGGGAGGAGAAGGTGTTTGCCATACTGCATCCAGAGAGTCTCACAGGAATACCTGGGGGACTGGAGGCTGGTAAGTACAAACAAATGTATACCATTACACTGCTATGTACTGTCTTGCACAACCACAAAGCTACACCTCCTAGGCCCAAGTCCATTCATCTGCAACACAATACCCAACACAGGTCTCACAGATGTAACATCCACTCCATCTAAATCACCACAAAGGTAGCCTGCAACATTCCCAGGGTTGCATGTGTACAGGCAGCCACCACTACAACTCCCACCAGGCACCCCTGTACCACCCCTGAGCAGGATGTAGCACTCCCCCCACAACCAGAAGCATGTGGCAGCCATTGCAATGTTCACCTTCATCTAACAGGTAGGTAGCCATCGTCCCAGGGAGGGCTGTTTGGGGGTGGGAGGCCTTCACTACAACTCCCACCAGGCACCCCTGTCCCACCCCTGAGCAGGATGTAGCACTCCCCCCACAACCAGAAGCATGTGGCAGCCATTGCAATATTCACCTTCATCTAACAGGTAGGTAGCCATCGTCCCAGGGAGTGCTGTTTGGGGGTGGGAGGCCTGCACTACAACTCCCACCAGGCACCCCTGTCACACCCCTGAGCAGGATGGAGCACTTAAACACACACCCAGAGAGATGTGTCAGAAAGTCCACCCCAATGTGACAACAGAACAGGTAAGTAGACAGTGCATGCACCCCACCATTCCTCTCAAAAAGCATGGAGCCATATGACAACACCAGCCCTCACATCCCACCAAAATTGACACAGATACAATATCAAATTACAGTGTGCAGACAGCTAAGCGTATGTAAATGTCACAGAAACAAAAGTGTGATTCACCAAATCCCACGTTGAAGCAAATCAGGGCACAAACATGCACAACACTGAATGCTATCTGTAAGTTCCATGGGGGCTGAGCTTGAAGGACCATATGAAAACAAAGCAAGCATGGTCTGTAACACAAATAAATCAAAGCACAGGCCATGACAAAGGTATGCATGAGATGACAATGGCTAGTTCATGCGCAGATGTAACGCCTGCCAGGCAGAGTAATTAGCAAAGATGCCTCACATCAAGTCGTACTGCTGCCAGTTGTCAGATGACAACATGTCCTCGAAATCACAAAATCTGCACGTGGGGCATGGTATCCATTGACATGTCACACCATGGAAAATTAATGTATGTACCTACACATCATGTCATGATGCACATTACTGTGCAGAGATACAATGTGAAAACTAGTAAACTGTGTGTTGCATAACCTGTAAATAAGATACATCGAACACCAAGCTTGAGGGGTCCACATCAATTACCATTTCCCCTCTGTCCCACAGGTGACCAAGAGCTGACTGCAGAGGATGACAACACCAACCTGCAGAGCCAGTCTCCAACACCGGAACATGGACTCCCTGATGATGACTCCCTGTATTTCGAGGATGCGGAGCTTGAAGCCGGCCCATCTGGCATGCCAGGGCGCAACAGGTCCCAGGACCCCACTGTCCCCCCCCGCCACCACATCAGCAACAACAACAACTTCACTGACCCCTGCTGGAACGACCTGTGCGGCCTCTACCACCACCACCACCACCAGTGCTGCCTGCAACACTCTCCCTGCCCCAGAGAATGACCACCCCACCCCACCAACTGAGGAGGGCAGGGAGAGTAGGTGGGTGCGTACAATGGTGAGGCAACAGGTCCGTGACAGCAGGGCAGGTGGAGGGCAAGGGGGAGTCTAAGCCAACTGGACACAGGGACCGAAGCCCTGGACAATATCACCAGAGTCCTTGGGGCCTATGAACGGGCCCAGGGACAAACGGGCCAGGCTCTGGAAGATTCCTGTGAGCTCCGCCTGCTGCTGAGGTCCATAGACACCCGCATGGGCCAAATTGTGGACCTCTTGGGCCAGCTAGTGGTGGTTCTGAGGGACAGGCCTGCGGCACAAACAACACCTCCACCTCCCTCCGGTGGCCCGCAGGATGACAGTTCCACATCCTCCCCTGCGGCCATGGAGAGGGGGGACTCCTCAGACCTCACTGGCCCTGCAGCAGAGGCCACCCCTGCCAAACGTCCAAAGGGCCGTCCAAAGAAATCCAAGGTAGGATCCCGTGGCAAGGAGGCAGCCATGATGGCACCCCTCTTCACCTTGCCATTGACTTTGTTGACTGTCCTTCCCCACACTGCCATGTTAATGGCATCCGTCTGTTGGACTGGGTCACCACATCAATGTGGTGACTACTCGATTGTCTCATCTCACATCACTGACAACTCATTGCTTTACTATTCACCTTTTTGTAAATATTCACTCCCCTGTCACATGTACCCATTGTAAATAAACATTCCTTACACACCTATGTCGTTGTGTCTGCTCCGTGTTTATCACAGGATGTGCAATGTTCACCATGATTACAATGTACCAGGAGCACGGATTGTTTGTAGGCAAGGAGAGGCAGATGGGACCTAGGAAAACACAACATAACAATATTCACTAGTCAGGCGGTGGCATCACAGCCATCACACAACACTTGTCATCAAGGTACTCCAATCTGCACACATTACAATGAGCAACAGTACCGACATAGACATCCTGTATCTGTGCCAAACTACCCTGTCCCAGAAACATTGGCAGCCAGCACTGAGTCAACAACAGGCTGCAGTCACAAAGCTCACATAGACCTTTTCACCAACAACGACATCAGCAGACAATGGCCCCGTTGTACATTGTCACTCATCTTCAAGTGAAGTAGCGTTGATGAGCTGTTGACGCAGGTCGACACCTTCCTCCTCTCCACTATCCTCGTCACTGGACATGGGTTGGTTTGTAGGCGGGGGCCTCGGCTGCTCATCAGCGTCCAGGAGCAGGGGGATCTCCTTGCTCAAGGCCAGGTTGTGGAGCATGCAGCATGCTACTACAATCTGACACACCTTTTTGGGCGAGTACATCAGTGCACCTCCGGTCTTGTCCAGGCAGCGAAACCGTGACTTCAGGAGACCAAAAGTCTGCTCCACCACACGACGTGTCCTCCCATGGGCATCATTGTAGCGGACTTCACTTGGGGTCCTGGGATTCCGCAGTGGGCTCAACAACCAAGGACGGTTGGGATATGCAGAATCACCTAGGTGTGAGATACACAGAGCAACTTTGTAATATAACTGTGGCAGAGGACAGCATGTCACACATACAGCATGCTACTTGACTCTGCGTACTCACCCACAATCCATGCATGCTCCGGAAGCAGATTATCCATCAGCTCTGGCACAATGCTGTTACGCATGATGTATGAGTCATGGGCTGAGCCAGGAAATTTGGCACAGACATGTGAGATGATCATATCTGCCTGGCACATCACCTGCACATTGATGGAATAGAAATGTTTCCTGTTCCTGTAGATGTGCTCTCGTGCCTGTGTTGGAACCAGGCCAACATGTGTGCAGTCAATGGCACCAACTACATTGGGGATGTGCCCAAGGGCATAAAAATCACCCTTCACAGCCGCCAACTCATGCCTCCTGGGGAAATGGATATATCTGTTCTTGTAGGTCATCATAGTGGACAGGACATCACGTAGCACCATGCTGAACATGGGTTGCGACATCCAACCTGCACAGGACACCGTGTACTAGAATGATCCAGTAGCAAAAAAATGCAGGGCCGCCATTACCTTAGATGTTGGTGTGACAGCAGTCGGATATGTTCTGCGAGGCCGCAGGTTTGGCTCCAACATAGCACATAGGTCTTGTAGGGTGGGTCGATCCAGACGGAATTTCCGTATGACCTCCTCATTTTCCATGTCTGCCAGCATTGTGAAGGGACGATGCACATTTGGTCTCCTCCTAGGTGAGATGAAAGGGGACACATGTCAATGCAATCCACCATGAGATGTGTCCGACATCTTACGTTTTGACTGACACAACGCCAACAATGACTGTCATCACAGTTCAGATTACAGCCCAACTTACATGTAGGAACACCTTCAGCTACACTAGTTGTACACTTGTCCACTTTTCACACAGTGATTACCTCCAAAACAAATCTGACTATGTGAATGCCCAAAGTGATATGGCCACATCTTGCATGAGCAGCCCTGAGAGTAGTTCTTACAGCATATGTGTGAAACAGCAACACTACTGACTCCTACCTAGCTCCTGTACCTGCCACACCTACTTGCGTAAGTCAAACAGGACACACATCAACAACACAATGAGCACAGTCTGTGCATAAACAACAAATATGTGCATGAGCCAAGCAAAGTAGACAGTGAAATATGCACATTGTGTAGTCAGACATTCCTCATTGTGAGTTGCTCAGCCCTATCACACATTGACATGTGTACCCATTGGAGAGTCCATCACAACACTGTTCTGTGTACATGCCCAGCAATATCACAAGTGACATCTGACGGAGTACACGCCAATGTTTTCAATCATATACACCAACATGGCATGTGTAGTCAGCAGTGGGGTAAATGTAACATTGGCATTGTGTGCACAATCTTGTGCCATGATTCATGTGTCTACTGTGCACTGTTGAGAACTGGCCATTGGCCATTCACACAGCATGATGTGTCCATAGGTGCTGTCAAAGTGCTCCGCCACCCCAATCACGGTCACTGGCTCCAATGTATAGCAGCCAAATCGCGGTGGCGTCCGCCTGGCCCCTGCAGTGTGTCACCGCTAATGCCAAAGCCACACTCGCGGTAGTGATACATATATGATTATGGTAAAATGGCGGTTGGCATGCTCCGCCACCCCAATTACGGTCACTGGCTCCAATGTATAGCAGCCATATCGTGGTAGCGACCACCTGGCACCTGCGGTGTGTCACCGCCAATGCCAAAGCCACACTCGCGGTAGTGATACATATATGTTTATGGTCAAATGGCGGTTGGCATGCTCCGCCACCCCAATCACGGTCACTGGCTCCAATGTATAGCAGCCATATCGCGGTAGTGACCGCCTGGCCCCTACGGTGTGTCACCGCCAAAGCCACACTCGTGGTAGTGATACATATATGTTTATGGTCAAATGGCGGTTGGCATGCTCCGCCACCCCAATCATGGTCACTGGCTCCAATGTATAGCAGCCATATCGCGGTAGCAACCGCCTGGCCCCTGCGGTGTGTCACCGCCAATGCCAAAGCCCTTACAGCCAATGGGAACCGCAATTGCAGTAGCCTGATGCAATTTTGTAAATCGCGGTAGTCGTGCTCCGCCACCGCGGGCCGGTCATTGGATGCAATTGAAAGATGCACGACCGCGGTAGCGACCGCCTGGCTCCTGCGGTGTGCCACCACCAATGCCCAAGCCCTTACAGCCAATGGGAACCGCAATCGCGGTAGCCTGATGCAATTTTGTAAATCGCGGTAGGCGTGCTCCGCCACCGCGGGCCGGTCATTGGATTCAATTGAAAGATGCACGACCACGCTAGCGACCGCCTGGCCCCTGCGGTGTGTCACCGCCAATGCCCAAGCCCTTACAGTCAATGGGAACCACAATCGCGGTAGCCTAATGCAATTTTGAAAAGCGCGGTAGGCGTGCTCTGCTACCGCAGAGCCGGTCATTGGATGCATTTGAAAAAAGCGGACCTGGAACACCAATTGCAGCAGCGTAGAACCACTGAAACTACCCCAGGGGGCTATATATGTGTGGGAGAGAGCCTCACATTTCCACTGCTTCCAGATACTGCTGCCTGACACCCCTCACCACCAACTGCTGCTGCTCCTGTCTCCAGACACTGCTGCCTGACACCCCTCACCACCGACTGCTGCTGCTCCAGTCTCCAGACACTGCTGCCTGACACCCCTCACCACCAACTGCTGCTGCTCCTGTCTCCAAACACTGTTGCCTGACACCCCTCACCACCAACTGCTGCTGCTCCTGTCTCCTGTATCCAGTGATGGCGAGGACTGACAAGATCAGGGCCCATCCCTTCACCACCGAGGAGCTGGAGGTCATGGTGGATGAGGTGCTCACCCAGTATGGGAGGCTATATGGTGCTCCAGATGTCATGGTAAGTGTTTCAGAGTGGAAGTGAGAGTGCAGGGAGTGCACACATGAAGTTGATCTGCTGCAGTATGTGCCTGAGAGTGTGGGGTTGTGTCATACACTGCCTAGCATGCTGACTCCAGGGGAAAGGGGTGTGTAGCCTATTTTTCACGTTTCCCTTGCTGCCCATCAGAATGGGAAGGACATGCATTGTTTTTTCTGCCATACAGTGACACAGCAAGTTGGTCAAGCGGGAGTCAGGACAGAAATTGCCTGTGTGAATGGATGTGTGGGTCCATGATGTTCTTAACAGGCTCATCTGTGACATTACCAAGGGTATACGTCCAGAGGGTACTGATGGAAGTCTGTCTGACTCAAAATTGCCACCATGTATAGGTCAACACTATGCACAGGACTTAAATGCCAGAGGGTGACACTCTTGGTGGTAATTCACCTATGACACAGCAGATTGTTGTACTTTTGTACAGAGCCCTCCCATTTTCATCAGCATGTGTACTGACTCTCATGTGTAGGCACTGTTTACGGTCTCATTTTGTCCCTGCATGTGACATTTCTGAAGCCCCACGTTGGACCTCAGTGTGAGCCCACCTGTCCTGCACAGTCACTGCCCAATCTGACAAGGACACATCACTGAATGTACAGAGTGAAACATATGGGTTGTCTGCTAGACTATCCATCAAAGAGCTAACTCAGCCCTGTAGATTGCACACAACAGACCTTGTGAGAAGGGTGTGAGATTGTAAGGTCATGTCCCTAAATGTGACCTCCACGACACAGTGAGCCATTCACAGGGCAAGGACATTGAGGGCTGAGCAGTGTTGGACACAGTGGGTCTGCCCCGAAACATATTTTCCAATGTAATGTATGTCTTGCTCACCCACAAACTGGATAGCAGATGTGGGCCCCCTACACATAGCTTTCTGTGATGGCATCCTGCATGTGTATGAGATGGGCAGGTACTGTGTCCACCCTCATACCTGCATGCAGTTTTTGTATGATTCTCCCATGCTTATGTACTATGTGAGATGCTGTATTGTCTCTGCTAGACATATCTGTGAAGTATTGCTGAGTTAGTATCATGCTCCTGTACTGAGAGGTAGTGGTACATAACCCAGTGTCACTGAAATTTCCCCCTCTTGTCTCCCATGCCTGCAGCTCAAAGTCCACCAGCGTAAGGCCGTATGGAGGGCCATTGCACGCAAGGTGCGGGCTCTGGGTGTCTCCAACCGACGACACACACACTGTCACAAGAGGTGGGATGACATCTGCCGGCTGAGCTAAAATGTGGCAGAGATGACGCTGGGGCTGCTCCCTCGGACTGGAAGGTTGGCGCGCAGGAGCATGACACCACTAATTGCCCGCATCTTAGCTGTGACACAGCCTGAGCTGGATGCACGTTTGAAGGAGCATCAGCAGCAAGCTGGGAGTGAGTATTGTGGGAAGGGTGACTTTGGTTGTGAGTGACTGCATGTGTTCCAAGCCTGAGCCAGTGCTGAGCTCTGTGATGTTGCTAGTGTGATGGAATGGCATGTAAGTGGCCTCTGTGTTGGGTGCAGCTGTCATGCTTTTTCCCAAGCTGTACTTTCTCATGTCATTGAAGTAATGGCCCTTGACATTGCATTCTGAGTTGTGGCCTTCTGGCATCGTCTGCATTGGGGAAGTCAGGGACATCCCATGGAAGGGAACGGCAGTGTGCCTCATCTGAGTGTGCTTACATCAATGTGTGCATTGCCTGACATCAGAATTGTGAGGACTACACATCTGACACCAATGTGCAACTGTAGTTGTGCCCCAAAGTACGACATGGTGGTTGGCATGAGCTCATGGCCATTGTGGACTGATATTTAGGAGTCTGCATCTGTGTTGTCCCCTTCTGCTGCCTCCAGATGTGACTGTGGCAACATGTTGGGAGGTACATCTTTTCCCCCCTCAGGGCCCTAGGTATGCTCAGAGGGATCTCTATGTCTGGTTACACGGAGCCACGGGCAGTCTATTTTGCTGTGTGGTCATCACATGGGTCACTTATGCCAAGTTTGCATGACAACAGGCAAAATTCGAGTTTGGAAGTGAGGTTGCACAATGTTACTGCACAGGGTGGTGTGCAACATGGGGATATCCTCATCTTGTTTAGTGCTTTGCTTGCATATGATGTTTGTGTTAATGCCACTGAACTGACACTACGTCTCTGTCTCTTGCAGCATCTACCGTGGGCACAGATGGACAGGGGATGGACACCAGTGGTGAGGCATCAAGCACGACTGCTACACACGAGCACACTGACACTGATGTGACCAGCGCCTCGGAGGGGGACAGGAGTTTGCTTGAGGAATCACAGCCAGAGACACCAAGCTCAACGTCATCTGATGCCAGCGGTGACACATCTATGTTGGCGGGCACAGGGAGCGGGGACTCTGCCTCCTCTTCCACCACACATCGTCCAGTGCCCACCCTCCCAACTACTTCCACTAGTGCTGCACGTGCTCGCACCAGTAAGAAGGGAAGAGTGTCCTTCACCCCAGGCACCGCTGCCCCTGCCCCTGTCTCTCCTGCTGCCCTCAGTGTTGAGGCTGTGGACCTTTTGCGCCAGCTGTGTGTGGGTCAGACAACTCTCCTCAATGCCTTCCTGGACCATGACAAAAAGTTGGCACAGGTAGTTGCCTTCATGGAGGGCATTCATTCAGACGTGGGTGGGCTACACCGGACTGTCCAGTCTTTGTCCTCCACAGTGATGGCAGCCATTCAGCTGTCACAGGCTCAGAGTCCAGATCCAGTCCCTTTGGCCACCCCCCTGCCAGTGGCTACATCTGACAATAGTGTCCACACACCACAGACCTCAGGCTCAAGATACAGCACACGCAGCACACAACAGCAGCAGCCCAAGCGGGCCAGAGCACAGACACCATCCCCCCAAAACTCAAAAGCCACCCCAGACCGCAAAGGCAAAAGCCCTTCAGGTGACACTCAGGGGCATAAAGCCAAGAAGCAGGCCTCAGGCTCACATGCCTCAGAGGCATCCCCAGCCAAGGACTCTCCTGTCCCAAAAGCGTCTCACAAAGAAAAGCAGTCAGTTCCCGTTCCTGCTGTGAAGCTGGTGCCTGCTAAGGGTCCACAGAAAAATCCCGCTAAGGCGGATTCACCCACAATCTCTACTCCCATCCAGAACCCTGTGAAGCAGGGAAAGGAGGTCAGTGTAGGGGGTTCACCTGGTAAACAGGTGGCGGAGGGGAAAAGGCAAGGCCAGGCCAAGCGTACCTCCGGATCCAGCAGGTCCCCAGAGGGAGGGAGGCCCACCGGCTGCACCTGATGCAGCTTTGGTGGAGAGTGTGCCTGTTGTGCCCGCCCCACTTACCACTCCGCCCAAGACAATACTTCCCTATAGAGTACCCAAGAAGTGGAAAGGCACCCCTCCACATTCTCCCTCCCACACTGTGTCTCACAGCAGCATGACTCCGCCTCCACGTGCCACCGCACCTCCCGGTCCAGCAAGCCCTCGGCTCCCAAAGCCACTGATGCCTCTACCTCAGCTGGTCCTCTCTCTCCCAGGTCCAGTCCTCCAACTGGCCCCGACACTCAGCCACCTCCCAGTCAGACTGACAGCCAAGTCTGAGTCAAAGTCCCCCTCACACACCTGTCTCTCCCACAGCGGTGCCTGGACTGCCCATTGTTATCCCCCTAACTGTGTTGCTGACAATGGCAGTGTACAGTCTCACCCACTCCCTGTGCAGGTTCTCATGCACACATGTGCCTACTCTGCACTTTGGACTGGCCACTGGCCTTGCTGTTCATTACTGTGTTTGCCCATTCCCTGTGCAGGTTCTCATGTACTTACTCTGCACTTTGGACTGGCCACTGGCCTTGATGTTCATTGCTGTGTTTGCCCATTCCTTGTGCAGGTTCTCATGTACCTACTCTGCACTTTGGACTGGCCACTGGCCTTGCTGTTCATTACTGTGTTTGCCCATTCCCTGTGCAGGTTCTCATGTACCTACTCTGCACTTTGGACTGGCCACTGGCCTTGCTATTCTTTGCTGTGTTTGCCCATTTCCTGTGCAGGTTCTCATGTACCTACTCTGCACTTTGGACTGGCCACTGGCCTTGCTGTTCATTACTGTGTTTGCCCATTCCCTGTGCAGGTTCTCATGCACACGTGCCTACTTTTCACTTTGGACTGGCCACTGGCCTTGCTGTTCATTACTGTGTTTGCCCATTCCCTGTGCAGGTTCTCATGCACACATGTGCCTACTTTTCACTTTGGACTGGCCACTGGCCTTGCTGTTCATTACTGTGTTTGCCCATTCCCTGTGCAGGTTCTCATGCACACATGTGCCTACTTTTCACTTTGGACTGTCCTTGCTGTTCATTACTGTGTTTGCCCATTCCCTGTGCAGGTTCTCATGCACACATGTGCCTACTTTTCACTTTGGACTGGCCACTGGCCTTGCTGTTCATTACTGTGTTTGCCCATTCCCTGTGCAGGTTCTCATGCACACATGTGCCTACTTTTCACTTTGGACTGGCCACTGGCCTTGCTGTTCATTACTGTGTTTGCCCATTCCCTGTGCAGGTTCTCATGTACCTACTCTGCACTTTGGACTGGCCACTGGCCTTGCTGTTCAATACTGTGTTTGCCCATTCCCTGTGCAGGTTCTCATGTACCTACTCTGCACTTTGGACTGGCCACTGGCCTTACTGTTCATTACTGTGTTTGCCCATTCCCTGTGCAGGATCTCATGCACACATGTGCCTTCTTTTCACTTTGGACTGGCCACTGGCCTTGCTGTTCATTACTGTGTTTGCCCATTCCCTGTGCAGGTTCTCATGTACCTACTTTGCACTTTGTACTGGCCACTGGTCTTGCTCTTGTCTACTTTTGATGCCTATCTGTGTGATATGGGAATAAAGACAGTTACTCCAGTTGTCTGCTTTGTCAGTGTCCTTGCTAAATAAAGGGTTTTATGTGTGGCTATGCTTTAATGTGAAACATGCTCTGTATGCCACTTTAACATTGCCAATGGCTGATTTCACTTTTTCTGGGTTTTGCAGAGGTGACAGGCACATCAGTTCTTCCTAAGACTCTGAGCCTTGGGGGTGCAATGATGGTTGTTTGTGATGAACTACTGTTATCATAATCAATCTATGGTGATGTTAGCTAAATTGCACACATGTCATGTTTGGATGCACTGCCAGCACAGAGTGGGATTCTATCCACTAGATTGCAGGAAGGCTGGCCAGGGTCCATCATGTCTGTGTGATCTTTCTTGATGTGTGAACAGCAGTGTTGGTGTATGGTCATCTTGTGATGGCCAGTCATCCTAGTCACATGTGTGAATTACAATGTGTGCTCTTGGGTGGTCATGAAGTGTGCAGTGTGAAGGGGTGACTTTGTCAGTAGTGTTGATGTGTGTGTGCCCCTGCGATGGCAACTGCACACATGTGTCAACCTGGATTTGAGTGCCTGTTGGTTGGATTGGTCAGCCCTGTGCTTGTGATTGTGTGCACATGTGGGAGTTGTAGGTTGTGCACTGTGCAGTGTGTTGTTGTGTCCTTGCACTTCTGGGGGACACCTACTTGTTGTTGTTGCCAATTGTGAGTATGCAGAGTGTGTGACTGGCAAGTCAGTGTTGTGTTTTGTTGATCAGCCATGTGTCTTGATACTGTTTGTGCTCACTGTGCAGACCTGTTCAGCCACACTGACATTGTGGGTGTGTTTTCCCATGCATTGCTGTCACTTGAGCAATTATTTGCTGCAGTATGACATGTGGGATGTGGAGTTGTTCCATCCCCTATCTGTGCTTATGTTAACTACCCATTGTGAGTGAGCACTCCATCTATTTGTGTATGGTGCACTCCTGCCATGTCCACTACTGACGTGCACACCACTTCACTCTCATGTCAGCTATCCCCTTGGGTTGCCAGTGTGTGTCCCTCCCCACCACTTCATTTGTTCCACTATGCTTTGTGGTGCTGATCTATGCACAAGACCAATGTGCCACTCAGGACAGTTTCCCAATTGGTTATGTGTGATTTTCTTGTACTGCTTTGTAGTCATGGTTGGTCATGTGCATTGCAACTGTTTGTGCTGCACAGTCCTCTGGTCATGTTGTTTGCACCTGGGTGTCCCAGACTTGTGCATCTGTGGATGATGGGTTAGCTGTATGTGTGTTTGCTGTGGTACTGCTACCCTTCCTGAGTGTGATGTTGTCTGTGTGCTGTGGTGATTTGTGTTATGGGGGTTCATGTTGTGGCACTCAGATATGTGTGCTACTGGTTTGGTTGGTGTGCACACACTGCTTGTTGTGCATGCAGTGCTGTGAGTCTATGTTGCCTTGTAATTGCCTGGTGTGCAGCCCCTGATGTACAGCTGTGTTTGCAATGTGAAGGATTGGCATGTGCATCTGTTGTGTGTTTGCTGTGGATGTGTGCAGTGTTTGGCCTGTGTTGTCTCTTTCAGCTGACAGAAGCTCTGTGTGTGATGTTCTCTTTGCATGTCATTGTGTGTGAGTTGTTTGTGCATTGTGATACATTCAGCTGTGTGTTGCAAGTGTAGTGTGCATTACTTGTGTGTCTGTCACATGCACTTCAGAGTATTCTTGTTCCTGAGCTTGTTTTAAGTGTACCTTGGTGGTTTCTCCTCTCATATTTGACCTGTCACTTGTCAGTATTGTGCATGTGCATGCATGTGGTACACTATTACACCATGTTGACTTGATGGGTGGTGTGGTATGTCTGTCTGTGTTTTCTTATTGGACCATTGCTCCCAGTTTGTGTCCATGATTGTTTTGAGATGATGCACTTCTTGTCTGTGTTGGGGTATGGTGTCTCTGCATTGGTCCTGAGTGATGGTGTTGTGTACTCCTGTTCTGTCTGTGATCCCATTGCCTTTCCACTGTTTGTCTGCACATGTCTGGGCTTGTTGTACTTCTGTGTCTGTTGTTTGTGAAGTTTGTGTTTGGCTATTGTATTTGTGCCAGCATTGATTCAGGCATCCCTGAGTGTGTGTGATGTTTGTGGATGCACCCCAGGGAGTGTGATTCTATGTCAGTGTATTCACAGGACATTATTTGCACCATTCTGTGTGTTTGACACTAGTGTTGGGTGGTGCAGGTGTGAGGTGGGTGGAGGAGGGGTAAGTGTGAAGGGTCCAAGTTGTGGTTGACAGTCATGGAGTGTGTCACTGGGCCCTGTGTGTTGTACTGATGACATACACATGTCAAGTAAGTAGGTACAGATGTGTGGCTGGTCACTATTTGACTTCAGACACTTCCTGTCATCCCTGTGCCTATGCATGGCTTACATTGCTGTCTCCCTCAGTTGTTGTACAGAGATCATTGTGGTTTGATTTCACTCACTGTGCCAGCCATGTGTTGTTGGTTGGCCTAAGGGTGTTGTGATCTGTTCCTTCTCTTGCATGTGATGTACAGATGCTTTGTGGCTAGCTCCTTGTGTTCCCATCACTGTCCACCTCACTTTTGTCTTGACCATTTCTTGTCCTCCATTGCTGCTGCCATCTGGTTTGTGTATGTGGCTGTGTGTCAGTGTGGGGTGTCTGGGTGGCTTGACAGGCATTGTGTACAGTTAGGGTATTGTTCATATTCAGTGTGAGTGTTCATTTTGTGATTGGACTCAGTTTGCTTGACATGAGTGGAGTGTGGGTGTGGGGAGGAGGGTTGCCCTGGCCCTGTGCTTCTGTGCTGTGTGTTCCTCTTCAGCCCCACCTGCTGAGACTGTCTCCCTGGTTGTTTGGTGTGTGTGGTGCAGGGTCTGGGTTCACCTGGCTGGTTATTGTGCAGGGGGGTGCACAGGAGGAGCACACAGCATGTCCCCTGATGTGTGGGGGGGCCTAGTGTGTGGAGGGTAGAGGTGAGGCCCTATGATCTTTGTGGACTATCCATGCCTGGCGCTGGCCCTGCCTACTACATTGTGCGCATGTTTTCCCGCGTCTTCCGCGTCTTCACCGCTGCGGTGACGTGACGGGGACATTGCATTGATTTCGCGGTTGGTGGGTGACCTGGATGCGGAGGGGTGATTTAGTGACAGGTAGGACATGTGTGGGTAAACTTGGGGATGTGTTCCTGTCCCCACCAGAGTGTCTGATGTGGACAGGAACCGTATGTCAGCCCAGAAGTTGTGTGTTGTGGTTGTGTGCGGAGTTGTGTGATGGCGTACCTGCGGCGTTGTCTGCGATGGGCCATTATTTGCTGGTGGTGGAGCAGGTACAGCACCGGAAAGGCATGTAGGGCTGGATCCATTGCGGTCGGGACAGGGTGGAGGGGACCGGAAGTCTGGTTTCGCGCTCCGCTGTCGTGCTTCTGCCGTCTCTGGTTGGGTGGTTTCTCCGCTGCGGTGAGACTGGCTGTTTGGGGCATCCTGATTTGTACGGCGGTCGAGACGTCATTCTGCCCGGCTGTGGGTCTCTATTGGCTCCCACTGCCGCAGTGGCATGCGTATTTTTATGGCGGTTCACGTCGCACTGCGGCGGACGGGAAATGGGCTATGTTTGACCATTGAAATATGGCCGGCGTGAGGAACGCTGCTGGCGGGCGGAAAATGGCATTTTCCGCCACAGCCAGCACCGCGGTGGTACCTCCGCCCGCCATCCTAATGACCCCCTATGTAAGTGTACTAAGAAATGTTTTTTTTATGTTTAAAAATTGTCCATAATAAATATTTAACATTTCCAACATGTATATTTAATTACAGTACAAATAAGAAAATGACAGAGCGTGCAAAATGTATTGCTTCACAGAAAGGAAAACATCTACTATGCTATATAGGGTATACAACTAGCCAAGAAAAACAAACAGCTAACCATATTAATTGGAAATGCACCAAATACTATTCCAATGCATGTTACACTACTGTATTAAATGTTAAAGAGCATATCCACCCCCCAACGTAACAGAAGTAGAAGTCAGAGATGTTTTGGAAACTATTAAGGAAGCTAGTACCAGCTCTGAGAAACCCACAACAGAAATTCTAAAAGATATTCTACCCCGAGTTCCTGAGCATGTCACTGGCCAGTTACCTGCCATCCCAACTTTAAAAAGATTAATAAGCAGAACCAAAAAAGCTACAGCCTATACCCCACCTACCCCTAACACTTTCAGTGAAGTCCAAATACCCCCAAACTATCAATAATTCACAAAGGAGAACAATTCCTTCTTTATGACAATAAATGTCATGAAAAAATAATTATTGACTTTGCAACACCCACAAACTTATTAAAACTTGTGAAACATGGATGATGGATGGGACATTCAAAAAATGTCCCAAACCATTCTACCAATTACATACAATCCATGGACAATACCACAACAGTAACATTCCCTTTATTTACGCACTTTTACCTAACAAACATACAGCTACCTATGTAGACCTGCTTAACAAAATTAAACAAGAAACCAACAATTACTATCCCCAGAAAATCATCATTGATTTTGAACAATCAATGATTTAAACCATCCTGAAAATCTTCACCCACACAGCCATACAAGGGTGTTATTACCATTTTAACCAAAGTACATGAAGACACCTTCGAAAATCTACCCTTAGGGCCCTATTATGAGTCTGGCGGTCGGCATGGCGGATCCAGCCACTGCCGCACTGGCGGTCTGACCGCCCAATTACGAGTCAGGCAGTTGGTCTGCCATGGGACCACCGGCTCCGCCAGGGAACCGCCGTTCCCTGGTGTAGGAGCGGCGGTCAGAGGCCGCAATATGCTTGGCGGGACCCAACATTAAAAAGTGGCAGCAACATGCTTTATCCTTATGCGTTTCAGCTTACACATAAGTCTTGATCACAGGTGAGCAGAATTTATGGAGTAAAGTGGCCCTGTGCTGTAAAAGGCAGACTACTTGGTAGTTCTGTAGTCTTGTAGGCCATACATTTCCAAGAATGCATATTAGAAACCTGGTAAAACATGGATTATGGAATACAGTGCTCAATATGTTCCATTCTCAGTTTGTGTCAATTCAAAGGCGCTGCAGTTGAAATAAAAGCATTTCCATTGTGTTTTTGCTGTGTCCATGCTGCACAGTCTCTTTAATAGATCCTGTGCACCTGCATCCACAAATAAGCATGAGGAGGTGTAAATATCTCTCTCACATCCTTTGCTCTTCTCCACTTACTCATATATATATTAGGATAAATCCTCTTCTTTCTCTCGTGAAGGAGGCGGGTCATGCCCCCACTATGTTTCCAGAGCACAAACTCTCTACGTGTTAAGGGGCCGCCCAGCCATGTCAGAGCGGCCTCAGCATTGCAGGAACAAAGAATATAATCATCTAACATCAAAGAAATATGCAGGCGCCCGATATCTGGATAACAACAGTTTTTATTCATTATTAAAAAGCGGCAACAACATGCTTTATCCTGACGCGTTTCAGCTTTCACATAAGCTCTGATCACAGGTGAGCAGCATTTATGGAGTTAAGTGACCACGTGCCTTAAAAGGCAAATTATTCTGTAGGTCTGTAGTCATGTAGACCATACATTTCGCAGAATTCACATTGGAAAACTGGTAAAACATGGATTTGGACTGTAGTGCTCAATATCTTCCATTCTCAGTTCATATCAATTCGAAAGGGCTGCAGTCTGCAGTTGAAATAAATGGCTTTACAATGTGCTTTTGCTGTGTCCATGCTGTCACAGTCTCTTTAATATCTCCTGTAGCACTAGCATCCACGGATTAGCAAGAGGAGGTGTAAATACCACTCTCAGATCCTTTGCACTCCTCCACTTACTCAAAATATATATTAGGATAAATCAGTGCTTAATTTGTAAACTATTAAGTGCCAGGGCTCTGACCTGGAGGCCACTGCAGCTTGCACCACCCATCGCCCTTGTCATCGCTGCCAAAACAACTATTAACCATCTCTCTCGCCTGCAAGTGCGACAGTTCAGATTATTCCAAGTCCCCAAAGCTAAAGGAATGGCTGGGGAGGCAGGTATTAGCAATGTTTTAATGTATATTGTTTTCCTAAACAACTGTTATACTGCTCATCTCTAAATTACATGAGCAGCGCCAACTTGTGGCAGACTGCCCTAAGTGTGGTGTTGACAATTAGGTGCCGGTGCCGAGCACTGGAAACCAATTAAATGCCGGTGCTCAGCACCGGAAAGCACCGGCTCAAATTAAGCACTGGGATAAATCCTCTTGAATCTCTTGTGGAGCATGCGGGTCATGCCCCCACTATGTTTCCAGAACACAAACTCACTCCGTCTTAACCGGCCCCAAACCCTGTCAGGGAGGCCTCAGCACGTCAGAAACAGAGAATTCAGTCATCTTACATCAAACAAATATGCTGACGCCCGATCTCTGGATAAAAAGCGTTTTCATTCAACATTAAAAAGCTGCAGCAACATGCTTTATCCTGACGCGTTTCAGCTTTCACATAAGCTCTGATCACAGGTGAGCAGCATATATGGAGTAAAGTGGCCACGTGTTGTAAAAGGCAGACTACTTGGTAGTTCTCTAGTCTTGTAGGCCATATATTTCCCAGAATGCACATTAGAAACCTGGTGAAACATGGATTATGGAATGCAGTGCTCAATATGTTCCATTCCCAGTTCATGTCAATTCAAAGGTGTTGCAGTCTGCAGCTGAAATAAATGCATTTGCAATGTGCTTTTTCTGTGTCCATGCTGCACAGTCCCTTTAATATCTCTTGCAGCACCTGCACCCACAAATCAGCAAGAGAAGGTGTAAATACCACTCTCACATCCCTTTCTCTCCTTCACTTACTCATTTATATTAGGATAAATCCTCTTCTTTCTCTCGTGGTGGAGGCGAATCATGCCCTCACTCTCTTTCCAAAACACCAGCTCTCTCCATGTTAAGGGTGCCCCCAAGCCTGTGGTCTCAACATTACAGGAACGGAGAATCCAGTGAGATGATGCGTAAATGCGATAGTTGGATTAATAGACCTAACATTTTTCTCGGGTGTTAAATAGAACCCTATTAACAATATTATAATCATTAGTACAGATGTTACGAAAACTGAGAACAAAATAATTTTGCATATTTCTAAGTCAACACATGTTTGTCTAAAATCAGATCATTTCAAGCAAGGTATTCGGCAACATCTCAAAAGTTGGATTGATTTCTCTCCAAATATGTTCTTCACAAGTTTTTTTCAGTCTCTTTTCCTACAAATTTTCTTTAAATTCATAATCTTCATATAGACAACCTCTTTTAGCATTTCAAATAGTTTTATTCTTTTGAATGTCTTTCAGTATTCTCCAGAAATATTTGTCAGACAGCTTTATCCAAGTGTATTTGAAATGATGTAATGAAGGTTTAAACAGTTCAGTTTTCGTTGTACGGTTTGTACCTCTCTAGTAAAACTATGCGTTTTTGGGCAATATAAATGTCAGAATTGTGCCAGACTGATTCTGTGCACACCCTCAGAACATATTTGCCTATATCCCTGCTAGCCCACAGTGCATCATCTGGACCCCTAACCTTAGAGGGTAACAAATGTGTGTGCAACCACAGAACATGACAACCCTGATCCCCCAAGGAAATCATGGTAACAGTTCTTTCATGCATACTCAAAGAAATACAGAAGAAGTGCTTAACAAGGCATTTCAATATTTAGTGAAGCATTGTGATTCTTGTTTAAAATATGTGTGTTGCGATAATCAATAGGATGAAACAGAATAGTGTAATTTTCATTATGAGAACAGTGAAAAAGATGAACATTTCCACCATTGTGCTACGACAGTGAATATATGCAGCCATATAAGTACTGTATATAAGGTACTCTTACCTAGCGCTCCCTAACCTAGTCTTGCCTAAGGTGGGCAACCTGCCAAATCCTTGCCCGGATGGTCTAACTCCCCATTACCTGTGGATAAGTGCAGTCAGGCTATCTGTCTTGGTGAAGAGCTGGACATCCCTCGTGTTGGTAAACAGGAATCAGCTGAGCTGGAATTCCGGCATGTAGTGACCTCACGGTGTCAGCTGAGTGCTCCTCTCCCCAAACAAGGAAGTGATTCTGTATATATAATTAATAGCACCCATGTGGCCATGTCACAACCTCTGTCAGGCCGCAATTTATTCTAGTTGGATAGCGTTGTTGCCTACCGAACAATAGCAATGATGAAATTTGCGCAGTGAACTTTATCCCTTGTACTAAATGTTCAAGGTGTTGTGATAGTGTACCTACGAAGTAGAAGTGTGAGCAACGCCAATTCAGAGAATGTTATCCTGCCTTGTCACACACGCAAATATATGTCAGAAGTCATTGTGTTTGAAATAGAAGACAACTTAAGAAACTTGAGTATGTAAATGGCTGTGTTTCTTACCAGGCCTATCCTGAGCACGTAACACCCACTCCATGGATGTGAGTCAATGAAAGCTATCCCTAGACAAGTGCTAAAACATAAGGGTTAATAAGTGTACAAACCCTACTAAAATCTAAAAAAGCATCATACTGCTTCAATAGCAATAAGCATAGTGAAAGCCACTTAATAATTATTAAACTGTATAAAAACTGTATTAAAACAAATTTAAAAAGCAATTTAGCATTACAAGAAAATCGAATTTAAAAAATATCCCACAACTCGAAACTGCCAGATTTTTTATGTTTTCCAAGAGGTAGATGAAACATTGCTGTTCCCAGCAACCGCAGATGATGTTCCCAGAGGCACCCATAAGATCAGATCCATTGAGCAAACATGTTTCCATCAATCCACTACAGCAGCCACCGAAGGAGGAGCAGACAGTGTGTTATCTGCAAATGCTGAGCCAAGTTCCAGATCACTAGGAGCAGAAGCATCCCAGGAGGGCTCATAGAATGCATTCATAAGCAGCGGCAATCGCAAGGGACAACAGTACAAGTGGGCCATCAATGGGCTCAGCAGTAGGTGACTGAACCAGTTGCGTTCCTATACATAGGTCCAGGGCACACTAGAAAGTGCAGAGAAGACAGTGGAATATGGGCCACACAGGTCGCAAGGACAAGAACCAGTGTTCATTTAGTTCCTGTAACAAGGGTGCGCCAAAAAACTGTATAATCCTTTCACGACACACGAGCACATGTGGAATTGCCAGTTCCATTTGGCCTCTTAATTGAACATCCATTGCAGAGCAGAAAAAATAAAAGCAAAGTCCTGACAATCAGGAACAGGACCAGCAGAAGAACTCCAAAAATGCTTCTGAGCACAGAGTGCATGAATGATGGAATTACTCCGAAGACTGCCTGGAAGGTACAAACTAAACCAGAGCCTACCTTCTTTAAAAAGTGTGCCACTATAGCAGTACTAGATATGTTAATAATGTGATGCACAAGTTCCCCTAAAATGTAGTGGAAAATTAGTGTGGAGTAACGATTGCATCTCACAAGAAAATCTTGCAACTTGAAGATCAAACATCTCCTTTGCAGATGTTAAGGGCACATCCTTCTGGAACAATAAGGCTTTCAGTCTGCTCAAAGCATCAAAGTGCACATTCGAAAGCTTAATTGAAGGCCAAAGCTTTGCCTCCCTAACTGTGTGGGCAGGTGGAAACAGTACTTTTGTACAACAGGTCACTACTGCAGAAACCATTACTAGATAGGCGATGCCAGGTTTCATGCCGCAGCAGCCCTGATCGTTCAACATCAAATTACTCCTGTTTAAGAGCAAACTGAATGTCGGATGTATCACAGCAGCTGGAGAACTCTTCAGATAGCAGGTCAAATTTTTCATGGACTCAATGCATGCACCATGTAGCAAAACCTCCCTACACACCAAGGAATGCCCTAAAGTATTCTCGTAATCAGTTCAGCTAAAAAAGACTTCAGTCTCACTATTCCTACAGTGATGTCTAAAAGGTAAGATCTATGACTCGTGCACATATCCTTCTCCAATTGTTTTTGTATATGCCTACCAGATGGTATTGTAAACAGTAACCACTCACACTGAAGGGGACCCCTGAAACGAATGGCAGGCAGAGAGGACAGGGGAAAGAACCAAAATACAGTCAAAAGGACCCAATCTGCCTAAAAATTGCTTATGTGGTGCTCAAGGTCACTGATGTATTTAGAACACACCCAAACGACAATAGCCTTCCCCAATTACTGTAGGAAAACTGGTCTGTAAAAAATATCACATTTATTTATATCATTATGTCAAGCTGATAAGGAAACATGAAACAGGATGAAAATCCAACATATCTAGGCTCATCTGGAGTCACACACACACACTCTCTCAAGTCAAACAAACAACCACAAACCCAAACATACTCATACATCCCATCAACAATCTTCCACATCAAGGAAGTGGACCAACATGGGGTATTAATAAGGAATACACAAGTAAATAGACAATAGATATCAAGAGGTAAATTCCTCAATAGCCAATACAGTCCATAATCCAGTTTCTTCTCATAAGGGAAGGTGGGAACAAAGGAGACACATGGCACTCCAGCGTCGACGCGCGTTTCGGTGTCCATCCCGGATGTGGGTCACACCTTCTTCAGGGCAAACAGATCGTGTGAGAGACACAAGATGAGATGCGCCTGGAGTAGTTAACACTGGGAAGAACACAGGAAGTTGTAGAACAAAGGACAATGGACAAAGGGCTCCACATGGGGACCCAAGATTAGACAGAAACAGCTGTAGTAGCGCATAAATAATGGCATCAAATAGAACCAAGGTTCTTGGGACACAATATAAAGAGGTCCAAAGGGGGGTTCGGAGATGTTAGATACTCAAGGATCCGAGACAGCACCTCAATTTCTTTGTGTTGCAGATACAACAATTTGAAGAAGCAGCCGAAGACTTGTAGACACGCGTCAGTCACACCCATCCAGCGGCTAACGGGGAAAGGTTTCCCACCGGCTATAGAGAAAAACAGCTGTTTGTGACTGCCGCGTGTCTACAAGTCTTCGGACGCTTTTTCAAATTGTTGTATCTGCAACACAAAGAAATTGAGGTGCTGTCTCGGCTCCTTGAGTATCTAACATCTCCGAACCCCCCTTTGGACCTCTTTATATCGTGTCCCAAGAACCTTGGTTCAATTTGATGCCATTATTTATGCGCTACTACAGCTGTTTCTGTCTAATCTTGGGTCCCCGTGTGGAGCCCTTTGTCCATTGTCCTTGTTCTACAACTTCCTGTGTTCTTCCCAGTGTTAACTACTCCAGGTGCATCTCATCTTGTGTCTCTCACACAATCTGTTCGCCCTGAAGAAGGTGTGACCCACATCCGGGTTGGACACCGAAACGCGCGTCGGCGCTGGAGTGCCATGTGTCTCCTTTGTTCCCACCTTCCCTTTTGAGAAGAAACTGGATTATGGACTGTATTGGCTATTGAAGAATTTACCTCTTGATATCTATTGTCTATTTACTTGTGTATTCCTTATTCATACCCCATGTTGGTCCACTTCCTTGATGGGAAGATTGTTGCCTTTGTTCTAAAATGTACAGTGTTATTTAATGAATCCTGAGATGATGGGATGTATGAGTATGTTTGGGTTTGTGATTGTTTGACTTGAGAGAGTGTGTGTGTGTGACTCCAGATGCGCCTAGATATGTTGGATTTTCATCCTGTTTCATGTTTCCTTATCAGCTTGACATAATGATATAAATAAATGTGATATTTTTACAGACCAGTTTTCCTACAGTAATTGGGAAAGGCTATTGTCGTTTGGGTGTGTTCTAAATACATCAGTGACCTTGAGCACCACATAAGCAATTTTTAGGCAGATTGGGTCCTTTTGACTGTATTTTGGTGTGGTAAACAGTATTGGAAATGGAATGTCGAAAGTGGCAGAGAGATAAATCAGTGGATTATCCAATTTGCGGTAGGTATTTCAGCAACAGTGACTGGTAACTTCTCCAACTTCTCTATGTGTAACATAGTTTATGTTGCGTCCTTTCCTGCCATGATGATTTGCTGTTTTGGTAGAGTGTAAGCTAAAAAGTGTCTGTAGAGTGCAGCTCAGTAACATTATTGATCTAAGCTGTGACTGCCCATGTTGTAAAGAGGACATGTCATGATGTAGGATGTCTATTGCAGGTTACATAATGTTACACAGAGAGCATATACTGGTGGACAATGTAGTCCTACCATTACCAACTACTGCCAGAGCCCTTTCTAACTTGGCCCTGTCAATTTCAAGCAGTCTCTCAACAGCCTCCTGCTGGGACACTTTCCACACTTCATTGTATATTGCATACAAGAAGCATTTTTGGCATGGTGTTCAAGGATCTAATCAAAATTATGTAGTCCCATGTCATCAGAAAGAAGGGACAAGTGTTGTTTCACCTGGGACAATGTTGAGATTTTTAGCCAATCAAGGCATAACTTCCCAACACTATAAGTTGTTTCCACCCCGAGTGTTGTGTCTGTGCATAACATGGGTCAGGCCTGCTGATCTTAAACCCTTCCGTGTCACCCAAGAAACGTGCATGACATTGGTTAGTATTTAACGGCACACTAACCATACCCCCTGATTGATCCCTGTCAAAGTGTAGAAACCGTTGTAAAGCAAGGTGTCTAATGTTTCCTCCTTGTAATTTGTGAACCACTGCCAGTTAGCAAAACATGCAAATGCAGGAATGCTAGCTGTATTTAAATATTTTCTCTTTGCCAGGCCAAGACATGGCATCTGCTGCACAGTTTTGTTCAGGAAAATCATTTGATGTGGTATCTGGCATGCTCTAAATAATGACTCGTTCCCCTGAACCCGCCAATCATTAGTTCCCGAAATTGATTTTAAATCAGCAGTGTCTCTCCAAAAGTCAAACCCTCGTATGGACAACTGGAAAAGAAAAGATTCAGAATATATCAGCTTGGTGTCAGTGAGCATATTTTCCTTTGCTGGTGACAGTGTGAGACTATAATAATAAAACACTGGGTCAGCTGTATTGTGACAAGAGAAACATGCAAACTTCTGTGCAAATGTTTGTGAGCTATCCCGAGGTGGTGTAGGGCAGTGCTCCCATTGTCTGTAATTAAATATTGCACATGGAGTATTTGCTTTATGCAATTAGTGGTGACCATAATGTTGAAAATAGAATATTTCATCAAAATTGGTGATATCATCAGACATTTCCTCAGAGTTAAAAACAGTGGAATACTCTAGATCTTCAAGCATTTCATGGACTGTATCACTGTCCCAATCATCAGAGACAGTACTAGGGGTGATAATGTAATTCAAAGAAATGCAGAATACATAGAGTATTTGTAAAAGTTCAGTCGGACCGAATATATTATGCGATTCCCTATCCCAAACAATTCCACTAGGAACCATAACAGCAGAAAGGTTTACCAGGAAAAGGTCTCTTCACACTTTGTTTGATGAAGAATTTGGTGTTAAAACCAAGTTCACCAATTGTACAGCAGAGCATTCTGGTTGAGATAGTGTCCATTCAGAAGCAGGAAAAGACTGTCACAAAAACAATCCAAAGAACAAGGAAAAGTAATATAATTGTAATCCACAGGTATAGCCATGGAGGAACAACGTACATCTTCTTAAGCCAAAAGTAGAATACTAGCAATCTACCTCAGGGAGGTGGAGGTGTTGGTGGCTCTGATGAATCTGAGGAAAAGTAATTGAAGTTGATAAAGTAGCCAGAGGCTGCTCTATCTTTTTTTTGCAGCTCTGTAGGCTGTGTTGAACTTGGAGTTGACTTGAATTGTGGTACATTTACGTAGGCACTATCCGTGTCTGATTTCCGAATGGAAATCTGTGTTTCTGTACAAGTTGTTTGTATAGTAGTTGTTGTTGTAGCAGGTAGAAGAAATACTTTATTATTTGCGACCCCTAGCTGAGGAGTAGAAGCTTTATTGCTTATCAAAGCTTCCAATGGGACTTCCTGTATAGTAGTGAGAGGAGACAAGTAACTATTCAAGATCCCACGTGGCCTACTGTGTAGATCAGCCACATAATGCTGTTTGATGAGATCGATTGACACAAATCTATTGCTTTTGCAGCCAGCAAGGGGCGGTAGCCGGACAGGTACAGATGGCCCACATTCTTTCTTGTCCACTATTTTCTCCCAGAGCAGGTTCCCAATTTTTGGAATCCAACCAGGAGTTGTTGACGCTTCCTTCACTTCTCCAGTGGTGGTGCATTTTACCTGGACATTGCTATGTGCATCTCAGAAGTTATTCAGTTCCTGTAAAACAGCCAAATGTTCATTGGTGTCAAAGGGTGTTTCTGCCACCAGTGTGCTGGGACTGTCGAGGTTAGGTACCCACATCATAACCCCAATCAGGATCTCGTAGGGAGTCCCACCACCCAGGGATGTTCTAGGCAGATTGTTGAGGGCTCTCTGGACTCCATATAGGTGATGGACACAACTGCAACGTGAGCCTACTACCCTTGCTGTTAAAGGCTGCTTTAGGTCTTGGTTCTTCCTCTCCACAGCAAATTTCCCTCAGGATGATAGGGTGAAGAATACCTCATGGTTACACACAATGTTCCCATGGTGTCTTTGTAAGCCCTAGAGATGAACTCTGGGTGCTGGTCCCAATGAAATGTGCCAACTGCGAAAAACCCAATGAAGGCTTGCAGATCTTTGATCAAAGTTCGGGCATCAGCCGATCGATGTGGCCAAACCCATAGGAATCTAGAGCAGGAATCCACTGCAACCAAGATGTATTTGTAAGCCCCATCTGATTGTAAGGGGCCGAAGTGGTCCAGATAAATACATGTGAATGATTTGTTTGATATTAATAGTGGTGTCTGTGGTGGGCTACGGTGGAAAACTTCATTTGCTGACAGATGTTGCATTTAAGGACAAAGTCTGTTTATAAAGACATGGTCACCAATAGCATTGCTGCAATAGTGAAATTGTAGCTGCCACCCATGCGTATGCAGATGCTAAGCCCTCATGTGCTGCTAAGATTAAACCTAACCTGCAATCTGAATTTGGTATTACTCTATCCCACACTCCGGGGATATGACCAAATGGTATGTTTTGTGCACTTAACTTGTAGGAGTACATTGTTGGAAAGCCTTTTGGTAAGTGGGTATCATCACGTGCAGTGTTGACAACCATCATATTGTCTCTATCTAGCCTCATACTGGAACGAGTAATCGCAGTGATAGCAGCAGTTTTCACTGTTGCTTTTGTGGCTTCATCAGCCATGGAATTCCCTGCAACATGTATTCCTATATGTTGATGACACTAGGTGTGAATCATGTGAGTCTGTGGCAAGTATTCTTTCAGCTTGACCACCTGTCCCCAAAGCACTTTGTGCTTTATGGTCTATCCTTTGCAATCTCTGAATCCATTCTGGCTCCAGTAGTGTAGATACTCATTGTAAGACTGGACACAATAATATGAATCGCACAGTATGAATGTGGAGAATCTGGGATCCGTATTCTCCAGTTCCAGAATGAGAGCACTAAGTTCTTCCAGCTGTGCTGTGCAATCACCTAGTGACTGTGTGTAGGTCTTTGCAGGGTGGAATTCACCATCCTGCATTCTACCTTAGCAGCGGTACACACTGCTGAGTATTGCTGTTTTGTCCCTACAGCAGGCTGTGCAGAACCATCAGTATAGATGATGTAATCATACTGATCAAGAGACATGACTTCTTTAGGCAGAGGGCATTCATTTTCGTATTGCAGGTATGCTTGTGTTTGTAGTGTAAAGACAAATCTGTAGTCTGCATCTGTTGCAGTGAGAGAGTTGGTACACTGTATCCATCACAGATTGAAAGCCTTAGCGTTAGAAACACTGACTTTCGTGACAGCCTCTAAGGCTGGTACTGGAGTCATGAAAATTATGTTTTTCCCCTGAGCCAATGCTCTCTCTCACCCCAGCAGTCTGTACCACCGTCAGAATCTTTTCTGTCGGTGCAATACGCATCTCAGCATTGATGTATAAATGTGATTGCAATTGGTACAGTGTCTCCCTCTTTGAATGAAATGTAGGGATATCCTGATGCACCCGCAATGATACAGATCACCAGGTTTTAAAGCTAGCATGTCAGCTTGTACTGAATGTAAAATATGTGTGTGTTCAGTTGTCCAATGTGTGCTTGAAAAGTCTGGACTGATCAAGTCATAGAATGGTTCAACACAATTCTGTGTAATCTGGAACGTAAGTTCTGCCAAAATTTAGGAATCCCAATATGGATTGAAGTTTCTTCAATGTGTTTGGTGGTTGTAAAAGCACACACTGCTTTAAGAAGCACGTCACACGGCTTTTTCCTTTACTTGACAGCTCGTACTCCAGAAACAGGACATTGAGGGGCATATTCTCGAGGACTTATCGCCGAGTTAGCGGCACTTTATCGCAGCCATAGTGGTGATAAATTCATCGCACCATTCACAAGCTGGTGTTAACAGCCCATAACACCATTTTACCCGTGATAGCATCCGCAAAGAACATCGCCACAGATGACCCCCGCAACTATCGCTAATGAGATGCAGAGTAGGCGTACCCGTGGAAAAAGCTGCAAAAACACCACTCCGCAACATTCTCAACGAGTAGCCAGATCGGCGATAAGACCACAAAACAGGCGATAAGGCCCGTTAGCAGCAGGAAACTAACACCTGCTCTGACCTGGTGCAAAGTTGGACCACAGCCTGCACCACAAAATGAAGTCCAGTTCAGAGCCACACCTGAAGGGCAACAGATGCCATGGAGCCACTGATCATACAGCTCGGAGCCCCAACAGGGCCACAACACCCACCGCCACCCCCCCAGGCCCCCCCGGACCCCCCCGGCCAAAGACATGACATGTCAACTATACGGAATCATGTACCAAATAATCCTCCTGATGTCGCACAATCACATTTGGTGGCATGCATGTGTCGTCACAAAAATGAGCATCACACATCCACCTTCGATGTAACAAATGAAAATGTATTCAAAGAAACACAGAACAGAAATGAAGACACATGGCGTCTCCCCTCGAGACAATCCGTAGGTCACAGCCTGCAAGACAAAAATCATGATGAGAAGGTGTGTCTTGCGCACATCAAAGGACAGAGAGAGAGCGAAGGAGAGAGAGAAAGAGAGGGAGCGAGGGAAAGACGGACAGAGAGGGGGAGCGAGAGAAAGACGGACAGAGAGAGGGAGCGAGAGAAAGACGGACAGAGAGGGGGAGCGAGAGAAAGACGGACAGAGAGGGGGAGCAAGAGAAAGACGGACAGAGAGAGGGAGCGAGAGAAAGACGGACAGAGAGCTGGAGCGAGAGAAAGACGGACAGAGAGAGGGAGCGAGAGAAAGACAGACAGAGAGGGGGAGCGAGAGAAAGACGGACAGAGAGAGGGAGTGAGACACAGATAACAGAAGAGACGGACAGGGAGAGAGAGTGCCCACAATGCGCACCCAGGCCACACTGCCCACCTGCTGCCACAGGTGTGTCTCCAACCACGTGCCTGTATGCAGTGCAGTTCACCAGGTCACACATCTGAAACAAATCTGTCATCTGAAACAGAGTCCAGAGACATGAATGGCAAAGTACATACAATTGCACAAGACATCATCGCCTGTCCGCCCCTGCGCACCCAGGCAGATGTACCCCAGCCCCTCCCGCCGCCCAGCGGTGCATGCCGGCCCCTGCACACCCAGGCCTCACTGCTCACCTTCTGACCCTTGGCGTGTAGTAATGATGGCCCACCACGTGCCGCTGCAAGCCACATGCCCGGGGCCCGCGGACATGGCACCCTCCACATCATGCAGCCCCACTCCGCAGGCCAATAGGTCTCACATATGATTCTGGGTCTTGATATTGCCATGGCAGAGGACATACCAGTGCACCGAGCATTATCGCAGGCTGCACACCCGCTCAGCCCTTGAGGTGCCACTAACTCTGTGAACCGGGATACAACGCCACGTGGCGGTAGGCCCGCGCTGCCCACTGGCTCAGGCCTACACTGTGGTCCAGCAGGGCACACAAATCCTGAGCAGTCCGTACGGCTGGGACGGGGCATCATCGCAGGCTGCACACCCATTCAGCACTTAAGGTGCCCCTACCTCAGTGCACCCAAAGTCACCGTCCCGTGGCGGTGTGCCTGTGCCGGCCGCAATGTATCCAGTGCCACCAAGTCTGTGTCCCAAAGTCATGGTCCCTGTATGATTGGGTATTGTGTTGCGAGGGCCATGATGTCACCTCCGGTCCTGGGGAATGTGATGTTGCAGGGCCCGAGGCCCTCATGCCTACATTAACACCACACGGACGCACCCAGATAGAGAGTGGAAATGGCGTCGAGCACGTGTGCCCGTCCCTTTTCATTGGCAGGGTCACATGTCCTGTGACGCGTGTGCTGGATGGGTGTGGTGTGGGTGTGAACCAGCCGTGAGGGAGTGGCTGTGGCATGCTGACAACTAGACCTGTGAGCAGCAGATCACCACAGGAAAGACAGGGTACATGTAGCGTTGCCGTCCCCCCTTTGAGCGTAAGCATAGTGGGCTGGCCTGGCGTATGCCAGTCCAGCGTAAGGGTCTGTATATGACCCCGGGGACCTGGGCGTTGTTCCGTACTGGGCTGGACAAGGAAGTAACTCATGCGTGTGCCCCTGTTGTTGTGGCAGCGCCACCCGGACCGCATTGGGCAATGTGTCACCCTGTGACCCCTGTTCTACGACATGAGCCACATGGACGTAAGAGGAGTCCAGTGAGCCCACATTCATCCATACTTCCACACTTAAAAGACCATAGACATGACACATCTGTGTGTATATGAATGTTTAATGCACATTCAGTGGAGTGTTGCATCTGGAGCAGTACAGGGCCATGCAAACCCCACATGACGATGTTGTCCCTTGGAGGTCCAGCCAGGGTCCTCCAGGGAATGACAACTCCAAAGGAAGAGGATGAGTACAGTCTGCAGTCTGATTGCTGTGTCAATGGCGATCAAACATCATATGGCAGTCCATGTCGGGGTCCAAGGTGAGTGTCGCAGAGTGCATGGGGGGACAGTGGAAGGTGCTGATGCAGAGGGCAGTACCAAGCTGAAGCCGGACCTATGGATGAGATGCATACCGCTGCGTCCTCCTTACCATGAGGGCAGTATCATCCGCATCTTTGTTCTCTGCTGTTTCATGTGCCTCACATGTGGGTGGTGGTGTTCTGTCTCCAGCACTGTGTGGCAGTGACACATCAGTGGCCGGAGGTGGAAGGTCTGCCGCACTGTGTGGCACTGACACTTCAGGGGGCGGAGATGTGGATTGAGTGGTGGCAGCAGCATGCATCCGCACCAGGCCTTGTGGCAGCAATGCCATGAGGAGGGTCCTGAGGTCATTAAGGAACCCAGCTACCTCTCGCTGGTGTGCAGCCGTGGCAGCCGCTCGTTCCGCATTCACCCTCTCCATGGTCTCCATTAACCTCTGCATGTTTCCCAACTCCCGTGTGACATCGCTAGTGCCACTCGGACTGGACAGTTGTACTATTCTCTGAGTCAGGGCTCCAGCGATGTCAGCCATGTTCCGTTGGAGAGCATGGAGCGGACTGTGGGAGTCCGTTAGGGACCGTGAGTTGTCCCTGAAGGGACTTAGACACCCACGTATGGCATCTAGTTTGTCTGCCAGGTGGTCGAAGCCCACCCGCACCTGTTCAGCCAGATTCTCCTGGCACCCCAAAACACGGCGTTGGAAGGCCATGTGTTCTCCGTGGGGGTCCTGGGAGGCAGCAGTGGTGGTGGGTGCTGCCTGCTGTGTGGTCTGTGCAGGGGGTGGGGTCTCCTCGTAGCAGCTGGGCTGCCCAGCTCCTGGAAGTGGGCTGCGGAGGCTCTCCACAAGCAGTTGGAGGGCATCAGAGTCGAAGTTGTGGTCGTCCTCTTCATCTCCAGAGAAGAGAGGGTCGGACTGCTCTGCAGGAGGTGTTGATTCTCCCTCTGCAATGTGAAGGGGAGATGCAGTTTAACAATGTGTCCACATGTATGTTGTCGCATTGCACATGTTTAAATACAGACAGCATGACTGGGTACATTGTGGCTGTTTGGGAGGAGCTGCCTATTTGATGGGGGACAGTGGACATTTCGGCAACATCACTGATGTGTGTTTGTACTTGTACATTATCAACGCACATATCCCTGCAATGCCAATTGTGATTGGCCAGTGTCTGCACCCAAGCGGCACCAGTTGTGTCCTGTGTTCTGTTGTGGGTGTTTTGCGGATTGTGTCACATCGTTGTCAATGTGGATGTGCTCTGTATGTGATGTGTGTGCTGCATTTTTGGGGAGTCGTCCCTGCAGCTCAGATTTTGCTGCCCCTTATCACTTTCATGAGGTATGCCTCTGACTTCTGTTCTTGTACAGTGTTGACATGTTGCATACTTGGGTACGTTGGTCTCTTGGTGGGAGTTGGTGGTCTGGGGCATGGGGTGTCCGCAGATGTGCTCAACTTAATTGTGCATGTGTGCCATTGTGCCCATCTCCCCCCATCCCCCCAGGCCCTGGTGGTTACTCACCCTGTTGATGTTGTGTCGGGTCCTATTGAGCAGTGTCCGGGCCCCCAACTCCTGCCACCGTCTCCCCACTGATGACTGTGGACACCATTTCCTCCATGTCGTCCAGCTCCTCCTGTGGCGCTGGGCTCCCACCTCCAGTCTGCATTGCTGCCTTCGGGTTGTTGGCAAGTTTCTGCTTGGTTTTGCGCTTGACATCATTCCAGCGCCTCTTGACCTCGCCCATTGTCCTCTTCAGCACTCCGACTGCATTCACCTTGTCCACGATGGATTGCCATAATGTATTTTTTGTTGCCAATGACACAGTGGAGGTGACGAACAGTTGTTGATGGTGTTCTGTCACCTCCGTTATCAGGATCCTGTTTTCCTGCGGACTGAACTTCGTCTTCCTCTTCTTCTTGTCCTTGCCCTTCCCTAACCCCAAAGTCCCAGGATGGTCCTCCGGGGGGCTTGTGGGGTTCTGGCTCTCCTCCGTACTTGCTCCGGCAACGTCCATTGTGCTTCGCTCTTGTTTGGCATTTGTTTGTCTGTTTTTTTTCTACTTTTATGGTGATTGTTCCTGCCAGACGCGTGTGGATTGCAGGCCTGTAGCTGGGTTTCGCTGATTTTCGTATCGCGATTGGCCTCATCGCAGCTTTCTTTGCATTGGTGTTTCACATTTTTGCGGCGTGGCATTGATTCTAACGCGGTCAGTTGGCGCGTTATCTGGGGAGTATCGCATGGGGCCGCCGTGTTGTGAATACTTGGTTAACAAGGCGTTAATTTCCCGCGATGGACTGCGATATGCAAAGTTGTGTTAAGCTAAATTTGCGGTCGTTATCACACGTTCTTGGGAATATGCCCCTGAGTTGGGCTATTTTAGATTTTTTGAAGTTGAATTTGTAGCCCATGTGACCAAATCCCCAAACTATGCGATTCACTCTTGTCAAGTGTGTAGAAAGGTCATCATCTGTCAAATATATTTCATCAACATAGGACCCATGAGACTGTTTTTGAGAACCGAGCATGCTAAATGCAGTGAAGTACCTGCTTTCAGACACTATATTTTGGCAGTAAGATCCATTTGAGATATCTAGTGTAGTTTTGTATTTTTTATGCACTATATAGTTAGTGCTGCGCTGTGCATGTTTTGTACTTTAAATGTACATGTGGCTGTGTTTTGATGTCTGTAATCTAATTCTAGCCAATATGAATGATCTGGTTTCATTACTGGAAACAAGAAATTATTCATAGGAGATGTGCAACTTTCTTTACACCTTGGTTTTCAAGTTGTGTAAGAATCTCCTTAACCTGTTTTTTAGCCTCATTTTTAATGGGGTATTGTCTTTAAGGTTGTGAGTTTGACCTCACTGGTATTACATAGGCAGAACCGTCATCCCACCCCACATGGTTGTGGTATAACGCAGGAGCTAGCGCTAATAATGCCCACTCCTTTGTGTATGAATGTTTAAGTGATTTTGGAAGGAGGTCAGAAAAAGCTAGCAAAATTACAGTTTCTCTCTCTGTGCAACCCATCACAAATTCAGCTGGCCAATCCTTTTTAGCCAAAAGAATGTCATAGCCATATGACAAGTTTTCTAAAAAGAGAACATTAATAGATCTTGGTACGTCCCCCTCCAATTGGAGTTGCATTTCTTATAAATGATGTGGGCCGCTCACCCTCGTATCCTGCATTTCCACCTGGATATAGTCACTCAACGCTACTTCCACCAGACAATCCATCAGGTTCTGGTGAACTATTGTGGCTTCTGCCACACTGTCCAACATGGTCAGAGCCCGCTGACCGCTCAGAAGCAGTGTCCTCAATATCCGTGGCATGCTTGACCTCAAGTCCTGCTACCTTCTTCTTTTTGAATTGAGGTTTTGACTGTTTAAGTTTGTCATCCTTTTTTATTTTATAGTCAGAAGAGAGTTGTGAGCCCTTCTACGGTTTCACATAGTCCTCTGATCTGTGCCCTGACCATCCCCCTCTCTCAGATTGTTTCTCAGATGTATACTGATATCTGTCAGGAGTCTTAATGTTATCACGGTTAAGCAAGTTATAGCGCTTTTCAGTGGCCTCATGCTCAGGAGATCTGAGTCGCGACTTAGTCTGTTCTTTATGTTCCTTATTATCCTACTTCTTCTTTGTAGAAGATTCGGGCGCTTGCTTAGAGCTATCCTTTTCAGAATTACTCTCAATTTGTGGTTGTGTAGGTCTGGCTCCAAAATTATCTCTGCCTATGGATGCATAGATTTCTTCAATAATTTTAGGTAACTCTCACTCTTGTTTTCTCAGAGTTAAGTTAGTGAGTCATTTGCATACGGCCAACGCTGCTGCTTCCCCTTTAATGTTACTTAACATAATGGTGGACTCTGCAGCAAAATTGCCCATCAGTTTCATCCCTCAATCCAGGGCAGGGTCTGTCCCGTACTCACTTTGAATCTGTTTAAACTCCTCTGGCAAAACTTCTAATGTGGGTGTAGGATGGGTTCTCATATATACTGCAGCAAAGACTGTGTCTCAAGTGCCACAGCCCCCATGGGGAAGCCATCTCAGTTGGTAAGCATATTGTAAGAATTTTGTGTTTTTCCTGGGGTGCTGTATGGGAAAACATTGCTTCGAGCTTCATGTTTTTGTCCAATCCAGAATGGGAATTCCTCCCATTTATCGGGAATTTTACCCATGACTGCATTGATCACTTGTGGGCCTATTGCCTGGTGTATCCAATTGTGGTTGTTCAACTTGATCAGTCCTCGCAGGATTTACTGCCATTGTTCACATGACGAACTGTATCAGACTTCTATATATTCTGACTAGACTGTTATATAATCTTCGTAACTGTGTAGCTACGTTTGGATGCCGTGTGTAAACTGCTTAGACTGGCCATGTTGCTCCCTCATTGCTAAGGGGACCTAGTTTAACTTCTTCAGTAGTGTGTGGTAGGACGCCTTCAAACCAATTTTGACGTTCTCAGTAAGTTAATGGTATCTAAAGCTTCATAAGATGTATAGTTATTTGGAATGTCAGTTGCAGTGTAAGTGTGAAACAAATGTGTGCGGTCATTTGCCACAGGAATGTAACCTATGAATAGAATACCTCTGTCCTAAATGCTTTGTGTGCCTCAACCATGAAGGTATCATCCCCACCTGCAAGTGAGAGATCATGTTGTAGCATCTTCCGAGTAACTGCATGTCTGCAGTTCTCAGGTATATTTAATGCTACCAGTTCAGCCATAAGAATATATTGTAATTCAGAGAGGGTACCCCTATGGGGAGATCATTTGAAAGGTTCAAGCTTGAACAACCTACATCCAATATAGAGGGTTAACCTACTCAACTGACGAGGATTTTTCCCTATTACCAAGGACATCTCCTGTTAAGAGGTGAGAAGGGGTCTTTGGGCATACAAAAGAAAACTACTCTGGCGATCCATTAAATTAGAGCCTAACCTAGAACGTTTGTGACGCCATGTCATACAGCTTGCACCTCTTCCATAAAACTGTGCGTTTGTTGAACAACATAAATGTCAGGATATGTTGGCCTATATCCCTGCTAGCCCACAGTGCACCATCTGGACCCTTAACCTTACAGGGTAACAAATGTGTGTGCTACCTCAGAACATGACAACCCCGATCCCCCAAAGAAATCGTGGTAACAGATCTAGACCCCTTTCGTTTCGACTCTCACACACACCCAGAGAAATACACACAAAGTGCTTAGCAAGGCATTTCAATATTTATTGAAGCATTGTGGTTCATGTATAAAATACATGTGCTGCGATAATCTATAGGGTGAAACAGAATATCAAATTAGCATTATGAGAATAGTGAAAAGAGTGAACGACTCCACCATTGTGCTATGACAGTGAATATATGTGGGCATATAAGTACTGTGCATAGGGTACTCCTACCTAGCACCAGTGGCGGCTCGCCGAGGGAGTGCTGTGGGGCAGTGAGCGGGGCGGGGGAGGGGCAGGGTGGGGGTAGTAAACTCCGGCATACGGCGGTACTGAGTTAGGTAAATGAATAAATAAATAAAACAATTTACATTGCACGCGCTGCAACGCCAATTCGGCAATGCAGCGCACAATGTAAATTGTTTTATTTATTTACTTAACTCCGTACTGCCGTATGCCGGAGTTTACTACCCCCCACCCTGCCCCTCCCCCGCCCTACCTCACCGCCCCGCAGCACTCCCTCGGTGAGCCACCACTGCCTAGCACTCCCGAACCTAGTCTTGCCTAGGGTGGGTGATCTGCCAAATCCCTGCCCGGGTGGTCTGACTCCCCATTAACTGTGGGTAAGTGTCATCAGGCTGCCCGTCTTGGTGTAGAGCTGGACGTTCCTTGTGTTTGCAAGCAGGAATCAGCTGAGCTGGAATTCCAGCATGTAGTGACCTCACACTGTTAGCTGACTGCTCCTCTCCCCAAACAAGGAAGTGGTTCTGTATATATAATAAACAGCACCAATGTGGCCATGTCACAGCCCCTGTCAGATAGCAATTGTTTATTTAAAGTTGGATAGCGTTGTGGCCTACCAGACAATACCATTGATGACTTTTGCGGAGTGAACTTTATCCTTTGTACTAAATGTTCAAGGTGTTGTGATAGTGTGCCTACAAAGTAGAAATGTAAGCAATGCTGATTCAGAGAATGTTATACTGCATTGTCATACACGCAAATGTATGTTAAAAGTATATTTGTCTAAAAGAGAAGGCTACGTAAGAAACATGAGTATGTATATGGCAGTGTTTCTTACCAGACCTATCCTGACCACGAATATTTTCACATCACACACTTCATCCAATGATACATTCAGTACCTTGTTCATGTAGTTTGTCCACTCGGGGGCAAAATACTTTTGACAAGTCACTCTTGCTCTCTTTGATCTTCTCAGTCTCTGTTGATCTTCCTCTGTCTCACTTTCACCACTTCACTCTGTCTACTCAGTGACAATCGGTGGTATTCGATTAACAGACACACTTGCTTTTAATTTCCTCTGATTACTGCTCGATGGCCTTTCAACTTTAGGGGTGACTCTACTTGCTTCAGTGCTTGTTTCTTCACCTGGATCCTCTATTCGTACTGATGGTGTCTGAGTAGTTTTCTCAGTTTGATGTTTGGTATCTTCTTCTTCATCAGAGACCTCAATTCCACTCTGTGAAATGACATGCACTTGATTCAGTGCAACTGTGTGCTGATCTTCACCCCTTTCTTCTCCTTGCTGTTGTTGTGATCTCTGTGTCACTGCTCTTGGTTGAGGTCCATCTGCTGATGATGCAGTAAGCAGGGTTTCTTGTTCAGGCTTAAAGAACATAATTTTTTCATACAGATTTCTCACTCTTCTGATGTATGATGCATGCACATAGTTTAGAACTCTGGCGCACTTGACAGCAGTGTTGGTGACCAAGATAACTTGGAAGGGCCTTTCCATCTTGGTTCCAGACAAGTCTTCCGAATGTGCTACTTGAGCACGACTCAGTCCCCTGGATTGTGGTTGTGGCACTGTTTTCGATGTGGATCTTGTGTAGCAGATGCGTCCTGCTGACAGACAAAATGCACCACATCAGCCAATTCTTTGCAGTAATTGAGTTACTCACAAGTACATTTGCAGGTACAGCTGGCAATCTCATTGCACATCCCATGAGGATCTCATGTGGCGATAAACAAGTTTTCCAATAAGGGATGCTTCAAGTACTCATCAGCACCAAAGGCAAAACATCAGGCCATTTCAGTGATGTTGAAGCACAGAATTTGGCCAATCGAGATTTTATTGTACCATTGAGCTGCTCAACGATACCAGAAGCTTCAGGTCAATTGCTACAATGCAATCTCTGTTCAATTTGAAATGCTGCATATATCATCCTTAGGACCTCATTATTAAAGTGTGTCCCTCGATCTGATTCAAGAGAAACCGGAATTCCCTACAATGGAATCAATTCTTGCAATAACAGTTTTGCTACAGTGAGGCAGTAATTTCTTCTGATTGGGTAGGCCTCCCCCCATCGCAGGAAGATGCACACTATGACCAGGACTTATTCTCAATGCATTGCAAACAGGCATCTCGATTAAGTCCATCTACATTCTGTTGAAGTGACCATCTGATATTCCTGCGTGACTCAGTGTGATTGGAGTTATTTTCCCTCCATTCATTTGTTGACATGTCACACAATAATGGCACAATTCTTCAGCAAGCATCTACATCTAGAATGTAAACAAATTTGGCCTGAATATCCTTGTCATGGCATCCCTCCCTAGATGTGTGTGTCCATGGAAGTGTTGTGTCATTGGAAACAACAAACTGTCGGGTAACACTGGTCTCCCATCAGCTGACATCCAAATGTCATTTGCATTTTTCTCACATCCTGCTCTGATCGAACCTTGCTGTTCTGCTTCTGAACCATTTTCTTGCACTTCTCTTAATTCTTTCAATGTGTCAGCAACTAACATCAACATAGAAAAGACAGTGACCTCCTCAGATTCACATTAGATAAAGTTCCATTAAATGTGCAGCCCACTCGTGCACAATACCATGCAATTTCATCAGCATATCTGTTTCCGACTTTAATGTAACCATTGCCACTCTGGTGTGCTGCAAATTTAACTACAGCAATTTCAGCAGGCAATTGGAGAATTTACAAAAGATTTCTCCCATTCTTGCCATTTTAAATTGGGGTGCCAGAAGAGGTCATGAAACCTCTTTGCAACCACAATTGCCGAAAATCATGAACAACACCGAAGCCATATTGACGATCTGTAAATATAGTCACTTTCAATAGGGCCGTCAAAATGCAAGCTCTTGTAAAGGCAATTAATTCCTCAATCTGTGCTGAGGTAGTACCTTGAAGGCAGGAAGCTTCTACAACATCATTGATTGTGCAAACTATATAATCGGGATCAATCAGGGGTTCATCCAGGGGTGCCTGGTGTACACGGGTGAGATGGGCGTCGCCCTGCCACCCTGGGGGATTAAAAAAAAATGTGAGATCGAACACCGAGCAGCTAGCAATAAAGTTTGCTGGCTGCTCGGTGGAGAAACATGTGCAAATCCGGTTTTCCTTTGAGGGGTTGGGGGAGGATGGCCCTTGGCTCTGCTGCGCATGCTTTTGGCTGGGCGAAGATTTCTTCGACCTTGAGCCAGAAAGCAGAGCAGTGACGACACACAGGTGGGCAGGATCTGTGTATCACTGCCAGAATAGCTTTTGATTTGGTCGTTATTTGCATAGCTCAGGGAGGAGTCAAAAGCTCCCCAATCATTCCAATGGCAGGGGGCAGGGCAGTCCATCTTAGAGAACGACATAGTGGGGTGTGGCAGTGGCTTCTGCCTCTTCCACGAGACCCAGCAACAGTTGCTTATTGGTGTGCTGGGGTCTGGGGGAGGAGTTGTCCAAATCCATCATTTTCCAGTCCTGCAGTCACGAGGAGTCCGGCTCGAGAAGGTTCCACAGGTGACAGAATGCTGCAGGACCGTCGTCAGTGAACAGTGAAGAACCGTGTGTGCGTCCAGTGTTTTCAGGTCTGTGTGGCATGTTCCAGCCCGTACAGGTGCTTTATATTCCTATAGGTGCATGCCTGTAATGTCGGTGAGTCTGTTTGGAGGCAATTGTACCTTTTAGTTTTTGCCACTGTTCTGTTTATTAATACACAGCCTGCAAACCTTCCTTGCCTGGGAGTCATTTCTTTTACTTTATTCCCTTAAATAAACTTTCACTTTGTTAAGTAATTTTCCATCTCCGGGAGCACCGCCGGCACAGCGCGCTCAGGGCTTCCTGCAAGGAGAAGCGTAAATAGAGATTAATAAAATAATTTTGTTGCGAGTGATAAAGCTGCAAGAGGGCCACCAAGGGAAGTGGTGGAGTGCGGGCACTTGGGTGCATGAAAATAGGCCTGGATAACTGTACTGCCACCAAAGTTACAGCACTTACGGCTCTTGCTGTAAAAATTGAATAGTGTCGGATCTCACCTACTGAATGAAATAATAGGGAACTATGGTAGGACATCAGCGTATGGGAAGGGCTGCTCAGCAGTCTCTAATTAGCCTGGTTGTACTAGTCTAATAGTAAAGTACTACTGTAGCCTAATTATGTCAAGTCCCCTTCCTCCCAAGTCCCTGGGCCCGCCCGCTGGTGCCGTGTCATTTCACCCCCAGAGCGCACCCTGGAGCTCTCTCCCAGGGGAGAGAGAAGGCTGACCTGGTGATAGCCTAGTGGTAGGCAGTGGCTCGTGACTGACTGTAGCACACTGTCAGCAGCAGGAGTGCCTGCCTTAAAGTTAGTTAACCCATCCACTCATATAAATTATTTACATTTCTGCTGGAATAGATGCATCTGAGTAACGGCCTTTAAGTTTTTCATTGACGCAGCGCGCAGGCTCTGGCAAAGTCCTGCTTTGCTTCACACATTGCTGGTCGTTAAAGTGTGCAAATTCCGTCCTTATACTATAGATTATATTTTGTCATAATTTTTCGGCCAAGTACATGATTGTCATGATAACGATATTACACTTTAGAATTGTTCAGATAAAGAGAAAGAAGAAACCCGACTGACCTCCTGCCCTGAGCCTCAGAGCATGATGCGATGCCTCTCCCAGTCACAAAGTCCCTCATTGCCTTGTAATATTAATTATGTTCAGCCCCCTCCCTCTCGAGTCCCCACGGCCCAGGCCCCCATGTGTCTTTTCAACCCCTACCCCACCAGCAGTCTGGCTGATCAAAACAAAACAGTGTGCACTAGGAATGCCTTTTTCATGTCACGGAAAACTAAACAATACATGGATTCCATTAACAGCACGGCACTGTTGTGTAACGTAAAAAAAGCAGTTTCCAATGTACATTCTTTTCTCAGTTTGCGGTGGCTGTGCGTTATTTTGGACGTGATGACTTGTATTTACTGCGTCACATGCTGCTTAGTGACTTTGTTCAATGAACCCCAAATAGTCAAATTCCGTGTGAATGCTATTAATGTGCGTGTGGCAAACCTGCTCGGCCAACCCTGGAGAGGTGGAATGTTCCCTTTGGCTTCCGCCCACTGCACCCCTTCCTCCAGCAGAGCCAATTCTGGGCAAATCACTTAATCTACCCATGCCTATCAAAAAACAAAAAGAATATATCCTTGTGTAACGTAACTGCTCTGATATAAAGTGCTCTGATACCTTTGGGCCACGTTCAGTCTATATAAAACTGCAAACAAACCTGAGAACATTGAAAAAATATGTTTTGCATTAATAATTCAAATTAATGATTGTTATTTGTTTTTGATACTTTCTCAGTAACAGCTGCCTTAAATCATGTCACAAACTGGTAAACTCAAATGTCTGTACTGCGGTCTAACAGCCTTTTGTCAATCTATGTAGCGCAAGGGTAGGAGCCCGGTGACGTCCTGCCTCGCTTCAGACATCACAGATCACTGAGGCTGGTAAAGTGCTGTGCGCAGATAAATCCCATTTGTACAGGAATGATGCCACCTCCAAGTACATAAACTCAGAATGGATGCCATTAATGCAATGCTAATGATATGTGGATTATTCATTAACACCTGAGAATGAAAATACGCTATTGGTAATGGCCTGAAAATGGCTTACAGCCTATGCAAAGTGGTTAGATGAAAGCAGGGGCTTCCAAATGCAAAATATAAAATGCAAGCCATGTCTCAGGACATAAACAAAAACACCAGACCTGGTCAGAGACGTTTTAAGACATGGGCAAAGTTGGCTCAGCTCTGGCCCAAGGCCTCAGAATTTCATGAGTCCCCTTATGGAGCCAGCTCTGTTCTGCAGAGATTCTTGGCCTGAAGACATTGAATAATTTTTAAACAAACTGTTTTAAATATGATTTTCCTTCAATGTATATTGAATGTAGGTGGTGTGAGAGGCTATTATAGACGTTTTTCAGAGAAATGCTGTGTTTGTTTCATGCAACATCCATATTAAAAGTTTCTTTTAGATCAAATCAGGAGCTCACATATGAGAAATGTGAGTGTGTCACAGAGATTATTTGCAGTAATATTAGTGAGCATTATTGACGTTATAACTAGAATTTAACAATTGCTTTATTAACCTTCTTGCTTTCTCAAATATGCTTGAAAATGCACCATTTGCCTGCTCTTTTTTCAAAATTTTCTCGGGGGGAAACCAACCCAAACTCCCCTTATGGCTGTCAGGCTTGCTCGCTGCCCTCGCTCGCCATCGGCCTCTCCCCACAAACTTTTAAGCCACACCACTTTCAAATGTCACCAGCCACCACTGGGTTCATCTTTAAAGTTGGGTCTTGGCTTTATGTATAAATCTGTGACATTTAGGCAAATATGTTCAACTTCATCACAAATGGCATCAGTCACAGGCAACAAATTACATGGGTTCAAGTTCTGGGACCGTTTCAAAGTCACATTGTCAGCCGCCAAAATCTGTTGTTTGTAACTTGTAAGTCTACTGTGTGTCATATATTGAGTCTTTGTTCGGGTCAGCACAATGTCCAGAGTGTGGGACCACTGCAGTTCAAGGATGTCTTGCCACAATGCTCTCACTCGTCTTCATACTAACGCCTACTGCCTCAACCGCTTTAAGGCAGCCGGGCAGTCCTGGGACTACAAGGTCAGGGGTTATAAAAAAAGTATGCCACTGGTTTTCGAGCTACTCCATGCATCTGAGTAAGAACTGAGAAAGCGCAGCCCTCCCTCTCACTGCAAAATAACAAACATCTTACTGTAATCAGGCATTCCTAGTGCTGGGGCATGGCAGAGACTTTCTCTCAGCTATAGGAAAGCTTTCAAGCAATCGTTGTCCAAAGGAAGCGGATCAGACACATCCTTGTGTGTCAGCCTCAGTAAAGACTTAAGCGATACAAAAGGGGATGATGGACGGAACGTTTGAGCCAATCAAACACTCACCCCCAGTCAACTGATCTGGGTTTAATCCATCATCATTCTTTAGCTCACTCCACCACCCCAGTTCAGACATGGCCATATGCAAATCAGTCTGACCCTGTGCCTCATGGGAACAGTCCAGCCCGAACTGCCAAGCCATGTCTTCCCTGGACCGGAAACAAGCATCCTAGGACCGGTTTCTGGCATTTCAGCCGTCATCAGCCAGGCTTGCTTGAATCCAGTGGCAAAGTGAGCAAGGGACCCACGTCTGGGCATACCCCCGCCAACTTAGGGCGACCAAAGCGATACAAAAGGGGATGATGGACGGAACGTTTGAGCCAATCAAACACTCACCCCCAGTCAACTGATCTGGGTTTAATCCATCATCATTCTTTAGCTCACTCCACCACCCCAGTTCAGACATGGCCATATGCAAATCAGTCTGACCCTGTGCCTCATGGGAATAGTCCAGCCCGAACTGCCAAGCCATGTCTTCCCTGGACCGGAAACAAGCATCCTAGGACCGGTTTCTGGCATTTCAGCCGTCATCAGCCAGGCTTGCTTGAATCCAGTGGCAAAGTGAGCAAGGGACCCACGTCTGGGCATACCCCGCCAACTTAGGGCTGACTAAAGCGATACAAAAGGGGATGATGGACGGAACGTTTGAGCCAATCAAACACTCACCCCAGTCAACTGATCTGGGTTTAATCCATCATCATTCTTTAGCTCACTCCACCACCCCAGTTCAGACATGGCCATATGCAAATCAGTCTGACCCTGTCTGAACTGGGGTGGTGGAGTGAGCTAAAGAATGATGATGGATTAAACCCAGATCAGTTGACTGGGGGTGAGTGTTTGATTGGCTCAAACGTTCCGTCCATCATCCCCTTTTGTATCAGTAAAGACTTAGCCACAAGGGAAAGGTTTGGTATACACTGTCTACAGTAGCTAACTATTCCCGAAAACATCCTGACTTCTTTTTGCATTCGAGGTTGATTCATCTGAAGAATTTCTTCAACCCTCTCTGGTAACACCTTTCTTGCACCTTTCTCAATGTGGTGTCCCAGATACTAAACTTCTTTCTGACAGTATTGCAACTTTCCTGGAGACACTTTGTGTCCATTTCCAGCCAGGTGATTTAAGAGTGAAGTAAATTGTCAATATACTGCACAAGTACTGACTTTTAAAGCATTTGCAGTGACTCCAGAAACAACAATGCTTTTGATTTTTCAGAGATCCTGCACAATCCAATATTTACCATTGGGCTTCTGTAAACCCTTGATCGAAGAGTTGCATGGACTCCCAAACAATTCCCTCAGCATCCCTTTGCTCAGCATTTCTTCAATTCGAGGTGTGATTACTGCAACTGTCTCTGGTGTCAAATTGTATGGCAGTGTTCTTGGATACCCTGAATTTGATTTTAGTGTAAGTCTGACTGGTTCTACCCCTTTTATTAGTCCGATATCAATTCCTGTGAAGTTCCATACTTCTGCGTTTAATGTATGCTTTAAAATCAGGAGGTAACTCTTCAATTGTTCTTCATGGGAACAAACACACAGTTGAATCTTGTGGAGCCATTTTATACGCAACATCCTCATTGTGGGTCTCAAATTCAACACCATCCAGTGTGCAATAAATTGCTTGTTGCAGCAGGGCAGTCCTCTGAAGTACACAGCAGGCCACAGGCAGCAGGGCAGTCCTTTGAGAGTCCTCAGCAGGTCTAGAAGTAAACCGAAGAGTAGGTCTCACAGTTCTAGTGTTATACCTGGTGCCAGGTTTGAAGTGGAAAACACTTCTGTAGTTTGCCCGCCACAGAGGTGTCTAGAATTTCCTGTCTCCCTGCCCTGGCCCAAGGATGTTGGGGGCACAAGAGGCTAGTGTGAAGTTCTTTGTGTGTGGGCTGAGGCAGCTGCTTTGAAATGCAGGTGGGGCTGTGCTCTGACCCGCCCTCCCCCATCCTGCCAGAATTGCCCAACCTGCCAACACCCACTCCCAGCTACTGTGCGGCTGTCTGAGAGGAATACACAAATGTCAACTGCCAACTACACCTAGTCATGTGATCCAGGAAACACGCTGAAGGCCCCAAACGGTTAGCACTAAAAAATGCCAATTTTATAAAATTGCAATTCCAGAATTGTGACTTAAAATCTGACATTTCGATCTGATCCCAAACAAAGGTTATCACTTATTAAGTGTAATAAGGTAACAAAAAATTGTCCTGTAGGAGAGGAAGGCCTCACAGTAGTGAAAAATTATTTTATGAGTTTTTCAATTCCAGGGCATGTAAAACTTAAAAGTACATGTCCAACCTTTTACATACAATGCACCCTGCCCTCTGGGCTCTATAGGGCCTACCTTAGGGGGTGACTTATATGTATTAAAAAAGGAGTTTTAGGCCTAGCAAGGGGTTTATTTGTCCAGGTCGAATTGGCAGTTTAAAACTGTGCACATTCTGCAATGGCAGGCCTGAGACGTGTTTTAAGAGGCTACTTCAGTGGGTGGCACAATAAGTAATGCAGTTCCACTAGTAACATTTAAATTACTGGCCCTGGGTATATGGCATGCCACTTTACTAAGGACTTATAAGAAAATTAAATATGCCAATTAGGTGTAAGCCAATGTTACCATGGAGTGGCGAAGTGAGCTAAAGAACGATGTTGGATTCAACCCAGATCTGTGACTGGGGGTGAGTGTCTGTAAAGTTTCAGCACTCTGTCCATCATCACCTTGTGTTTGCGTTGTTCACCCTAAGTTGGCAGGGTATGCCCAGACGTGGGTCCCTTGCTCACTTTGCCACTGGATTCACGCTAGCCTGGCTGATGAGGGGTGTTACCCCAAAACCAGTCCCAGGATGCTTGATTCCAGACCAGGGAGGACCTGGCCTGGCAGTTCGGGCTGGACTGTTCCCATGAGGCACTGGGTCAAGACTGATTTTCATATGGCTGGGTCCAAACTGGGGTGACGAAGTGAGCTAAAGAACAATGATGGATTCAACCCAGATCTGTGTCTGGGGGTGAGTGTCTGTAAAGTTTCAGCACTCCATCCATCATCTCCTTGTGTTTGCTTTGTTCGCCCTAAGTTGGCAGGGTATGCCCAGATGTGGGTCCCTTGCTCACTTTGCCACTGGATTCAAGCTAGCCTGGCTGATGAGGGGAGTTACCCCAAAAACAGTCCCAGGATGCTTGCTTCCAGTCCAGGGAGGACCTGGCCTGACAGTTCGGGCTGTTCCTATGAGGCACAGGGTCAAGACTGATTTGCATATGGGTGGGTCAAAACTGGGGTGGCGAAGTGAGCTAAAGAACGATGATGGATTCAACCTAGATCTGTGACCGGGGGTGAGTGTCTGTAAAGTTTCAGCACTCTGTCAATCAATCAATCAATCAGGGAATTGTAAGCACGCTACTCACCCATGAGGGTCTCAAGGCGCTGAGGGGGGGTCCGCAGAACTGTTTAGCCGAAGAGCCAGGTCTTGAGGGTCTTCCTGAAGGTGTTCATGGAGGGGAGGGGGCGCGTCTGATGTCTCCTTGTGTTTGCTATGCTTTAGGGAGTGAGCACAAGCACTTTAGCACTGGTTAGCAGTGGTAAGTGCACAGAGTCCAAATGCCAATAAAAACAAATTCAGCAAAACAGGAGAGGAGAAGGCAAAAGGTTTTGGGGAAAGACCACCCTAAGGCAGTCTGGACTAAAATAAGCCACTGAAATGGTTGATGGCTATGAAGGGAGAGAGTCCCAAGTTATTAAGATGGTCTCTTTCTTTGCAAAGGTTGAACTTTGTAGTGGAGCACTGAGCCAGATTGAGCACCTCAAATGCTGATGGACTTTCCTCTTGGTTTTACCAATCTGACCACTCAACCTTTCCAGGTTAAGGGTTGGTTCGGTGTTGTGGGAGGGACATCTGTTGGGAAGAAAAATGTCCTCTGCATGGTAATGAACATGCACCCCTGCCTTTAGTGCCCAACTGTACTGATGTCTAGATCCCTAATGCTGTTTTTGTTGTCATAGGCAAACAAGAATCATGCATATGTGCCATGACAAAGGCCAGTCTCATGGATTGTGATATTGTTGGACCAGGAGGGGTGCCCAAAGGGCTACCCTCAAAGTGGTGGAAGGCAACTGCCTTCACCAGGAGTTGAGAAGCATGAGCGCACAGGTGGCAACATACTGTGTAGTGATCGGGTGGTTGCCCCGCTTCGTTACTTTCTTGAAAATAAGGCCCTAAAGCCTTTTTGAAACCATGTTTGGAAGAAAGGCGTAGATGGCTCTCCACTTCCCATAGTTCTACCAAGTTATTTAATACCTTGGCAAAAGTATTTTCCTTGGTCTCCAAGAGGGCGATTAGGTAGTAGTTTCTGGAAGATTATTGGTTCCTTTTTATGAATTGCATCCAGTTGGGAGCCCTTCCAACTTTCAGGAATGATTGTAGTGTTTTAGTGTAGTTTTAATGAATTAAACACAAAGATGAAAGGAAATACACAAAATGCAGCAAAGGGTGAACCAACAGGAAAGCCAAAGATGGCCACTAATACCTTACGGCCAACATTAAGGAAAATTTCACAAGAATATTAAAGACTAGCAGTCTCGAAATGCTTATTGCACTTGGAAAATGTTGTCAAACTCCCCTAGTAAAGCCAGCTTTTACCAGCGCTTTAAAGAAATGAAAGGTATTTGAGAGAGGGGCTTTGGAGAGATGAATCACACTTTTGCTGGGCGGTAGTGAGGGAACCCGAGGAGGAGGTCATATGGGGAGGGGGGCGCCAAACAAATCGACGCTCCGGGCGCCACCAGTGCTAAAGCCAGCCCTGCTTGCGAATCCTCGACTATACTCTAGTGTCCATAATGCGTTTTCTTCAAATCCTCAATTTCAGGATTATTCCATAATTTGTAAGTGACCACTCACGCCAGAAATGTTTCGAAGGATGTAAAAAAAACAAAAAAAACATGATACGTAGTCAAGCCAATATTGAACCAATTTTAAATGTTAAATCACATTCTTCGGACATAAACAGCTTGAACATTCTTTTGAAATGCCTCGGGGAAACCACAACTGATTTTATCAACCCAATAATGTTCCTTAAATTTAGAACCAATATCATAAACAAAATCCAAGCTGAATTTTGCATAAAGGCACATGGTCTCTCGAAGTACAGTGCTCACACTAACCATGGTACAGAAATCAGAAACCTCAAGAATAAAGGCTTGAGATGTCAGAAATTGAATAACACCAATACTACATTAAACAAGGAGATAAAAAAAATAGAACATACTATAGAAGAAGGCTCTGGGGAAAAAAAGAAAGTTCAGAAGGAGGAACAATGAAATACACTGTACAAAGTGGCAAAATCAAGAGATGCCCAGAAATTTTGGAATCTGGTTAATTCTGCCACTTCTCAAAGCCAACCAAGAGTGATGAACAATATTTCCCCCGTATACAGGGTACGCCGTATACAAAATGTATATGTGATCAGGAACTCAACAGAGGGCTGTAGTAAAGTCTACTCTACAGTCTCAGAACCAAACATATCACATTATTTAATGCTACTATTAACCGTGAGGGGAGCTGAAATATCCTTAAATCTTTGCGCCCCAATGGCGCACCCAGCCTAAATGGCTTACCAGCAGCCATGTTTATGCATGAATGTGAGCATGGGCCAAAATAATTGTTTCCGCTTTTGGGTGAGCTACAAACAGAATTAAATACAATGTTACGGTGTTGTAAATGCATTTGATTTCATTGCCATTTGAAGATTGACACCAAAAATGACTAAGAAGGAAAATGAATGAATTTCCTTGCATAAAACTGCATGAATAGCCTATACATTGTTGACTGATTCCAGTCAAGCATCATGCCAGACAATAAATTGAGGAGTGAAATGACTTACAATTATATAGATATCATTTGGTAGAAGTGAAATAAACCCAACCACTCTGAGGAGAAATGTTGGTATGGTAGATGCAGATTCCCAGAAGGAAGGCTTAATTGAATATTCTGAATAGATACTCCACAAATATTCATAAAGGGAAAATTGTACTTTGAGAAACAACAAACTTCACAATCGTATGTTTTAAATGATAGAACACACTGGTAAAAGAGAGATGTAATCTATAATCACATTGAATGAGAGTGACTGAGAGTGAATGTTGGGAGCTAATATTCTTTAAAGGTATGGTGCAGATGCAATTAACTCTCTCTCTCCCTTTGAATCAAGGCACCATTTTCTTGCATCAAAGAATAGTACTTCTGGGAAACGGTGTATTAACAAATAGGAGTCTTATAATGCGGTTTTCTATAAAATACCGAACAGAGAATAATCAATTTTTAAAGAAGGTACCAGCTAAGACCAGTTTACTTCAGTAGGTTTTCAATAACTCATGAATGGGAAACATTCTTTGAAGTGAGACATTTTAGGCATAATATTCTTACCTCATTACAACTCCCTCCCACTGTATTTGCCTTATTCAGAAGATGGGTTCTGAGAAATTGGAATAGATATTTCTCATATGAGAGAGGGCTGTCGGGAGGGGATGGGCATGAGTAAGACGACATGGGCAAGCAATAATGAAGGCAGGATGGGGTGGGAGGAATGGGGCAAGTAATAGTGGAATGCAGGATGGGGTTGGAGGGATGGAGCAAGCAACAACAGAATGTGGGAGGGGGTGAGAGGGATGGGAGCAAGCTACAATGGAATCTGGGAGGAGGTGGGAGGGATAGGGATGCAAGCTACAATGCGGGCTGTGGGAAAGATGGCCTGAAAACACATGCACTCTTATGTAGTGTTACAACTTAAATAGATGAAGCACCCCTGGAAGCGCCTAACCAGTGGAAGGACACTGACAAGAAGCAGTACTTGGCCCATTCTCCACGGAACAGACAAATGCACAAAGACAATGAGAAACCAGTATGCGCTGACCAATCAGAATCAAGGAAATGAGTGTGACAATGCAGCAAACCAATGGTAAGTAGTGGGTAGGCTCTAAGCCCCTTCAACGTATACAAACTGCCTTGCAAACAACAGTACATGTGCTGCATTAGGAGAGACTTAAAATCATTCTAACTTCAGAGCATGCAACTGGGTTCCAGATTCTTTGATGTTCACTTTACAGTTTCTTAACAAACTGAAGTTTGCTCTGAATTCCTCGCCTCTTTGTTCAAGACCATTGTGAATTAATTAGGATTAAGAATTCTGTTTTGCTTTACCTGCGGTTGTTGTCACCAGGGCCGGACTGGGAACAACAACCAGCCCTGGCAGATTTCTGCTCCTCCGGCCCTGTGACCGGGGTGGGGGTGCTAGTAAGAAGCACAGCTCCCGCTTTTGTTACAGTGACCCAATATTGCAGCTCTCCGGCAAAACCGGCCCCCAGTGACAAACCCGGCCCCCATGGCGACAAAACTGGCCCCCATCCCTCCTGCCCACTTGGGAAATGCCCGATGCCCGCTAAGGCCAATCCGGCCCTGGGTGCCACATTTAAAGACACCTGTTATAAAGATGTGTGGGGTAACGTGATAAACAGTTAGCATTTTGTTTATGTAAACAATAAAAACGTGCATTCTATGGACAGAAAAATTGTAAGAGTTTCACTTTCATTTCAAGAGGAAATTGCTATAGTTTCCTATAATGTTGACCCCAAGGTGCTCGCCTTTAATGGTTTTTATGCGCATTTAGAATAGAAGTTTAATATTGTTATGAGACATTATCTCCCTCCCCTTCATCCAACTGATTCTGGAGACACATAATGCTGTCAACATCTGCTTCTAATTTGCTCCTCATGTACATTGCTCTTTTGCAAAGAAAATAAGACCCTCATTTTCTTGTTTTCAGGAATAGGAAAAATATCATTATTATAATTCACTCACTTTATGAGTAAACCAGTTTTCTAATACTATTTAAGAAAAAAATAACTAATATCATTGATTACTCAAACTGTCTGCTGCTACAGTCACTCGTTATCGTGCACCCAGAAAATCGTTATGCAGACACATTTCATAAAGTGCACATGGCTTTTGATACACAAGCTAAAGCACGCGCAATGGGAAGGAGAGAAGAAAAACATCACATTTAATTCACCCCCTAACATCCGATATTGGCTTTACTGTTGAAATATATCACCTCTTTAATATTTGTCAAGAATTGTCTCAACCCAGAGACTATTTATAAGAACATTTCATGACAGAATCACTGTGAAGATCACCTTCATTCCTTTGAGGCAAAAAATAAAGATACTCCAGCTCACAAGCTCATTCTCCTTTTCATCAAATTCCACCACAACTGTTAGTCAGCTTTCGCCTCATTCCAGGCTGTGAAGACTGATGAGTTAATGAACCTGGAAGACAAGATAGTTGACCAGTACACCCTCAGGCCCCTTCTCAGCCTCATCCTTCGTGCAACTCCTTGACTCCATCAGCAGGACAAAATACATCTAATGAATCTGCTTTCAAAGATGAAGTTGGTCCAGGACCAATGAAACTATTACTATTATTTTCCTTCTCTTGAAAACACATTCGCAGTCCCACACCATTGACTAACTACAGTTTCATTTTAAACCTAATGTTCCTCGGCAAGATCACAGAAAGGAGGCAGATCCCGGGCAGCGTAAGGCCTGAGAATGTGGAATGTCCTCATCTACAACCTAGGATCTGAACCCAGTCATACACGGTTCAAGAAACATTTGAAAACTGAACAATCTAGACTTGCCTTCAATTCTACACTCCCCAGACTCAGGGGCCGCTACAAAAGAGCATTAAACATATCGAGTTCCTATCTGATCAGTCTCTAAGCACATTACCTTTTACGTGCATTTATTATAAGATCGAGGGGCATATTTACTAATCTTTCACACAACATAGGGCAGGAAACAAAGGAAGAGGGCGGAAATGCTCTATATTTACAAAGATATGGAGCATTTCCGTTCTTTCCTTGCACTGGCGCACTGTGTGCTGCCTAGCGCCAATGCAGGCAACCTTGCACCATAGTGCAAGGGTGCCGGTGTTACAGGCAGAATTTTTTTTGTACAGGAAGGAACACTTTCTTGCACAAAAACACTCATTTGAGGAATTTTCCTTTTTCTATATGTGATGTGGAATGCATCATGCAGTGCAAGAGGAAGATAAAGATATTTCTCTTCATTCTGACTCACTGCAGAAGGCAAAGCATTTTGACACGTTCCCAGCTATACTAACTTTCGTAAATTGGGAATTCACCAAAATCCATGATTAGATGTTTGGGAATTCCCATGCTCCACCCATGGAATGCCTTACAGCTTGAATTGTACATAATGTCGTGCAAGTCACAACATGGCATGACATTTCTTTACCCTTGTGTGGCTTTGTAAATATTACTGAAGCCTTTGCATTGCCCTTGCGTTACCCACAAGTCATAGCTAGGGCTGTTGCTGTTTAACATATAACTTGCCAAAGAGGATCACTGTTATTACCCTCGATCCAGAGTCCACAACTGCAAGGACACAACAGTCGAAAAACAGGCCAACCTGCCAACATGAGGAATAAGGTCACATGATCCTAGGCCGCTTCCGCATACGCCAGTGGTATGAAACAGACATGCATGCTAACTGGAGCTGCCACAGCCATGTCCCCTGAAAACAGGTAAGAAGGGCCTGAAAGAAAGAAACTGGAATTGTAAGTTGAACTGTAAAATTCAGTCTGCTTTAGAGGCACAGTGTTGTCAATATGAACACTTCTAACTCAAGACGAAATAAACCAACCATGGTGATCGCTGAGTAAACATGTGCCTGTCCTACTATTGCCTAGAGCCTATTACTCCCTTAAGATGTTCAGACCGGGGTGTGGTCCATCGAAATGGGGAGGGGGACACTATATGTGATATAACAACTACTCATAGTTTGAAGTACTGAACCAGCATTTACCCCATTATTTTGCATAGTATTTCGTTTTGCTCTGACATTACAGTAATTCTGTTGTCATAAAGATACGCACTGGCCTAGACAGTGAATTACTGTGGCTGTTGGTTGATTGAGTTCTGAGTCTTTGATCCCTAGACTACCCTGGAGAAGCCTTTGTCTGCTCCTCCTCGCTACTCCTAGAGTCAAGTAAACACGTTTACTTGGCCCAGGTTACAGATCCATAGTAGGACAGATCCCTGGACATCAGTGACAAATAACCAGCATGGTTGTGGCCCAAAAGCCCATGTCACCCTCATCCCCCAGAAGAGGGTCTGACAGCACTTAATTTCAATCATATGGAATAGTCATTAGCTTCCATCAGATTTCTCCAACTTAGGTCTATTACAGCTTGGTCCACAGCAGATTCTTGGGATAACCTGCCTATGTATTGTCTTTTGCGGATATTCTAAACTAAACAGCATTGGTTATTGTTTCGCTTTATGTCTAATCTAAAGCTGGATTAGATTGGAGAGAAATTCCCTTGTCAAAGTGTACCCATGCTTTTTGTTGCTGATACTTTGACCCCAGGACTTGCAGAGGGAACCCTGGTTCAAAACATGTGGAAAGTGAAATCCTCCTAATTGTAATAGGCTGCAAGAATGAGTGGGTGAGGCCCAATTTGATATCAGCTGTGACCATAGGTGTAGTAAAAAAAACTAATGGATATCATAAAGCAAAAAGAAAAATGACTGACCATTACTTTAATATTATTAAACTGCAAAAATCCATAAGAAGATCCTGCTGCTGAGAGACCACAACAGATAAACACACGCACAGGTGGACATGATACCTCATCTAGAGAACAGACACTTTTCAGCTGCTCTGTGATGATAAATGGTGTGTCATTCTGAGGCATGAACAAGCTGGCCAGTGTTGGAATATCACAGTTCCTTGCAGGAGTATAGTACGGAAAGCTGGGCTCTAATCACAAGTTCCACAGTACAGGGACGATTTTACTGTACAGTAAAATCACATGCGATGTTACTGTTTCCTTGTGGTAAAACTACCCCACTGCCATGCAATCACGAGTAAAACCTCAATAGAATGAGGAATTACTGCGTGGTGCCGACCTTTTTGATCATAAAACCACAAGGAATCACATATTCCATGTGGTTTTACTCCATACATTTACCACCTCCTCTGAGCAGATGGTAAATGCACCAGGGAGCCAGTGTGTGGGGTGAGTGTCGGACAAGGGGTTGGGGGAGGAGAGGAGGGAAGAGGACGTGTCTTGCTAGGAAGTGGAAAGCATAGTATGCCCCCTTAGAAAAAAACAACATAAGACTTGTCAGCTACTGAAGGCAACGTCTCAATCCGATCCCCTCCCCCACCCCCCTCAACCCCCCCCCACACACACACACACCGGAAAATCATGTCAGGTACTTCCACATGAGAAAATTCAGGTGCAGAAAAAATTAACCACTAGTAGTAATCAGCCCGAGCAACATTAACGTATGCAAATATGCGTTAATTTCGTTCAGCCTGCTTCGGCCCATACTTTACAGAAACATATTGTATTCGCCAGTCAGGGCGTATAGCTGTACTTGTCTAGAAAAGATACTAATGGATTTCAGTGCTATTAAGTTGCCACGAGAAAAGGCACACTTGGCATCTAATCTTTCGATTGAGTTTTCTTCTAACCAACATCCTGCCTGCGAACTGGAAAGATGCCTGAAATGTGAAAGAACTTTGTGGATGTTGTAAGGGCTCCAGAGGAAAACACACACAGCATTTAATTCTTTTGTTCACAGGTACTATTGTATGTGTGGCTCACATATGGTATTAAATGGTTAATCCCTTTATTTAGACAATGCATGATGACTAACTCGGATTGGCTATTGCTCAGTGCTGCTATTCCACCCACCCTTATTTCACTACTCAACTACTTGTTGTATTTGAGAGGCATCGATGACCACATGTAAGAGGAGAAAGATAACAGAAAGGACTCGTTCGTTTCCATAATGTATGCAGAGAAGGTAGAATCTGTTCCCCAATGTTCAGAGATATTTGTATAAAATATATTTGAACAGCATTGTTTTGAATATATTGGGTTGAATTTTTATGAGGTATCATGGTGACCGTACTTTTATAATGCGCATAACACTTTGAAATTGTAAATTGGCAAGGCATATTGCTCAGTACAAAATAACTGATATTGAAAGATAAAACGTTCTGACATTTAAATGTTTCTTTCTGAAAAAGCCACTCTTTAAGGTTTTGAACTTCACGATATTTCTCTAGGGCCTTTGCTATATGGAGATTTATTCCTTCTTACAGTTCTCAATTTCTCGTTTGTGTAGACGAGATTGGATCATTTGACAAATGATTTGTGATAGTTTCTCTATGAGACAGACCAGAGTGGTTGGTTCATAACCACTTTCCTTCCTTGAGTTATGGGTTCTGAGACCTTAAAATGGCATTTTCCTTTGTACGAAATCGCGTTTGCAACTTGGAAAACCCTTTATGAATTGTGAAAGGAGTTTAGCGACTTTTTTTAAAATCATAATTAGTAGGGGTCGTGCCACTCCTGATCGCAATGATATGTTTCTATGGTTATTAATGCAGTTGCAGGCATAAACTTTTAAACCGTTACCAAAACCATAAACAAGATCTATCTATCTATCTATCTATCTATCTATCTATCTATCTATCTATCTATCTATCTATCTATCTATCTATCTATCTATCTATCTATCTATCTGTCTGTCTGTCTGTCTGTCTGTCTGTCTGTCTGTCTGTCTGTCTGTCTGTCCGTCTGTCCGTCCCTCCGTCTGTCTGTCTATCTATCTATTGTTGTCTAGTCTATCTCAATATCACTCTGTGGGGCATATTCTCAAGGACTCATCGCCAAATTAGCGGCACTTTTCCGCCACGAAATGGGCGATAGATTTATCGCCCTATTCACAAGCCTGCGCTAACAGCCGACATTGTCAGTTTACCTGCGATAGCTGCCGCTAAAAACATCGCCAAGGCTGACAGCGACAACTAACGCTAATCATATGCAGAGTAGGCGCTCCCGTGCAAAAACTCACGACAACACCACTTCGCGATATTCTCAACGACCAGCCAGAACGGCGATGCGGTCCAAAAACAGGCGATAAGCACGTTAGCAGCAGGGACTTAAGACCTGCATTTTCCTGGTCTTAAGTAGGACGAAAACCTGCAGTGAAAGGGAGCCCAGCCCAGATCCACATCTGAAGACCAACAGATGCCATGGAGCTACTAATCATGCAGCTCGGAGACCCAAGAGGGCCACAACACCCACCGCCACCACCCCCAGGACCACCGCCACCCCCAGGACCACCCCCCCCAGACTGCCACCGAGGCAGCGCAGAACAAGACAGCGGACCTTCCAAAAACGCACCAGCCTCAGAGACTTAACGACAGAGGATGTCATTGCCCACTACAGGCTCAAAAGGACAACCATCCTCCGCATCCTGACCCACATTGCCCACAGGCTGACGGTGCCATCACAGCGGACAACCAACATCCCTCCGCAGACAAAGCTGCTGGCTGTGCTGCACTTGTTAGCCTCTGGTACCTTCCAACCAACTACCAGAGTCGGAGGAGTCTCACAGCCAGCCCTATCAAAGTTCCTCACACCTGTCTTGGATGCCATCTTCAGCTTGATACCCCAGCACCTTCACTTCCCCCACACTGCACAGGAACAGCTGGAGACCAAGCAAGGCTTCTACACCATAGCTGGCATCCCGGACGTGTTGGGGGCAATTGACTGCACACATGTCCTACTTGTGCCCCCTGCCGACACTGCACACAATTACCGCAACAGAAAGCACACGCATTCCATCAATGTGCAGGCAATAGTGGCCACCGGGGACTGTTCACCAATGTCGTCGCCAACTTCCCAGGCAGTGTGCATGATTCCTACATCTTCCGACAGTCCATCATCAACCAGCACTTTCAGGATGGCACCTATGGAAATGCACTGCTCGTTGGTAAGCACCAACGGAACACACCACACACCTCAACTCCACAATCATACAACTCACAACTGTGGGAATGCACACGTAACAAAATCACATACAACATGCCAACCAACATGCCCACCTACCAGACACGACAACACAAGTAACTATGGTAACAGGGGCCAGACATGTAGACAAACCATCCACAAAGGCATAGCCCCTCTGCCACACAATTGCAGAATGTGGGGAGAGGTGGGAACCAAGAATGTGCAAAGGAGGCAATGGACCCATAAATAAGAATGTACACAATGCCAAGTGTGGCGGTGATGTGCTGGACAGTCTTGAGTATGCAGAGCACAGACATGTCCATGTGGACATATACTGCTGGTGTCTGTAGTGTTGTGGACAGTGGACGCAACCATGTTACCTCAGGCAGTGGAGAAGACCTTGGACATGTAGCTATGTTGCCCCGCCCTGTAAGCGTAGTGGGCTTGGCCGGCGTACAAAGCAAACACATGGAGATGATGGACGGAGCGCTGAAGCTTTTCAGACACTCACCCCCAGTCACAGATCTGGGTTGAATCCATCATCATTCTTTAGCTCACTTCGCCACTCCAGTTCAGACACAGCTATATGCAAATCAGTCTTGACCCTGTGCCTCATGGGAACAGTCCAGCCCGAATTGCCAAGCCATGTCTTCCCTGGACCGGAAACAAGCATCCTGGGACCGGTTTCGGGCTAACAGCCCTCATCAGCCAGGCTAGCTTGAATCCAGTGGCAAAGTGAGCAAGGGACCCATGTCTGGGCATACCCTGCCAACTTAGGGTGAACAAAGCAAACACAAGGAGATGATGGACGGAGTGCTGAAACTTTACAGACACTCACCCCCAGTCACAGATCTGGGTTGAAACCATCATTGTTCTTTAGCTCACTTCGCCACCCCAGTTTGGACCCAGCCATATGCAAATCAATCTTGACCCTGTGCCTCATAGGAACAGTCCAGCCCGAATTGCCAGGCCAGGTCCTCCCTGGACCGGAAACATGCATCCTGGGACCGGTTTCGGGCTAACAGCCCTCATCAGCCAGGCTAGCTTGAATCCAGTGGCAAAGTGAGCAAGGGAACCACGTCTGGGCATACCCTGCCAACTTAGGGCGAACAAAGCAAACACAAGGAGATGATGGACGGAGCGCTGAAACTTTTCAGACACTCACCCCCAGTCACAGATCTGGGTTGAATCCATCATCCAGTCCAGCGCAGAAGTGTGAATAAATAGCCCGGGGCTCTGGGCGTGGTTCACCTCTGGGATGGCCACCAAAGTAACTACAGCGTGTGTCACTGTATCCCCCATATCCTGACCATAGGCCTACACACACGTGGCCGACCACCTTCCTTCGGCGATGAGGTGGCTACGTCACACGCCACCCGGCACACATCTCGTCATCGCCTGCAGGGGCGTGTCTGCCAGGGCGGCGCCCCTCACCCTGCCACGAGGCCACCGCCTAGACTGGTGGTGGCTGAACGATCCTGTGCGCCTGCTGCACCCCAGCCCGCTGGGCCCCAGACCCGTCCGCCGCCCAGCAGTGATTGCCCGCCCCTGCGCACCCAGGCCTCACTGCTCACCTGCCACCACTGGCGTGTCTCCAAGAGGGCCCACCACGTGCCGGTGCAATTTTCAAGGCCGAGGCCCGTGAGCTTGGCAGCCTCCTCAGCCGATCACTGGCTTCCGCGCAACAGGACCCCAGCGCACCCTGCGGCACCGCACCGTGGAGTTCTGTGTGTGCTGACTGCTCCCTCCGGCCTACACTGCGGTCCAGCAGGTCTCAGACAAATCCATTCCAGTCCGTCCCACAGGCCCACTGCATCATCGCAGGCTGCACACCTGCTCAGCTCTTCAGGTGGGCCTACCTCAGTGCACCGCAAGTCATCGCCACATGGCGGTAGGCCCGTGCTGGACGCATTGCCTCAGGTGCCAAAACCTCTGTGCACCATAAATCACCGTCCAGCCTCCAGGCCCACTGCATCATCACAGGCTGCACACCCGCTCAGCTCTTCAGGTGGGCCTACCTCAGTGCACCGCAAGTCATCGCCACGTGGAGGTAGGCCCGTGCCGGACGCAGTGCCTCAGGTGCCACTACCTCTGTGCACCACAAGTCACCGTCCAACCTCCAGGCCTACTGCATCATCGCAGGCTGCACACCCGCTCAGCTCTTCAGGTGGGCCTACCTCAGTGCACCGCAAGTCATCGTCCCGTGGGGCTACCCCACAAGTCCGCCTCCAGCAGCCAACAGCATGTCCTCGGTAACGCCACTGGAGCCCTTCACAGTCATGGGGCCACCCCTGTCCCAGGCAGGCCGCTGGAAAGCCTGGGCGGAACGTCTGGAGACGTACTCCGGAGCGCATGATATCCCAGCACCGCGGCGGCAGCCCACGCGTCGGCGTGTGAGGAGTGTGAAGAATTGGCCCGGGGCTCTGGGCGTGGTTCAGTTCTGGGCTCTGGGCGTGGTTCAGCTCCAGGCTCTGGGCGTGGTTCAGTTCTGGGCTGGCCACAAAAGTAACTATGGCGTGTGTCTCTGTTGTAGTGTCGGCGCCACCTGGCCCTTCACTGACAATCTTGCAATGTAGCATGCACCCGGAGGGCGGGCTCGCCCGAATAGATAAATAAAGGAGCGCAAGACCGCTCGGGGTCTTGGCTCATACATGCCAACTGCTGTGTGTGTATCTTCATTGCCGCAGCATAAGCCAAAGGCTTAGCCACAATCGCAGCGCGAGTTCATCCAGGCTGAACTCCACATCTGTGTCCGCCCTATCCTTATCATAGGCCTACACACACGTGGCCGCCCACCTTCAACGGCCAACATTACAGTGTTGTTGTCAGGCTTGCGGACATGCGCAGACAGGCATGACAATGGTGTGCCGTAGGAGTGCAAGTGATGCAACCGCGCAGCGCAGACAAGTAAATAGGCTCAGGGGGAGGGAGGAGCAGCTGTGAGGCTACGTAATACACATTGATCCCGCACATTTGCCAGAAGCAATACATGGCAAACATGAATCCCAAAGTCACACAAATCACACACCACAAAACTTGTAAGTCTGCCAACACAGCATGCAGAACCACCAATTTACACTAATCTCACTTACCTCTCACAGGTGATCAAGGATATGCACTCTGCCCGTGGATGATGACACCCCTCCGAGCCCGGAACACCCCGGCCCAGAGGCAGTACAATGTGGCCCACAAACGCACCAGGGGCATTGTTGAGCGCACATTTGGCGTGTTAAAGTCACGTTTCAGGTGCCTGGACGTCACAGGTGGAAGACTTCTATACAGCCCAGAAATAGTGTGCAAGATGATCATTGCATGTTGTGTATTGCACAACATATGTGTACGCACCAATGCCCCATGGATCCGAGTGCCAGATGCACCGGACGATGATGAGGAAGATGAGGCAGGTGGACCACACCCCACTGCAGCAGGAATAGCCCGAAGGAACACAATCATAAACAATTTCTTCGCATGAGCACGTCACATTGTGACTGTCCTTAGCAATCATGGAACAGTACAAAATGACCACATGAACAGCATGTGCAAATAAATTCATTGCAAAACACATTCCCTGTGTGCATGTCAGTCCTCTGCATTAGCACATCACTCTGACAAGGGTAGGTGCAACATTAAGTGCTAACAATCGCACAAATAGCAAATAGATGGTGGGTATGTCATCTCTGCACAGAGAGGCTGTTCAGGGTGTCACGTATTCGGAATGCCATTTCAGGGTGTCAAATGTAGTACGTAATCCCACTCAACAGCGTATCACATGTGTACAAAAACATGACATGAAGGCTGTCATAGGTCTTCAAAAAAAGACAACAGGGTGTCATTTGTGGTCAAATAATAAATTGCGGGTGTCAATTGAGGTCAAATATGAACCACCCTGATACAGAGATGCACCCTGTGACTCAAGTCCCACAAAATGAGCAACATGGACGTAAGGGGGATGGGGGCACAGTGAACACCTCAGCAACATGGGAGATGCACACCAGCCAAAAAGCCAGCAGGAATACCTTGCATGGGTCACACCAAGGTGTCCCCTGGACATATGTGCCATGTACAGATCACATGTGTACACGGACGTCATCCATCAATAGTAGTGAACAGTGTCAGCTAATAGGTGCAAGGTGAGAAGTCATGCGCCTCATCACAGCTACCTGTACCCATCACTGTCACACTGCAGCAAAACACCACTGCTACATCAGAGCATGCAAAATAGACCATGAGGGCACGTACATGGCTGGTAAGGGTCCAACCGTGCTGGAAGGCGAAGCAGTGACATCCCCCCCTCAAATCCACATCACATTTCCAGAATGCAAGCTGATGACAAACTCACATTAAGGATGAAAGCTCCTTTGTCTGAACTAGAAGGTGGTAGCACATCTGCACCTCCAACCTTGGAATTGCATGTGCCCAGCACACCCTGAGAGATACCATAGCAGCTGATGATGACTCACACACTACGCACCGCGCTAACCAAAGAACAACGTATACACACCCCACACACAGAAGTCCTTGCTCGCAGTTCTCTTGTATGGAATGACCTTCACACTTATGCACAGACCATCCCAGGAGTCCAACCGCTGCACACTCAAACAAATCATTGCTCCGAGCTGTGGCATCCACATAACTTTGACTTTGACTTTTTTACACACAGCCTTGTTTCCTAAATTGACATGGGGCTAAGTTGGTAAAATTGCGAAATTGTTCTTTAGGAGCAATGAGGCCACAGCTAGTTCACACATTCCCAGTCATCTCACTGCCTATCTGGGTCACGATCAAACATGCGCATTGATATCAGTTCCCAGTGAGTACCTTTTTTTGGAATCACTGCCCCTACATTCATCCATACTTTCATACTTGCTTGATCATAGACATGACACAGCTGTGTGAATTAGAATGTTTTAATCACATTCGGTGGAGTGTTGAAGCTGGACCAGTACATGGCCATGCAAACCCCACTTTACATTGTTGCCCCTTGGAGGGCCAGCCAGAGTCCTTTAAGGATTGACAAGTTCATCGGAAGAGAAAGAGTTCAGTCCGCAGTCTGATTGCTGTGTCATTGGTAACTAAACCAAATATGACAGTCCATGTCGAGGGCCAAGGTGAGTGTTGCAGAGTGTATCGGGGGACAGTGGAAGGTGTTATTCCAGGGCATGATGCAGAGGGCAGAACCAAGCTGAAACAGGCCATATGGCGGAGATGAATGCTACCGCTTCCTTCTTACCACGAAGGCAGAATCATCCACATCATCGTCCTCTGATGTGTGATGTGCCTCACATGTGGGTGTGGTGTTTTGTCTGCAGCACTGTGTGGCACTGACACATCAGGGTCCGGAGGTGGAATGTCTGCCGCACTGTGTGGCAGTGACACAACAGGGGCCGGAGGTGGATTTTCTGCCGCACTTCGAGGCACTGACACATCAGGGGGTGGAGATGTGGATGGAGTAGTAGCAGGAGCATTCATCTGCACCAGGCCTTGTGGCAGCAATGCCATGATGAGGATCTGCAGGGCATGGAAGATCCCAGCTACATCTCGCTGGTGTGCAGCCTTAGCAGCCATTTTTTCCGCCTGCATCCGCTCCATGTTCTCCATGAGCCTCCGCATGTGTCCCAACTCCCAGCTGACATCGCTGGAGCCACTCTGACTAGACAGTTGTTCTTGTCTCAGAGTCATGACTCCAGCGATGTCAGCCATGGCTTGTTGGAGGGCATGGAGCAGACTGTGGGTGTCCGTTAGGGACTGTAAGTGGTCCCTGATGGGACTTAGACACCCACGTATGGCAACTAGTTTGTCTGCCATGAGGTCGAACCCCACCCGCACCTGATCAGCCATCTCCTTCTGGCCCTCTAACACACAGCGTAGGAATGCCATGTGTTGGTCGTGGTGGTCCTGGGAGACAGCCGTGTTGGTGGGTGCTTCCTGCTGTGTGGTCTGTGCAGGGGGTGGGTTCTCCTTGATGCAGCTGGGCTGCCCTGCTCCTGGGGGTGGGGTGCTGAGGGTGTCCATGAGCTGTTGGAGGGCATCGGTGTCGATGGTGTGGAGGTCCTCTTCATCATCAGTGAAGAGATGTACGGTCTGCTCCGCAGGAGGTGTTGATTCTCCCTCTGCAATGTGAAGGGGAGATGCAGTTTAACAGTGTGTGCAATGTATGTTCACGCATTGGACAAGTTTACAAACAGACTGCATGACAATGTACATTGTGACTGTTTGGGAGGAGATGCCTATTTGATGCGGGACAGTGGACATTTCTACACCATCAGGGATGTGGGGTTGTACTTGTACATTATCATCTCACAGTTTCATGCTATGCCAAATGTGATTGGCCAGTTTCTACACACAAGCGGCAGCAGTTGTGTCCTCTGTTCTGTTGTGGTAGTGTTGCAGTTTGTACCACATTGTTGTCTATGTTGATGTGCTCTGATTCTTCTGTGTGTGCTGCATTGTGGGAGAGTCGCCCCTGCAGCTCTGATTTTGCTGGCCCTTATCCCTTTCAGGCGGTGTGCCTTTCACTTCTGTGCTTATACATTGCTGAGATGTTGCAGATTTGGGTAAATTGGGCTCTTGGTGGGAGTTGGGACTCTTGGGCATGGTTTGTCCGCTGATGTCTTGTTAACGTCAGGGGTTGTTTGTGCACGTGGATGTGTCAGAGTGTGACCTGCTCGTTTACGGATGTGGTCCACACTCAGCCACCTCAGTGTCGTGGTGTGCACCATGTCATGATAATTGGACTGCAGCCATGCTAATCGTCATGCAGTGTCACTTGCATTGTCAGTGTGGCTCACAGACCTGCAGCTTTGCTGGGTTCAGCACATGTGCATGGGTTTGTTGTGAGATTAGTGATGTGTGGGGAGGGCCCCCTCTGCGCACATTGTCGACGGGGGCCCACTTGCTGTTTCTATGTGTGCTGCAGTATGCCAAGGAGATGAGGGACATGATCCAGAATCATTGTGGGTGTGCACTGTGCTATACTTGATTGTGCATGTGTGCCATTGTCCCCATCTCCCCCCGTCCCCCAGTCCCTGGTCGTTACTCACCCTGTTGCTGTTGGGTCAGGTTATGTTGAGCAGTGTCCGGTCCCCCAACTCCTGCCACCGTCTCCCCACTGATGACTGTGGACACCATTTCCTCCATCTCATCCAGCTCCTGCTGGGGTGCTGGACTCCCACCTCCAGTCTGCATTGCGGCTTTCCGGTTGTTAGCAAGTTTCAGCTTGGTTTTGCGCTTCACATCATTCCAGCACTTCTTGCAGTCGTCCACTTCCCTTCTCTTCACTCTGACTGCATTCATCTTGGCCAAGATGGACTGCCATATTGCATTTTTAGTTGCCAAGGACACAGTGGAGGTGATGAACAGTTGTTGGTGGTGTTCTATCACCTCCATAATCAGGATCTTGTTTTCCTGTGGACTGAATCGCGGGTTTCTCTTCTTCTTCTCCTTGCCCTTCTCCTTCCCCGAGGTCCCTGGCTGGTCCTCTGGGGGGTTTGTGGGGTTCTGGTTGTCCTCTGTATTTGCTCCAGCTTCCTCCATGGTGCTTCTCAGTTGTTTTTAAAAAAAAAAAAATTTATTTGTTTTTGCAGCTTTTATGGTGATTTTTCCTGCCTGACGTGGGAATAGCAAGCCTGGCGCTGCTTATCGCTGATGTTTTTATCGCTGTTGGGCCCATCGCCACTTTTTTCACGTTCGGGTTTCCTTTTTTATCGCCGTCCCGGTAATTTTAACGCAGACATTTGACGCGTTATCGGGACACTATCGCCTGTTGCCGGCGTGTTGAGAATACGCCGTTAACACAGCGTTATTTGCCCGCGATAGACGGCGTTATGTAAAATTGCATTAACCTAGGTTGGCGATGATTATCGCCCGTTCTTGAGAATATCCCCCTCTGTTTCTATCTCTGTTTCTTGTCATCGCTCTCTTGATCCATTTCTCATTAAGTCTCACTTGCTCTTATTATATTAATTATATTGTATTATATTATATTAAATGCTTGGAGACTTTTCTTGCACAAAATGCGGTCGTATGAAAACACACATTTCACAGGCAACCATAAAATACGGGAAAAGCTGTAAAATACAGATTTTATCATCATAATGACAGCCCTTAAACCACTTTGCTGAGCTTTACCATTGCCAGAAACCACTAAGATTATGCAACATGAAAGAACAAACTATTGGGTAAGGTGATCAAAATTATGTGGCAAAATGCAAATTATGCAGCACATTCTCAGGCTGTATTATTTTCAAGAGGGTCAAGGTGAGTCATCATGCCTCTCTCCTCACTCAACAATGGCAATAAAGACATATTATTCTCTGCATATTTGCATAAATGGATTATGGATTTCTTCATTTTTTTCATGTATATTTGTTTTTACAAAAGGTATTTAACTACAACTAGGATGCAAGGGGTTACATTTGTGGAGCAAGGTAATATTGAACTTGAGAGATATTGTGATTATCTGAAGGGTAGTTTCCACATTTAAAGCAATTGCTATACGTGAGGCAGTAAAATATGTTTCTCTTGTGCCACTGTTCTGTACTGGAGTAATAAACCTGAATTTGACCTTTGCACTTTAGTATTAAATGCACGAATGCACATTTATTAGTACGGGTGAGCTAAATAACATTTCTTATTGGGTCATATTTATTTTCACTGCATGGAATAATTATATTAATGAGCCACTTTTTAACGATCCTGAATTTGAATTGAATGTGTAGACCATAACTATTAACCTATAGTGTGCCCTGGCTCCATCTGGAAAATAAAGACATAACAGTTTAGTTAAACATCCCAATTTTGAGTTTCTTCCTAAAAGCTATAGTATTAGGTTCTGTTTATATATGAAGAGGAAGCTCATTTCAGAGTTAATGGAAATGGAAGTAAAATAACCTTCCTCCACTACGAGCTACCCTTATTCTAGGAACCAACAGTAGGGAAGCAGAAGATGAGAAAAGAGCCTGTGATGGACGATAGGATAGAATATGGGCTCCGTGGTCCATTGGGCCCTTCCCAGAACAGGTCTTGTGGCATATGCAGAGTGCCTTAAAGACCAGTCTTCTGTCAAATTGGAGACTATGGGGTCGATTCCGATTCGGGCCGGAAAAAGCACCGACCGACTCGGATCCGGAAAAAATACCGACCGACACGTACTTGTGGCGCCCGACACGCCAAGTACGATGCAAGGCGCGAAAAATCCGACCGACACGTAACGAAACCAAGTCGACCGACCGAGCCGCACGGAAAACAGCAATCCGGCCGGAAAACACGCGAATCCAACCGACCGACACGCACCCGGAACAAATCCGACCGAAACGTACACGCTAACTCCAAACCGCTAAGTACGATGCAAGGCGCGAAAACCACGAGCGAGTCGGACGGAGGACAAGCCGTACGACCGACACGCATACAAAACCGAGCCGAAGCAACACAATACACCGCGACCGACATGTACGCAGCATAGAAAACTGCACAAACACAGCGTGAACGAAACGGAAAACACCGTACGAGACCAATGCAGGGTCCGACTCGGTCACAAGAACGTTTCCAACATACACAAACAGCACAAAGGAAAAATCACCCAAAAAAGGCCAAACAAGCAATTACCAAGCCAATAAATACTGGGGGTGGGGACAGAGAACAAGGACACACCCACAACTCCACCTATATAAAGGACACAAATCACTACCATGAGCCTTTGCAAATGCCATTCCACTGCCAGCACCCAAGAGAAAGCAACCACACACCCACAGATCATCCCTCACACAAGCCACACACCATCAGCACACCAACAAATACCTACCTCACATACACCCAGCAAAACACACACTCACACACCCTCACCTGCACACCAACACACACATCACCCACCATCACCACCCATCACCATGCCCCCCAAGAAGAATCCCAAGTTCCTAGATAGTGAATTGGAAGTCATGGTAGACGAGATCCTCAGGGTGGAGCCACAGCTGTTTGGCACTCTGGTCCAACAGACCCGCATGTCGCAGAAAACCAAGATGTGGGAGAGGATCATCAACAGGGTGAACGCCCAATCACCATGTCGGCGCACAAAGACCGACATCCAGAACAGGTGGTATGATGTGCGCAGGAGGGTACGGGACATGCTGAAGAAAGACTACATCAACAGCCAACACACCGGCAGTGGCCCTCCTGCCAAGCCAATATACCTCAGGCCCTGGGAGGAGAAGGTGCGGGCCATCCTTCCGCCAGTGAGCGTATATGGACTAGAGGACATCCCAGAGCCTGGTGAGTACACAACAAATGTACACAATATACTGCCACAAAACACACACATCACTGTCAAGGGGAGAGTCAAACCATGCACTCATAGCAATTACACAGCAACTAGAACAGAATCATCCCAAAATGTGTATGTCAGTCAGATAAACACAACACATGCCATCAAAAAGTCACATCCAACTGTGCCAACACATGTACAAACACAACCACAACTACAGCTAGGCAGTGGCACAAATAGAACTAACAAACACATCCACACATGTAGCCACCACAACAACACCAACACACAGTGAAGACCACTCAAAGGAAGGAATTCTGTGTATGCTGGCCAAGTCAGTGTAGCCAATAGCATCATGGGAGTCGCAGTCACACATATTGCCCGCCCCAAAACTGTCCCATCAACACCACCATGAACCATGCGCACATCACAGGGAGTGGAGAAGGACTCACAAGATGGCTGACACTGGCTACTGCTGTGGGGAGCACAAGGCCCTGCTGCCAACTGTGCACCAACAAACAGCAGGACACCACTGACTGACATCCTGAGAGACAACTTCCACTCCCTGCAATGCAAGCACGTTCCATGGTGGGATATCTGGCTGGCTGGGTGGGAAGGGGGACTTGCAGCACTGACTATAGTCACCAGCACCTCCCCTCACACCCCCCAACACAAACTCCACAGTACCCACCTGGTAGAATGCAATGCCCTCCATCCTAACACAAGATCCCACAAAGCACCACCACCCTGGGTTATGTTGTGTGAAGCACAGGGACACTCTTGGGACTCTTAGCCAAACAACTGCCAGGACAACACTCCCAGCCATCCTGTCAGCACAGCCAGCCCACCCCACAGGGAAGCAGAGTCAAAGGAAGGAAGCATGGGCATGCTGGGAAGGGGGTGGAGGCAATAGCATGATGGGAGTCGTAGTCACAGACATTGCTCAGCCTCACAACTGGCCCATCAACACCACTCCTGAACCATGCTCACATCACAGGGAGTGGAGAAGGACTCACAAGATGGCTGACACTGGCTACTGCTGTGGGGAGCACAAGGCCCTGATGCCAACTGTGCACCAACAAACAGCAGGACACCACTGACTGACATCCTGAGAGACAACTTCCACTCCCTGCAATGCAAGCACGTTCCATGGTGGGATATCTGGCTGGCTGGGTGGGAAGGGGGACTTGCAGCACTGACTATAGTCACCAGCACCTCCCCTCACACCCCCAACACAAACTCCACAGTACCCACCTGGTAGAATGCAATGCCCTCCATCCTAACACAAGATCCCACAAAGCACCACCACCCTGGGTTATGTTGTGTGAAGCACAGGGACACTCTTGGGACTCTTAGCCAAACAACTGCCAGGACAACACTCCCAGCCATCCTGTCAGCACAGCCAGCCCAACCCACAGGGAAGCAGAGTCAAAAGGAAGGAAGCATGGGCATGCTGGGAAGGGGGAGGAGGCAATAGCATGATGGGAGTCGTAGTCACAGCCCTACATCCCCCACCACATGGCCCAGCAAGCTCACACTCACGCATGCACATCCCACAGAGAGTGGAAAGGCCCATCAAAGATGTCTGACACTGTTGCTGTGTCGTGGGGAGCACAAGGGCATGCTGGGTACTGCACACCAACCAACAGCAGGACACCACTGTCAGCCATCTTGCCATTGCCCTCACACCCACACCCACTGAACTCCACACAAAAGCAAGTAAGTATGGGAATGCTGGCAAGTGGGGTGGAGGCAATGGCATGATGGGAGTCGTAGTCACAGACATAGCTCACCCCCACAACTGTCCCATCAACACCACCCTGAACCATGCTCACATCACAGGGAGTGGAGAAGGACTCACAAGATGGCTGACACTGGCTACTGCTGTGGGGAGCACAAGGCCCTGCTGCCAACTGTGCACCAACAAACAGCAGGACACCACTGACTGACATCCTGAGAGACAACTTACACTCCCTGCAACGCAAGCACGTTCCATGGTGGGATAACTGACTGGCTGGGTGGGTGGGAAGGAGGTCCGGCTGTCAACCAAACACAAGCAATGCAGACCATGTTCACACCCCAGAAAATACATAGAAATGCCCAAATAATGCAGGACAATGTGCCACACCAATATCAACCCCTGACTGTGACGACTTAGGACAATGCAATGTACAGGCCCGCACCCAGAGGCACAGTCACAACTGTCATGTGTGTCAACCATTGATGCCTGCAGAAACATGACATACATTGTTTGTGTCTCCCAAAAACAGGTGATGATGGGGACACAGCAGCAGACGCTGAGGAGTCCCAGTCCCAGGCTCAAGAGGATGCCGAGCTCACTGGCGTCATACAGCCTCTGTCCTCCTCGGACGATGAAGAACAACCTGGCACATCCGGTGCAAGTCAACATGCAGCACCAGCAGGACCACCAGCTGCAGCACCAGCAGGACCACCAGCTGCACCCCCTGCACCCACCCCTACAACGACTGTCACCACGAATACCATCCCTGCCGACATGGACAGAATAAGGAGCAACACCAGCACAGTGACCCTGGACCAACCTGGGGCCATGGACACCACCACCACCACCAACACCCAAGGTGGACCAGGGTTATCTGTGCGTGCCACTGCACACACTGCACATGTCAGCAGGGGTGGTGGGAGGGGTGGGAGACAGAGGTCGCTGCTTGCAGACGTTGCTGGTGTGCATGACGACCCACAACTGGTACGCATAGCTGATGCGTACCAGTCCAGCACCGGAGAGCTCAGCCAGGTAGTGGGGCTCCTCAGAGACATTAAACAGCAGCAGGCTGCCCATCATGCCCGCTTGGACTCCCACATGTCCCACGTGGAGTCACACATGTCCCGTGTGGACTCACACATGTCCCGCGTGGAGTCCAAGTGGGATGCACTGCATGAGATGACGGCGGTGCACAGGGACATTTTACAATGCCTCCGCCAGATGAACAGCAACCAGTCCACACCTCCCTGTGTGCCAACAACATCTGGTGCCGAACAAACTGCAACTGCCACAGGGAGGGAGGAGGACTCTGGCAGAGAGTCCCCTGCACCGCAGCAGTCTGCACTTGAGGCCCCCCCAAGAAGAGGGGTCGTCCGAGGAGGGAAAGTGAGAGGCCGATGGCCAAGCGCAACTCCCAGGAAGCCTGAACCTGTTCTGGATGTTCGCCTTTGTGCACAGACTGTTCACCCTGTTGACGGCAACACTACTCCCACACATTGCATGGGGAGTACAAGTTGGACCAATGTGTCAGACAACTGTGGCCCCGATACTGGGGATCCTGTCTACCCAGACTTTCAATTCACCTAGGAACTTGGGATTGCAAGATTCATGTACAGCACAACCCATCCTATGCACTATTAACACAAATGTATCACAATAAACACACTAATACACCATACTTGCCTCTGTCGTGATTCCAACGTGGGTGCTGTTATGGGGATGATGAACTGCAAAATTACACTGTGTATGCGAACTGCAACAGCAAGGACAACACAGGCATGTGAGTACAGGCAACGTGACACACATGAGGGAGACACACCACCAGGACTACACGACACATACACACCTAGGCCATCTGACTCATTGCCTACACTGATGTTGCCAGGGAAGACGGTGCAATGCACAGACACCACACCCATTCCCAGTTGTAGTCAAGTAGCCCACAGGTGCAGTAAGCAAATGGCAGTCAAATGTGTGACCACAGACAACGCACATCACAAAGTGAAGCACAGGTTTATTACACAGTTGCAACATGCCGTAACCACTACAGATGCAAGGTAACCCCACCTGGTAGCGGGCACACAGTCAACAACTGTAGACGGAAGGAAGTCCATGGGTGTGGCGCACATCACCTGTAGGGACACAACAGCTACCAGCCTGGATGTGCAATCACGTCGTCGGTGGACACAGTTGACCAAACGAATCTGAAAGTACCCTGTGAAGGACAGAAATGACACACCGTCAAAAGCAATGGAGTACAGGACAGAACAGCAAAACTCATGCACAATACATGTTACAAGATACCCACCCAGAACCAAGTTAGCATGTCAACACTGTTGGGGAGTACAGCCCACCTGTCACCACACATCGCAACACACATCCAGTCAAGTAGCCCATGGACACACTCCAACAGCACCAGAGCACCACCCACACATCATGCCAACTCACATCATTGACATGACACCTCAGGATACTCACATTCAGCTAAAGAAGTTGGTGATGAGCTGTGTGCGGACATCACCATCACCATCATCATCATCATCATCGTCACTGGCATCGTGGTCCAGGCCAGGATCCTCCACAGGTGGCGGATGTTGGTCATTGTCATCCTGGATGAGAGGCAACTCCTTCCGCACTGCCAGGTTGTGGAGCATGCAGCAGATGATGATAATCTTGCACACTTTCGCAGGGGCATATGGGAGGGACCCTCCGGTCTTGTCCAGGCAGCGGAAGCGGCTCTTCAGGAGACCAAAGGTCCGCTCAATCACTCTCCTGGTCCGACCATGTGCCTCATTGTAGCGCATCTGGGCAGGTGTCACAGGGTTCCTGAGGGGTGTCAGCAACCACGGCATGTTGGGGTATCCCGAGTCACCTACGGACAGACAAGTGCACATTAGCTGACTTGGAAAAGTGGGCGGAATACTACAGATCACATCACACACAATGGCACAAAGTCAGTACACACCGACAAGCCAGGCACGCTGGTTCTGCATCTGTGCCATCATCCTGGGGATGCGACTACTCCTCATCACAAAGGCATCGTGTGCTGAACCAGGGAAATGGGCACACACGTGTGTGATGGTCATGTCTGCAAGACACACCACCAGTGCATTGACCGAGTGGTAGTGCTTGCGGTTCCTGTAGGCCTGCTCCTGGGCCTGTGGTGGTACCAAAGCCACATGTGTCCCATCAATGGAGCCAATGACATGCAGCATCCTCCCCAGGGCATAAAAGTCACTCTTCACATCAGTGAGTCGTCGCAGTCTAGGGAAATAGATGTACCGGTTCAGGAAGAGCAACATTGCCGCCAAAACATCGCGGAGCACACGGCTGAACATGGTCTGTGACATCCCACCAGCAGTCGCCACAGTATGTTGGAAGGTACCGGTGGCAAAGAAGTGTAGGGCTGCCATCACCTTCACCTTGGGGGTCAGCGCTGTAGGATACGGCCGGCCAGGCTGCAAATGTGGGGACAACTGCACTGCCAAATCCTCAATCAGCTGCCTGGTGAAGCGGTACCGTCGGCTGCTGTCCCGTTCTACCATCGTTGCCAGGTCTGGGAATGGCCGATGGACAGCAGGAGCCCTGCAGTGCAGAGGAGAAGTAAGCAAGATTGTCAGTCACCCCACATATGCGGCATTGAACACACTCAAGATCCCAACATACATCATTATGAGGCACAACTACATGAAGTGTGCAGTACCGGAAGGACATGTATGGTACATACATGGCCAACATCTGTCAACACGGTCCTACAGGGGGCATCAATTTGTCCCAGGTTGGCCCATTGGATATCATGATGCCGTGTCACAGTTCCCATCTCCTGCTGCCGTGTCACAATCACCCCCACAGTGACATGTGAGGACAGATGTGCCCCAGGCACCACAGCTCAACGACAGGTACATTCCCAGGGACCCTGTAATGCCACATGGACACTGGCATCACATGGAGTATCATGTGTACACCACAGCAAAACAAACATGACCCCCACAGGTAGTGGCCCCACTTGCCACGGCAGGACAGACATGGACGTCTGTGACACACACGCACAACATCAGAGTCCATGCACACACAACGTGGATGTGGAGACTGTCTCCCATTGTGCACATGAAATCAGAGACATTGTAAACACTACATGCACAAAGACTGTGGAGGTCCATCACTATTGTGCCACTGGGACACCCTGGCTCAAACATACCATCCCACATGGGACTCACAGGGTATGTGACATGACATACACAAACACCACTGTGAAATGTGACCATGGCACATGCACAGATATGAACAGTTGCACATCACAGTGGTCACGTACACGTAACACCCAGGATCCTGTCCCCATGAACACGTGCACAGCCTGGGGGTGGCTGCCCACAGGTGACACCCACAGGACAACATGTACACCAACATACACACAATAGGAAATGCAGCCTTACATGCCTTATGATAAGGTTTGGACAGGCTGTCGTGATGTAGGTGTGCCCCTCACTCCCTGGGAGCTATCTGTGGCTGGCATATGTCCATCTGAGACAGGCATGCTGACATATGCCAGTCACATGTACAGTGATGCGTTGAACTGCAATGGACCGATCGGTGCCTCCGGCCGGCCCATTGCTTTCAATGTGTGCGGGTACGCGTTGTACCCCTGTGCGCGTTGAACTGCAATGGACCGATCGGTGCCTCCGGCCGGCCCATTGCTTTCAATGTGTGCGGGTACGCGTTGTACCCCTGTGCGCGTTGAACTGCAATGGACCGATCGGTGCCTCCGGCCGGCCCATTGCTTTCAATGTGTGCGGGTACGCGTTGTACCCCTGTGCGCGTTGAACTGCAATGGACCGATCGGTGCCTCCGGCCGGCCCATTGCTTTCAATGTGTGCGGGTACGCATTGTACCCCTGTGCGCGTTGAACTGCAATGGACCGATCGGTGCCTCCGCCAGGCCCATTGCTTTCAATGTGTGCGGGTACACGTTGTACCCCTGTGCGCGTTGAACTGCAATGGACCGATCGGTGCGCACCCATTGACAATGGGCTTGCCTGGCAACGGACGCGTTTTCGAATTTCGAACGAGTCGGTTGCTGGAAAATCAGTTGGTCACCCACAACAATGTTGCAAAATCATGTATGTCATGAAGTTGAAGATTTGAAGGATGCTGTGGGCGTGTTTTGGTGCTGCTATTCCATGGATTGGCCAGATTCAGAAGATGCAAACGACTTGGACCTATCACTTTGGACACAAGGGACAGTATCTGCCTCTCCAGCACATATATATTGCTGGCTGTTCCCCTGAGAGCCCACTTGCCTGCACTACATGCTCCAAGACGACATCTGCCACTGCACTGCTGCTGTCTCTGCCCCTCTGGACCCTGCAATGGCACGTACTGTGGAGAGAGCCCCAGCCTTCAGCCTTGAAGAGAACCAGGCCCTGCTGGACAGCCTACTTCCACAGTACAGCAAGCTGTATGGGACACCAGGGGAGCAGGTGAGTGTCCTGTGCACTGCCTTTCTGAATGTGCATTTTGTCTGACTAGCAAGGCTGAGAGTCTGCACGCCACTGGCTAGCAGGCTCACTGAGTAGTTGTCACCCCCATAGTGTGTAGTGACTTGCACTGGACAGGTATGGTGCAGTGACAGTGCTTCTGAACAGGGTTTTACTCCCCATGCAATGATACCATGTAGTGACTTCTGGAAAACTGTCCATGGGCAGCCGTGCACTGCCTGTGTACACCATGTGCCCCTGTGATTGCGACATGTATATGCAACTGTGTCATGCACGGATATGTTGCATGTGTAGTAATGGCCTTATCACTTTGTCATCCTGACAGGCTTCTGCCCATCGGAAGCAGGAGATCTGGAAGGACATCGTCCGGGCTGTCCGGTCCGTGGGGGTCTACAAGCGCCGGATCCGCAACTGCCAAAAGAGGTGGCAGGACCTTCGGGGCTGGACCCGGAGGATTGCACGGGTCCAGCTGAAGCTGTCGCCTCCTCGCAGGAGGGGCGGAACACGGACCCTGACCCCCACATGCTCAGGATCCTGGCGGTGGTCTTTCCAGACCTGGATGGGCAGCTGAAGGCCAGAGAGCAGCAAGGAGGGGGTGAGTCAAAGACTGCACTGTGAACTCTGTCTAACATGCTATGTGCCCTCCTCGGGCCTGGTTAAACTGCCACAGTACAGCAGTCATGTTGTCCAGGAGCCATGTCCCTCTATTGTGCACTGCCCACTCCTCATCTGATACCCAGGTGTGGCCCTTACATGCAGGGAATTCTGTCACTTAGGACTGTGTCCTTGCAGTTTGCTTGACTCAAGGTGGGAGACAGCATCTGTTTCCCTGACTCTGTGGTGGGCATCATGGGGGGTCCATTGCTTACACAATGCCTGTATTCTGACATGTATTCAGCGTGTTACTTTGATCTGTGGTCCAATTGCTGAGCTGATCCACCACATGTGGCTGGGGTATCTGGCACACACCCATGCTGCGGGTGGGAACAATGTTTGGGCCCCAGGAGTATGTATATGACGTGTGTCACACATACTTAGCCAGCTGCCTACAGTCCAGGGCTCATCCCTCATTCATGTGGGGCTGGACAGTCATGCCTACTCCAGGCCATACAATACACTCTGTACTCCCACTCCCGTGTATCAGCTGACACATTGTGCGCAGTGATTTGACCCCTCAGGTGTCTGCCTCTGTGTCAGTGTGCTGTGGATTAGTCGCCAGGACTGCTGTGGAGTTTCTTGGTAGGGGCTCAGCATGCCACTGGAGATGTGACCATAGGAGACGATACTTGTGTGTCACATAGGTGTCTGATCAGCTGCCCATGCAGACTGGGGCATGTGAATGTGAAGTTCAGGCAGCTGTTCCCCATTCACAGCAGAGTGTGAGGGGCTCAGGTTCAGAGGGTAGTGTCACAGGTCTCCCATATGTCCAATAGGTATGACCTGGACAGATGAGGGTTAAGAGGATGTGTTGTGGGGGGATGTACATGTGCACTTGTGCAGCTCCAGGACTTGCATTCCCCATGACCTACTATTGTGACACAGTGCAGAGTGTTGTTGTCTGGCTGCAAAGTCATACATCACTGAGACAGTGATGTATGACTTTGCAGTCATGCCTCCGCCATGGCATGTGTCTACTGATTGGTGAGCCTGCAGGGGAGTGACATGTGCTACATGCACACCATAGTGGCGCTGGCTATCAGGACATGGGTGCATCATGGTGTCTGTCGCTGGTATGCATCACATGCATTTCCTATTTGACTCTGGGCATCCCTTTCATCCGGAAACCTGTACTGACTCAGTGGCAAGAGCTGTGATGTGTGCATGTCCACATGCCACACCGTGTCCTCTGCACTGTCCAACTACTGTGTACTTGGTGCATGTGTCCAAACTGGGGTGTTGCAATCCAACAGACACCAGACAGATGGGTGCAAGGCCATGTGGGATGTGAGTGCCATGCTTGGCATCAGACTGACAATTGGCTTCTCCTGTTCAGTTAGGGCACTTTTAGCAATGTACAACTAATGATGCCAGGGCTTGCTCTGTGATGTGCTGTGCTCACAGTGGTGTGTGCGTTTTGTGCAGGTGACTGATGTCTGTCTGTTTCCCCATTGTTTGCAGATACATCCACGGCCACGGAAGGGGACAGCTCCACGGACCAGGAGGAGCCAGAGAGCCAGACTGGGTCAGCAGCCGAGGAGTGGTCGGAGGGACCCAGTGGCACGGAGGGCGAGGGAGCCACACCGAGGAGTCCTCAGCATCATCCACCTCAGCTGAGGACCAGAGCAACTCGGAGGATGACTCCCTTGTGGAGGCGGGTGTCAGCAGCCACCACACCCCAGCTAGTGTTGCTGTCCCCGCCACCACCAGCACCACCACCGCCCTCCCATCGGCTCCCATTCCCCAGGTCCGTGGAGGCTCCCATGTCCGGGAGCGTGTCTCCTTTGGGCCAGGCACCGCAGCCCCTACCCCTGTGTCCCCTGCTGCCCTGAGTGAGGAGTCTGTGTACCTCCTTCGCCAGCTCCATGTAGGCCAGACAGCCATGCTGAGTGTCCTCCATGCGCACACCGCACTGTTGACTCAGCTGGTGTCGTTCATGGAGGGCATCTCATCGGGCATGTCTGACCTACAGAGGGGCAATAGGTCCATGGACTCCTCCCTGACGGCAGCAGTGTCCCTCCTCAAACGGTCCCTCACCCCTCCTGCCTCTGCTCCATCCACACTCCCCAGCACCTTACCCATCCCAAGCACACACACACCGGCACAGGCACACACCAGCACACACACATCCAGCACACTGACACACACGCCAATGACAAAACGCACACGCACGCACATTCAGGGGACTGAAGCCAGACTCACAGGGGATGGGGCCCTGGAACACACACACGCAGCCACATGCACTGCTCAGTCCTCTGTTCTCTCTCCCTCCAAAGCACCCTCCCTTGCCTCACCTGCAACCCCAAAGTCACAGCAGCTCTTCCTCTGTGACCTCGGCCTCTTCCCCACCGATGAAGCTGCTCCAGCATCCCGGGGGAAGAGGAAGCCCACCCACACGGAGCAGAGTGCCCCTCGCCCCCGGACACCCTCCCCAGGCGCAGACGGACTGAGGCCCCCACCCGCAAGTCCCCCGGAGTCCTAAGAGCAAGACCCCGCCACCGCCCTGCAGCTCAGGCACAAGGTCTCCGTCCTCCATCCCTCAGGCCCCCACTGCACAGGTGCCCCCACCACACCCTGCCCCAGGTTCCCCCAACCACAGATATACCATCCCCAAGAGGATCAGGCCTTCTCCCCCTGCCACTTGCACTCCCAGCACCACACCCCCCGCTGCGCTTGTCTGTGCCACTGATGTGGTGAGGGTGTCCTCCCCCTCTGTCCAACCCACCTTGCCTGTTCCCCATTCTCCTCCCCTGGAGGTAGGCACTGCAGTGGAGTCCACTACCGCCCTGTCTGACTTAGGCACTGCAGTGGCGGACCTGTCCACTCCATCTGCAGGGTCCACTGCAGTTGTGCCGGCACCCACGACATCTGAGTCATGCCCCCAGTTGTGCCGGCACACACCATGTCAGACACCTCCACTGCAGTTGTCAGTGGCTCTCCAGCACCCACCACCCCTTCCCTGACTCCCCTGGTGAGCCCTGATCCTGTCCCTGCGGTGCCTGGCCTGCCCCCCGGTTGCCCCTCCTAGTGGATTGTCCCTGGTTTTGTGCAGGCATGCGTAGGGTGACATCTGCCAGTGTCACCCTGTTTGAACTTTGACAATGGACTGGCCATTGGCCTTTGATCTTTTTTTCTGGACGTCGTTTTCATTCAACACATATGCTGAATAAAGCAACTTTCTTTTCTCTAGTGCTCATGCTTCAGATGTACATGTTGTTGGTGCTGCTAACCATGCCCTTGCTGCAGTGATGGTGATATCTGGTCTCATGATTATGAAGTGTTACTGTGCAGGAACCCATGTGGTCCAGGGGGAATGTGTCCTATCATGTGGTGTATCCATGTCATCCATAGCAGCATCTGAGGGTGTCATGTGTTCAGTATTTGGCAATGGGATTTCCTACTTACATTAGCAATTTCATATCTGTGGCTTCCACCCCTGCACATCTGTTGTGCCTGCCATTGTTGGATTTGTCTACTTCCCTGACCGTGTTGCCATCTCCACTGGACATGCAGGTTTGGGCATCAATGGGGAAGGACTCATCCGTGTAGTCAGTGCAACATTGCTATACAAGTGTGTTGGATCTGTGCTGATGATTCCGTTGGCACATCCATGACCAGGCTGATGTGACGGGAGCCCTCATTTGGTGCTAATTGTTGATTGTGTGACCAAGTGCTCAGCTGACATGATGGGGCCCTACTGAGGCAACATATGGCACAGCTTTCCTCACACAGGAGTGGAGTCCCCTCATGGCAGTGTGTACACGTGTGACATTGCCTGCGCCCAAGGTGTGTGTTGTATGTGCATGTCTGTGTGTTCTCTTCCATTTATCTGCGCATGCTGTGATCCCTAGTGTTGTACCTGTTTGTGATGCTTGCTGACTTGAGCTATGTTCCCCCAAAGTCTTCTCCCTGTGTTCTCTGTGATGTGGGTGCATGGCACATTACTGGTCATCAGGGTGTCACCCATAGGTGTGTTTGCTGTCAGGGCTGAGTTTGTGTGCAGACGCAGATGGGTCACAGTCAGGTTTCCCTTGGCACTTGTTGTTTGCCCCTGTCATGTGATTTTCAGTTCGTGTTATCTTTAAGTTATTGTGACACGTTGTGTGTGTGACTGCTGGCACTCCTCAGGGTCCGGGCTGCGATGTTGGTTGTTGTCTATGTGTGTTCTTTGTGGGTGACCTTGGCTTCTTCATTGGTGTGTGACTGTGGCTGGGATCCCATTGGTTGGTGTGGTATCGCCGTCATGTCCATGTACAGCGTAGTGTGCAGTGTGTCAGACATTCAGGAGTCTTGTTGAGTGGCCATGTGTGATGTGTTTCTGCACCTTGGTTCCCACCCACCACCCTGGAATAGTCATGGGTGCATGTGCAACGTCACCAGTGCATGTGTACTTCACTGCTGCACATTGTTGGAGGTCGAGGGGTGTGGTCTTGAGTGTGTGCAGATGGGAGTTGTTGCCCAGCTAGACCCCTGCCTCCATGTTGGCCTTGGCTTACTGGCCATGCTGATTGATTTGTGCTTGTGTCGGTGTGATGGTAGTTTGTTGCTCAGGACACATGACTGTGGTTCACAGTGTGAACCACATTCAGCTTTGTCATCAGAGTGGGATGTTTATGCAGCCAAGGGTCACCACATTGTGGGGGCCCTGGGGGTGGTGCTGTGGTGTGTCTGTGTCTTGCTGTGTCAGTTGTTGTTCCTACGTGCCTGTGTGACATGTGTGTATTGTGCTCCCTCTCATCTGACAATGCCTGCTTGCCCACATAGGGGATTTGGATCCATGAGTTACCTTAGTGTGGCAGTGTATGCACATCTGTATGATTGGTATTCAGCTCTCCTCATGTGTTGTGTGGTTGCCTGGGGACACTGGCATCCCCCCTCACCTGCTGTGTATGATGACAGTGTTGGTCTGCCTGTTTGTGTTTGTGCATCTGCACCACTGCATTGGCATATCTTGGGTGTGCCATTGGCTGTATGTTGTTTGGTGTGTTTCCCCTGCTGTCCCTGGGACTCCTAGGTCATCGGTCAGCACAGTGATCATGGTTTGTGTGTCCCATTGCTGCCATGGTATGGTATCTGTTCACCTCACATCTGCTGTCTCCACAGGATATCTGCATTTATGTGCCCATTGGTGCAAATATGTGGTTCTGCATTCTGATGGTCACTTCTGTCATTGTGTCATTGATGAATGTTGACAGTGTCAGCCCCCATGGGTGTTGTTTGTCTGCACATGGCCAAAGGAATGTCTCATTTGCACTGCAGTATTTGGCTCACCCAATTTATGTTGCAATGGGACACATACACTACTTTGCCACAGATGAGTTTTTGGTTCTGTGACCAGGAATGATCCATGCAGTTTGGCAGTTGCAGCTCTTTCTTTGTCAACACTTACCTTTTGGTCACTGTGATGATGGGGGTGTAGACCCCATTGCCACAATGGTCAAAATGTGCTTCAGCTATGGACCCCACACTTCCCTTTTGGTCACTGTGATGATGGGGGTTTAGACCCCATTGCCACAATGGTCAAAATGTGCTTCAGCTATGGACCCCACACTTGCCTTTTGGTCACTGTGATGATGGGGGTTTAGACCCCATTGCCACAATGGTCAAAATGTGATTCAGCTATGGACCCCACTCTTCCCTTTTGGTCACTGTGATGATGGGGGTTTAGACCCCATTGCCACAATGGTCAAAATGTGCTTCAGCTATGGACCCCACACTTGCCTTTTGGTCACTGTGATGATGGGGGTTTAGACCCCATTGCCACAATGGTCAAAATGTGCTTCAGCTATGGACCCCACACTTGCCTTTTGGTCACTGTGATGATGGGGGTTTAGACCCCATTGCCACAATGGTCAAAATGTGCTTCAGCTATGGACCCCACACTTGCCTTTTGGTCACTGTGATGATGGGGGTTTAGACCCCATTGCCACAATGGTCAAAATGTGCTTCAGCTATGGACCCCACACTTACCTTTTGGTCACTGTGATGATGGGGGTTTAGACTCCATTGCCACAATGGTCAAAATGTGCTTCAGCTATGGACCCCACACTTGCCTTTTGGTCACTGTGATGATGGGGGTTTAGACCCCATTGCCACAATGGTCAAAATGTGCTTCAGCTATGGACCCCACACTTGCCTTTTGGTCACTGTGATGATGGGGGTTTAGACCCCATTGCCACAATGGTCAAAATGTGCTTCAGCTATGGACCCCACACTTACCTTTTGGTCACTGTGATGATGGGGGTTTAGGCCCCATTGCCACAATGGTCATGGGCTGCTTGCATTGTGGGTGCCACACACATATATGTGTGGCACATGTGCTAGGGGGTCACATTGTATGTTCAAAGTCATGTTCGGTGTTGTAGGCATTTGACACAGCCTACACACGCTTGTCATGGTGGTGGGGGGATGTCTTTATCTTGCATTCCCTAGGTTGTGGTGTGCTGGTTGTGTCATGCTTTGTCCATCCTATGAGTGGGGGTGGTAGTAGTGGTAGGCATCCAGCCCCCTGGGTGAGGGTGGTAGTCGTGGTAGGCATCCAGCCCCCTGGCTGAGGGTGGTAGTAGTGGTAGGCATCCTGCCCCCCTGGGTGAGGGTGGTAGTGGTGGTAGGCATCCAGCCCCCCTGGGTGAGGGTGGTAGTAGTGGTAGGCATCCAGCCCCCTGGCTAAGGGTGGTAGTAGTGGTAGGCATCCAGCCCCCCTGGCTAAGGGTGGTAGTAGTGGTAGGCATCCAGCCCTCCCTGGGTGAGGGTGGTAGTAGTGGTAGGCATCCAGCCCCCCTGGGTGAGGGTGGTAGTAGTGGTAGGCATCCTGCCCCCCTGGGTGAGGGTGGTAGTGGTGGTAGGCATCCAGCCCCCCTGGGTGAGGGTGGTAGTAGTGGTAGGCATCCAGCCCCCCTGGCTAAGGGTGGTAGTAGTGGTAGGCATCCAGCCCCCCTGGGTGAGGGTGGTAGTAGTGGTAGGCATCCAGCCCCCCTGGGTGAGGGTGGTAGTAGTGGTAGGCATCCTGCCCCCCTGGGTGAGGGTGGTAGTGGTGGTAGGCATCCAGCCCCCCTGGGTGAGGGTGGTAGTAGTGGTAGGCATCCAGCCCCCACTGGCTAAGGGTGGTAGTAGTGGTAGGCATCCAGCCCCCTGGCTAAGGGTGGTAGTAGTGGTAGGCATCCAGCCCCCTGGCTAAGGGTGGTAGTAGTGGTAGGCATCCAGCCCCCCTGGGTGAGGGTGGTAGTAGTGGTAGGCATCCAGCCCCCCTGGCTAAGGGTGGTAGTAGTGGTAGGCATCCAGCCCCCTGGCTAAGGGTGGTAGTAGTGGTAGGCATCCAGCCCCCCTGGCTAAGGGTGGTAGTAGTGGTAGGCATCCAGCCCCCTGGCTAAGGGTGGTAGTAGTGGTAGGCATCCAGCCCCCCTGGGTGAGGGTGGTAGTAGTGGTAGGCATCCAGCCCCCTGGCTAAGGGTGGTAGTAGTGGTAGGCATCCAGCCCCCTGGCTAAGGGTGGTAGTAGTGGTAGGCATCCAGCCCCCCTGGCTAAGGGTGGTAGTAGTGGTAGGCATCCAGCCCCCCTGGCTAAGGGTGGTAGTAGTGGTAGGCATCCAGCCCCCCTGGGTAGGGGTGGTGGTGCGCATTCAGGCCCCTGTGTGCATATGTGGCATTGGTGATGGGCATCCCGCCCCTATGGTGCTGCTGTTGCTGGTGTAAGTATATTCAGCATCCCCGTGTGTGTGTGTAATGTGTCGTGTACGTGTTGTATGTGTTTTGTGGTTGGTGTCTGGCTTACCTTCTGCGCCGTACGCGTCCGTGCCTGTTCCGGTAGTAAATGTAGAATATTGGTATGATCGGGACGAAGGGATTCATGGTTGGTTCGTGTCGTTCGTCCTTCTCGTTGCTTCGCGTCGTCCTCGTCGCTTCGCCTCGTCCTCGTCGCTTCGCCTCGTCCTCGTCGGTGCCGTGTTCGTCTCGGAGCCGTGGATCGTGTTGTGGCGCGAATCGGAGCTTATGTGCGCCTCTCCCGGATGCTTTGACGTGCCGTGCGTAGCGACGGGTTCGGAGCGTACGGAAAGCGCATCGTACTTGTCCGGCCGGCCGGGGCTGCATTTTTCCTTCCGTGCGACTCGATTCGGCGTTTCCGGATTCGCCTCGGTCGGAGAACAGGACCTGGTTTGGGTGAGTACGGCTCGGCCTGATTTTTTGCTGTTGTGCGCATCGTACTTGCTCGTTCGGTGTACTGTACGGATCGGTCGGGAAACAGGCTTTCGCATGGCTTTTTTCCCGACCGAATGGTATTGGGTGCGCCTCCGACCGAGATCGGAATCGGCCCCTATGTAGATGGGATGAAATGGAAATTCACTGCATTAAACCTAAAAGAAGTCTGGCTGCATTGTTTAAACAATTGCAGTCTGTTCAGTAACAGAGAGACCTGTATAGGAAGAGTTACAGTAGTCCAATGTAGAAATAATCAATGTCTGGAGAACCGTCTTTCATTGATCCAATGTCAAGCAGGACAGCATCTTATGCAGCAGGCTAAAAAATAGAAATATGTTGAATTAACTCTATTGGTTTTAAACTGGAAAGATAGCTTGCGGTCCAAATATCACCCTATGTTTTATTGCCAAATCCACTGGAGTGGTTACGGTGTCCTAGTTCAGCTGGCCACCATTTAGAAGACCAAAGGAAGAACGATCCACTAAAAAGCAATACTCTCCATTTAGCGTTAGGAATTTAGCCGCCATCCATAAGGACATTTCAGATCCATGTCTCATTGGCCACAGAGTGGGTGTCCTCATTAAAAGAGCTAATAACTTGGATATGGTCTGCATATAATACCGGTTGATACCCGAAAGAAGAAATCAGCTTGGCCAGAGGGGACAGGTATGCAATAAATAACCTAGCACTCAAAGAGGTCCGCTCTGGAACTCCACATGAGAGAGGTTACATGACAACAGGGGAGCTCAACAGCTTGGGTCCTGAGCATCAGAAATTAAGCCAGTATTTAGCTTTCCCTAGAATGCTGCTCAGTGCAAGTCGTTATAGATGTGTATGATGATATACAGTGTTAAAGGTGGCACTCAGATCCAGTAAAATGAAAGCTGCTCTATTTCTTCTATATCATATTTTATGTAAACACTCAGTAGCAGATAACAAGGCCAACTCCCTACTATGTAAACTTTGAACCCAACTTGAGAATGGTTGAGCATATTGTTTAAATCAATTTATTGTAACAATTGTTAGTTGCCCTCCTTCTCAATTACTTTCGTTGGTAATGGGAGCAAAGTAATGGGTCTAAAGATGCGTATTACCTTAGGATCAGCACAAGACGTCTTCAGGAAGAGAATTGGAAGTGTGCTTCCAACAGATAGGGACTGCAGCCTAGACCAGAGAAGCATTGCATAGGTTGGAGAGGGCAGGAGCTATGTCAGATGCTACTAAGTGAAGTGAAGGTGGAATGGATCCAACTAGAAACCAGGTTTGGTTTGTTCTAAAATTCTTTCAGTGGATTCAGCGGATAGTTGACGAAATTTCATAAATGGTTCTGATGAGTAAGGATTTTAAATCGCTACGGCTGTACTACAAATGTGGATAGCAACTTTATCGTTTCTTAAATGATAAAGAAAGATCGTCATTGAGCGAATGAGAAGGGGAAATGGAGGTAGCCAAGGGCGAAGGATTGCACACATTTTTTGACAATTGTGAAGACCTCCAACGTACAGTGTTTAGTCGCATTAATTTCTTTGCAAAGAATGTGCTGTGAATTTGTTTAGTATTCTTTTTATACAGGTTTGGTGCTGCACGGTAGGCAGCTTTGCCTTTCAGGCTATAAATTAAACACCAGGCCCTCCCGAGTTTCGTTTATTTTCAGCTATCTCCTCTGCATACCATGGGACAGAAGGATGCATACGCTTTGCTGTAACCTACCTCAACAGTGACACCATGTTTATTGCTGAAATAAACTACATGTGATATTTATTCACCTTAGCCTTAATATCTTCCTCTGTATTATAAATGAAAAAAAGATTATTTGAGGTAAAAAGTAAACAGTTTATCGTCAGAAATGTTACCCCCATTGGCAGCAGCTAATTGATGGGTGATTCAAAGTCTTGCAAATTAATGTGTGGCTATCGCAACCCACAGAAAAAGGAATGGCATGACGATCTGACCATTCCAGCACAATAGTATACTTTGTTTTAAGTAGGTCTTCTGAAAAAAATATAGAGCAAGCATATGACCTGTGGTATATGTTGCTTGTTTCTTTGAGGGAGTCTTAGATTAGCCATATATTCCAGGCACTTAGCAACCTTGTGTTAGGACATCAAGCCATAAGTTAATATCCCCCAATTTTGGACCTGACCCTTTTTGCAGGGTTATCCCCAAATGTCTTGCCTTCCTCCTGTATTTTTCTGACCCTGTTTTTCTTGGTTTTAGGACTCTGGGCACTTTACCACTGCTATTTAATGCCGTAGTGCATGTGCTCTCTGCTTTAAACATGGTATGATTGGTTTACACCTGTTTGGCATATTTAATTTACCTGTCAGTCCCTTGTACAGTGGTATCCCATATACCCAGTGTTGCAGGAATTCTGCACACACACAGAACTATGCGTAGGATTATGGGACCTTAGTGCATAGGGACTGAGTCATCCTACCACCATAGTACCCATGAGCCCAGGACCGACTAGCTATAGTGTCTCACTTGCTCTCCTACTCACTCACAGAGAAACAAATGATTAGACACCCCTGAACACAACACTCCCAACTCTCTCAGGAATCGCGGTTGCAAGACACACCCTTTCGCTCACACTCTTGTACTTGTCCACAAAAAGATCTGACAGAGACACGAATAAATTAAAAATATTTATTTTATCTAATATGCTCTAATTTGCAGTATACGTGCCACAATAAGCAGCAAAATTCATAACACAAATACGGTCAGCATAGCAAGTAGTCCATAAATCATTAAAGGAGCTGTTATTATGAAAAGACAGTGTAGCCTAACCTCCCTCACCTTGTATAGAAGCAAAATGTTTAAATATTACAAGATCGCTGGGCGTTATCTGCCGACCCCGTACCTCAGTCTATAGATGGTAGATCTACATCATAGGTGCTGTCTTGCTCTTCTCCCTGAAAAGGTCTCTCTCCAATTGTTCGCTACCTATTTGTGTATTCCAATAAGACCAAAGTACGTTTTCCCAAACAACAGCTGCATCGTTATGTTTTGTCTAGGTGCTAGAACAGAATAACAAGGGGCATTGTTGACCAATCTTGCTCACGATGTTCAGACTAAATCCCAGGAACCTGCAGAGTGTGAACCCAGCACTAGGTTCTCATGTATGGCAAAAGAGGCATTTGCAAAATAAACTTGTCTAGTAACATGTGCAAAGCAGCAGACAGTCTGCGGCATGCTCATGAGAAGACGACAATGTCCCCATGGGCCATGTGACACCAGAGTCTGTAAATTAAATGTTACTAGTGGGCCTGCAGTGTTGCTTGCGCCACCCACAGAGGTAGCCTTTCAAACCTGTCTCAGGCCTGCCATTGCAGGGCCTCTGTGCGCAGTTTTCTGACACATTGACTTGGCATTTAAAGTTACTTGCTAATCCAGAAACTCACTTTTTACTACACATAAGTCACCCTTAAGGTAGGCCCTAGGTAGCCCTATGGGCATGGTACTTGTAGGTAAAAGGTAGGACATGTACCTTTATTGTGTGGCTTGTCCTGGTAGTGACAAACAGCCTATTTGGTTTCTCACTGCTGTTAGGCCCCCTCCTCTCATAGGCATTCCTTGGTAATTCCCTTAAAGGTACTTAAGTGGTCATTCCTGATCTGAAAGGAGTAGCGCTGGTGTGTTTGGTATGTTTGGAATAGTGGTGATAAATTCCGCTTATTTGTGCAGGTGGATTTTTCAATACGATTGCGGGAATGTCACTTTTAGTGGACGGGGCAGACAGAAGCGATCCTCCTCGCAGCGGCACACTTACTCGATAACTGCCCGGTGGACATTTATTATCCTTACTTCCCTGATGAAAATTAACTTAAAGAAATAGGAAATCTTCACTTGTGAAGTACTACACCAATAAGGACTTTTAGTTGCCTAATCCCTTATTTAAACATGAGACGTGTAATTGGATACACGCTGAACAGACTGTCAGATCGCTTCCCATTTACAGGGTGCCCGGCTGGGCCCAATGTAAGTAATTTCCCTCGCTTAACTCAATTTGAGTCACTTTCTTATGGGTGTGCACTTCACCGCGTTGACAGAATATCATTCTAAACCCAGGTGTCTCTCATTGCTAGGTCCTGATCAGACCTTCTACCCTATGAGAGGTCGAAAAACACTGTTGACACTCTTGTAAAACGAACCAATGCACTCAGCCTTCGTCATTGTTACAGAAGGCTGTAAATGATTATAGTAAATTGTTTATATTGTCATTTTTTTGTATTTCGGAAACCTTAATGTATGTCACAAACTGTCACTTGTATATATAGGTTCTAATTTCACTTGCGACACCTTACACTTCCTTTCTATTGTTACATGATTTTTCTCTATAAATAAGAATGCATTTTACTTGTTGGGCTTTTCAAGTGTTTTCTCTGAGCTTGTACATCTTTTTCCCTAATTATCCGCATTGTGCTCAACAAATACCATTATTATAAGTATTATTGTTACTGTTTTACTTTCTCCCAGGTACCATTGTTTTTTGATATCTACTTTTAGAAAGTGGGCATTTCTCCATACTTATGACTCTATGTGCTTTGCAGTCTGACTCCGATCTATGTCTAGGGCAGAGTGACAGCTACGCTTTGTGCATACTTTCGAGACAGCCATCACTCTTTCTGCACCTCTTTTTCCTCTTCTGCACTTGTCTTTTTTCTTTTAGTACATCTGTTCCTTCTTTCTGCATTTATTACATTTTTCAGTAGTTGTGTTGTTTGAGTATTTCATTTTGCTGTTTATAAACCTTTTGTTTTTTTTCCTTTCTCCTTTTGGCTGTGTGACCACCTATTCTTCTGTTTTTGCAGATGTTTTGCTCATTTTTATACTTTTCTCTTCTTATGAGATATAAATGCAATAGAAATGTAATTGTAATTTTGCGCTTAGTTTTTATTTTCAAAATTAAAATGTTATTAATTTTGAAATTTGAATTAATGTACTAAAATAATTATAGTATTATTTGTTTTTTAGGAAGATATTTTATTTTTTAGAAATAAAAGATGGCAAGAAAACATGAGAAGAGAAGAGAACAAAGGAAACAGAAGTACTTAATGAAAACTAAAACAAGTGAAGTAGAAAATCACAAAAAAGATGCTGAGGATAAAGTGGCTTCTGGTAAGAAAACTAAATAATTTATTAAAAATGTTGTGGAGAGATTGAACGATCAAAATACTAATCAAATGAGGAAAGAAGTTTTTCCAACAAAGGAGAAGCAAATGAAGAAACACAATGGAAAAGAAGCACATGTGACAAAAAGACAGAATCAATTTAAGGACATACGTGTACGTATGTTTCGTAATAGAGTAATTCAAAATTTATTAAAAGATTGTAAAAAGTATAAAAACAGATCTGCAGCATTTAAGAAGAAGCAACAGATTGAAAGTGTAGTAGGTACTGCTTTTGAATTGAAACAGAAATTTTTTATATTGGTATTGAAGAGAATGAAAACATTGAATAAAACAATGCACTTTATGAAGGAGAAAAGCAAAAGAAAAAGACTGGTTAATAGAAGTAACTTTTGCAAAGCTTTTTCTGGTGAATGGAAGCATACTTCTAGTACTGAGCCTTTTTTAATGAAGAAAGTTATTTTCAACAAAATACATTAGTTCACGCAGTTGATACCTGTGGTCATTGTTACGAGATAAAGGATGGTTGTCCAATTGAAAAAGAAAAGATGGATCCTAGAAATGTGGAAGAAGTAATAGCTGAAGAAGTTCAAGGGAGACGTGCACATGCTCCAGTGTATAAGTGGGATTGTAGTAGTATTAGTAGTATTCGACAGGAATCTATTGATATATTACGAGTTTTCTTGCGACAATATGCAAAAAAAGTATTAAACTGAAGATTAAGATGTTGCAAGGACTAGATCCGTGTAAAGTGCAAAAATATAGCAACTTGCAGGGTCATTCTCTGGCTTGTCTTTCTAGAAAGGTGTGTAAAAATACTTTTCATCATTTAAGAATGTTAGCAGTACATCATACAGAAATGCGGAAGTTAGTAAGGAGATTGTACTACGTAAAAAGTCCTGCATTATCTTTAAGTGAAATGAACACAGCTCTTTTGCATGGTTCAGTATCGGATGTAAAAAAAGTTTGTGATGATATACAGTTTTATTTCCTTGATTCAGAAGAGGAGTGTAGAGAAAGTGAGAATTTGATATGTGTAGGTGTTGAACAACAGTTGGAAGATATTAGTACTCTAGAAGTTTGAAGAAGAAATTACAAAGTTTAAGATACTTTCATGTGAAAAACCAAGCTATGTTTGATTTTGTTATCGACGTACTCACTATAGAAGTCCAACTAGGAATGTTGATGTGTATTTAAAAAGTGTAAAGGAAAATAATGATAAGTGGGAGCAATTTGGTGCTTATTTGTTGGTGGTAGGTCGTTTTGAGTTGGGTACTGATCAACGTATTTGTAAATATTGTTACAACAAATTAGAAAAGAACAAAATGCCAGCTAGAGCACTACATAACAATTTAGAGTTGGTAGCTATTCCTCTGGAACTGGCAGATTTAAATACATATGAGTCCATTCTTATTCAATCTGTGCACCCGTTTCAGGCTATTATTCGTATGGAGCCTAAAACAGGTAAGCTGCCTCCAACAGATTTACAAAGAGGTCTGAAAGGAATAGTTGTGTACTTACCTTTAGATTTTAAAACAAATATTGAAACTGTTGGTATAGAGAGAGAGGAAAGTGAGCCTGTAGTTATTCTAGTTAATGGTGTACCAACAAAGAGTTGGAAAATATGGCAAGAGTTAGTAGATGTCAGCAAACTTCAAAAGGCTATATTATATATTGAACAGAACAATATTTATTATAAAAGTGTAAATGTGGAAGACCAGGAAATATGTTTAGAAGAAGATACAGAAATTTCAACTGGCCAAATAGAAGAAAATGGACAAGAGTAGGAGTGAAGAGATTTACGAACATTACAGTATACATCCTTTGCATTCAAAAGAAGTGATTGGAAACACTATTGAATTATTTCAAATGAAAAAAGCAAAGGGAACTCCCATGAGTGTATGGGAAAAAAGTTTAGAAGCTCGTTCTTTTCCACAGCTGTTCCCCACTGGAGAAGATGGACGATATGATGAACAAGCAGTACAGATTCCAGCTTCAGAATACCGGACGACAAGATTGTACTCAGAAGATCCAAGATTTCGACAGTGCATTCCATATATATTTCATCTTCTATTTGAAAGTGACTTGTCTGGACTTTCATATGCAGTGAATCACATATTGAAAACAGGAGTTCATCTTACACATGTTTCTGCAAAGGAATTTATGGACAAAGTTCAACAAAGAGACGATCATTTGGAATCTCAGTTTATTAATTTGATGGCGAGTCAACGTGGTACTAATGAGTATTGGTATCATCGTCATGGTGAACTTAAATGTATGTTAAGAAACTTGGGTACTCCTACATGGTTTCTAACACTTAGCTGTGCTGAATATGCTTGGAACGATTTACTTGAATTTCTTCGACAAGCAAATTCAAATGTCAAGAATATTGAATTGAAGACAGCTGGAGAATAGTGTTCTTTGGATCTTGTGAATGTGTGCAGATATTTTAATCATAGGTTTCAAGCTATGATGTCTTTTATCTGCAATAAAATTAATCCACCTCTTGGAGAAGTTACTGATTTCTTTTGGAGGAAGGAGTACCAAGCCAGAGGTGCTCCACATATACACATGTTATTATGGATCAAGGATGCACCTAAATTTGGAACCGATTCTAATCAAACTGTGTTGTCTTTTATCGAAGAGTATGTTACTCGTGCCATTCTAAAAAAAGGAGGAGAAGAGAGCTTAAGTCAAGAGAACAAGTTTTACGTTTTCAAAATCATCGATGTGGAAAATAATGTCGACGGAAATACAAGTCAAAGGGAACATTTTATACAAAATGTCGTTTTGGATTCCAACTTCCAGTAATTTCAAAAGGAAGAGTCAATAGTTTTATGTCAGCAGTAAGAAATACTATAACACGAAAATCTCCGAAGAATACATACAACATAAGAAGAACTGAAGATTCAAAATATATTAATGATTAAAATCCAATGATTTTGACAATGTGGAATGCAAACATGGATATCCAGTATGTTGCAGATAATTCAGTTGGTGTTGCTCGCTACGCTATGTCATATATAACGAAATCTAAAAAGAGAGTTGAAGGAAATGTGGAAAGAAATTTCACAAGAAAAGAGTCTTAGTAACAAATTGTACAGCTTTAGTTTGAAAATGCTTTCACATCGAGAGATTGGATCCTATGAATGTTCGGATCGGTTGAGCTCTGCGAGTTTATATTCAAAGTCAAGAGGAATCATTTGGGTAAGCCTAGGTCTTGCGGCTACTTGAAATAGAGTTTTGAAATCTGTACAAGAAATTGAATTCTTAGCATTGAATGAACCAGAAAGTACAAATATTGTTAAAACTAATATGTTGGATACGTACTATCCCAAAAGGAGTCCACATCTGGAAAACTTATATCTCTATGAAGTACTGCAACATTACAGCTTTAAGAGAAATATTACTGAAAATATAAATGAAGAAAAATATGCAGTAATTGGATGTGACGGATGTTTGGTAAAACATGCCAAAGGAAATCTTATTAGTCACAGAAAACTCAGTTGTGAAACTCCAGAAAAAAGGGAATTTTTCTATCTAGTACTACTGCAACTCTTCAAGCCTTGGCGTAGTGAAGCGGAATTACTTGGAGATTTCGACTGCTATGAAGATTCTTTCAATGCATGTAAAGATAGCATTCAATGCACAATGTTCCCTACTTATCTACAAATGTTAAATGAAGAGACTGAACAAGAAACTAAAATTGCAGCTGAAATAGCTAGAGACAGTTCTCAAGATAGTTCTGCTCCACTAAGTCAAGATCCAGTAGGACAACCAATTATTGAAAATGAAGCAGCAATAGCCATGAATGAAGTAGAAATGACAATGCAACAAGCACAACAGGATATTATTGATTTGAGAAAGTTGGAAGAACAACTAAATATTGAACAAAAATAAATATATGAGCAAGTGCCACTACAGATACAGCATGGTTTGCTACATGAAAAAAAAGAATGCCAATGCACATCATTTAAACCTATTCGAAAATACATCAGTGGTCAAGCTGGAACAGGAAAAAGTTTCTTAATTAAAGTTTTCACCAGTTATCTACACAAAACTACTGGATGCCATTTATCTTGTGTTGTAACAGCTCCAACTGGATTAGCAGAACACAATATTGAAGGGATTACTTTACATCGATTACTCATGCCACCAATTGAACATGAAAATAAATTGGAATATCACAAGCTATCTGGAGAAGCTTGTTATGAAGTGTCAAGAGTACTGAAGAAAATGAAACTTTTAATCATTGATGAAGTGAGCATGGTCTCAAACTTAATGCTTGCCTTTGTACATTTAAGAATGCAACAGGTTTTAAAAACAGATTATGATGTTCTATTTGGAGGAAAACATGTAATTGTATTTGGCGACCTACTACAACTTACTCCTGTGAAAGGGCAACCTGTTTTTAAAACACTTGTCCATGAAGACACTAAGAAATCTTTGGGAAGTATTGGAAATGACAACATTTGGTGTAATTTTGAATATAAAGAACTTATTAAGAATATGCGACAAGCAAGTGATGAACATTATGGAAAAATTCTTCAAGATATAAGAATTGGTGTTTTGACAAAACATGGCAAAGAAGCTTTACAAAGTCGTCTTTTAACAAAGTTGTTTGCAAACGAAAACATAGCACCTGAAATAATATATAAGAAAATTGGTGAAAAGTAGTCTATAGTTTGCCTAATGCCAACACTGCGAAAGTGTTCTACATTCAATCAAGAACATTTGAAATTGAAAAAACAACCAATTGTGAAAATGGAAGCTATTGATAAAATGGAACATGAAGGAGTTACTATTCTTCTCTCAGAGAAATTACAGTCAAAAGTAGAATCCTTGGAAAAGTCGGTGTCTAATTTAAATGTAGAAGACGGTTTAGTAAATGGAGCAATGGGTAAAGTTGCTGATTTTGTAAATTTTCAGAACAGAGATGGAATTGAATTTTTGAAGATTAAATTTGATCAGATTGAAAAGGTAAAACAGATTGGATGTTGTGCTGTTCGTTTTTTGCTTGTAAAAGACTTGTATGTTCGTAGAAAACAGTTTCCTCTTTCTTTAGCATATGCTGTAACCATTCATAAATCTCAAGGTTTAAGTGTAGACTATTGGAAGTACAGTGTTTAAAGAGGGTATGGCATACGTTCCATTGTCTCGAGTAAGAACTTTATCTGGTTTGTATTTGATTGATTTTGATGAGAAAAAGATTAGTGCTGATGTACATTGTGTAAAAGAGTACAATCAGTTAAGAAGACTCTATGCTCCTAACTTAGGTGAATATCCCATGTATGAGAAACGTGTAGTGTGTCCAAAACGGAAATATGAGAAATATTCTACTGAGATTCAAAAAAAGAAAACAATTCAAGAGAATGATGAAACTGCAAAGAAAATGAAAATGGACACTGTTGATGATATTGTAGGATACCAGTTACAAAATAGTTCAGGAATCAACTGCTTTGCTAATGTAATTGTAAATTTTATCTAGAGGATCTTCATCATGAAATTATGGAAAATCGGGAAAAAAGATTCTGTTCTTTACTGCATTATATTTTTCAAAAGTTGGTAACTGACATAACTAAAATCCATACTGCTTCTGGCATTCAGCATCTTTTGGATATGTACTGCTTCATTGAAATTTACATTAAATATACAACAAGATTTACAAGAATTTCTTATGTTTATGCTTGGAGTATTGGAAGATGAAGGAATAGAAATTGAAAATTTATTTGGACTAAGTTACAGATGGGATCATAAATGTGAAGAGTGTTCATTTTCTTCTACCACTGAAATAGACACTGAACGATTCATATACTTGATGATACCAGATTGCAAATCAGTGTCTTTTAACAAATTAGTAAAAACAGCTAATCAAGATATGAAACTTTTTCGTTGTAAATCAGAAATGTTGTCAACATTATGTCTAGAAAGATATGGAACATATGTCATTTTAATGCTACAACGTTGTAGAGCAAATGGAACAAAATTGGAAACCAAAATTAAAAATTTTGTGGCAAGTCAAGTATAAATTTCAGGAAGAATTTTTAAAGCAGTGGCTATTATTTTCCATGATGGACATACTACAACATCTGGAAACTATACTGTGTATTTAAAGTGCAATAAAGGATGGACACACTGCAATGATGCGCATTTGGAATTCAAATGTAGGCTGCCTTATGAATTACCAAATTCATATCTTATATTTTTGATGCCAAAGTTTTTAAAACATCATTCGGCCTATTGGGAAGATGTGAACACGAATTAATGAATTTGTTATGGATATTTTCAATGCAAATGGATTTGGAAACATTATTCGGCCTAATGGGAAGATGTGAACAATTACTGTTTGGATTATTGTTTGTGTTAATTGATATTGCATTTAGAAAATTATGTTTGAAAGAAGTAGTTTATATATTTGATCTTTATTAAGTCTGGGCGGTGAACTCCGCTCCGCTCGCGGAGTTTGCGGAGTTTTCCGCACTCCGCGTTACGCTGAGCTTGCGGAGTTCCCAAAAAGTCCGCTGCGTGTTGCGGAGCGGAGTTTTTTTCCTTGCTCGCGTTCGTCGATGTCAAGTTGGCGAGCGCAAGCGAGGAAAATCCACCTCCCGGCGAGATTTTTCCTCGTTCGCGATCGTCAACATCAAGTTGGCGAGCGAGAGCGTGGAAAATCAACCTCCCGGCTAGAAATCTCAACGCGGGCGGTCAGATTTCTCATTGCGAGTGGTCGCGTATGCTCGCGTCCGCTCGCGTTGAGAAACCGCCCGCTTGTGTTGAGAAAGCTGCCGCTCGAGTCAAAATCTACTCGAGCAGCAGAAAATGAGCAGCGCCCGCTTGCGCTGTGCATGATGCCATTCGCGATGATTGCACAGTGCGGACAAGCACCTGGCACTGACAATCATCGCGAATTGCATTTATCTAAAGAAACTCCGCCGCTAGCGGAGCTCCGTGTAGTGTGGCGGATTGTTTTGTGCACTGCGGAACTCCACGAACTCCGCCCAGGGTTAATCTTTATATTATTCGCAATGTAAATGAGAGTGTATATTTTACAAAATGTAGTTGACAGAAATAAAAGACTTAATGTGGTTGAAGAATGGAATTTAGAAACTGTAGATAGGTATACTTGTTGTAAATAATGCTCAATGCTGATTTGGTTTCTTTTTACAATTTCATTGATTGTTTTTTTTCCCCGCTGTTGTATAATGATCTACATTGAAATCACTGTGTATGGTGAAATTCAGTAGAATCTGAGAACAGCAAAAAGGGAAACTGAAAATGTTATGTCATTCTAACATTATGTTGTGATCTTAAATCTATAATATTATATTCAATAATAGTTTTTCTTCTTTTTTACAGAAGTTAATGGTGAAGTTTGAAAAGATTTTAAATTCAAATTACAACAAAACTACTGTAAAATAGTTTCACTGACTTTTGTATCTACATTAGTAAAAAAAGTAAGAAAAATAATGTAATAAGCATGATAATATGAAATAATGTTTACAGCTGCTTTTACTGCACTCATCCATTCCTTCAAACACTACCGATGCACTCATGTATACAGTTAGGCATTATTACCACACTCCTCCAATCACCTTAGGTAATATCCATGCATTTCTCCAATCACCTACCCAGTACCTATACACTTATGATATCACCCAGACATTACCCCTGCACTAATACAATCAGCCAGGCACTACCTATGTACTCATGCAATAACCCAAGCACTACTCTTGCACTCCTCCAATCACCTAAGTACTATGAATGCACTACTCCAATCACCCAGACATTACCCCTGCACTCATGCAATCATTCAAACATTACTCAAGCACTCCTCCAATGACCCAGACATTACCTTTCAACTCATACAATCATCTAGGCATTACCTATGCACTCCTTCAATCACCCAGGAACTATTCCTGCACTTATATAATCAATCAGGCAGTACCCTTGCACTCCTCCAATCACCCAGGCACTACTCTTGCGCTCATGTAATCACTCAGGCACTACCTATGCAGTCATACAATAACTGAAGCAGTACTCTTGCACTACTCCAATCACCCAGACATTACTTTCTGCAGTCATGCAATCATCTATGCATTAGCTATACACTCCTCCAATCACCCAGACATTACTCCTGCACTAATGCAACCACCCATACATTAGCTATGCACTCCTCCAAACAGACAGGCACTACCCTTGCACTGCTCCAGTCACCCAGGCAGTATCCATGAACTTCTTCAAACACCCAGACATTTCCCCTGCACACATGCAATCCCCCAGACATTACTCATGCACTTCTTCAATCACTCAGGCAGTACCCATGCACTCCTCCAATCACCCAGACATTACCCCAGTACTCATGCAATCACCCAGGCACTACCTATGCACTCATGCAATAAACGAGGCACTACGCTTGCAGTCCCCTAATCATCCAGGCACTACTCATGCAATTACCCAGTCATTACCTGTGCACTTGTGCAATAACCCAGGCACTACCCTTGCACTCTTGAAATTGTGCTGGCACTATCCATGTACTACTACAACCACTCAGGCACTACCCATGCACTCATGCAATCACCCAGGCATCACTCAAGCACTCCTTCAATCACTCAGGCAGTATCTATGCACTCGTCCAATCACTCAGCCAGTACCATACACTTATAAAATCACCCAGACACTACTTATGTACTCCTCTAATCACCTAGGCACTACCATTACACTCATGCAACCACCCAGACATTACCCCTGCACTTATGCAATCACTCAAACAATACTCAAGCACTCTTGCAATCACCGAGACATTACCCTTGCACTAATACAATCACCTAGACATTACCCCTACACTCATGCAATCACCCAGGCATTACCTATGCATTCCTCCAATTCCCCAGACACTACCCCTGCAGTCATGCAATCACCAAAGCATTATCGAAGCACTCCTCCAATCACCCAGGCAGTATCCATGCACTCCTGCAATCACCCAGACATTACTCCTACACACATGCAATCACCCAAACATTACTCATACAGTCCTCAAATTATTCAGGCAGTACTCTTGCACTCCTCCAACCTCTCACACATTACTTCAGCACTCATGCAATCACCCAGGTAGTACTTATGCACTGTTCCAATCACTTAGGCACTACCTATACACTACTCCAATCATCCAGGCACTACAACTACACTCATGTAACCACCCAGACATTACTCTTGCACTCATACAATCACCCAGCCATTAGCTATGTACTCATAGAATAACCCAGGCATTACTCTTGCACTACTGCAATTATCCAGGCACTATCCATGCACTCCTCCAATCATCCAGTCGGTACCCATACACTTAAAAAATCACCCAGGCACTAGTTATACACTTTTCCAATCACCCAGCCACTACCACTACATTCATGCAATGACCCAGACATTAGTCTTGCACTCATGCAATCATCCAGACATTACCCATACACTCCTCCAATTACCTACACATTACCCCTGCACACATGCAATCACTTAGGCATTACCCAAGCACTCCTCCAATGACCCAGGCATTACCCCTGCACTCATGCAATCACATAGCTATTACCCATGCAGTTCTTCAATCACTCAGGCAATACCCATGCACTTATAAAAACACCCAGAGACTACCTATGCACTCATTTAATCACCCAGGTACTACCTATACACTCATGAATATCCTAGATAATACTGATGCACTCCTCCATACACCTAGGCATTACCCATGCACTCCTCCAATCACCGAGGCACTATCCATGCAGTCCTCCAATCACTCAGGCACTATCCATGCATTCCTCCAATCATTCAGCAAGTAGCAATACACTTATGCAATAACCCAGGCAGTACCCATACACTCTTTCAATCACTCAGGCAGTACCCATGCACTCTTACAAACACCCAGGCATTACCCATGCACTCCTTCAATCACTCAGGCACTATCTATGCACTCCTCTAATCATGCAGGCACTACCCCTTCACTCATGCAAACATCCAGCCAGTATCCATGCACTCTTGCAATCACCCAGGCATTACTCATATACTCATGCAATCACTCAGGTAGTACACATGCACATCTCCAATTACGCAGGTACTACACATGCACTCATGCAATCACACATGCACTACCCATTCACTTCACCATATATTACACTTGTCGCAATTCATAAAACACATAGAAATTTGTCTTTTTTTAACCAAATAAGCGGTTCTAAAAATAACCATTCTTTTCTTTTATAATTCTTTTGTGTTTTTTTTACTTTTTTTTTTATTTTTTGGGTTTAAAAAAAAAAATGAAAAACACAACAGAATAAACTGAGAAAACTTTCTCTAACGTTTTGCAATTAAAAAATCATTGCAAAAAAAAAAAGAATTAACGATGGTGGCTTTTTGCTGAAAAAACAATTGCATCAATTGACTGCTCACCATAGCAAATAACTTGTTTGCATTTGATGCAGCGGTGTTCAAGACCAGCAAACTCTGGTCTAATGTCTGGTCCTCTGCTTGATGTTGATGTACCAGCTGAGGTGCTAGGTCCTGCCTCGTCATCACCTTGCTGTGCTTGACATTCCAGCTCACGTCGATGTTCTTCTTGTGCTAGACGACGAGGGTGCGTAGTTTGAAGGAGCTTTAACATTGACAAAGTACTGCAGGAGTACTTTTTCTCGGAGCCCCGAGATATGATTCGTTCACACACAGTGCAGGTCACCTTTCTTGCATTCACCTTCTTTTCACCACGTGGAAAGGTAAAGAAGGCCCAGACTATACTCTCCTTCTGCTGTTTTCTTGGTTCCTCCAAGTCATCTTCTTCACCAAGGATGTTGTCAGGTGGATTTGAAGATGCCATTGTAGCAGTTTTAAAAAAAAAAAACACAAAAAAAATTAGAAGAGCAGCAAACACAAAAGGTGTGTCTCCTGGGGTGCTGTAAATTCTAGAATAAAAAGCTTCTTAACCAATTAAATGCTTTCTTTTGAAGTCACATGGGATTCGTGCACCTGGCGCGCAACCGGCGCGCACCAGACGCGATTCCCGAAAAATATATTTAACAATAATATATTTTTATTCCAGTTACAAATATATGATATTTACAATTATGTTAAATAATCTCTTGGTATAATATACATATTAAAGTTATATACATATAGTTTTAAAACTTAAAAATTTGCAGTGAATTCGTGCACCTGGCGCGACCCTCGGAAATACGTATGTGACGTTACGCGGGGCCGAGAACCGTGCACCCTTCGCATACCGAATGCGCATCGTACACGACTTAACCAATATGGCGACAATATTATTGGATACACGCAACCACTGTGACTGGTACACGATCGGTACGCGAATCCACCTTTAAAAATAAAAATGTAAATACATTTTTAAGAAACGAGAAAACATCACATTATTTTTATAATAGTTTAAACATTTAGAAAAAGCATTTTTTGGACATTTTAGTTAGAAATTAGCATTTAAAAAACCTTTGAAATTCACTGAAAAAACCATAGGTTTCAGGGACGTTATAGTTAGTAACTAGCATTTAAAAAACCTTTGAAATTCACTGAAAAAACCATAGGTTTCAGACACGTTATAGTTAGAAATTAGCATTTAAAAAACCTTTGAAATTCACTAAACAAAAACCACAGGTTTCAGGGATGTTATAGTTGAACATTTCACTTGTACAAAACCAGAGAAATTCGGCCGTTATAGTTAGTTGAGCTAACTAAAAATCGCGCCCCCGCAATGCACTGCTGATAACATCACATATTACGTCACTCATGACATGGTCAGTGACATCACTGATGACATCTCAAATGATATCACTGATGACATCACTGATGACATCATCCACATGATCCTCTGATGCACCTCCTCACAGCCTAATATACCCTTTGATACACCCACTCTAAAATACAGACTGACATTCTCGAAACCATAGACACACCAATACCAGTTACTACATACCCACTCATTGATTCCTAGGTCTACACACACATACACTGCCTCATCCATACAGTCGCTCATACATGCAGTCACTCATCAATACAGCCATGATCATATGCACCCATACACCCATACAGACACTTACACACCACCACTCTTCCCATAGAGTTACTCACACACCTAGTCAGTCATGCAAAGAATCTATCACACTCCCATTTACTCACCTACACAGCTATACACATACCACCTCACTTATTTATACAGATACTAACACATACTTACTTTCTTATACAATCACTGACACAAGCACACACTCATCCATACAGTCACTCTCACAATCACTCACTCTCATATATAATCATTTATATACTCCAACACTCACATATACTACCTTTCACATATGTAGTTACTGACACATGTACCACTGAGACATCCATTCACTCACCAACACAGCCATACACACACTCACCCACCCATACAGTTTCTCACAGATGCACTGTTGAACCCATACACCCAGTGAATCAACCACTCACACATCCATGCAGGGAGTCACACACACCCCACCCATCCACCCAGACACTCAGGCACCCATACAGATACTCAGACAACCAATCAATAACCTATATAGACACTCATGTAGCTACTCACCAACCCATGTAGCCACTTACACACCAACAGACAGACAGATACAAACATTCACACAGTTTAGTCACTAACCCATGCATACAGTAAGACATGTTTAATTACTCACTTATACAGTCAGTCACGCACCTACTAAATCATCCATTCAGACACTCATACACCCACTCATTTTTCAATACACCTTGGCCTATATATATATAAAACATATTTAAACGTTTTAGAAACATTCAGTCACTGGATGATGTCATTTTGTGTGAGTGAAATGTTCAACTATAACATCCCTGAAACCTGTGTTTTTTTGTGTGAATTTAAAAGGTTTTTAAATGCTAATTTCTAACTATAATGTCCCTTAAACCTATGTTATATATATATATCATGTGATCAAGGCCGCTTGTACGGCCGAAACGCGTAATGGCAGAGGACTGGTAAAAATAAAAAAGAATATTGGCACTGAATGAGGTCTGCACTCGTTTTTCCGGAGGATTGTGGCGAGGAGAGGAATATATATATATATATATAGATTCACTGAAAAAACCACAGGTTTCAGGGACGTTATAGTTAGTTGGACATTTCACTCGTACAAAACCAGAGAAATTCGGCCGTTATAGTTAGTTCAGCTAACTATAACTCGCGTCCCCGCAATGCACTGCTGATGACGTCACATATTACATCATTCATGACATGGTCAGTGACATCACTGATGACATCTCAAATGACATCACTGATGACATCATCCACGTGATAATCTGATGCACCTCCTCATACCCTAATCTAACCTTTGATACACCCACTCTAAAATACAGACTACCATTTTCGAAACCATAGACACACCAATACCAGTTAGTACATACCCACTCACTAATTCCTAGGTCTACACACACATCCACTCATTCACCCATACAGTCACTCATACATGCAGTCAACCATCAATACAGCATTATCATATGCACTCACATATCTATACAGACACTCACACACTGCCACTCATCCATAGAGTTACTCACACACCTAGTCAGTCATGCAAAGAATCAATCACACTCCCATTTACTCACCTATACAGTTATACACACACCACCTCACTTATTCAAACATATACTAACACATACTTACACTCTTATACAATAACTAATACAAGCACACACTGATCCATACAGCCACTCTCACAATCACTCACTCTCACATATAGTCATTTATACACTCCAAAACTCACATATACTGCCTTTCACATATGCAGTTACTCACACATGTACCACTGAGTCATCCATTCACTCACCAACATACCCATACACACACTCACCCACCCATACAGCCCTTCACAGATGCACTCTTGAACCCATACACCCAGTGAATCATCCACTCACACATCTATGCACAGAATCACACCCCCCCACCCACCCACACAGACCCTCAGGCACCCATACAGATACTTAGACAACCAATCAATAACCCATATAGATCCTCATTTAGCTACTCACCAACCCATGCAACCACTTACACACCAACTGACAAACTAAACTGTGTGAATGTCTGTATCAGTCACTAACCCATGCATTCAGTAAGACACATTTAATCACTCACTTATACAGTCAGTCACGCACCTACTAAATCATCCATCCAGACACTTATACACCCACTCATTCTTCAATACACCTTGGCATATATATAAAACATATTTAAACTTTATAGAAACACACAGTCACTGGATGATATCAGTGATGTCATTAGTGATGTCATTTGAGATGTCATCAGTGATGTCATCAGTGATGTCACGGACCATGTCATGAATGATGTAATATGTGACGTCATCAGCAGTGCATTGGGGGGGCGCGAGTAATAGTTAGCTGAACTAACTATAACGGCTGAATTTCTCTGGTTTTGTACGAGTGAAATGTCCAACTAACTATAACGTCCCTGAAACCTGTGGTTTTTTCAGTGAATTTATAAGGTTTTTTAAATGCTAATTTCTAACTATAACGTCCCTGAAACCTATGGTTTTTTCAGTGAATTTCAAAGGTTTTTTAAATGCTAATTTCTAACTATAACGTCCCTGAAACCTATGGTTTTTTCTGTGAATTTCAAAGGTTTTTTAAATGCTAATTTCTAACTATAATGTCCCTGAAACCTATGGCTTTTTCAGTGAATTTCAAACGTTTTTTAAATGCTAATTTCTAACTATGCCTACAAAGGTTGGACATGTGAAGAAAGAGGAAGAATCGCGCAGAAAGAAGCAAGACAAATGCATAAAGAGGCAACAGAAGTCCAGAAAGATGAAGAAAAGTGCAGGAAGAAGCAAGAGCTGTGCAGAAAGAACCAACAGAGGAGCAGAAAGTCCTCCTGTGCCCCCAACATTTTGCTGACGGGTACTGGTAGTAACTGACTCTGACTAACCAGGCCTAGAGCCACTGCTATGCTAATAGACACTTGGAATACAGTGAAAACACCTACATACACTAGGGAACACTATGCATTGGGGTACCCCTGTGATTAGCATGACCTCCTCTGTATTTGCCATGAGTTAGTGCCTGGGTCATTGCATGAGTACATGAGTAGTGACTGGATGATTAGAGTGCTACAAGGAGAGTGCATGGTGATTTTATTAGTGCTTGGATTTTGGCAGAGTGATTGGAAAAGTACATGGTGCTGGCTGGGTGATTGGAGGAGTGCATGGGTAGTGACAGGGCGATGGCTGGACTGCATGGGTACTGCCTGGGTAATTGCAGGAGTGAATCAGTACTGTGTAGGTGGTTAGAGGTCTGCATGGGTAGTGCACAGGGGATTGTAGCAGTGCATGTGTTCGTGCCTGGGTCATTGCATGAGTACATGAGTAGTGACTGAATGATTAGAGTGCTACAAGGAGAGTGCATGGTGATTTTATTAGTGCTTGGATTTTGGCAGAGTGATTGGATAAGTACATGGTGCTGGCTGGGTGATTGGAGGAGTGCATAGGTAGTGACAAGGAGATGGCTGGACTGCATCAGTAGTGCACAGGGGATTGTAGCAGTGCATGTGTTAGTGCCTGGGTCATTGCATGAGTACATGGGTAGTGACTGGATGATTAGAGTACTGCAAGGAGAGTGCATGGTGAATTTATAAGTGCTTGTGTTTTGGCGCAGTGATTAGATAAGGACATGGAACTGGCTGGGTGATTGGAGGAGTGCATGGGTAGTGACAAGGAGATAGCTGGACTGCATCAGAAGTGCTCAGGGGATTGTAGCAGTGCATGTGTTAGTGCCTGGGTCATTGCATGAGTACATGGGTAGTGACTGGATGATTAGAGTACTGCAAGGAGAGTGCATGGTGAATTTATAAGTGCTTGTGTTTTGGCGCAGTGATTAGATAAGGACATGGAACTGGCTGGGTGATTGGAGGAGTGCATGGGCAGTGACAAGGAGATGGATTGACTGCATCAGTAGTGCTCAGGGGATTGTAGCAGTGCATGTGTTAGTGCCTGGGCCATTGTATAAGTAAATGGGTACTGACTGGATGATTACAGTACTGCAAGGAGAGTGCATGGTGAATTTATAAGTGCTTGTGTTTTGGCGCAGTGATTAGATAAGTACATGGAACTGGCTGGGTGATTGGAGGAGTGCATGGGTAGTGACAAGGAGATGGCTGGACTTCATCAGTAGTGCTCAGGGGATTGTAGCAGTGCATGTGTTAGTGCCTGGGTCATTGCATGAGTACATGGGTAGTGACTGGATGATTAGAGTACTGCAAGGAGAGTGCATGGTGAATTATAATTGCTTGTGTTTTGGCGCAGTGATTAGATAAGGACATGGAACTGGCTGGGTGATTGGAGGAGTGCATGGGTAGTGACAAGGAGATGGCTGGACTGCATCAGTAGTGATCAGGGGAGTGTAGCAGTGCATGTGTTAGTCCCTGGGTCATTGCATGAGTACATGGGTAGTGACTGGATGATTAGAGTACTGCAAGGAGAGTGCATGGTGAATTTATAAGTGGTTGGGTTTTGGCGGAGTGATTGGATAAGTACATGGTGAAAGAGGCAAGAGAAGTGTAGAAAGAAGCAAGTGAGGTGCACAAAGAGCCAAGAGAACTGCAGAAAGAGGCAAGAGAGTTGCAGAAACAGGCAAGAGAAGTGCAGAAAGAGGCAAGAGAATTGCTGAAAGAAGCAACAGAGGTATAGAAAGAAGCAAGAAAAGTGCAGAAAGAGACAAGTGAGATGCAGAAATAGGCAAGAAAGGTACAGAAAGAGGGAAGGCGAGTGCAGAAAGAGACAACAGGGGTGCAGAAAGAAGCAAGACAGGTGGAGAAAGAAGCATGCAAAGTGCAGAATGAAGCAACAGGGGTGCAGAAAGAGGCAAGAGAGTTGCAGAAACACGCAAAAGAGGTACAGAAAGAGGGAACAGAGTTGCAGAAACAGGCAAAAGAGGTACAAAAAGAGGGAACAGGTGGGTCGACTGAGGCAAGAGGGGTGCAGAAAAAGACAAGAGGGATGCAGAAATTTGGAACAGAGGTGCAGGAAGAAGCCAGAGCAGTGCAGAAAGAACCAACAGAGGTGCAGAAAGAGGCAAGAGGGGTACAGAAAGAGGCAAGTGAAGTGCAGAAAGAGGCAAGAGAAGTGCGGAAAAAGGAAGAAAGACGCAGAAAGAAGCAAGAGAAGTGCAGAAAGAAGCAAGAGAGGTGCAGAAATAGTCAAGAGAGGTGCAGAAAGAGGCAAGAGAGGTGCAGAAAGAGGCAAGAGGGGTGCAGAAAGAGGCAAGAGGGGTGCAGAAAGAGGCAGGAGGGGTGCAGAAAGAGGCAAGAGACGTGCAGAAAGAGGCAAGAAAGGTGCAGAAAGAGGTAAGAGGTGTAGAAAGAGGCAAAAGAGGTGCAGAAAGAGGAAGAAAGGTACAGAAAGAGGTAAGAGACGTGCAGAAAGAGGCAAGAAAGGTGCAGAAAGAGGTAAGAGGTGTAGAAAGAGGCAAAAGAGGTGCAGAAAGAGGAAGAAAGGTGCAGAAAGAGGCAAGTGAGGTACAGAAAGAGGCAAGAGAAGAGCAGAAGGAGGCAAGAGAGGTGCAGAAAGAGGCAAGAGAGGTGCAGAAAGAGGCAAGAGGGGTACAGAAAGAGGCAAGTGAAGTGCAGAAAGAGGAAGAAAGGTGCAGAAAGAGGCAAGAGAGGTGGAGAAACAAGAAGAAAGGCACCTAAAGAAGCAAGAGAAGTGCAGAAAGAGGCAAGAGAGGTGCAGAAAGATGAGTGAGCTGCAGAAAGAGGGAAGAGAGGTGCAGAAAGAGGCAAGAGAGGTACAGAAAGAAAAGAGTGAGTTGCAGAAAGAGGCAAGAGAGGTACAGAAAGAGGCAAGAGAGGTGCAGAAAGAGGCAAGCGAGGTGCAGAAAGAGGCAAGAGAAAGGGCAACAAAAAGGAGACGAGCAGACCATCCCTGGCCCACTCACAGACCAAGCGACTCTGTAGATGCGTGAGCTGACCAGCTGGTCAGCAGCTTGCAGGCTGCTCACTGTTGTCTCAAGAGTGTCCTGCCCTGGTGTGAATATTTTCAGCACCAGAGAAAGGCACAGCTGACAAAGGTCAGAGGGACAGAAGGGCCCTCAAAATGCAGACGGAGCCTCTTAAAGAACATGTTCATTTGATGAACTTGTCACGTCTTCCAACTGTTTCAGGTCACACTCTCACTCACACCCCAGCATCAACATACTCTCAAAACTGACACAACTACTCCATCAATTAGTCAGAAAAATGTAAACATGTTCCCTGTGACACAACTGGCTATGACGTACAGTTCTGTTTTATAATAAAAGGAATGACTTCAACATGAGATGAACCTCTCTGAAGTGTAGATCTGAGCTTAAATGCCTGTGAGCTGGCTTTAAAATCTCTGAAAACGCATCAGTAAGGACTAAAAAAACCTTTTGTGATAAAATCAGATGTAAGACGAAAAGTCACAACAATGCACAGTTTGCGAATGCTGCATGAGCGTCGATGATAAAAGTGCTTTGTATGTCTGGTAACAGAACAAAAGTAATTGTCCCACGTGAAATCGGCATCTAAAGAAAAACAATGTAAAGAAAACAGAAACGTTTAAAACCTCTCTGCAAAACTATGTTTAGAATTGGATTTCTAGACAAACCAAAAAGGTGTTTGTGTTAAAGCAAGACTTTAGGATTGTGCTTCAAGTGGAAATCGTTACTGAAGAAAGAAGCACTATTTTTTAACTATGAATCAATTTTCTTAGCATATCCGGTGAAGACCCACTCACTGATACACAAAGTATGATTTTTGGATAAAAGAGAGCCATCAAAAATAAGACACGGGAAACTTAAGTACAGACTTCTGCAACGGTTAATTGATTATCATGAAACACTGTACCAAAGGAATCGAAACCTGTAGATGTACATTGGTCTATTGTTCATGTTATTCAATGTTTAATCTTATAGGATGCACTTTGTACCCCTATTGCTCATGGGTATCTCCACTGTTTAAGAAATATGGAGACAAAGCCACAAATCCTGTGAGATTTTGATAAAGTGGTCTGCTTAACTCAGGCATGCAAACTTGCAATGCGCAAAGGCTCTCAGGGCACTATGTTGAATTACAGCAGTAAGTCTTAGAAAATGGGACTCAATTGACCAGTGCGTGCGTGTGAATCAAATCTTATCTGACAGTGTGAAGAAGAAAAAATGCAGCAACAATGTGCAAACCTTAAGATGGTCACCTGACCTCGAATGCAACCTACAAAAGATAACTGACATGATAAAGTCAATCGACAGCTGTAGATGACGATTGATGCAGCACTGTTGCTACTTCTGCGGCAAGGCCGAAAGCCTTGTGTATGTGGAGACAATAGGAGTCAGTTCATAGCCCTGGACTGCCAAGCCTCAGGCTTCTGCCCATGACGTCATGATGTCTGCATCCACTGGTATTTGCAAAAAAGCACTTTTATAAATTTCCAAGTACTACAGACAAACATCTCTGAGGTGAAGCTACATGTTCTGAACAATGCAAGCATTGCACAGAAAGCTGGTGCATACATTAAAAAAGAATAATACGAGCATCCTGCAAAATGACCTAAGCTTAGTAACTTTTACGGCAAAAGATGTATAAAACATTCATTACCACTAAAAATGAGAGAGGGGTACGACTCTCCAAAGGGACAGGACACCAAAATGACACAAGGTCTAAAATAAACTCCCTTTCGGATATTTCAATTGCATACCATATTACAGTCACACCACATACAACATTCAAAGGTCACTGAATTTATATCACAGTAGCCAAAAAATCAATATGAAAATATTTATTAGGTTGGTTTAAAAGCTTTCATCCTTCTTTTTGATTATTAGGTAATCGCTAAAATATATAACATACAATGTCCACAAAAATATCAAACAATAAAATCACAAGTATAAAAAACAGTGCAAGTCCATCAGTGCAAATTCAAAGACAATCATGAGTAGTAATTCAACATTGAATCTTGTTGTCCTTTTCAGATGTTCAACAACAATCCATATAGTTCACAAAAACTTTTATTAACAAGTAGACCAAAAAGTGACGCGTTTCGGAGGCATACAAAGATCCAACCTCCTTCTTCAGCCTTTGCTACTAATTTCTCCCAACACTTTTGTCTTAAATGAGAAGATCACACGTTATTAGTTCCAGTGATTCAGGTTAGTTTAATAAAGAAACCAAGCTTGATTGTTTATTCTGCAAAGAGCATTTTACAGCAGTGGTTCGATGCTTTTTTTTGCCCACGTATTGGGATAAAAAAATCTCCTGTACACGCTCCGTTCGTCGGAAGCCTTGTGTATGTGGAAACAATAGGAGTCAGTTCATAGCCCTGGACTGCCAAGCCTCAGGCTTCTGCCCATGACGTCATGATGTCTGCATCCACTGGTATTTGCAAAAAAGCACCTTTATAAATTTCCAAGTACTACAGACAAACATCTCTGAGGTGAAGCTACATGTTCTGAACAATGCAAGCATTGCACAGAAAGCTGGTGCATACATTAATAAAGAATAATACGAGCATCCTGCAAAATGACCTAAGCTTAGTAACTTTTACGGCAAAAGATGTATAAAACATTCATTACGCCAACTGATGACGTTTTTATTATGATTCAGAAGCCCAATAATTTTTTAATCCACCAAAATGCCCTGCACCACTCCTAAAGTAATTTGCAACTGACTGCATGCCCTGACAACCCACAAGGAAGCTTTATTAGACATGTATAAATATTGTTATAATTTCATGCTTAATCCTTTAAAACACCCATTGACAGTTTCTTGTTTTTATTTTAAATATTTATTTCTGCAATGCAAATTTAAGCCAATTTACCACAAAGTACAACAAATTGCGTTCTTTGTGAATCCAATAATTATACTACAGATGTTGCTTATTTGACAATAAGCCATCACACTAAGTGCAATAATTATGCTTTCCTTTATCCCTTTTGTTCTGACGAATAATTTAAAGGTCCATCAACAATCACGTGCTTCCTGGCAGGACATCTCATGCCTCAATTTTGAACAAAACACAAATACAACCGCCTTGCTCACAAAAACTGCTTCCCTGCGTGCGTGAACGTCGCTACAGGGAAATTGAGAGTGAAACAAGAAAAATAATCATTTTGGTAATGAGGCCCGGAGCCCCTGTGCTTATGGACATGTAGCTGGGAGGGTGGCTGGAGGCCCTGGGGCCCATGATTCCACATGCCTTCGGAGCCCATGTACTTATGAACCTGTGCATGCGAGGGACAGCCTTTGCCCATCTACCCATGCCTGTGGGGGCTTCTCAGGAGCCTGGTGTCAGTACTTATGGGGTTCGATGCCTTTTAGAGGGACAAGCAGAGACTTAAGTATGGCCCCGTGCAATAGTGACGCGCCCTGCAGCTTGAAAGGGGGGCAGGTGCACCCTGCGGTTTGGAGGGCATACGGAGGAGATCCTATGCTTTGCTGGGTCATGCTGGCGATACCTGAGGGGGGTCCAGCTCAAAAGCCATGGTAAGCAGGTTAGCTGCGGTCACATAGGACAGGACAGTCCCATCTCTTCAGGCAGTGCTGACGGTCCCTCTCGAGAGGATGGGTAATAAGGCAGGGTTCAGCCATGGTACTCTCATCTGGCGGAGGTAATGGCTAGTCGGGAAATACATCGAACGAACCACCCTTTGTTCCACGCAGAGCTGTGCCACCCCAGAACACACGGGGGGCCATGCCCAGCTGTGCCACCCCAGAACACACAGGGCCCATGCATAGCTGTGCCACCCCAGTACACACGGGGGGCCATGCACAGCTGTGCCACCCCAGGACACACAGGGCTAATCTTTACAATCGCCTGTTAACAGGGGCGCAGGCTACGCTCCTAGATTTGCAGAAAAAGTAACATTCAAGCCAAGTAGGTCACATGCCTCCCACTGAGAGGCCCATTAAGGGCGGGATCGTAAAAGGGAGTGTAAATGAGGGTAAAAAGTGCGACGCCCTTCGCCCCGCGCCTGGACACTTTAAAAGCACACTGGTGGTACGTTGTGTCCTACGAGTGCAGCCACTGGCGGGCATGGTTACTAATTTAAAGTTTTAGCCACTGGTCCAAGCCAACATGTAAGGCCGATTGTACTGCCGATGCTTTATTAGTTAACTTAATTTTATAGTTTACTTAATTTTAAGTACTTTCTCAGATTTACTATTTGTGAAAGGCCCAGTGATCGAGCACCGGAGTTTTGTGAGGTGAGCACTTTGCATTTTGGTGACCCACATTCACACAAACGTAGCCCATATTAACATTACATAAATAAATTGACTTCATGCGGCAACGATCACACACTGGGTAACATCAGATAATTTTGTGGATTTCGGCACAATGCACGTGCGGACGAATCTTGTGCAGACCAGGAGTTTGTAACATGTGAGTGGACATATGACACGGTCATGGCAGGATGGGTCTAATAAATTTGATGGTGATAAAGAATCGGCCTGCGATCATTGTGACCCTGTAGTTCATGACGTCACTCCTACTTCTAGCACCACCAGGTGTGTCTGCCCCTTCTCAACAAGGCACAGGTATTACTAGGGCGAGATGCTAAGTCACTGTTACGTGCAACTCGGTGATAGTGTTCTGCAGTGATACCACCGAACAGATGCGGCGTCCCCATAGCTGCTTTCCCACGGAACCCACCGAGCTGGTACCGACCCTGCTCCAGCCGGAGGCCTCCCCGCCCCATGGAGAGCACCGTGCCTGCAGAATGAATGGGCTCCCGCAGCCGCTCCCAGACCGTTAGACACCCATATTAACCCTGATAAACACATGAACACAGATGAGGCGTCCCCTGAGCCGCTTTCCCACGGAACCCACCGAGCTGGCACCGACCCTGCTCCAGCCGGAGGCCTCCCTGCCCTTCCCCGCCCTGCCCCGCGTAGAGCACCGTGCCTGCAGAATAAATGGGCTCCCGCAGCCGCTCCCAGACCGTTAGACACCCACCGTCCTTCCTATGGCTGAGAGTCTGCAGCGCCCGTCACATGCCCGGAATGATCCGCGAGGTCAGAGCCGCCCGGCCCTCCCTGGGTAGGGGTGAATGGGTTTCCGGAGTGCCCTCGGTCTCCTGCAGGTGGGTGGGGCTGGCCGGAGCTCCCAGAGACGGCCACTGCTCCTCTGCGGGTCTGAGACTCTGAGTGAGGTCTACGAGCTAAGGAGGAGACTGCACGGAGGAGCAGCTACGGCCTCAGCCCTGAGAAGCGAGTGAGAGAGAAGGCAGCACCGTCTACGAGCTAAGGAGGAGGAGGAGACTGCACGGAGGAGCAGCTGCGGCCTCAGCCCTGAGAAACGAGTGAGAGAGAAGGCAGCACCCTCAAAACCAGCTTGAGAAGAGAGTGAGAGAGAAGGCAGCACCCTCAAAACCTTCCATTCAATGCAATGCTTTTTAATGAGGTGCTATCGTGTATATTGGTCCCAAGATGGCTGCCAACACTTCCTGGTTTGAAGTGTTGGCAGCCAAATAGAGCCAAGCTCGTGCTCGGGGGTTAGGCTCCGCCCAGATATCAAAACTTTTTATTTTTTGAATTTCACAGGAACTACTGAACGGATTTACACCATTTAACAAAAAGGACTCTTTCTGAACCAAGAGCTACCTTTTTGCCAACTTTGGTGTAATTCCGTTCAGCAGTTCGGGCTGTAGCTTTGTCTAAAGTTTCCTATGTAAAAATACATGGGGAAAACACGTTTTGGGACCCCCCTTTTTTCTAGGCCCCTGCTTGGCAAATCACCCCGAAACTTTCAAGACAGGAGCTGACCAGAGCCGATCACTAGTTTTGAAAATTTCGCGAAGATTCGTCAACCGGCGCCAAAGTTATTGGGAAAAGAAAAAACACTTTTCCTATGGAAACTAGGTCCTAACTATAACTACCTACTTGCGACCGCCAGTAGGTAATATATAGATATATATATATATATACATTTGAATGTTGTTCATTTGACATCTGGGAAAGCCTTTCTGTTAAAGAGCATTGCATAAATAAAACCCCAAGCCTTATTCTAAAAAGGAGAGCCGTTGATGTGTTTCATTTTGTAAAGTGAAACCCCTTTCTAGGTGTTGTTGTGTTATATGTCTCTTGCTTTGCCGTGTTTGAGCCATCGTGTGGGAGTGGTGTTTGGAAGGGCGAAGCAAGACACATGGATATATAATTTGTTGCAGCATACTCTACAACAGTTGCAAGTCCTGTTACCACCTACATTACAAAGGCATAAAAAAACTGATTCCAAAGAAGTATTGTAAGACATATCTGCTTAGCAACCCTTGAGTAAATATTATACCGATTTAGCCTCCAAATGCTCTCTCACCTTGAGGTCAGTAGCTATGGAGCATTCGTTTGAGTTCCTCAAGCTTATATGGTACAACATGGGCAATTGTGTGGCTTCATTTAGGATTTTCATCATCACACAAAAGAGTTCTTAAAAACTACCGTAATTCAATACCTGGCACATTTTGATCCCACTAACAAAGACATTTTGAAAGCACATAATGCCCAAAAAGAAGTCCATTGTTAGAAAACCTTTTGCTCTCTGAAGTTGCTCAGTTCCACACATATAAAAATAATATGCCAGAAGAGCAACGCTGGAAACATTCGAGTTAAATGGACCAATTGCTGTTTAATACAATATCCTAAAACTATTCTTTTTAGTCATCGGAAACTAAGTTGTGACACAGGAGATAAGAAAGAATTCTACTATATAGCACTTCTTCAACTATTTAAACCATGGCACAAAGAAGAAGAGATTGGAAGTCACTTTCAGTCCCATAAAGATCCTTTTAATCTCTATAAACATGCCATTGTAGTACCTCAATTTCATACATACTTACTTCCACATTTTGATCCAACTAACAAAGACACATATTGCCCAAAAAGAAGTCCATTGTTAGAAAACCTATCGCTCAATGAAGTTGCTCAGTTGTACACATAAAGAAATAGTATGCCACAAGATCAACGCAGGAAAACTTCAATGGCTCTTTAATACATCTTTCTAAAACTACTCTTATTACACATCAAAAACTAAGTTGTGACACAGGAGAATAGAAAGAATTCCACTATGTAGCACTTCTTGAACTATTTAAACAATGGCACAAAGAAGAAGAGATTGGAGGTCACTTCCAGTCCTATAAAGATGCACTTAATCTTTATAAACATGACATTGTAGTACCTCAATTTCATAAATTCTTACAGATGTTGGAACAAGAAATAGCAGTAGAGGTTAACAATAATGCAGAATTTCAATGCAATACTGCATCAACTAATGATACTTCCACTTCCAGGACTTGTGACCAACTTGGACAACCAGTTATTAATAATGAAGCTGTGGTTGCCATGGCTGAGGCTCAACATACAATGGATTAAGTGAAAAAGGATGTAGAGAATTTGAATTACTTAGTGTCTCAATTAAATCCTGAACAATTTCAAATACACAAAGTGATAAAACAGTCAGTAGATCATGGACTTCAACATGAAAATTGATCATGTGGATGAAGTACTTTTGAACCCACATTTCTTAATAAAGTAATTAATGGTTACGTGCATCAAGTTACAACCTCAAATGTATCTTGTGTAGTTACTGTTCCCACTGGCTTAGCAGCAAATAACATCAAAGGAATTACTTTACATTGTCTACTATTACTGTCTGTTGAGCATGATAACAAATTGGAATACTTAAAATTGAATACTGATGCATGCAAAGAACATGTGAGAGTTCTAAAAAATGTAACGTTTTGATCATAGATGAAGTGAGCATTGTTTCAAACTTGATGTTAGTGTTTGTTCATTTTTAGATGCAAGACATACTCAGAATATCTTATGAAGTGCTCTTTTGAGAGAAATATGTCATTGGTTTTTGAGATTTATTACAACTCATACCTGCAAAAGGTGAACAGATTTTCCAAAAACGTTTGCAGGAGCAAACTCTGGATTGTTTGAGAAGTATAGGGAATGTTAACACGTGGTTGCATTTCACATACAGAGAACTAACACAGAAAATGAAGCAAGCTGACAATGAAGAATATGCCAAGATATTAAAAGACATTTGCCTTGGCATTCTGGCAAAAGAAGCAAAGATTATGCTAAGTAAATGAAATACAAGTATATTGTTTCCACATCTTAATAAATCTGCCAAAGTAATTCATTATCTTCTTTCACAATCACAACCCTTGGTTTGTTTAATGCCAACTGTTGAAGAATGTGCTCAGTTAAGTTATGAAATGCTACATCTGGCAAAGGAAGGAATTGTACACCTTCTTTGTAAAGATAAAGATGAGAATCACTGGCTAGACATACCCATAACTAAAATTTAGCTACAAAATTACAAAAGATGTTAAAATCTGTTTTGTATACAGTGGGATTAGAGAAATGTTTGCAGCTATTAAAAAATTGTCACATTATTTTATGCCACAATTTACATGTAGAAGAAGGACTAGTAAATGGAGCCATGGGATTTGTAGTGAACTTTGTGACATCTGGAAAGAATGAAGAGATTTAATTTATTGTGCTAAACTATGACCACATTAAACAGTAAAAAAAGATCTCTCGGTGTGCAGCAAGATTCTCAGTTCTCAAACATGTAAGGATTTGAGGGGAACAGTTTCCTCTTTATTTAGCTTATGTGGTAACAATACACAAATCACAAGAACTAAACTTAGATCATGCACTAATTAACATTGGCTCTACGCCATTCAAAGTGACAAAACCATATGCTGCTATGTCTCACATTGAAATACTAACAAGACTGTATATTATTGATTTCCAGAAAAGAATTAATGCATATATTACCTGTGTGAGCAAATACAATCATTTGCGAAAGACATGCGCTCCTCATTTTAGTGACAAAACCTAAACAGTCTTTCAAAAGAAAAATTGAATCAAACTACAATAATAAACAACAATTAGAGCAACCTAAAAAACAGGACATCAGTTTGGAAATCTGTATAGCATTAATTGCTATAGAATTGTCATTGTTAATCTAGTTTTTTATCTATCACCATTCAAAGAACTAATAATCAAACATGTATACCAATCATTCTGTCAGACCTTTACAAATCTTCATCAACAAATGTTGTCAGACAACCACATATGTCACTCTACAAGTTGTATAAGGGATATGGTAGTGTAGGAGAGTAGGATCTGCCTCTTATGTTGCCCCCACTTTTTTTCTGATGTTAGCACTGATTTCTGGCTATAGTCTGGCTGGGTCCCTGCCAATCAGGGCCCCAGCCTCTCTGTTCTCTCTAAACGACATGGAGTGCACTCTAGGTGCACTAGTGATTGGATACTGTGGTGCCTTATGAGTCCCTAGTATATGGTACCTTAGGTACCAAGGGCATAGGTACTTCACAGGCCTCCCAGGGGCTGCAGCATATGTTATGCCACCCCTGGGAAGCAGTCTAAATCTGACACCACAGGCCTGCTACTGCAGCCTGGGTGAGGTGGTGCTAGCACCCCTCACTGAGATATAGGTTTCCTATATCTCTCCTGCACACACATATAAACCTATCAGTCACCCCTAAGGCAGGCTCTATCAATCCTGAGGGCAGGGTGCTTGGCTTCTATGTGAGGGGGTGCCTCTGCATGAGCAGGGCCCTTCTGCAGTTCTCAGAGTCCATTCTCTGGTGCTGTTTGTGGATGCGGTTAAACCATATACTCTTAAGTGCATTATATCCTCGCGGTAAATGCTAACTTTGGAATGGCTGCATCAAAACATGTCGTGTTTGGTGTCAAACATCTTGGAATACTACCCCCCGCCAATCTTGGTGGCGGGGGTAGCATTCCACCCTTCTAGAGGGAGAAGACATGTACCTGCTGTGGAAACGCGGTAGAATCCTAAAGAGCCCTGGCATCACAAAATGGATGCCACCAGTCACAGACACTGGGCTGCCCTCCTGCTGATGACCGAAACTCGCAGTGGAGGAAGCCCAACAATAGGCATCCTGTCACAGGGAGGTGTAACCACCTCCCAGACAGGGTTTAGTGTATTGGGGCTGGGTGGGTGCACTCTTAGAGTGCTTTGAAGTCCTGCACTGGGGGAGCAGAAGGCTCCTCTGTGCATATGCCAGTTCAAACCAGCTCAGGGGCTACCTGCCCCTGCTCTGGCGCGAAACTGGACAAAGGGAAGTGGGTGTAGCCACCCCCTCCCTTGACCCTCCCATAGGTGGGGTCATAGAGCTAGTCCATCCCCCTTTTTAGTATAAGAGGGGGAACCTTGCCATTGCAAAGCAGATAACCCCTGGACGACGCTCTACAGAAGAATCCTGGCCCTTCGACGTTCCACTACCTTTGGAAGACAGAAGAATCTCCCTTGGAGTCAAGGAGTGACTCCCCTGCTTGGCAGGCACCAAAAACGACAACGACGGTCGCAAACTACGCCGCTCCCGCCGGAGTCCGAAGTCCCTGCAGCCCAGGAAGTGGATTTCCTGACCTCTCCCAGGCCATCGTGAGTCCCCAGTGAAGCTGAGGCAAGTGGACCCCCCGAGTAACGAGGAACCGCGACCCCTGGGTACTGTCCACTATTGTCGAGTGCAACCCCTTCACAACATTCTACGAACCTGTGCTTTGGACCACGTGTGGTCCCGACCTCCAGCAGAAATCCCTCCGAAGATCAGAGGCCTACACCGTCCCGAGTGACCGTGGGCCCCTGTTGAGTGATTCCGCCCGAGGTGTCTTCGCGATCCCTTGCCCGCTGGCTTGTGGGTCCCCAGAAGACTTCTTAAAGAAACCAAAGGGCTCCCCTGGTTGCTCCAGGCCTGCCCTGACTTACCGTTGCTGGGTGAGTTCCACAGACCTTGCTGGTCTGCACCATCGACTTTTCTTTATCTCCCCGAGACTTGCAGCTGCCAAGGCTTGTTGGCTCCGATCGAGTTGCCGACACTGCAGTCAGCTGCAGACGTCGAGGGACACACCGAATCCAGCTCCTGGTCGTCGTCGACGCCTCCTGGACCACGTGGCTGAAGAGTCAAGGCACCCGCAACCGACCTGAATCACTCGACGACGGTGGGCATCCATCTTCCTTGCCCCGAGTCACTGCCAAGTGACTTTGAACACTGTCCCCTCTGCTTTCAGGTCATCCTTCTTCAGAATCCAGGCTTGGATTCCACCGGACACTTCTTCAGCTCCCGCAAGCAGCAAGTCTTCTTTGTTCGCCATTGAAAACGACGCCGCGACCCGACACCAAAGGACACCTGTGCACCCGGCTTCCCTGGGTGAGGTAACTCCAGCACTACGGTGCTCCTGTGGGTGTGGGCCCTAGAACTACTTACCCTGTAAGTGACTTGCTTGTAGGTTCTCCCGAAGTATCCTAAAACTCTTTATTTCCAACCGCGACTTGCCCCATTGAAGTCAACGGCGATCTGCGCCTGTGTATCCACACTGCACGCGTCCCCCGTGGGTCCTTTACTTACCTGCCTTGGGTGGTTTTGTGAGGCCCCAGCACTTCTGAAGGCCCTATGCCTTGTCTCCCTGCAAGTCGTTGTCCCTAAGTCTCTTACTTAGTATATGGTCTGGTATGCCCCTAGGGCCCCAGCCATATTTTGTGCTTAACTTATTGTGAAACGTTGATTTGTGCATATGTTTGTCTTCTAATCTCATAAAGAGATTAGTAGAGAGTTATTTAGAAATAAATACATATATATTTGATATATATACCTGTGTGGTGTCTTTTCATTTGGTGATTCAAGAGATTATATGGTAAAACAAGCTGCTTTACATTCCTCCGAGACTTAGCCTGAAGGCTGCTCTCCACAGCTACCACTAGGAAAGCTTTCTTTAAAAGGTTGTCTTAAACCTATCTACCATAAGAGTCGATTTGCCCTGGTGCAAGGTGTCCACTTTAATTAGTGAACAGCATATACCAGGCCAACTTCTCACATTGGTGGGCAGCGTGTGGGATTCCAGCTTGCCATTGTTTTACCAGAAAATCTCTATTTGAATTACTAACTGAAAACCATTATAGGTACTCAAGGTACATATAAAGTCAAGCTTAGTATCAATAAGTTCTACTGAACTTAGAGCTGTGTGCCAAGGGATAGCACACCCTTTCCACAGCTCAAGCTAGGATCAGTAGGCCACAAACTAGTGTAGGTAGTACAACACTGCACAACACTAGAATGTCCTTGAAGGGTGGACCCAGTGGATCCACTCAGCCTCAGTATAAGGACATGGCTTTCTCTGACTTGAGAGCCATGTGTGTTGACAGACACCTGAGGATAGGACAGAGTCCCTCAACACTACACCTGATAGATCTGCTGACAGCAGATGACCTTAGATTGGCTCTAGGAGCTAAGGGGTGTGAATCAGTGGGTGGGTCAATCATAGTATCTGGGTCAGATGAGGACAATCCGAATGACCAAGACTCTGTGGTTGAAGGGCCAGGCTTCAAGGAGCCTGAACAGGACAGAGGAATTCTCCCTAAGAGAACTGGCAGAGTGGATGAGAGGCACAGATCCCCTTCCAGGGAATCTGAGCACTCTTATCACTCTGGCAGAGAATTTGTCCAGGAGAGGAGCTCATACTTTAACTTAAGAGAGACCTCCTCTGAAAGAAGGTGCAAACTGCTCCAGTATGAGGAAGCCAAAGTGGCCCTCAGAACCAAGCAGTTGGCACTGGATAGAGAAGCCCTGGAGATCCAGAGAGCTTCCAGAAGGGAGGGTTTAGAACCCCCTGGTGGCAGCAACAGTGTCCCTAGAGGCAGAGAATATGTCCCTGACCATAGGAACCTGAGCAAGGTTGTTCCTCCCTACCAGAGTGGGGATGATATCCACAAATGGATAACTGCTATGGAGAGGGCCTGTAGAGTACAGCAGGTCCCCCAAAAGCAGTGGGCAGCAATCTTGTGGCTCTCCTTTTCAGATAAAGGTAGAGACAAGCTCCTCACTGTTAGAGAAGAGGATGCTGATGATTATGAAGTCCTGAGGAGTGCACTGATAGATGGGTTTGGCTTAACCACTGAGCAGTACAGGTTGAAGTTCAGAGATACCCAGAAGGCACAGACTCAGGACTGGACTGACTTTGTTTATTGTGCAACCAAGGCTCTGGAGGGTTGGCTGGTTGGCAGAAGGGTTACTGATTTCAAGGGATTGTATAATCTGATGATGAGAGAACAGATCCTAAATAATTGCCAGAACCAGTTGTTGCATCAGTACCTGGTGGACTCTGATCTGACCTCTCCCCAATAATTGGGAAAGTAGGCAGACAAATGGGTCAGAACCAGGGTGAGGCAGAAAACCCAGAACCAGGGGGGTGACACTAAGAAGCAAGATCCTAAAGGCTCTGAGAAAGGTGGGGATAAGTCAAAAGACCAGAAGTCTTCACAAGGGCCCCAAAAATCTGCATCTGGTGGGGAGTCACAGTCCAACAAGGGAAAAGGCCAAAAGAAGCCCTGGTGCAAAATCTGTAAACAGAAAGGGCACTGGACTTCTGATTGTACCAAGTCCAAAGACCAAACCACCACCACTCCTGCCCCTAAGGCAACTGTTCCCCTAGCTCAGCTACTGGTGGAGGTGGTACTCAGAATAAGGGTGTAGTAGGGTTGACCCTGGGTTCTGAAGTGGATTCTGACCTAGTCAGAGTGACCACTCAGGCAATGCTGATTTGTGAGGGAAACATTGATATGTCCTTCCTAGTAAGCCCCAGTAATCTGGGCAAGTACAAACAGCAGCCTTTGATAAATGGTAAACAGGCTTTGGCATTTAGGGACACAGGTGCTAGTGTCACCATGGTGGCAGAGGACCTAGTGGACCCTGGACAGATCATCCTGGGTGAAATGTACCAGGTGACCAATGCAAGCAATGTCCAGACCAACCATAGTCTGGCAGTTGTGAATTTCTCCTGGGGAGGGGTAACTGGCCTCAAGAAAGTTGTAGTCAGTGCAGACCTCCCTGTAGAATGTCTATTGGGCAATGATCTAGAGACTTCAGCTTGGTCTGAAGTAGAGTTATGGACTCATGCTGAGATGTTGGGCATCCCTGCAGAGGTATTTGCTGTGACCAGGTCACAAGCAAGAATGCATGACACTGAACCAGCTCTGGATCCTGGAACAATGGACCAGATGCTTCCCAAGAGGAGGAGCAGTAGGGTTAAGGCAGTGCCTTCCCTCTGTCTCAGATCAAGGATTCACTTCCAGAGGGAGGTGGAGCAGAACCTGAAGAAGGAACTGCCCCAGAGGGACTTGAGCCTGACCAGGTTGAGTTCTTGGGGGCAGGGGGCCCTTCCAGGGAAGATCTGAGCAAGGAGCAACAGTGCTGCCCCTCTCTTGAACCCCTCAGACAGCAGGCTGCTGCTGAGGCTGCTGGGAGTGCTAGTGGGTCCCATAAAGTTTATTGGGATGAGGGACTCCTATATTCTGAGGGTAGAGACCCAGCCCCTGGAGCCACCAGGAGGTTGGTAATACCTCAGACGTTTAGGGGTTCCTCTTGACCTTAGCACATGATATCCCTTTGGCAGGACACTTGGGCCAAAACAAGACCTGGGACAGGCTTGTTCCACATTTTCATTGGCCACATATGTCAGAGGACACAAAGGAGTTTTGTCACTCCTGTGTCACTTGCCAAGCCAGTGGTAAGGCAGGTGGCACAACAAAGGCCCCCTGATACCACTACCTGTGGTGGGGGTACCCTTTGAGAGGGTAGGGATTGACATTGTTGGTCCCCTTGACCCTCAGACTGCATCTGGGCACAGATTTATCCTGGTGGTAGTGGATCATGCCACCAGGTACCCAGAGGCAATTCCTCTGAGGACCACCACAGCCCCTGTGGTGGCAAGAGCCCTCATTGGAGTTTTCTCCAGAGTGGGTTTTCCAAAGGAGGTCATTTCTGACAGAGGAACCAACTTCATGTCAGGATATCTGAAAGCAATGTGGAAGGAGTGTGGTGTAACTTATAAGTTCACCACTCCCTATCACCCACAATGCAATGGTTTAGTTGAACGCTTCAACAAAACCTTGAAAGGAATGATTAAGGGACTCCCAGAGAAGCTTAGGCGGAAATGGGACCTTCTTCTTCCTTGCCTTTTGTTTGCATACAGAGAGGTTCCACAGAAGGGGGTTGGCTACAGCCCATTTGAGCTTCTGTTTGGGCATCCTGTGAGAGGTCCACTATGTTTGGTAAAAGAGGGCTGGGAGTTACCTCTCAAGCCCCCCAAACAAGATGTGATGGACTATGTACTTGGTCTCCGCTCCCGGATGGCAGAGTACATGAAAAAGGCAACCAAAACCTGGAGGCCAGCCAAGAATTACAAAAAGCTTGGCATGACCAAAGGATGTGCTGACTGTATACCAGCCAGGACAGAAAGTGTGGGTGTTGGAGCCTGTGGCCCCAGCAGCCCTCCAGGATAAGTGGAGTGGCCCCCATACAATAGTTGAGCAGAAGGGAGAAGTCACCTATCTGGTGAATCTTGGAACTCCCAGGAGCTCCCTAAGGGTGCTTCATGTCAACAGATTGAAGCCATATGTTGACAGGGCTGACATGGGCTTGCTCATGGCAACTGATGAGGACCAGGAGGAGGAGAGTGACCCTCTCCCTGACCTGCTCTCTCAGAACCCTGATGATGGGTCAGTAGATGGTGTTGCTTTGGCAAGCAGCCTCACTGACCATCAGCAAACTGAGTGCAGACAAGTTCTGCAACAGTTTAGACATATGTTTAGCCTGACCCCTAGTCAGACTTCCTGGTGCACCCATGAGGTGGACACTGGAGACAGTCTGCCTGTCAAGAATAAAATCTACAGGCAACCTGACCATGTCAGGGACTGTATCAGGACTGAAGTCCAGAAAATGTTGGAGTTAGGCGTGATTGAGCCTTCAGATAGCCCTTGGGCTAGCCCAGTAGTCCTGGTACCCAAGCCTCATACCCAGGGTGGTAAGAAAGAAATGAGGTTTTGTGTAGACTACAGAGGCCTCAATGCAGTCACTAGGACTGATGCCTATCCCATACCAAGGGCAGATGAGCTGATTGATACTTTGGCCTCAGCCAAGTATCTAAGCACATTTGACCTCACAGCTGGCTACTGGCAAATCAGATTAGCTGAGGATGCAAAAGCCAAAACAGCATTTTCGACTCCCTGGTGGGCACTACCACTTTGTGGTGATGCCCTTTGGATTGAAAAATGCACCTGCCACTTTTCAGAGGTTGGTGAATAAAGTTCTGGCAGGGTTGGAAACTTATTGCTCAGCTTATCTAGATGATATTGCTGTCTTTAGTTCCTCCTGGCAGGATCACCTGGTCCACCTCAGGAATGTTTTGGAGGCTCTGCAGAAAGCAGGCCTCACTATCAAGGCCACCAAGTGCCAGATAGGGCAGAGTCAGGTTGTGTACCTGGGCCACCTTGTAGGTGGAGGCTAGGTTCAGCCTTTACAGAGCAAAATCCAAACCATAATGGAATGGGTTGCTCCTACCACCCAGACACAGGTGAGAGCCTTCTTAGGCCTGACTGGGTACTATAGGAGGTTTGTCAAGGGATATGGATCTATAGTGACCCCCTTGAATGATCTTACCTCTAAGAAAATGCCAAAAAAGGTTCAGTGGACAGCTAGCTGTCAAAAGGCATTTGAAGACCTAAAGCAGGCCATGTGCACTGCCCCCATCTTACAGAGTCCAGACTACACCAAAAAGTTCATTGTCCAAACAGATGCTTCTGAGCTGGGTGTGGGAGCTGTACTGTCTCAACTGAATGATGAAGGTCAAGACCAGCCAGTAGCTTTTATTAGCAGAAGGCTGACCCCTAGAGAGAAACGTTGGTCAGCTATAGAGAGGGAGGCCTTTGCTGTGGTTTGGGCCCTGAAGAAGCTGAGGCCATACTTGTTTGGCACTCACTTCATAGTTCAGACTGACCACAAGCCCCTCCTATGGCTAAAGCAGATGAAAGGTGAAAACCCAAAACTTTTGAGGTGGTCCATTTCCCTACAGGGATGGACTATACAGTGGAACATAGGCCTGGGACCCAACATGCCAATGCAGATGGACTCTCAAGGTATTTCCACTTTGAACACGAAGACTCAACTGGTCAAGGTTAGTTTAGTGTCCCTGCGTTTGGGGGGTTGTGTAGGAGAGTAGGATCTGCCTCTTATGTTGCCCCCACTTTTTTTCTGATGTTAGCACTGGTTTCTGGCTATAGTCTGGCTGGGTCCCTGCCAATCAGGGCCCCAGCCTCTCTGTTCTCTCTAAACGACATGGAGTGCACTCTAGGTGCACTAGTGATTGGATACTGTGGTGCCTTATGAGTCCCTAGTATATGGTACCTTAGGTACCAAGGGCATAGGTACTTCACAGGCCTCCCAGGGGCTGCAGCATATGTTATGCCACCCCTGGGAAGCAGTCTAAATCTGACACCACAGGCCTGCTACTGCAGCCTGGGTGAGGTGGTGCTAGCACCCCTCACTGAGATATAGGTTTCCTATATCTCTCCTGCACACACATATAAACCTATCAGTCACCCCTAAGGCAGGCCCTATCAATCCTGAGGGCAGGGTGCTTGGCTTCTATGTGAGGGGGTGCCTCTGCATGAGCAGGGCCCCTCTGCAGTTCTCAGAGTCCATTCTCTGGTGCTGTTTGTGGATGCGGTTAAACCATATACTCTTAAGTGCATTATATCCTCGCGGTAAATGCTAACTTTGGAATGGCTGCATCAAAACATGTCGTGTTTGGTGTCAAACATCTTGGAATACTACCCCCCGCCAATCTTGGCGGCGGGGGTAGCATTCCACCCTTCTAGAGGGAGAAGACATGTACCTGCTGTGGAAACGCGGTAGAATCCTAAAGAGCCCTGGCATCACAAAATGGATGCCACCAGTCACAGACACTGGGCTGCCCTCCTGCTGATGACCGAAACTCGCAGTGGAGGAAGCCCAACAATAGGCATCCTGTCACAGGGAGGTGTAACCACCTCCCAGACAGGGTTTAGTGTATTGGGGCTGGGTGGGTGCACTCTTAGAGTGCTTTGAAGTCCTGCACTGGGGGAGCAGAAGGCTCCTCTGTGCATATGCCAGTTCAAACCAGCTCAGGGGCTACCTGCCCCTGCTCTGGCGCGAAACTGGACAAAGGGAAGTGGGTGTAGCCACCCCCTCCCTTGACCCTCCCATAGGTGGGGTCATAGAGCTAGTCCATCCCCCTTTTTAGTATAAGAGGGGGAACCTTGCCATTGCAAAGCAGATAACCCCTGGACGACGCTCTACAGAAGAATCCTGGCCCTTCGACGTTCCACTACCTTTGGAAGACAGAAGAATCTCCCTTGGAGTCAAGGAGTGACTCCCCTGCTTGGCAGGCACCAAAAACGACAACGACGGTCGCAAACTACGCCGCTCCCGCCGGAGTCCGAAGTCCCTGCAGCCCAGGAAGTAGATTTCCTGACCTCTCCCAGGCCACCGTGAGTCCCCAGTGAAGCTGAGGCAAGTGGACCCCCCGAGTAACGAGAAACCGCGACCCCTGGGTACCGTGCACTATTGTCGAGTGCAACCCCTTCACAACGTTCTACGAACCTGTGCTTTAGACCACGTGTGGTCCCGACCTCCAGCAGGAATCCCTCCGAAGATCAGAGGCCTACACCGTCCCGAGTGACCGTGGGCCCCTGTTGAGTGATTCCGCCCGAGGTGTCTTTGCGATCCCTTGCCCGCTGGCTTGTGGGTCCCCAGAAGACTTCTTAAAGAAACCAAAGGGCTCCCCTGGTTTCTCCAGGCCTGCCCTGACTTACCCTCGCTGGGTAAGTTCCACAGACCTTGCTGGTCTGCGCCATCGACTTTTCTTCATCTCCCCAAGACTTGCGGCTGCCAAGGCTTGTTGGCTCCGATCGAGTTGCCGACACCGCAGTCAGCTGCAGACGTCGAGGGACACACCGAATCCAGCTCCTGGTCGTCGTCGACACCTCCTGGACCACGTGGCTGAAGAGTCAAGGCACCCGCAACCGACCTGAATCGACTCGACGACGGTGGGCATCCATCTTCCTTGCCCCGAGTCACTGCCAAGTGACTTTGAACACTGTCCCCTCTGCTTTCAGGTCATCCTTCTTCAGAATCCAGGCTTGGATTCCACCGGACACTTCTTCAGCTCCCGCAAGCAGCAAGTCTTCTTTGTTCGCCATTGAAAACGACGCCGCGACCCGACACCAAAGGACACCTGTGCACCCGGCTTCCCTGGGTGAGGTAACTCCAGCACTACGGTGCTCCTGTGGGTGTGGGCCCTAGAACTACTTACCCTGTAAGTGACTTGCTTGTAGGTTCTCCCGAAGTATCCTAAAACTCTTTATTTCCAACCGCGACTTGCCCCATTGAAGTCAACGGCGATCCGCGCCTGTGTATCCACACTGCACGCGTCCCCCGTGGGTCCTTTACTTACCTGCCTTGGGTGGTTTCGTGAGGCCCCAGCACTTCTGAAGGCCCTAGGCCTTGTCTCCCTGCAAGTCGTTGTCCCTAAGTCTCTTACTTAGTATATGGTCTGGTACGCCCCTAGGGCCCCAGCCATATTTTGTGCTTAACTTATTGTGAAACGTTGATTTGTGCATATGTTTGTCTTCTAATCTCATAAAGAGATTAGTAGAGAGTTATTTAGAAATAAATACATATATATTTGATATATATACCTGTGTGGTGTCTTTTCATTTGGTGATTCAAGAGATTATATGGTAAAACAAGCTGCTTTACATTCCTCCGAGACTTAGCCTGAAGGCTGCTCTCCACAGCTACCACTAGGATAGCTTTCTTTAAAAGGTTGTCTTAAACCTATCTACCATAAGAGTCGATTTGCCCTGGTGCAAGGTGTCCACTTTAATTAGTGAACAGCATATACCAGGCCAACTTCTCACATTGGTGGGCAGCGTGTGGGATTCCAGCTTGCCATTGTTTTACCAGAAAATCTCTATTTGAATTACTAACTGAAAACCATTATAGGTACTCAAGGTACATATAAAGTCAAGCTTAGTATCAATAAGTTCTACTGAACTTAGAGCTGTGTGCCAAGGGATAGCACACCCTTTCCACAGCTCAAGCTAGGATCAGTAGGCCACAAACTAGTGTAGGTAGTACAACACTGCACAACACTAGAATGTCCTTGAAGGGTGGACCCAGTGGATCCACTCAGCCTCAGTATAAGGACATGGCTTTCTCTGACTTGAGAGCCATGTGTGTTGACAGACACCTGAGGATAGGACAGAGTCCCTCAACACTACACCTGATAGATCTGCTGACAGCAGATGACCTTAGATTGGCTCTAGGAGCTAAGGGGTGTGAATCAGTGGGTGGGTCAATCATAGTATCTGGGTCAGATGAGGACAATCCGAATGACCAAGACTCTGTGGTTGAAGGGCCAGGCTTCAAGGAGCCTGAACAGGACAGAGGAATTCTCCCTAAGAGAACTGGCAGAGTGGATGAGAGGCACAGATCCCCTTCCAGGGAATCTGAGCACTCTTATCCCTCTGGCAGAGAATTTGTCCAGGAGAGGAGCTCATACTTTAACTTAAGAGAGACCTCCTCTGAAAGAAGGTGCAAACTGCTCCAGTATGAGGAAGCCAAAGTGGCCCTCAGAACCAAGCAGTTGGCACTGGATAGAGAAGCCCTGGAGATCCAGAGAGCTTCCAGAAGGGAGGGTTTAGAACCCCTGGTGGCAGCAACAGTGTCCCTAGAGGCAGAGAATATGTCCCTGACCATAGGAACCTGAGCAAGGTTGTTCCTCCCTACCAGAGTGGGGATGATATCCACAAATGGATAACTGCTATGGAGAGGGCCTGTAGAGTACAGCAGGTCCCCCAAAAGCAGTGGGCAGCAATCTTGTGGCTCTCCTTTTCAGATAAAGGTAGAGACAAGCTCCTCACTGTTAGAGAAGAGGATGCTGATGATTATGAAGTCCTGAAGAGTGCACTGATAGATGGGTTTGGCTTAACCACTGAGCAGTACAGGTTGAAGTTCAGAGATACCCAGAAGGCACAGACTCAGGACTGGACTGACTTTGTTGATTGTGCAACCAAGGCTCTGGAGGGTTGGCTGGTTGGCAGTAGGGTTACTGATTTCAAGGGATTGTATAATCTGATGATGAGAGAACAGATCCTAAATAATTGCCAGAACCAGTTGTTGCATCAGTACCTGGTGGACTCTGATCTGACCTCTCCCCAAGAATTGGGAAAGAAGGCAGACAAATGGGTCAGAACCAGGGTGAGGCAGAAAACCCAGAACCAGGGGGTGACACTAAGAAGCAAGATCCTAAAGGCTCTGAGAAAGGTGGGGATAAGTCAAAAGACCAGAAGTCTTCACAAGGGCCCCAAAAATCTGCATCTGGTGGGGAGTCACAGTCCAACAAGGGAAAAGGCCAAAAGAAGCCCTGGTGCAAAATCTGTAAACAGAAAGGGCACTGGACTTCTGATTGTACCAAGTCCAAAGACCAAACCACCACCACTCCTGCCCCTAAGGCAACTGTTCCCCCTAGCTCAGCTACTGGTGGAGGTGGTACTCAGAATAAGGGTGTAGTAGGGTTGACCCTGGGTTCTGAAGTGGATTCTGACCTAGTCAGAGTGACCACTCAGGCAATGCTGATTTGTGAGGGAAACATTGATATGTCCTTCCTAGTAAGCCCCAGTAATCTGGGCAAGTACAAACAGCAGCCTTTGATAAATGGCAAACAGGCTTTGGCATTTAGGGACACAGGTGCTAGTGTCACCATGGTGGCAGAGGACCTAGTGGACCCTGGACAGATCATCCTGGGTGAAATGTACCAGGTGACCAATGCAAGCAATGTCCAGACCAACCATAGTCTGGCAGTTGTGAATTTCTCCTGGGGAGGGGTAACTGGCCTCAAGAAAGTTGTAGTCAGTGCAGACCTCCCTGTAGAATGTCTATTGGGCAATGATCTAGAGACTTCAGCTTGGTCTGAAGTAGAGTTATGGACTCATGCTGAGATGTTGGGCATCCCTGCAGAGGTATTTGCTGTGACCAGGTCACAAGCAAGAATGCATGACACTGAACCAGCTCTGGATCCTGGAACAATGGACCAGATGCTTCCCAAGAGGAGGAGCAGTAGGGTTAAGGCAGTGCCTTCCCCTCTGTCTCAGATCAAGGATTCACTTCCAGAGGGAGGTGGAGCAGAACCTGAAGAAGGAACTGCCCCAGAGGGACTTGAGCCTGACCAGGTTGAGTTCTTGGGGGCAGGGGCCCTTCCAGGGAAGATCTGAGCAAGGAGCAACAGTGCTGCCCCTCTCTTGAACCCCTCAGACAGCAGGCTGCTGCTGAGGCTGCTGGGAGTGCTAGTGGGTCCCATAAAGTTTATTGGGATGAGGGACTCCTATATTCTGAGGGTAGAGACCCAGCCCCTGGAGCCACCAGGAGGTTGGTAATACCTCAGAAGTTTAGGGGGTTCCTCTTGACCTTAGCACATGATATCCCTTTGGCAGGACACTTGGGCCAAAACAAGACCTGGGACAGGCTTGTTCCACATTTTCATTGGCCACATATGTCAGAGGACACAAAGGAGTTTTGTCGCTCCTGTGTCACTTGCCAAGCCAGTGGTAAGGCAGGTGGCACAACAAAGGCCCCCTGATACCACTACCTGTGGTGGGGGTACCCTTTGAGAGGGTAGGGATTGACATTGTTGGTCCCCTTGACCCTCAGACTGCATCTGGGCACAGATTTATCCTGGTGGTAGTGGATCATGCCACCAGGTACCCAGAGGCAATTCCTCTGAGGACCACCACAGCCCCTGTGGTGGCAAGAGCCCTCATTGGAGTTTTCTCCAGAGTGGGTTTTCCAAAGGAGGTCATTTCTGACAGAGGTACCAACTTCATGTCAGGATATCTGAAAGCAATGTGGAAGGAGTGTGGTGTAACTTATAAGTTCACCACTCCCTATCACCCACAATGCAATGGTTTAGTTGAACGCTTCAACAAAACCTTGAAAGGAATGATTAAGGGACTCCCAGAGAAGCTTAGGCGGAAATGGGACCTTCTTCTTCCTTGCCTTTTGTTTGCATACAGAGAGGTTCCACCGAAGGGGGTTGGCTACAGCCCATTTGAGCTTCTGTTTGGGCATCCTGTGAGAGGTCCACTATGTTTGGTAAAAGAGGGCTGGGAGTTACCTCTCAAGCCCCCAAACAAGATGTGATGGACTATGTACTTGGTCTCCGCTCCCGGATGGCAGAGTACATGAAAAAGGCAACCAAAACCTGGAGGCCAGCCAAGAATTACAAAAAGCTTGGCATGACCAAAGGCTGTGCTGACTGTATACCAGCCAGGACAGAAAGTGTGGGTGTTGGAGCCTGTGGCCCCAGCAGCCCTCCAGGATAAGTGGAGTGGCCCCCATACAATAGTTGAGCAGAAGGGAGAAGTCACCTATCTGGTGAATCTTGGAACTCCCAGGAGCCCCCTAAGGGTGCTTCATGTCAACAGATTGAAGCCATATGTTGACAGGGCTGACATGGGCTTGCTCATGGCAACTGATGAGGACCAGGAGGAGGAGAGTGACCCTCTCCCTGACCTGCTCTCTCAGAACCCTGATGATGGGTCAGTAGATGGTGTTGCTTTGGCAAGCAGCCTCACTGACCATCAGCAAACTGAGTGCAGACAAGTTCTGCAACAGTTTAGACATATGTTTAGCCTGACCCCTAGTCAGACTTCCTGGTGCACCCATGAGGTGGACACTGGAGACAGTCTGCCTGTCAAGAATAAAATCTACAGGCAACCTGACCATGTCAGGGACTGTATCAGGACTGAAGTCCAGAAAATGTTGGAGTTAGGCGTGATTGAGCCTTCAGATAGCCCTTGGGCTAGCCCAGTAGTCCTGGTACCCAAGCCTCATACCCAGGGTGGTAAGAAAGAAATGAGGTTTTGTGTAGACTACAGAGGCCTCAATGCAGTCACTAGGACTGATGCCTATCCCATACCAAGGGCAGATGAGCTGATTGATACTTTGGCCTCAGCCAAGTATCTAAGCACATTTGACCTCACAGCTGGCTACTGGCAAATCAGATTAGCTGAGGATGCAAAAGCCAAAACAGCATTTTCGACTCCTGGTGGGCACTACCACTTTGTGGTGATGCCCTTTGGATTGAAAAATGCACCTGCCACTTTTCAGAGGTTGGTGAATAAAGTTCTGGCAGGGTTGGAAACTTATTGCTCAGCTTATCTAGATGATATTGCTGTCTTTAGTTCCTCCTGGCAGGATCACCTGGTCCACCTCAGGAATGTTTTGGAGGCTCTGCAGAAAGCAGGCCTCACTATCAAGGCCACCAAGTGCCAGATAGGGCAGAGTCAGGTTGTGTACCTGGGCCACCTTGTAGGTGGAGGCCAGGTTCAGCCTTTACAGAGCAAAATCCAAACCATAATGGAATGGGTTGCTCCTACCACCCAGACACAGGTGAGAGCCTTCTTAGGCCTGACTGGGTACTATAGGAGGTTTGTCAAGGGATATGGATCTATAGTGACCCCCTTGAATGATCTTACCTCTAAGAAAATGCCAAAAAAGGTTCAGTGGACAGCTAGCTGTCAAAAGGCATTTGAAGACCTAAAGCAGGCCATGTGCACTGCCCCCATCTTACAGAGTCCAGACTACACCAAAAAGTTCATTGTCCAAACAGATGCTTCTGAGCTGGGTGTGGGAGCTGTACTGTCTCAACTGAATGATGAAGGTCAAGACCAGCCAGTAGCTTTTATTAGCAGAAGGCTGACCCCTAGAGAGAAACGTTGGTCAGCTATAGAGAGGGAGGCCTTTGCTGTGGTTTGGGCCCTGAAGAAGCTGAGGCCATACTTGTTTGGCACTCACTTCATAGTTCAGACTGACCACAAGCCCCTCCTATGGCTAAAGCAGATGAAAGGTGAAAACCCAAAACTTTTGAGGTGGTCCATTTCCCTACAGGGGATGGACTATACAGTGGAACATAGGCCTGGGACCCAACATGCCAATGCAGATGGACTCTCAAGGTATTTCCACTTTGAACACGAAGACTCAACTGGTCAAGGTTAGTTTAGTGTCCCTGCGTTTGGGGGGTTGTGTAGGAGAGTAGGATCTGCCTCTTATGTTGCCCCCACTTTTTTTCTGATGTTAGCACTGGTTTCTGGCTATAGTCTGGCTGGGTCCCTGCCAATCAGGGCCCCAGCCTCTCTGTTCTCTCTAAACGACATGGAGTGCACTCTAGGTGCACTAGTGATTGGATACTGTGGTGCCTTATGAGTCCCTAGTATATGGTACCTTAGGTACCAAGGGCATAGGTACTTCACAGGCCTCCCAGGGGCTGCAGCATATGTTATGCCACCCCTGGGAAGCAGTCTAAATCTGACACCACAGGCCTGCTACTGCAGCCTGGGTGAGGTGGTGCTAGCACCCCTCACTGAGATATAGGTTTCCTATATCTCTCCTGCACACACATATAAACCTATCAGTCACCCCTAAGGCAGGCCCTATCAATCCTGAGGGCAGGGTGCTTGGCTTCTATGTGAGGGGGTGCCTCTGCATGAGCAGGGCCCCTCTGCAGTTCTCAGAGTCCATTCTCTGGTGCTGTTTGTGGATGCGGTTAAACCATATACTCTTAAGTGCATTATATCCTCGCGGTAAATGCTAACTTTGGAATGGCTGCATCAAAACATGTCGTGTTTGGTGTCAAACATCTTGGAATACTACCCTCCCGCCAATCTTGGCGGCGGGGGTAGCATTCCACCCTTCTAGAGGGAGAAGACATGTACCTGCTGTGGAAACGCGGTAGAATCCTAAAGAGCCCTGGCATCACAAAATGGATGCCACCAGTCACAGACACTGGGCTGCCCTCCTGCTGATGACCGAAACTCGCAGTGGAGGAAGCCCAACAATAGGCATCCTGTCACAGGGAGGTGTAACCACCTCCCAGACAGGGTTTAGTGTATTGGGGCTGGGTGGGGGCACTCTTAGAGTGCTTTGAAGTCCTGCACTGGGGGAGCAGAAGGCTCCTCTGTGCATATGCCAGTTCAAACCAGCTCAGGGGCTACCTGCCCCTGCTCTGGCGCGAAACTGGACAAAGGGAAGTGGGTGTAGCCACCCCTCCCTTGACCCTCCCATAGGTTGGGTCATAGAGCTAGTCCATCCCCCTTTTTAGTATAAGAGGGGGAACCTTGCCATTGCAAAGCAGATAACCCCTGGACGACGCTCTACAGAAGAATCCTGGCCCTTCGACGTTCCACTACCTTTGGAAGACAGAAGAATCTCCCTTGGAGTCAAGGAGTGACTCCCCTGCTTGGCAGGCACCAAAAACGACAACGACGGTCGCAAACTACGCCGCTCCCGCCGGAGTCCGAAGTCCCTGCAGCCCAGGAAGTGGATTTCCTGACCTCTCCCAGGCCATCGTGAGTCCCCAGCGAAGCTGAGGCAAGTGGACCCCCCGAGTAACGAGGAATCACGACCCCTGGGTACCGTGCACTATTGTCAAGTGCAACCCCTTCACAACGTTCTACGAACCTGTGCTTTGGACCACGTGTGGTCCCGACCTCCAGCAGGAATCCCTCTGAAGATAAGAGGCCTACACCGTCCCGAGTGACCGTGGGCCCCTGTTGAGTGATTCCGCCCGAGGTGTCTTTGCGATCCCTTGCCTGCTGGCTTGTGGGTCCCCAGAAGACTTCTTAAAGAAACCAAAGGGCTCCCCTGGTTGCTCCAGGCCTGCCCTGACTTACCCTCGCTGGGTGAGTTCCACAGACCTTGCTGGTCTGCGCCATCGACTTTTCTTTATCTCCCCGAGACTTGCAGCTGCCAAGGCTTGTTGGCTCCGATTGAGTTGCCGACACCGCAGTCAGCTGCAGACGTCGAGGGACACACCGAATCCAGCTCCAGGTCATCGTCGACGCCTCCTGGACCACGTGGCTGAAGAGTCAAGGCACCCGCAACCGACCTGAATCACTCGACGACGGTGGGCATCCATCTTCCTTGCCCCGAGTCACTGCCAAGTGACTTTGAACACTGTCCCCTCTGCTTTCAGGTCATCCTTCTTCAGAATCCAGGCTTGGATTCCACCGGACACTTCTTCAGCTCCCGCAAGCAGCAAGTCTTCTTTGTTCGCCATTGAAAACGACGCCGCGACCCGACACCAAAGGACACCTGTGCACCCGGCTTCCCTGGGTGAGGTAACTCCAGCACTACGGTGCTCCTGTGGGTGTGGGCCCTAGAACTACTTACCCTGTAAGTGACTTGCTTGTAGGTTCTCCCGAAGTATCCTAAAACTCTTTATTTCCAACCGCGACTTGCCCCATTGAAGTCAACGGCGATCCGCGCCTGTGTATCCACACTGCACGCGTCCCCCGTGGGTCCTTTACTTACCTGCCTTGGGTGGTTTCGTGAGGCCCCAGCACTTCTGAAGGCCCTAGGCCTTGTCTCCCTGCAAGTCGTTGTCCCTAAGTCTCTTACTTAGTATATGGTCTGGTACGCCCCTAGGGCACCAGCCATATTTTGTGCTTAACTTATTGTGAAACGTTGATTTGTGCATATGTTTGTCTTCTAATCTCATAAAGAGATTAGTAGAGAGTTATTTAGAAATAAATACATATATATTTGATATATATACCTGTGTGGTGTCTTTTCATTTGGTGATTCAAGAGATTATATGGTAAAACAAGCTGCTTTACATTCCTCCGAGACTTAGCCTGAAGGCTGCTCTCCACAGCTACCACTAGGATAGCTTTCTTTAAAATGTTGTCTTAAACCTATCTACCATAAGAGTCGATTTGCCCTGGTGCAAGGTGTCCACTTTAATTAGTGAACAGCATATACCAGGCCAACTTCTCACAGGTAGATAATGTGTAGAGGTGCTATCCAGTTTTCTATCAATGAACAGCAAGATGCTCAATAATTCTGTATGGATTTTGACAATAATAGCTAACAAGACTCACCTGAGTTCTGACCTATTTGGTCTAAGCTTCTCTTGTGAACATGAATACTTCCATTGCCTACAATCAAGTTCCGATGTTACAAAATTTGAAAGATTTGTGTATATACCAAGATCTGATTGCAAATAAATTCCATTTAAAATGTAATACATAAAGCTGTGCAACAAAACCTATGTCCAAACTGTAAATCAGAATTTGTCTTAACCCCTAATTTAACAAAATATGTCAGTTTGAATATTCAAAGATGTGCGGTCAATAACTGAAAATGTCGATATGTGCATTGTTATCTTTACTGCTTCTTAAATTTCTATTTCAGGACACACTTTTACTACTAGGGCTATTATTTATAATCATGAAGAGATTGCAGCATTGGGACATTATACCATCTACTTAAACAACAACACAGGTTAGACAGAATGTATTGATAATACTCTTACGGAGAAGCTACACCACCTTTCAGCCTGGCTAGGGGCGTATGCCAGGGCTGCCTCCTGGCTCCTTTTCTGTTTTCCATTTATATGAACAACCTGGAGGATAAACTGGTTAATCTCGGGGTTGATTGCCCTTGTGTAGGCGCTCGGAGTATCCCCACACTAATTTATGCGGATGATACGGTCCAAATTGCTAGGACTGCAAATGGCTTACAACGTCTGCTTGATGGTTTTTGTGAGTTTATGACCAGTTTAGATCTTATGGTCAACCAAAACAAGACCCACATAATGATTTTTGGGGAAGGAAGAAGGATAACATTTCCTTTGTAGTGAACAGGAAGAAGGTTAGCTGTGCTCCCACCTTCACCTACCTTGGCATCCCCTTTGACACTGGACTCTCATGGGGAACACTGAAGACTTGTAGAGCTGCTGCCTTCTCCAAATCAATGGAGGCCGTCCTCAACTTTGTCCGCAAACTTGGTCAGAAACCAATAAAGAAACTCTCGCCAGTCTACAAAGCCAAATGCTGTGCTATTGCTTCGTATGGGGAAGGGGTGTGGGGCATTAAAGATCAGGGGGCTCTGGAAAAAATGAAGAATAGTTTATTAGGCAATTGCTAGCTGTCCCCCAAAGCACTAGTTACTTTGTTTGCCACACTGATGTAGAGATTGGCTATATTAACGACTTTATTAAAATTCAACTCCTCATTTTGGGGCTTAAAATCTGGACCAAAAGCCAGACATCCTATAATAGGGCTGTGCTTGCAGACTGCTTAACACCCAACCACATCTTGAGTATTCCTTGGTTGAAGTACATACAGAATCTATGTCGCAGCATGGGATGGAAGGAATTGTTTACCTCTCATAGCACTGCTTCAGTCACCTCTATTAGGACTTTGAAGTATGCTTTTCTAGAGGGTTGCCAGGAGAACAGAATGCAGAGTGCTGTAGGCAAACCAAAGGCCCAGACCTATATGGGGATTTGTTCGGTTGAAAGTCCTGCACCTTACATAGGGGCTGATTTCGATGTCGGACGGACCTGAGTCCGTCCGACATCGATCTGGAACTGGGACCGACTGACCTCCTGTGGGTGGTCCCAAACCAGCAATTAGGATGCGACCGAACACTGTTCGGTCCCAATCCTATTCTTTACAATAGGAGCATGCATTCCAGCCAGAATGCATGCTCTCATTGTAAAGAGCTGAGGTGCAATTCATCCATGCACCCCATGGCAGGCACCTCAAGATGCCTGCTACCGGGTGCAGGGATCAACAGGGGGGCACCATCCGGAGGCCTTGCACCCATGGGGGCCCTGCTGTGGACCCCAAAGTCAACATCCCACAACCTTTCTGTGTCGGAACGGCCAGCACAGAAAGCTGTTGAATCCCCCATTGTAATCCCTCAGCCGGAAAGAGACGCCCTTGGGATTACTGGCCCCTTTCCAAATGGCCCGTCGTAAACCATTTGGAAAATCCTGTTTGGATTAATTTCTGACCGACTCCATCAAAATGGGTCGGTCGGAAATGAATCCAAACAGGAGATTATGATACCAGAGCAACGGCTCGTGATAGGCCCCTTAGTATGAGTGGGAGACTTACACCACAAATTTTACTGATGAGACTCAGGCTTTGCACTGTGCATTTCTTTGCTATTTTTCCATCACAAGGCACTTATTTTTTGCAACTTCCTTTATGCCCATGTGATGACAAATCTCCACAGACTACCTTACATTTTATGTTATTTTGTAAATTTTATTGTTTGCTGAGGAAACGCTATTTGTTGCCCATTTTCAGGGTGGCCAACATTCGTTATTGTAGAGCCGCTTTTATTTACCTGCAAACCTTACCCATGATCAAGATCTGTTTTTCTGCTACCATATGTATTGATTGTGCTATTAAGCAGAGGGCTACAGTTCTTATTTGATGTTTTATGAATTTTATGTGGTGTTTATGGATTTTATTTTTATTTTTATGATAGATCGTCTTGCTTTTGATCAAAGTACTGACTGTCATCAATATGTTCGATTTTCTGCTTAGATAACCCAGGGGGACATAGCGGGCCCCTAACGAGTTTCCTTTTAGGACTTTGTCAGGAGTCCGCTGACAACGGTGGACCCGATTGGCCCCCTGACCCGGTTAACGGCATGCTGTTGCCTTCTACGCAGGCCGGTGTAGAGCCCTTTAAGGAAACTCTGTCGGAGGAGTCCCCGGAGGCGTGGCCCGTGACGTCAGCGTCCGCAGACCAATCAGAGCGGAGAGACGTCGGAACAAGAGAGGAGAGCCCCGAGACGTATGCGGAAGGAATATCCCAACCGGCAGGAGCTCTGAAGGCGTGGAGGTCGGAGAACGCAGACGGTCGGAGAGGAATCGGAAGACAGAGCCCTGCGGACGACGAAGACGTCAAGCCAGGAGGCCAACGATATCACGCTCCGCCCCGCCACCCTCCAGGAGGAGGGTGGCTTGACAAGGTACGGGCGACCATCCAGGGGTTTTCAGGGCACGGGCAGGGGGGTGATACTCAAGAGGGAGGTCACGTTAGGGATCTGCACGGTGTTGGTGGTGCATCTTCCCTCACTCCCCGATCCCTTCGACAGGGAAGGACGCAGCTTCCCCACTGACCCCGCTCTATGCTTTCTTTTTTGGGTGTTTGGAGCCGATGAACCATAGGCGAGGGGAGAAGGCGAGACGGACCAACGGCCATCGACATCCAGGACCACAAGGCGACTCTCACAGTGGCCCTACTAAGGGGAGGACTCTGCTGCCCATAGACTCACCTTTAAGCAAATAAATACGCTTTACACCTCATCCCTGGTCTCCTTGTGGCTCAGTATACCACCCGATAGGGATCCCGTGACAACGTGGTGGAGAATGCAGGCATAGCCACTTCGATACAGGATGGAGAACCTGGTATACCAGCTGAAGGAGGGCCAGGCCAAGCTGGAGTGGGCCATCGAGAGACACTCCAGCCAGGCCGAGATGGACACAACAACAGGCTGACCAGATGCTCCGGCTGGCGGAAGGACAGAGCCACGTTCTCGCCGGCGGCGGACAAGGAAGATCCCCTGCTCCCCCGGGTACAGTCGTCCCGTTACAAAAGTTCGTCCCTGGAGAAGACCCACTGTCCTTCTTCCTGAACTTCGAGAGGGCTGCCAGGGCTAGCGGATGGCCCTCGGATCGCTGGCCTTTCTACTTGGCCCCTCTGCTTACAGCTGACGCCCAGGCAGCCTACCAGAACGTCAACAAAGACGGCACAGCGGTCTATGGCACCGTAAAACAGTATATACTGGACCGCCTAGGGGTGGATGACGAGACACACCACCTCAAGTTCAGACAGGAACGGGGTCTCGCTAGTGACACACCCAAAATGTTGTTCTACAAAATCAAGGATGCTGCGGACAGTTGGCTCAAACCCCAGGAGGCCAACATGGAAGAAGTAATGGGCAAGATCTATTTGGAGCAGTATCTTGAGGCCCTGCCATATGGTACCCAAAGGTGGCTACGGCAGCATGCGGGATTGACTTTGGAGCATGCCATTAAAATGGCCACCTCCTATTCCTGCGCACAAAGTCGCCCACTACTAAAAGAGCCAGAGAAGACCCAGAAGGGGGCCCTACCGGTCAAGAACGAAAGAAGGCCAACAAAACCGCCTCTGGAGCCATACAGAAACCGGACTGGAAGGCCAGAGAGCTTTGCTACGAACGGCCCTCAGTGCTTCGAGTGTGGCGAGTGGGGCCACATAGCCCGTTTTTGCAGGAAAAGAAAGTACAAAACGGAAGACGAACCCATGGACGTCACCTATGCTCCCCGCTCAGTCCTCTACGCCCAAGAGATGGGGCACATCTATTATGTGAGTCTTCTAGTCAATCAGAAGGAGGTAACAGTCCTATTAGATTCAGGGTGCAAGCACTCGTTGGCCAGGGAAGACATAGTCTCCTCCTCCTCTTTTATACCCAAGAGAACAGTCAGCATCCGCTGTGTGCATGGGGACATCAGAGAATATCCAACAGCCCACTTGACCATCAGCATTGACTCAGGCAGGGGCATCTCTGTCATTGTAGGTGTTCTCCCTACCCTTCCTGGAGGCCCTGATTCTGGGAGTAGACAATCCTTGCTTTTCCCTCCTTATGTCCAAGGCTTTGTGGGCGGGGAGACAGACACCGGTGCTCATAATACCCTGTTGTCTTCCGAACCCTGGGCTAACGATAACAACTTCAGGACGGCCCAGCTTAACGACGCCTCTCTCAGAAACGCATGGCAAAGCGCGCAGGACACAAAGAACAACCCCAGTCCCCCCTACCCTTGTTTCAAGGAACAAAACGGGCTCCTCTATCGTGTTGCAAAGGAAGGGGCAGAACCACAGCTATTAGTCCCCACCGGTTTTAGGGAGCAAATCCTTTTCTTTGCACATTCACACCTCCTTGCGGGACATGTTGGGGCAGAGAAGACCAGTCAGGCGATCCTTGGTTGTTTTTATTGGCCCGGCATCTACCTCCAGACCAAGAAATACTGCCAAGAGTGTGCCATTTGCCAAAGAAAGAACCCGTATGTCCCCCCCAAAGTCCCCTTGCAGCCTCTTCCCATAATGAGTCGTCCTTTCGAAAGAGTAGGGATGGACCTCATAGGTCCTCTCCCGAAGTCCAGCAAGGGACACCAATACGTGCTCATGATCGTTGATTACGCAACACGGTACCCTGAAGCAATACCTCTGCGAACAGCCACCACCACTACAATAGCACAAAGGGTGATAGAGGTCTTTTCACGAATGGGGTTCCCCCAAGAACTGGTGACAGACCAGGGCACACTGTTCGTATCACGTCTTATGAAGCAGGTCTGCAAGCAGCTGGGGATCAAACACATACGTACCTCTGTGTACCACTCCCAGACTGATGGCCTTGTAGAACGGTACAATGGAAACCTAAAGCTCACATTGAAAAAACTATTGAGTAGGGATGGAAAGAACTGGGACCAATTGCTTCCCCTAGCCCTCTTTGTAATCTGCAGCGCTGTTCAGAGCAGCCTAGGGGTCTCTCCTTTCGAACTAATGTTTGGGAGAAGACCACGTACCCTCCTTGAAATCACGAAGGAAAGCTGGGAGGAACGGGGGTTGAGTGAAGCCCAAGCCTTACTGGAGTATGCAAACCAGGTTAAGTCGCGGCTACACAAGTTGAGGTCTTTAGCTCGGGAGAATCTGGAAAAGGCACAGACCCCACAAAAGATCCAGTATGATAAGGGCAAGAAGTGGAGGGAGCTAAAGCCAGGGGACTGGGTCCTGCTTCTCCTCCCCTCCTCTACTCACAAACTCAGAAAGGAGTGGCAAGGACCGTACAAGATAGAGCGCAGGGTCGGGAATACCACATATGTCTTGCAGCTCTCCCCTGGGAAGACACAGATCTATCACGTAAACCTTTTGAAAAAGTGGTTAGGTCCCCTCCCCAATAAACCCTGCACGGTGTCTCTTGCGTCCCCAACCAAGTCCTCGGTAAAGGACACCCTGCTAAGCCCAGACCCAGAGCCCCAGGAAACAGCAGAAATAAAGAACCTCTTGCACACGTACTCCGCTATATTCTCAGATCAGCCCGGTAGGACCTATTTAGCGGTACATGCAATACCCACCCCCGAAGGAGTCGTAGTCAAACAGAGACCGTATCGGGTCCCCGAGGCACGTAGGGCAGCCCTAAGGAAGGAGGTAACTGACATGTTAGCCATGGGGGTGGTGGTGCCGTCTAAGAGCAATTGGTGCTCACTGATCGTCCTAGTCCCAAAACCCGATGGAAGCACCCGATTCTGCATTGATTTCAGAGCGGTGAATCGGATATCCAAGCAGGATGGATATCCCCTCCCGAGGGTGGACGAGTTAATTGAACGCCTTGGTGAGGCTCGTTACATCACCACCATCGACCTCACCAAGGGCTACTGGCAGATCCCCCTTCACCCCGGGGACCAGGAGAAAACGGCCTTTTCCACCCCGGACGGTTTGTTCCAATTCACGGTCCTGCCGTTTGGCCTCCATGGTGCCCCGGCCAGCTTCCAGCGGTTGATGGACACACTTCTGAAGCATCACCAGGGGTATTCGTCTGCCTATCTAGACGATATCGTGGTGTTTAGTAAAACCTGGCCGGAACACCTTCGCCATCTATCAGCCATCCTGTCCGAGCTAACAAAAGCGAACTTACACATTAACGCAAGGAAGTCCCGGTTTGCTTTCCAGAAAGTTAAATACTTGGGGTACTTGTTGGGAAAGGGCTTGATTGAACCACAAAACGAGAAGGTGAGGGCAATTCAGGACACCCCTTATCCCAGCACAAAAAAGAACTAAGGGCTTTCTTGGGGTTGATCGGCTACTATCGACGGTTTATTCCCCAGTTTTCTGACACAGCCGCCCCCCTCACAGACCTGCTAAAGAAAAACACCGGCCCCAGTCACCTCCGTTCCCCGACCCAAGATGAACTAGCTGCGTTCCAGACCCTGAAAGATGCCCTTACCACTTCCCCTTTTTTACTGACGCCCGACTTTCAGAAAACCTTCATCCTACAGACGGACGCCTCAGGGATGGGAATAGGAGCCGTTCTCTCTCAGTTGGATGATGAAGGGTTGGAGAGGCCTGTTCTATACATCAGCAGGAAACTCTTCCCCAGAGAACGGGTATACCCCATAATCGAGAAAGAGTGCTTGGCCATCAAATGGAGTATAGACAAGCTGAGATATTATCTAGAGGGACGCCCTTTTCTGTTGTATACGGATCACGCTCCACTCACCTGGCTTCAGCGGAACAAGGGCTCCAATGACCGCGTCCTTAGGTGGTTCCTGTCCCTTCAGCCATACTGCTTCCAGGTGCTTCACCGCAAAGGCAGGGAACAGGGCAATGCAGACTTCCTGTTGCGTTATCCATGTTCCCCCGATCGGGAAACCTCAAGGGGGGGCATGTGTCAGGAGTCCGCTGACAACGGTGGACCCGATTGGCCCCCTGACCCGTTTAACAGCATGCTGTTGCCTTCTACGCAGGCCGGTGTAGAGCCCTTTAAGGAAACTCCGTCGGAGGAGTCCCCGGAGGCGTGGCCCGTGACGTCAGCGTCCTCCGACCAATCAGAGCGGAGAGACGTCGGAACAAGAGAGGAGAGCCCCGAGACGTATGCGGAAGGAATATCCCAACCGGCAGGAGCTCTGAAGGCGTGGAGGTCGGAGAACGCAGACGGTCGGAGAGGAATCGGAAGACAGAGCCCTGCGGATGACGAAGAGGCCAACGATATCACGCTCCGCCCCGCCGCCCTCCAGGAGGAGGGTGGCTTGACAAGGTATGGGCGACCATCCAGGGGTTTTCAGGGCACGGGCAGGGGGGTGGTACTCAAGAGGGAGGTCACGTTAGGGATCTGCACAGTGTTGGTGGTGCATCTTCCCTCACTCCCCGATCCCTTCGATAGGGAAGGACGCAGCTTCCCCACTGACCCCGCTGTATGCTTTCTTTTTTGGGTGTTTGGAGTCGATGAACCGTAGACGAGGGGAGAAGGTGAGACGGACCAACGGCCATCGACATCCAGGACCACAAGGCGACTCTCACAGTGGCCCTACTAAGGGGAGGACTCTGCTGCCCATAGACTCGCCTTTAAGCAAATAAATACGCTTTACACCTCATCCCTGGTCTCCTTGTGGCTCAGTATACCACCCGATAGGGATCCCGTGACAGACTTCTTTTGAGGTTTTTGTTCCTTTGGTTTTATCTGAGCTTTGTGATGTTCCATTTGACGATGGATTCTGTATGGTTATTTATTTATTGCTATGAACTGGGATGAGTATTCATAATGTTTTCAATTATATATATTGTTCTGCATTGTGCACATTTATGGTTCAAATGAGCCGAAATAAAGTTGATTTAAGACTGACTGAAAATACTCTTACTTTCAAGCACAGACTGCCAAAAAATGTGCAGGACTGTTACCGTTTTATTTTACTTCCTAAATTCAAATTTATAATGTTACCATTGTCATAAAGCTATAAAGGTTCTTTAGAGCTGGACTTACATAATTCAGTAGATATTTTATTATGTGACCTGGCATGTCTGATAACATTTAAAAATCTACTGTAAGTATTGGTGTCTTCTATGATTTCACATGTATAACATTACTTAGATAGATATGTGAACAGTTGGAAATGCACAGCATCTAAGGGTTATTTCACAGTCCAATAGATTTGTTTTTCCCCAGTGTTTCATGATGACTTGTACAATAAAATCATCTTGAACTGCAAATGTTCTAAATGATGACATAATTATGTAACAGAAATGTTACTTATGTCTGAGAATCACATAAAAATAAAAATAAAAATAAATTCACTTGATGTTCTGTTTATAACATACATTCATATATGACTGCAGTAACGGTATAAACTACCCATTGTCAACCATTTCAGATGTGCGTTAGTTGTAAGGTAGGTTCAGAAAATACATTTATCCTCCTGGTCTTCCTCCTCCTGTTGATGCAAGGCATGATCTTGTTGCTCAGCCATTCTGCAGTAGAAGCAAATAGTAAAGCTGCTTCCAAACAACTTAGGGGCATATTATCAAGAATGGCGTTAAAATTTACTACTACTAAATGCCTTCTGTGAATGCCAAAAGTAGTAACTTTAGGATTGTATCTTATTTTAGTAGTAGTAAAGTTAGTAGTCCTAACTTTATTACCACTAAATGCCTTCTGTGAATACCAAAAGTAGTAAGTTTAGGATTTTATCTCACATTAGTTCTGTGAATCGGCCCCACAGTGAGTGAAATTAAACCAAAGTGACCTCTGTGCAACAACTCAAGGATACATCAAGGCAAGCCATGCATTGGCACAGGAATGATAGAAAGTGTCTGAAGTCATACAGTGACCAGCCACACATCTGTGTCAACTTGCTTGACATGTGTATGTCATCAGCACAACACACATGGCTCATTGTCACACTCCCTGACTGTCAAACACAAGTAGGACCTTCACACATGTCCCTCACCCAAGCACCTCACACCTGCAACACTCCACACCTGTGAGAAACACACATAATGGTGCAAATAAGGTCCTGTGAGTTCACTGACAACAAATCACACACCCTGTGCTGCAGCCACAAACATCACACTCACACTCAGGGATGCCTGAACCAATGCTGACACAAAAACAACTGTCAAACACAAATATCACAAACAACATCCACAGCAGTCCAACAAGCCCAGACATGTGCAGCCAAACAGTGGAAAGGCAATGCGACCCTAGACAGAACAGGAGTACACAACATTGCCACTCAGTGCCAATCCACAGACACCATACCCCAACACAAACAAGAATTGCATCATCAAAAAACACACATGAACACCAACTGGGATCAATGGGACAATCAGCTAACACATACAGAGACACCACACCACTCATCCAGTGAACATGGTGTCACAGTGTACCACAAGCATGCACATGCACAATCCTGACAAGTGACAGGCCCAAAGTAGGAGGACAAACCACTAGTGTGCACTGAAAACAAGCTCAGGAACAAGAATTCACCTTGCTTCATGTGACAGACACACAAGTAATGCACACCACACCTGCAACACACATCTGAATGTATCACACAGCAACAACTACTTACACACAATGTCATGCAAATAGAACCTCACACACACATAGCATCTGCCAGTAGAGAGAGCCAACACAGGCCAAACACTGCATACATCCACAACAAACACACAACAGATGCACAGACCAATCCATCACCTTGCAAACTCAGCTGGACACCAGGGGGATGCACACCAGGCAAGTACAAGGCAACATACACTGACAGCACTGCATGCACACCAAGCAGTGTGTGCACATACCAAACCAGTAGCACACATATCTGAGTGCCACACCATGAACTCCCACAACAAAAATCATCACAGCACAAACCTAACATCACACTCAGGAAGGGTAGCAGAACCTCAGCAAACACACATACAGCTTACCCATCACCCAGAGATGCACAACTCAGGGAAACCCAGATGCAAACAACATGACTAGAGGACTGTGCTGCTCAAACATATGCACTGCACATGAGCAACCATGACAGCAAACCAGTAGAAGAAAATTGCACATAACTAATTTGGAAACTGCCCTGAGTGTCACATTGGTCCTGTACACAGTTCAGCCTCACACAGCATAGTGTCACACTATAAAGTGGTGGGGAGGCTCACACACTGCCAAGCCATGGGGTGGAAGACATGAGATTGAAGTGGTGTGTACGTCAGTAGTGGACAGGTGAGGAGTGCACAGAACACAAACACATAGAGGAATTACCCACAATGTGTAGGCATCAGAAGCACATATAGGGGATGGCATGACTCCACATACCACATACCATCATGGAGCCAAAAATGGGTCAAGTGAGAGCAATGCATGAGAAAACTCACAAATAATGTCAGTGTGGCTGAGCAGGTCTGCACAGTGAGCACAAACAGCAACAAGACACATGACTGATCAACAAAACACAACACAGACTTGGCAGTCACACACTCTGCATACCCACAACTGGCAGCAACAACAAGTAGGTGTCCCCCAGGAGTGCAAGGACACACCAACACACTGCACAGTGCCCAAACTACAACTCCTACATGTGCCCACAATCTGAAGCACATGGCAGACAATTGAAACAAACAGACACTCATTTCCTGGATCATACATGTGTGCAGTTGGCATTGCAGGGGCACACACATATCAACACTACTGACAATGACAGCCCATCCACACTGTATGACCACTCAAGTTCACATATCCAAATGCAGCCATGTGACTAGGAAGACAGGCCGACACAAGATGACCAAACATCAACACTGCTAAACACACATGAAGAAAAATCACACTGATATGATGGACCCTGGCCACCCCGCCAGTAATCCTGTGGATAGGATTCCCCTCTGTTGTGGTATTGCAGCATAACATGACGTGTACGATTTAGCAAACATGACCCTAGAATGATTAGGATAAGAGTAGACCATCACAAACACCCATCATTGCACCCTCAATCCTCAGAGTCAACAAGAACAAAAGTGCCTGTCACATCTGGCAAACTCTGAAAAAGTAAAACAAGCAATTGGCAATGTTAAAGTGGCATACAGAGCATGTGTCACATGCAACCATACCCATCCAGACCACATTTCAATTAGCAAGGACACTGACAAAGCAGACAACAGGAGTAACTGTCTTCATTACATATTACCTAAATAGTCATCAAAAATATAAAACAGCAAGGCCAGTGGCCAGTCCATAGTTCAAAGTATGTACATGTGTGCATGAGAACCTGCACAGGGAATGGGCATCCAAAGTGACAAACAGCAAGGCCAGTGGCCAGTCCATAGTTCAAAGTATGTAGATGTGTGCATGAGAACCTGCACAGGGAATGGGCATCCAAAGTGACAAACAGCAAGGCCAGTGGCCAGTCCATAGTTCAAAGTATGTACATGTGTGCATGAGAACCTGCACAGGGAATATTGTGCTTACTGAGCATCTCGTTATACTGAGAGATTTCTCCTGATTGAGACTACAGAAACAAGCTGTCATTCAGATTAGTCCATAATTGGGCTGACATTGGGACTTCGCATGTTCTTTCTTGAACATGGCCTTCAGCATCCCACATTTGCTGACTATATAGCAGAGCAGATAAGGAGTGTTTATCGTACGTCTTATTTTTGTGTATCTACTAGGTGATTACAACGTTCTAAAACTGTTGCGCGGTTACGATTATCCTCCAATACATGGATCTTGGAGTTACTTATTGTTCTGTAATTTCTATTAAGTAAGATATAACATATATCTAACTTTGCCAGTACAGCATGTTATAGGGATTGGTAATCCTTATTTTATGTTGGTCACGGGAATGGTGGTGGATCTTTCGTTTTTATGTTATTTTTCTAATGTTATTTTTCAAATATTATTTTTCTTTCTGCGGACATGTCACGGTATAGTTGGGACTTTTCACGTACCTTTGCACACATTTTTTATCCTCTTCTGGTTTCTTTTAAAAATTTCTATTAGGGTAGTATAAACACCAGGTCTATATTACTTCTGGAAAGCACAACCTCAATGATATAGAACGATGACTTTCTCTCTTTGGTGTAATAATCCATGTTGTCTGTTACAGCTCTAGCCTCTTGGAGTAGTGGGGCACAAGTCCAAGATTTTGGGCTTCTGCCAATGAACTTTTTTAACTATATATGTATATTGTATTTTTGTTATAAAAAAAATCTTTTTAATTTGTACTATAGTTATTTGCAGCCTTGAAAAAGTCCTTCCGGACGAAACACGTGTCAGCTGCCAGTGTTTTTTGTGTAATGGGATTCTGAAATGAAATAAAGAATATACAGGAGAGAGAGAAAAAGATCGACTTATGGACTTCCTTTGTTTACTATAATGGTTACTGCCTACCATACAGAATCGGAATTTTTGGTGTGCCTCGGCATTTGTGCAGGGTATTTGTGGAACTTGACGGGGGTCTTATCTTCCAGAGAGTTTGTTTGGTCTCCTGGAGGTGGAGGGAGACTCAATGCTTGGAGAGCACCACGGTGTACCACAGATTGCAAGATACTTTCCGACGGACGAAGTGGGTGGATGTGCATTCACAATTTGGCATCTCTGCCTTGGTTCTTTGTGTAATAATCATAGTTCAAAGTATGTACATGTGTGCATGAGAACCGGCACAGGGAATGGGCATCCAAAGTGACAAACAGCAAGGCCAGTGGCCAGTCCATAGTTCAAAGTATGTACATGTGTGCATGAGAACCTGCACAGGGAATGGGTAACACCGTACACTGCCATGGTACTCACCACAGCTCAGGGGACACAAATGGGCAGTCCAGGCACCGCTGCGGGAGAGATGGGTTTGGGAGGGGGACCTTGCCTCAGACTTGGCTGTCAGTTGAACTGGGAGGTGGCTGATTGTTGGGGCCAGGGAGAGAGAGGAGCAGCTGAGGTAGAGGCATCAGTGGCTTTGTGAGCCGGAGGGCTGCTTGGACCGGGTGGCATGGTGGCACGGGGAGGCGGAGACATGCTGCCGTGAGACACAGTGTGTGAGGGAGAATGTGGAGGGCTGCCTTTCCACTTCTTGGGGATTTGATAGGTAAGAATTGTCTTGGGAGGAGTGGGAAATGGGACGGGCACAACAGATACACTCTCCACCAAAGGTGCATCAGGTGCAGGTGGCTCTCCCTGTGGGGATTTGCTGGATCTGGTGTTATGCTTGGGCTGGCCTTGCCTTTTTCCCTCCATCTCCTGTTGACCAGGTGAACCCCCAACATTGCTCTCCTGTCCCAGCTTCACAGGGGTGTGGGTGGGAGTTGAGGTTGTGGGTGAATCTGCCTTGGAGATCTGTTTCTGCAGACTCTTTGCAGGCACCAGCTTCACAGCAGGCAGGGCAACTGTGTGTTTGTCTTTGGGGGCTGGTTTGGGGATGGGAGTGTCCTTGGATGGGGCTGATTTGGATGCATGTGAGCCTGAGGCGTGCTTCTTGGCCTGATGGCCCGGAGTGTCACCTGAAGGGCTTTTGCCTTTGCGCTCCTGTGTGCCTGGTTTTTGTTTTGGGGATGGTGTCTGTGCTCTGGTCCGCTTGGAGTGCTGCTGTTGTGTGCTGCATGTTGAGTACTTGGAGCCTGAGGGCTGTGGTGTGTGGTCACTCTTGTCAGATGTTGCCACTTGCAGGGTGGTTGCTGAAGGGACTGGAGCTGGACTCTGAGCCAACTTCTTGTCATGATCCTGGAATGCATTCAGGAGAGTAGTCTGGCCCACACACAGCTGGCGCAAAAGGTCCACAAAACTAGAACATGATACCCCAATGTTGCACACCACCCTGTGCAGTTTGCATGTGCAACCTTGATGCAAAACTCAGAAGTTGCATGGAAACATGCATAGTTGGCATTAATGATCCAAGTGACGTTCATACAGCCAAATAGCTGGTCCGTGCCTCCTGGTAACCTGACATGCTAATTACTGTAAGCATACCTACGTGTCTGTAGGTGAGATAGATGTACATCTCAACATGTTGTCACAGTCACATACAGAGTCACTTAAAGGGGCCAACACAGATACTGACTCAAGAATGTCCTCATACTATGGCCATGAGCTACAGATGTCCACCATGTTGTGCCTTGAAGCACAACGGCCTTTGCACATTGGTGTCAGATGTGTAGTCCTCACAATTTCAAAGTCAGGCACTGCACACATCAAAGAAAGCACACTAAGATGAGGCATACTGCTGTACACTTCCCGGTGATGTCTATGACACCCATCATGCAGCAGATGTCAGAAGGCCACATCTCATCTTGCAATGACAAGGGCCATTATCTAAAACACATGAGAAAGTACACGTAGCAAAAATACATGACAGCTGCACTCAACACAGAGGCCACTTACAAGCCTTTGCATCACACTAGAAACATCACAGAGCTCCGCACTGGCTCAGGGTTGGGATACATGCAGTCACTCACACCCAAAGTCACCCTTCGCAGAATACTTAGCCCCAACTTGCTGCTGATGGGCCCTCTAACGTCCATCCAGCTCTGGCTGTGTCACTGCCAAGATGCGAGCCATTAGTGATGTCATGCTCCTGCGCGCCAACCTGCCAGTCCGAGGGAGCAGCCCCAGCGTCATCTCTGCCACGTTTTTGCTCAGCCGGCAGATGTCATCCCACCTCTTGTGACAGTGTGTGTGCCGTGGGTTGGAGACACCCAAAGCCCGCACCTTGCGTGCAATGGCCCTCCATAAGGCCTTACACTGGGGGACTTTAAGCTGCAGGCATGGGAGACAAGAAGATGAAGTTTCAGTGTCACTGGGTTATGTACCACTGTGTATCAGTACAGGAGCATGCACAAACTTAGCAGAGCTATATAGATATGTTCAGATCACTGTGTCATGGAGGTCACATTTAGGGGCATGATCTTACATTCTCACACCCTTCTCATAAGGTCTGTCTTGTGCAATCCACAGGCCTAAGATAGAACATTGATGAATAGGGTGGCAGACAACACATATATCTCACTCTGTCCATTTACTGATGTGTCCCAGGCAAATTGGGCAGTATCTGTGCAGGCCAGGGGGACTCACACAGAGGTTAAACGTGGGCCATCAGAACATGCACATGCATGTACAATATGAGAGGGCAAACAGTGCCTACACATGCGAGTCAGTACACATAATGAAAACAAGGGAAGGAGGATGTTTCAGGAGTACATTAATATGATGTTACATAGGTGCATTCCCACCAAGAGTGTCACCCTCAGGCATTTCAATCTTGTGCATGATGCTGACATATCCATGGTGTCAATATTAAAAATGGCCACACATCCTTCAGTACCCTCTGGACGAAACACATTTGTAATGTCACAAATGAGCATGTGAAAAGCTCATGGACTCCATTAGCACAGGCAATGTCTGTTCTGACTTCCACTTTCCAAACCAGCAGTGTGACTGTATGGCTGCTAAAACACTGCATGTCCCTCCCATCCTGAAATGCAGCCATGGATCTGTGGAAAATAGGCTACAAAATACATTGACATGAAGTCAGCATGCTAGGCAGTGTATCACACAAACTTGCACTCACAGGCACATACTACAGCAGATCAACTTCATGTGTGCACTCTTTGCACTCGCCAACTTTCACTCTGAAACACTTACCATTTCATCAGGAGCACCATATAGCCTCCCATACTGTGAAAGCACCTCGTCCGCCAGGACCTCCAGCTCCTCTGTGGTGAAGGGACGGGCCCTGATGTTCTCAGTTCTCGCCATCATTGGATCCAGGAGACAGGAACAGCAGCAGTTGGGGATGAAGAATGGCAGGCAGCAGTGTCTGGATGCAGTGGAAATGTGTGGCTCTCTCACAGACACATATAGCCCCCTGGGGTTGTTTCAGTGGTAGTCAGATGCTGCAATTGGTGTTCCAGATCAGCTTTTTCCAAATGTAACCAATGACCGGCCCCGCTGTAGCGGAGCACGCCTACCACGATTTTTGAAATTGTATTTCACTACCGCGAATGCGGTTCCCATTGGCTGAATGGGCATGGGCATTGGCGGTGTCACACCGCGGGGCCCAGGTGGTCGCTACCGTAATCGTGCATCTTTCAATTGCATCCAATGACCGGCCCCGCGGTAGCGGAGCACGCCTACTGCGATTTTCAAAAATGCATTTGTCTACCGCAATTGCGGTTCCCATTGGCTGAATGGGCATGGGCATTGGCGGTGTCACACCCCGGGGCCCCGGCGGTTGCTACCGCTATTGTGCATCTTTCAATTGCATCCAATGACCTGCCCCATGGTAGCGGAGCACGCCTACGGCGATTTTCAAAAATGCATTTGTCTACCGCGATTGCGGTTCCCATTGGCTGAAAGGGCATGGGCATTGGCGGTGCCACACCGCAGGGGCCAGGCGGCTGCTGCCGCGAATTGCCATCTTTACATTTGTGCCAATGGCCATGATTGCAGTGGCGGTGCACGCCTACCGCGGGTTTCAAAAGTGCATTTCACTACCGCAATTGCGGTTCCCATTGGCTGTAGGGGCATGGGCATTGGCGGTGCCACACCGCAGGGGCCAGGTGGTTGCTACCGCGAATTGGCATCTTTACATTGGTGCCAATGGCCATGATTGCGGTGGCGGTGCATGCCTACCGCGGGTTTCAAAAGTGCATTTCACTACCGCAATTGCGGTTCCCATTGGCTGTAGGGGCATGGGCATTGGCGGTGCCACACCGCAGGGGCCAGGCGGTTGCTACCGTGATTTGGTAACTTTACATTGGTGCCAATGGCCGTGATTGCGGTAGCGGTGCACGTCTACCGCGGGTTTCAAAATGCATTTCACTACCGCGGTTGCGGTTCCCATTGGCTGTAGGGGCATGGGCATTGGTGGTGCCACACCGCAGGGGCCAGGCAGTCACTACCGCAATTTGGCATCTTTACCTTGGTGCCTATGGCCGTGATTGCAGTGGCGGTGCACGCTTACGGCACCTATGGACACATCATGCTGTAGCAATGTCAATGGCCAGTTCTCAGCATTGAACAGTAGGCACTTACTATGAATCATGTCACCAGATAGTGTAATTCAATGCTAGTGTGACATTTAACTCACTGATGACTACACATGCCATGACAGTGCACAGGATTACATGCATTGGCATGTACTCCCTCACATGTCACTTATGATGTTGTTGTGCATGTACACAGATCTGGTGTGATGGACTCTCAAATATGTACACATGTCAATGTGTGAGATGGCTAAGCAACCCACAGTTATGAAGGACTGACTACATAATGTGCATATTTCACTGTGTAGATTGCTGAACCCATGTTGATACTTGATCTTTATACACACACTGTGCCCATTGTGTTGGTATTGTGTGCCCTCTACGAATTACACAAGAAGGTGTGGCAGATACAGCCGCTACGTAGAAGCCAGCAGTGTTGCTGTTTCAGACGTGTGCTGTGTCAACTACTCTCAGGGCTGGTGACACAAGATGTAGGAATGTACCTTTTGGCATTCACATAGTCCGAATCTGTTTTGGGGTACTCACTGTGTAAATACTGGACACGTGTACAACTACTTTAGATCAAGGTGTCTCTACATGTGACTTGTGCTGTAAGCTGTAGTTTCAGGCCATTCATTGCTGGCGCTGTATCAGTCAAAACGTAAGATGTTGGACACATCTCAGAGGGGAATTGAATTCACATGTGTCCCCTTTCGTCCTACCTAGGAGGCGACCAAATGTGCATCGTCCATTCACATTGCTTGCGGACATGGAGGACATCATACGGAAATTCCGTTTGGATCGACCTACCCTTCAGGACCTATGTGCTCAGTTGGAGCCCCATCTGAGGCCTCGCCGAATCTATCCAACTGCTTTGACACCAACATGTAAGGTGATGGCGGCCCTGCATTTTTTTGCAACTGGTTCATTCCAGTACACGGTGGCCAGCGCAGGTGGGATGTCTCAACCAATGTTCAGCATGGTGCTACGTGATGTCCTGTCTGCTATGATGACCTACAAGGACAGCTACATCCATTTCCCCAAGAGACATGAATTGGCAGCTGTGAAGGGTGATTTTTATGGCCTTGCCCACATCCATAATGTTGTTGGTGCCATTGACTGCACACATGTTGGCCTGGTTCCACCACAGGCACGTGAGCACATCTACAGGAACAGGAAGCATTCTCATTCCATAAATGTGCAAGTGGTATGCCAGGTGGATATGATAATCTCCCATGTTTGTGCCAAATTCCCGGGATCAGCCAATGACTCCTACATCCTGCGTAACAGCATCGTACCACAGCTGATGGCAAATCTGCATCCGGAGCGTGCGTGGATTGTGGGTGAGTACGCAGAGTCAAGTAGCGTGCTGTATGTGTGACATGCTGTCCTCTGCCACAGTTATATTACTAAGTTGGTCTGTGTATCTCACACCTAGGTGACTCTGCATATCCCAACCAGCCTTGGTTGCGGAGCCCTCTGAGGAATCCCAGGACCCCGGGTGAAGTCCGCTACAATGAGGCCCATGGGAGGTCACGTCATGTGGTGGAGCGTACTTTTGGGCTTCTGAAGTCTCGATTTCGGTGCCTGGACAGGACCGGAGGGGCACTGATGTACTCTCTACAAAAGGTGTGTCAGATCGTAGTTGCATGCTGCATGCTCCACAACCTGGCATTGCGCAAGGAGATCCCACTGATCCTGGACGATGATGAGCAGCAGATGCCCCCGCCTGCAAACCCACACATGTCCAGTGAGGAGGATAGTGGAGAGGAGGAGGGTGTCGACCTGCGTCAACAGCTCATCAACCGCTACTTCCCTTGAGTGTAAGTGACATTGTACAACAGTGCCATTGTCTGCTGTCTTTGATGGTAGTGAAAAGGCCTAGGGGACCTTTTTAACTGCTGCCTGTTGTTGGCTCTGTGCTGATGGCTGATGTTTGTGGCACAGTGTAGTCATGACCAGCCACATGACGTCTATGTTGGTGTTGTTTCTCATTGTAATGTGTGCTGGGTTGTGTAGCTTGATGACTAGTCTTGTGTACTGGCTGTGATGGCATCACCTGACAAGTAAATGTCGTTCTCTTGTGTCTTTCTAGGTCCCTTCACCCTCTCAATGCCTCATCACAATCAGAGCTTCTGGTACATTGGAATCAGAGTCAACATTGTACATCCTGTGATAAACATGGAGCTGACACAAAGACATAGGTGTGTAAGGAGTGTTTATTTACAAAGGGTGTTTGTGACAGACAAGTGATGTATGAGAAAATGGTGCTAGGTGAATTAATGAGTTGTCAGTGATGGTAAACAAGACAGAAGAGTAGTCACCACATTAATGAGGTAACACAGACCAACAGACACTTGCCATCAACATGGCAGTGTGGGTAAGGATAGTCCACAAAGTCAATGTCAAGGTGAAGGGAGGTGCCATCATGGCTGTCTCTTTGCCCTGCGTTTGGCTGGTGGTTTTCCACGGGATCCTCCCGTGGTATTTCTCGGACGGCCCCTTTTGCCTTTTACAGGAGGGGCCTCTGCTGCGGGCTCAGTGGGGTCTGAGGAGTCATCCAGTTCCAGCTCACCCCTCTCTGTGGCTGCAGATGAGGTAGTGGGAGTATCAACCTGCGGGCCACTGGAGGGAGGTTGAGCTGTCCTTTGGGCCACAAGACTCTCCCTCAGAACCCCCACAAGCTGGCCCATGAGGTCTACGATTTGGCCCATGCGAGTGTCCAAGGACCTCACCAGCAGGCAGAGCTCACGCAGATCTTCCAGACCCTGGCCCATGTGTCCCTGGGTTTGTTCATATGCCCCAAGGACTCTGGCGATGTTGGCCATGGCTTCGGTCCCAGTGTCCTGTCAATTTTGTCCCCCAGTTGACCTACCACCTGCCCTGCTGTCCCAGACCTGTGGCGTTACCACTCGACGCACCCGCAGACTCTCCCTGCCCTCCTCTGATTGTGGGGTGGTGTTGGCATCCTCTGAGGCAGGGAGAGTGTTGCAGGCAGCACTGGTGGTGGTGGTTGAGGCGGCACAGGTTGTTGCAGCAGGGGTCAGCGTGGTTGTTGTTGCTGAGGTGGTGGTGGTGGGGACAGTGGAGGCCTGGGACGTGGTGCGCCCTGGCAGTCCTGATGGGCCAGGTTCGGCCACCGCATCCGATGAACTTGGTGAGTCTGCATCCGAGGGTCCATGTTCCGGGGGGGGGAGAGACTGGCTCTGCAGGTCGGTGTTGTCATCTGCAGCTGTCAATTGTTGATCTCCTGTTGAACAGAGGTGAAATGGTCATTGAAGGGCACCCCACACACTGGGTATTAGACGTTTGGATGTTACATGTGAGACACCACACAGTTTACATTGCAATCACGTGGTATGGCTGCAAGATACTGAGCATCATGACATGATGTTGATGTACATACATTACTTGTCCATGGTGTGACATGTCAATAGATCCCATGTTCCAAGTACAGATTGTGTCATTACAAGGACATGTCCTCATCTGACAACTAGCAGCACAACAACTTTATGTGAAGCGTTTTTTCGGTTTGCTCTGCATGGAAGATGTTACATCTGAGCATGAACTAGCCATTGTAATCTGAAGCATACCTTTGTCATTACATGTACTTTACTTTCTTTTTACAACTGACCATGCATGTTTTGTGTTCATATGTGCCTTGATGCTCTGCCCCCATGGCACTTACACATGGCATTCAGTGCTGAGCATGAGTGTGCCCTGAATCTCTTCGACATTTGATTTGGTGAGTCAAACTGAAGTTTCTGTGACAGTTACATACACATTTATGTCTGCACACTGGAAGTGGCTATTGGATCTATGCCAAGTTGGCTGACATGTGAGGGCTAGTGTGGTAATTTGCTCCATGCTTTTTGAGAGTAATGGCAGGGTGCATGCACTGTCTACCTACCTGTTCTGTGACACAGTTGAGGGGAATTGCTGCCACATGTTTGGTGGGGGGGTGTTCCATACTGCTGTGCTGTGGGACAAGAGGGCCTGGTGGGAGTTGTAGTGCTGGCTTCCAAAGCACAAACCACCCTCCCTCTTAAGATGGCTGCCTAAATGTGAAGTGGAACAGAGGAAGGGAATGGCTACACATGGCTCTTGGATGGGGGAGTGTTCCATCCTGCTCAGGGTTGGGACAAGAGAACCTAAGATGGCTACCTACCTGTACGTTTGATGAGTGAAATACAATGGCTGCCACATGGTTGTGGGTGTGGTGTGGAGTGTGCCATCTGGCTCAGCTTTGGGACAGGGGGGCCTGGTGGGAGTTGTAGTGCTGGCTGCCTATTCACAAACACCCCTCCCTGTGAAGATGGCTACCTACCTGTTAGTTTGATAGGTGAAATGCAATAGCTGCCACATGGTTGGGGGGAGTGTTTCATCTTGCTGGGCTGTGGGACAGAGGGGCCTGGTGGGAGTTGAAGTGCGGCGTTCCAAAGCACAAACCACCCTCCCTGTTAAGATGGCTGCCTCCCTGTGAAGTGGAGCAGAGGAAGGGAATGGGCTACACATGGCTCTTGGATGGGGGAGTGTTCCATCCTGCTCAGGGGTGGGACAAGAGAGCCTAAGATGGCTACCTACCTGTAAGTTTGATGAGTGAAATACAATGGCTGCCACATGGTTGTGGGTGTGGGGTGGAGTGTGCCATCCGGCTCAGCTTTGGAACAGGGGGGCCTGGTGGGAGTTGTAGTGCGGGGTTCCAAAGCACAAACCACCCTCCTTGTTAAGATGGCTGTCTCCCTGTGAAGTGGAGCAGAGGAAGGGAATGGGCTACACATGGCTCTTGGATGGGGAGTGTTCCATCCTGCTCAGGGGTGGGACAGGGGGGCATGGTGGGAGTTGTAGTGCAGTCTTCCCACCCACAAAGACCCCTCCCTGTTGAGATGGCTACTTACCTGTGAAGTGGAGCAGAGGAAGGGAATGGGCTACACATGGCTCTTGGATGGGGAAGTGTTCCATCCTGCTCAGTGGTGGGACAAGAGAGTCTGAGATGGCTACCTACCTGTAAGTTTGATGAGTGAAATACAATGGCTCCCACATGGTTGTGGGTGTGGGATGGAGTGTGCCATCCGGCTCAGCTTTGGGACAGGGGGGCCTGGTGGGAGTTGTAGTGCTGGCTGCCTATCCACAAACACCCCTCCCTGTGAAGATGGATACCTACCTGTTAGTTTGATGAGTGAAATGCAATGGCTGCCACATGGTTGGGGGGGAGTATTCCATCCTGCTGGGCTGTGGGACAAGGGTGCCTGGTGGGAGTTGTAGTGCTGGCTGCCTATCCACAAACACCCCTCCCTGTGAAGATGGCTACATACCTGTTAGTTTGATGAGTGAAATGCAATGGCTGCCACATGGTTGGGGGGGAATGTTCCATCCTGCTGGGCTGTGGGACAAGGGTGCCTGGTGGGAGTTGTGGTGCTGGCTGCCTATCCACAAACCCCCCTCCCTGTGGAGATGGCTGCCTCCCTGTGAAGTGGAACAGAGGAAGGGAATGGCTACACATGGCTCTTGGATGGGGGAGTGCTCCATCCTGCTCAGAGGTGGGACAAGAGAGCATAAGATGGCTACCTACCTGTAAGTTTGATGAGTGAAATACAATGGCTGCCACATGGTTGTGGGTGTGGGGTGGAGTGTACCATCCGGCTCAGCTTTGGGACAGGGGGGCCTGGTGGGAGTTGTAGTGCTGGCTGCCTGTACACATGCCCCCATGGTAATGTTGCTAGCTACCTTTGGGGTGAATCAGAGGGAGTGAATGTTGGATCTGTGAGAAAACTGTTGGGGAGAGTGTGGTGCACATGAATGCATTTGGGCCTAGGAGGTGTCGCTTTGTAGTTGTGCAAGACAGTACATGGCATTGTAATGGTAGACACTTGTTGGTACTTACCAGCCTCCACTCCTGTGAGACTCTCTGGATGCAGTATGCCAAGCACCTGCTTCTCCCATACGGTGAATGTTCGTGGTGGAATGGGAGGGCCACCGCCAGTCCTCTGAGCCAGCTCACGGTTCTTGTTGTTCTTCTCTTTCACCTTGCTCTTGAGGTCATGCCACCGCTTCATGATTTCCTTCTTGGAGCGCGTGATGGTCCCTACTGCATTGACCTTGCTGACTATCCTTGCCCACATTTGCGTTCTGGTGGCTAATGGTGTCAGTTGGACCAGGTTTCCAAACAAACCTCATCTACCATCACTGACAACTCATTGTCAGTGAATTTGGGCATTTTCTTCTGTGACATGGTGTGCAAATGTGTGAAAGGTGCAGTTGTGAAGGTGGTGGTGATGTGTGTGGTGTGTGTGTGTGTGTGTGGTTGTGCTGGTGAGATGTGTGGTGATTTGCCTCTCCTTTGTGCTGTGGGGTTGGTTCCTTCAGTAGTGGAGTTGGGCAAAGGATTCTGGTCAGGGAAGGGGCTGGTTTTATACTCAGCTATGTGGGTGTGTCTAAATGGGGCATTGATGTCAGGTGTGTAGTGTGGGTTGACCTAGGATTTGTATTTTTTTACTTGCCATGGGGATGTGTCATTGGGGTGTGTTAGGTGTTTTTTGAGGCTGAGCCAGGTTAATGGATACACTTGGTAGCCTTGTTGTGTGTTTTTTTTGTCGACCGCCATTACTGTTCCGGAGCGACCGTCGGCGGTTGGAATACAACAGCCCTTCCGCCGGCTCTCCCATTCATAAATAGTTGCGATTGCGGCGGTCGGATACAGCGGATCGTTCCGCTGTCACCTCAATGGTATCCTAATTTAACGTGCGGTCAATCCGCTGACTGTGCGGCGGTTTTGGGTCTTTCCGCAGCAAATCCGACCGCCGTGGACGGATTTTTACCTGCTCCGCACGCTCCCGGCGGTCTTTCGTGGAATCCATCCGCCGCGGTCGGAGTTTTCTGGCGGTTCATCCTAATCTGGCCGACGGTTTTCCCGCAGTACATGCGGACGGTTAATTGCCACGAACACGGTGGTCGGAATGGTTTTACGCCCGCCATCGTAATCTGCCCCTTAGTTCTCTAAATGCAAAAGAGCACCACCTTCTCCTTACAGGCTCACAGTGGAAATTATGAAAAAGGAGTGTGAACTTCCTGTTTCCTGTAATCGACACTGTTTTAAGCCAATCAAAATGTATTTTACAACCACAAAGTACCGTGGTACTATTGCAATAGTATCTCAGATGTACTGCAGTACCTAGGAACTAAAAAAATAAAGAAAGAAAGCGCTCCAAATTAACAGTCGCATGATCTAGGAAGGCTGTTACAACAGCCTTTGTGTTTTTGAAAAACGAATTACATTTTACAACCCCAAAATCTTAATATTAAAAGCATTGATTTATTTGGGCTATAAACACAGCTCAATACGCCTAAAAAGTAGCCAATAACCATGGAGACTGTTGTTACTGGTAGAAAGTAACATGAAATAGGTTATAAACACAGCCCAATACTACTAAATTACAACAACAACCATAGAGCTTGTGCTGGCTACAGGAAACGAATATAGCTTTGTTTCTTGTATAGAAACATTGTATGGAAATAACTATTTATAACTCATTGCATACATATAAATCTTCATACATTAAACTGTTACATTCCTATATGATTCAGTATGACTATTGTGAAATAAATATGTTTTTCTATTGGGTTATGTTCAAAATTATCAAAATTAAAATTAGAACAATATCAAAAAACACACAAATTCAATGAAAACAAAATGTTAAAGCTTAGTTATAGTAAGGAACATGTTATTTTTTACTACAATACAAAACACAGTTAAACAATGTTATATGCACACTGTTCTCATAAATGATTTTATTATAGCTGTCGTAAGTGTTGTTAGGAATGCTATAAGTTAACATGCTATAAGTGATGGTATATGAAAGGGTGTAAGCAGTGCATGGGGAATGCACGAGTTAAGGTTTGTGTAGTTTAAGTGGTTTTTGTATTGTAGTAATAACGTATTTGCAATTATAACTAATATATATGTATGGGTTTCACCTACCTTGTTATTCTTGCAAGGCCTGGTAAAAGCATATGCGCGCTAAAGTCATGTGTTGGAAAGGCTGTATGGAAAATGAATTCATGGTAAAGGTATGCATTGTTTCAGCTTACAACCCATGAACAGAGACAAATCTAGCCCCTCCTTCAAACGTAACTGAAAGTGACGAGAACCATGAGTTAGAGAGAGATAATGATTAACTAGGTTTTGCATTATCTGTTGAATCACAACCTTGTTCATTACAAGAAAGAACTCTGTCCCTAACTCAGTTAAAGATGGGCCCTTCTATATACTCTTAAAAGAAGAAGTCAGCCACAATATCTTTTGCAGAGTAGGACATTAAGGATATGGACTAAACACATCTAGCTCTACCCTCTCATGAATACCCTCACAACAATAAAAGGCAGCAACATGTAATTAATACATTTGACAATTGACAGGACATCACCAAATGTATTGAATAATGAGGAACACATCCCGACCCCTGAAACTTAGACTCTTCCGTTGCATGAACTACTGGCTTGGGAGATGCTAAAAATAGGGATATAAAATCGTCAGTTCAGTGTTTAGAAGGTTTTGCATGGGTAACTCATGCGTTATTTTTCCTTCCCTCCCCCTTTTTCCTTTGTTTCCCCATGTATACCATTATTTTATTTATTTATTTATAAAAGTTTTGTATAGCGCGAACATGACCCTGAAGGGTATCAGAGCGCTTCACATTTCGGAACGGGAAGAACATAGTACCGGGAAATGGCAAAGGGGGTAACAGAGAATAACTTATTTAGCTAATACCATAAAGTACCAAGATGAAAGCAAACAGTACTTAATAGGGTATAACAGACAACCCTGAGCTTTACCGTTGATAGACCCAAAAGAATGTAGTCAGAGGGTCATTGAGAAAGCAGACGAGCCATGACCAATTAAGGCAAGAACTTGTTCATTAGGATTATTTTTACTTCATGTTTGAAGGCAGCTGTGGATGGGATTCTGCGGACGTCCGGTGGGAGAGAGTTCCAGATTTTCGGAGCCGAACCAGAGAAGGCTCTGGACCTCGTTCTCTTTTTGCGAGAGGTCTGAGGTTTCAATAGGAGAGAATTTGCACTTCTTGATGGTCTACCCCCTCCGGATAGTTCTAGCTTTTGAGCCAGGTACATGGGGGTTTTGAAATGGAGGGCTTTGTGCGTCATACAGGCAATCTTTAGCTGTATTCTTGCTTCATAGGGTAACCAGTTTAGAGATCTTACGGCGAGGGATATCTGAACATTTCTCTTTGTGCCCGTAATCAATCTGGCAGCAGCATTCAAGGAGGCCCTGAGAGGGGACAAGGTATATTTGGGGAGGCCACAGAGCGTAACACTACCATAATCTAGCCTCGACAGGACAAGTGCTTGAACCACCTGCTTGAAGTCTTCTTGTGGAAGGAATGGTTTTAGATTCCTAAGAATCCTCATTTGGTAGTTAGCACACTTGCACATCTTACTAATATGATTCTTCATGTTCAAGTGCGTGTCCAGGGTGATTCCGAGAGATTTAGCTGAATCAATGATAAGAGGGGCGCAGTTGAAGGCAGTGAGGTGTTTCATCCAGAGGTCAATCTTGGGGTTGTTATTAGGAGGAGATATAAGAAGGAATTCTGTTTTGGCGGTATTGAGCAGGAGGTGGTTCTCAGTTAGCCAATTTTGGGTATTCGTCAGGCTAGAGTTGAGTGAAGTGAAGTCATCAGAAGAGGTGATTTTCAGATAAAGTTGCATGTCGTCCGCATACATATGAAAAAGAATGTTCATGGAGTTTAGTGTATTCGCTAAAGGTTCCAGGAAAATATTAAAGAGTATGGGAGAAAGGGCTGACCCTTGAGGGACCCCCATGAAGACTGTAGAAGGCTGGGAAAGGGATTGATTCACCTTGACTCTTTGGGATCTGTTGTGAAGAAAGGACAAGAACCATTGCAATACCAGGCTGGAAAGGCCCATCCTGTGTTCCAGAATGGCTAAGAGTTTGTCGTGATTAACCGTGTCGAATGCGGAAGAAAGGTCAAGGAGGATGAGGAGGCAAGATTCGTTTTGGCCAAGCATTTTAAAAATGTCATCCATAATGTGGGTGAGCACCGATTCAGCACCGATTCAGGGCCGCTCCGAAAACCGGATTGATGAAGATCCAGGAGTTTGAAGTTATCAATGTGCGTGCAAAGTTGTGATTTTACGCATTTGTCTAGGAGCTTAGCCAGAGTAGGGATGTTGGAGATGGGGCGAAAGTTGTTGAGATCAGTTCTGTCTGCATTAGGCTTTTTAAGAATGGGTGATACCTGAGCTGCTTTTAGACATTCGGGGATCTTGCCTTGTGATAAGGAGGCGTTGACAATCTTTGTCCAAAGGGGGATGAAGGCATCCTTAATTTCTTTGAAGACAGACAGTGGCAACGGGTCGCTGAAGTGATTAGAAGGGTTGATACTAATCAGGGTTTTATAGATGTCGTTTTCACTGAGAGGAGTGAAAGAGTCCCAAGTGGCCTTGTTCTTGGTGCTAATAGTAGGTGGATTTAACCCCTCTGAGAGAACAGGAGGATCCGCGATCTCATATGATGGAAGAAGGGCCTTCTTAGATTCGAGGTCAGCACTGATGAGTTTAGTTTTCTCCATAAAGAAAGCAGCCAGATCTTCGCATGAGGGAGAGTCGACTCCTGATTCAAGGTGGTTGGGTGCTTTCGCTGATTGTTGTTTGACGATTTCCAAAAGTTTCCTGGGGCGATTTGCGGCTTGAGTAAGTTGGGATCTGAAGTAATCGGCCTTAGCAGTTTTGCTATTTTTATTATATGAGCTCCATACCGATCTAAGGACTTTTAGGTGATCCAAGGAAGGTTTGGATCTTCAGAAACATTCCGCTGCCCTTAGGTTGCAGCATTCAGAGTTTAGGTTGTCGTTGAACCATGGTTTGGAGAATTTGGAGGAGGCATTTTTTTGTTGTAGAGGTGCTATGGAATCCATGATACCAGAGATAGTGGAGTAATAGAAGTCAGTGAGGTCATGTACATCAGACATGTCATCTTGGGGAGACAAGGCATATTTACAGTCAATTGCTAGACCTTCCGTGTTAATGTTCCTGAGGTCCCTTTTCCATTGTTTGATTTTCTTAGGTTGATCCCTTTTCCGTATCACCTCCCTGTTAATAGAGAAGAAGATGCTGTAGTGGTCGGACCAATCACAAGGGATAATGTCCTCCAGTGTGATGGTATTACCTTTTGAGATGATGAGGTCCAGAATTTCTCCTTTGTTGTGAGTTGGACGATCACAGAATTGGGTAAGTTCCAGATCCAATAGGAATGAATTTAGGCAGATTACTGCTTGGTCCTTAGGCTTAGACCAGTGAAGGTTGAAATCACAGAGGTAGATTTGGGACACTGAGGGATCGTCATTGGAAGAGATGATTTCCATTAGTTGTTCAATGAAGAGGAGGTTATCACCAGGAGGGTGGTAGAAAGTATGAAGTTTGCACACCGGGAGGTGATTACTAGAGATGTGGAGGCAGAGGTATTCAACTGCGGTTAAGGTGGAGGTCTCTATGAGGGAAACAGATAGTGTATTCTGGTGTATACAAGCTAGTCCACCGCCCTGCTTCTTAGGTCTGTCTCGACGGATTATGTCATGACTAGGAGGCACTAAGAGGTCTAAGATAGGGGTGGAAAAGGGATTTAGCCATGTTTCCGTGAGGATGATGATATCTAGCTCATTGTTTTGGATGAGGTCAAAGATATCCGAGGCATGTTTACTGACTGATCTGCAGTTGAGTAGTGCGCATTTCAGCCGTACAGGCGTGTGGTGTAGAAGTCTGAGTGGTGTGCACTTGCTTGAGGTTGTCACTATTTACGACTCTGAGGTTGTTAGAGGGTTCCCTGTGCGGGTTGGCGTGAATGGCTTGAATTTGGGCCGTCGGAATCTTCTCAGTGTCTAGAATGATAGAGTAAGAAATGAGTAGATCCTCAATATCACTGGTCGCAAGATCGACCTTAAATCTTCTAGGGCGGGAGGGGGCATTAGGGAGGGGTAGAGTTTTATAGATAAGGTGCGAGGAATGCTGATCAAGGTCAGTAGGTGCACTAGTGCGGATTGTAGGCAACTTTCCTAAGGAAATAAGAGAACTGAGCAGGGGTAGATGGTCAAGTTAGAGGGCCTTCAGTTCATGGAGTTCGTGCGAGATAAGGTGCAATTGGAGAGATAACTTGTCCAGACGTGCAACCAGGTCTGAAAGTTGGTTCGAGGATAGAGGCTGAGGGGAGAGATCCGGGGGAGAGGAGGGGCCTTGAGGGATGTCTGGCTGTGGTGAGGCGGAAACGCGATGTACCGGGGGAGAGGGTGCCTCCTTATAATATTGCAGAGTCCCTGCTCACTTGGTAAGAGTGGCTGGGGAAGGTATGAGGGTGGAGGGCCTGTTATCTTGCGTATTGGAGGTGTTCCCATGGAGGTTCAGTGTGTTAGGATGAGAGGATACCATTGAGGGCGGACTTTTGTGCTCCGTCAATAGAGAAGGCGAAGTAAGTGAGGCCCTGGATGGGAGAGCGTCCGAAGAGAGAAGAGGGGTTAAGGCATGAGAGGGCATCACGATTGGGGAGACACCGAGAATCTGGCTTGCGATCAGCACGATGGGTGATACATTAAGCCCGCAATCCAGATGTGTTGATGGTCGGTTGGAATGTGAGACTACTACAGGGGATTGAATCTCACCGAAATCCGCTGTAGAGTGAGTAAAATTATGAGAACTTGGAAAACTCCCGGAAGTGGGGGGAGGTGAGCTGGATAAATCCAATGATTTAGAAGGGTGGGGGAAGAGATCAGCAGATTTAGCAGTCACTGCTTTCTTGAGGGTAGGGAAAATATAGTCCATCTTGGCTAGATTGAACCTAGAAGATTGGATTAGAATGATACCATTATTGTAGAGAGTGATGGTGGCATTAGCTTTGAGTAAAGGCGAGGGTGCAGTTGTTAATTTGAGACCATGTGGGGTTTTCCTAGCTTCCTTTATTCGAAGCATAGAGTAAAGGACCTTCCGCCAGCATGCCAGTTTTCTAGTGTAGAAGATGAGGTCATTAGATAGAATACCCTTTTTTGCACACATGTAGACGTTGGAGATTAGTGTTTCAGGTCTAGATTTGAGTAGGCGATGTTTGTGTTTTTTTGCCGCATTTTTGAAGCGGATAGTTGATAGTGAAGGCATTGGATCCTGTAGGATCAGGACTAATTTCCATTCTGAAACAGGCCAGCGGCGGGTATTGAAGAGGGAGGGGGACCAATTTACCTGTTCAAGGAGGTGAGAGTGATTTTGATTCTGAGGAAGGTATAACTAAGTAGGCAGTGTTCAGAGTGAATAAGCAGCCACACTATGAGGGCGTAATTATGATGACGAAATTTAAGTCACTGGGTAAGACTACGAAAGACTTCAGGTTGCCCTGGGTGGAACTGGATAAATCAAATTTCTAATACAGAGCACTGTGAGAGGGACCCATTTCAAGATGTCCGAAGTTATTGGGTTGTGATGGAAGAAGTCCTATCTTTAGCTTTACTGCAAAGGGTTAAGGCACAATGAGTAGTCCTACTTTACTTTCTGTGTCCAAGATAACTCATAATAGTAGTCAAAAGGCTGATCCTACCTCTCTTTTAGAAAGGCCCAGACTTCGGAACAGTCACTGAAAGTCTACACAGTCTAAGACAAGATACATACCTTCACTGATTCAGGTAAAATTACAATTGTAAGCTCCAACATCCATTATAGATTGTTTATCACTGATTGCTCAAGAAGTTTCTAAACCCTCAGTTTAAATGAGAAGCCACAAGGGGCATAAACATATAACTACAGACTACTTTTATCACACGCCGACACATGTTATCACATATAATAAACAACTAGGTGAGGAGGACGTCATTTGATGCACGAACTCTGAAGACCATAGACCTCAAGATACTCTGTCTCTCAATGTAAAATGAACTATTGCACTACATTACAAGAAATAAAACCCTCTCCTTTTCGGCCACCAAAAGAGTAGACTTAGCTCTCTTTCAGAGAGCCACCTCAACTCTCCCTTGGGTAAGCAGGCAAGTTGAGAATGGACCAGATGGGAAACGTAGAATACACCAGTAACACTCATACTCCACAACTGAATGACACATGGTCTGCACCTTATAAAATAGTTATAAAATACTTTTCCGAAAACCCTACGAGGAGTCAAAACATGGGCTGTCCAAAATGATAGGTTTGTGTTTGCCAAGAACTATATACAAAATTGGACACTAATAGTGGGTTAGACATACACCATGATTGGTTTCAAGGCTGACTTTTTCTGAACTGTCTCCAAAACAATGACAAAGTTTGAATGCACAAAAATAGTGATAGTGAGAAACTGGAACCTGACTGTGGACTGCTACTTGGACAGATCAGGCAGACAGAATGAATATAGCATGTTACTACGCATGCTATCACATCGCGTTCCTTTACAACGTGGTCGTTACAATGACCGCGTTGTTAGAACGCGATACCTTTACAACGCAAGCCATTAGATCGACTTGCTGTAGGGGGCACGCAGGACTTAGGAAGAGTATCATTTACTATTCCAACTCCAGCCTGCGCAACAGTAGGGAAGGTGTTGGAATAGTAAATTATACTATTCCTTATGTTAGAGCACCCCCTACAGCAAGTCGATCTAATGACTTGCGTTGTAAAGGCATTGTGTTCTAACAACACAGTCGTTGTAACGACCGTGTTGTAAAGGAACTGCGTGTGATGACTGCGTTGTAAACGCTGTCTCCCAGACAGAACACTACTAACAATAGAGATAGTGGCTTAATACACAACAAAATTTTGGAGAACATGTTATTAGAAATACGGAGGCTAATACACCACCTTAACCGAGAGTACTCGTTCTTACTCTGATGAGCAGCACATGCATGAGCATAGATTATTACTTAGTGTGAGCTTCCTTGCTACATAACGTTTCAGGTTATACAATTCATATAGGTATCATATCACACTCCAATACTGCTGCAGCTAACTCTGGGCTTTCTATCATCACTTGCTAAGATATGGAGAATAAACATATTCAAATACAGACAACTCAAAAGGAGTTTTTATTCTTCGGACAATAAGGAAGCTCACTCCATACCTTTATTCTGAAGCAATGAAATTAATCATGGCAGCAATGATTGGAGAAAGAATTGATTACGTCAACAATATTTACTTAGGACTTTCACACTGTGATTTTAAACACCTTCAAATAAGTGCTGCAGCGAGGCTGGTGCTAAAGGCTTCCTACAGAACACATACTCTCTGATTGCTAAAACAACTGCATTGGCTGCCAATTATAGAACACATCCAATTTAGGGTTTGTTCTTTAGTCTTCAAGGCTATTCATGTCTTAGCCCCAGTTTTTCTTATTCAGTGTATAACTAGGTATACGCCTACCAGGGTTTTATGTTTGGTCACGTCCAATCTTTAAATGATACCAAAGTACCAGAAGCGTAGAGTAGGAGGTTGAAGGTTCTCAGTTCTAGCCCTCAACATAAGGAACTCTCTTGCAACATTTATTAGGGCAATAACATATTTGGAACCTTTCAGAGGGGTACTAAAAACATGGCTGTCCAAGAAAGTCTTTGGTTCTGGAAGATAGCAACTGGCATCAGAAGAACAATGCTTTCCAAGGGCTTAGCACCATGATACCTTTGGGTGAACAAGAGCTATACAAGTTTTCATAACCAACCAACAAACCTGAAGAGAAAAAATTCTTTATAAAACACTTTGTAAAATTCTGTCAGATAATGAAGGCTCAGTCCAATACGAGAAAGTGCTATGGGGAGCCGGGAAAATGTATATGAGAGGCAGTATAAGGACAGATTCAGCAATAAGGAAGACAAAGGACAAAGATGGTAGAGAGTGTTTGGAGAGATACATAACAAAAGCGACATCTGAATATAACAAGAAAACCTCTGAAAAACTACTAAGCAGCCAGCTAACAGAAAATAGCGACTCTATACGTATTTCATTCTGCAAGCAGAATATGCTTTGTCATGATGGATTACAACTGAGAAAGTATGAACATAGCGCAAAGTCTACTTGCCATGCAGCTGAATCATTTAGAATCCTCAAGAATAATAACTGCAATCAAAAAATATAAGGGAGAACTGATCACCCACCCAATGGATTGCATAAAAGAATTTGCAAATTACTTTATATCCTCATATGACTCCGAATATGCGGACACAACACAATTGGGAGATCTAGTTTTTAACAGAAATCCACTTCCTGATGCTGCCAGCAGACATACAGGAAGAATTAAATGAGGACATCACGGAGGAAGAAATACAAAATGATATTGAAGAAAAACAAAAAAGCTCCAGGAGGAAACAGATTCCCTATGGAAATTTACAAAAGAAATACATCGAAAACAGCTACAATTCTTTAAAAAGGGTTCACATAAACAAGAAAAGAAGGAATCTTCAAACCCGAATTCAACAGAGTGATACCAAAACCTGCAAAGGAACCACAGATGTGGTCCAGCAACAGATCGATTTCTTTACTCAACACTAATATAAGATTCTGGCCGAGGTCCCAGATTACTGGCTAGAAACGGTGATTGCGCTGAAACTCAGGCAGGATTTGTATCTTGGTGACCCCTCACTTACTTTATGAAAACATTGGGGCATATTATCAAGGGCTCTATCGCCGCTTTAGCGGCACTTTTTGCCGCTAATGCAGCGATTTTTTTATCGCCCTATTAGCAAGCTGTCGCTAACAGGTGTTAGCGACAGCTTTTAGGTGATAGCGACTGGTTTGGGTGCCGCTTTGCATGTCAGCGATATTTATCGCTAATGACATGCAAAGGAGGCGTTCCCAACCTAACAGCGACTGAAAGCAGTCGCTAACATCGCTATCGCCTATTAGCAATAACCGCAAAGCGATAAAAATACGCGCGCTAACCGCGATTAGCGCTGGTTTTTTAGAACTGGTAAAAACATGACTTAACAATAATAGTCAATGGGAGGTGGATTGTAAGGTTAAGTCCCCAGCATTAGCGCGGGATTCTATCGCTGGATTTCTCGCGTTATTGCTGGGTTTCGCCGCTATCGCTGGATATTTCATCGCATTGGAGATAAACCTTGCTAATAGCATGTTATTTCCGCGGTAATATCCAGCGATAGCCGGCGATAGAAAAACACGCGCTAAGCAAGCTTTGCGATAATTTTCGCAGGTTCTTGCTAATATGCCCCACTGTTCCCTCTACCTGGGCAATCCCCCAATAATAATATGGGAATACTGCTCTGTGTACTTTGGCAATAGGAAAAAGAGCAGAATGACAAACTAGCGCCCTTGTTAGATATGGAAAGGAGTTTGACTGTGTCAAATGGGGATACTTGTTCTGCCCTTTTCAAGGAGCAGGTATGGGCATTAACTTAATAACTATGCTCAAATGCATCTGCAACAATCCAGTGGCAAGAATTATGGGATATGTGTAAGAACCCTTCCCAATGAAAAGTGAAAATTGGCAGCGGTCCCAGCTTTCTCCGTTGCTGTCTCTATTGGCCCTGGAACCGCTGGCAGCACACAAAACAAGACAGGTGGGCTCATCTTGCCTATCCAATGTGCTCTCTTCATTGCACTGCTCACTGATACTATCAGGACTGATCCCATGACTCTCCCACCACTTAATTTGTTGTCTAAACCTAAAGTATACACTAATGATATAGTGCTTATCATAAAAGCCGATAAGATGTATGTCCAAAGAGTCTTAGACCATTTTACAGAGATTTGCAGCCATGGAAGGATATGAAATAAATAAGAGAACAACAACATTTTACTTTTCAATACAACCAAGCAGATACTACTGGAGTGTGTCAGAAGTACCTATTCACCTGAATCTAAAAGGTATTGGGTATATATGCCCACGAGAGCTATGAAGATAGCTGTCGGCTAAATTACGCGCCCTTGATAGTACTGTAAATGGTCTGCTGGTGAATTGCAAGTCACTCCCTTAACTATAATGGGTGGTATTGGATTGTTGCATTGTCTACACTACCTGTTTTAAAATTGTTATTTGCAAATCCTTTTGTGCTGAAAGCCTGTGTTTTTCAGCCCATCGAGCAATTTTTCTGTAAATTTATTTGAGCGACAACTAACCTTTGAGCTTTCCACAGAAATTAAACATGTCTAAAGAAGATGGGTGAGGATCAGTTTCTAATAAAAAAGGATATTATTATGCAACGATTGCATCATACGGCGCCAGGTTTATCTCGCCTACCAGCTACCATTGAAGTGATAATTACTTATTACAATTGAGATAACTGATATTATCACATCTTTTAGCAAAATTCCAAGTGTCTTTAGAATTTATAGAAATCCAAAGAAAACCGGTAAAAGACAGTGCTTGTATTCTTCAAGAACAAGGAACAATTATATCAGAGATTAAACTTGCTGACTGCATACAATTCTTTGTTCCAGTAGTTGCAAGATGAAATTGTACTTGCGGTTTTTTTCTCAGTAAATTTTTCAATTATGTGCATTGGAAAACGTGGCCACACTCATTTGGTATCAGAATGAAAAGCCTGCTTTTGGTTCTCCAACATCCTAGTTACTGTCATATTTTCTAAATTATACAATATTGACATTATGCAGTCACCCGAATTAGTACCTCTTGATAGGCAGCCCAGAGAACTAAAAGGGCATCGGAACGTGGGATGGACTTTTGTACAAAACCAAGCTGCCCTCGCATTTTCATACAATAATGCAAAAAATGGTCAAGGGAAACAGGCATTATATTACAAGGTACGGTTGCGAAACCACCAATTCATTGAAATTTGCATTCGTTCGGCGTGGGAGGTGAAGTTCAGATGAATACATTTCCATGGAAAAATTGAGGGGCTCATTTACAAGCTGCTTGCTGCACTGCCCTGTGGCACAGGGAAAGGGCAGGAATGCACTGTATTTATCCTATACGGCGCATTCCTGTCCTTTCCCCCAGCACTGGCGCCATTTTGGCAGCCTAGTGCCAACGCAGACACCCTTGCACCATGGTGAAAGGGTGCCTGAGTTGTAGGCAGGATTGCTTTTTGTGTAGGCTTCCTGCACAAAATCAATCCTGAGAGGCTTTTTCCTCTTTCTATGTGTGATGGAATGAGGGACACATAGAAAGAGGATAAAACTAGGAGAAATAAACATATTTCTCCTCATTACACCTCTCCTAGGAAGGCATATCTTTTTGGCACATTCCCAGGTTTACCAGTCCTTGTAAATGTGGGAATGTGTCAAAAACCCTGGGAGTTGTATGGAAACACCCACAACACCCATGGAACGCCTGCCTTGCAGAGTAAGGCAACGTAGCAATTTGCACTGCGTTGCCTTACTCCACGTTGTTGAAGCCAGAATGGCTTTGCGTGGCTTCAGAAATCTGTCTTAGAGGTTTCAGTCATGCATGTACCATGTTGCGTGGTGCAAGCATGACGCAAAGCCCTCATAAATATGCCCCTTAGTTAGCTTGTGCCATTGAAACTTTGCTATACAGGAAGATATCAGAAGACTTTTTATGACAGACGCAGGGTTGTGACTTAATGGACTGCTCCATCTGTCTATTAGAAGAGATGAGTTTTCATTTTCTACTGTACTTTTATAAGCCCACGTCAATCTGCATGTTATTAGGGAGCGAATTCTTCAATTGCCATAAGTATTGAGAGTGGTAAGGCCCACACCAATGTGCTTGTTTATATTTGTCACCGTTCGTTTTTCAATTCTGTAGCTCACTCTATAGATTTTAGGCGCTTAAAATGTGTCCACAGTATTTTTAGGTTGTTATTCTTTTTGACTGGAGCAGCCTGTAGTATTTTTCTCCAGATATACATTGCCAGAGTCTTATAGAGTTCCTGCAGATTGGGTCATTTCTTCATTAAGTTTGACAAACTCTTTCCTATCCTCACCTGACCTGACTCACTGCCTTGGAGATCGAGCAGGCCAGGGCTTTAATTGAGATGAAAAAACTGGGGAGTCTTTCAAAGGGACGTGACCGAAGTAATTGAGGGCCTGGCTTAAAAACACCCAAGTTAAAAATCTGTGCTTAGCATAGTGTGTTGCCCTTCTGGTATTCTGCTGTTTCTATCATTGCATTCAGATATATAATACAACAAGTACATTACACCTACAACAAGCCAGGACTATTGGCTTTTATTTATTTATTTATTGAGTTTTATATAGCGCTAGCTAGACCCGGAGGTATCAGAGCGCTTTACATGAGGTACCACAAAGTTACAAAATTACATCAGTTAACAGGTTACATAAGTTACTAGTAAAACATTTAAAGAGCATAGGAGATGAGATAAATGGAGCGTAGAAGGGTAGGGTGAAGGGGTAGAAGGGAGATACGACGGCGAGGCGAAGGGAAGTCTGCCCCAAGTCCGGCTGGGTAGGTGACGGCCGAGGGGGAAGTCCATGGCCCATCTCCTCTTTAGCTATCAGGTAGCTCCACCGGGCCACGGCCAAATAGCAAGGTCTCGGTTAAAAAGCAAAATATTTTACAGAGCAGAGGAAGACGAGAAAAATGGAGCGTAGAGGGTAGGGGGAAGGGAAAAAGGGTAGGGGGAGAATACGACGGAGAGACAAAGGAAAGTCTGCCCAAAGTCCGGCTGGGTAGGTGACGGCCAAGGGGGAAATCCACAACCCATCTCCTCTTTAGCTAACAGGTAGCTCCACCGGGCATCGTTCAGCTAGATAGGTCTCAACGGTCGGAGGAAGATCCCAAAATTAATGTCATGGTGGGTGAGCCAGGGGGGAGGGTGGTGTGGGAGCACCCCTAGCCTCGCTAGAGTAAGCTCGATGTGCCAGTCCAAGGAGTCCGGTGTGGGTGGAGGGGCTTCAAGGGTGAGGAATAGAAGAATAGAAGGTAGGAGCCTAGTTGTTTAGTCCTTTTGTGTGGAGGCCATGATGAGGTCAGGCACCCGGGTAGTTTGAGATCCCTCAATCGCTGTATCCTGATGATTGTGGCTCCCACGACCGCCATGTTGGAGTCAGGCATCCCCTTCCGCGAGTGTATTCTCGCCTGATTGCTGCCCCGGAGGGGAAGCTCATGAAAGTCAATTACTTGCAATGTGGCCCAGGTGGTCGGGGTTCGTGCCGTGCATGGGAGGTACTAGATGTTAAGTTTAGTTTAGGGGGTGTGGGGAGGACGGCCCGTGTGCGCTCGCGTGATGTCGCTTTGCCACTGGTTGTTAGTTGCATAAGATAAATAAGCAACAACTATGGCTTTGTTGTATTTATTATTCAAAATGCTTCCATTCTGAAATGATGAAACTGTGAAAGAACCATAACGAGTCTCTTTGAAGTTACCTCATGGCACTGAAGGGTGGTACTGCTGCAGAGTTAAGATCATTTTTTTCACCCCGAGAGTGAGGACAAAAATGGGGAGCCCAATAGGCACCCGTCTCAGCACCTGCTTTTTGGAACTGCTGGTACTGAGCATCGGCAGGACCCGGCCCACTTAAAGCCCTGGAGCAGGCTTACATTAGACCTCATTCTTGTCACTGTGAGTTCCTGTATATTTGATGATTTGGTCTATTTGTATTGTAGTATGATCCAGTCCACTGTTCGCCATTTAGTTTCCTAATTTTCTGCAATTTGAGACAACTTTCAGTTCAACTAAAGGAAATTTGGACACAATAGACAAGTGTAATCCCCCTTCAATTGATAGTAGATCCTCCAGGGTTGTACGAATACAATGCAGGAACATCTATTTCACTTAACATTTTTATACTGGGATTCATCAATCTCTTGCCAAACAAACCTCTCCAATTTAGGATCTAAACTACATTTCAGAGTACTTCATCATAGCACTTCTGCTAAATTCCAATTCTGGTGCATTCCTAATTTCTAGGATATTATACTGAATGGGCTAGATGTACGACTATTCCATTTTGTGGGTCTCAAATTGCGATTTTTTGCAACTCGCAATTGCGACTTGCAAAATGGAATCTACTGATGGGTCTCAGACACATTTAGCGATTCCCAATGGGGTGGCAAATGACCTGCCTCATCAATATTCATGAGGCAGGTCGCAATTTGCGACCCATTGGGAATGGGCTACAATCACAGGGATGGCGGCCTGCTGGGGACAGCAGACCACCATGTCTGTGTTTGCTTTTTAAATAAAGCAAAGTATTTTTTTCAAATGCAGACTGTTATCCTTAAAGGAAAACAGGATCCGTTTAAAAGAAAAACATTAAAAGTTTTCTATTAATTTTTTAAGGGCAGGCAATGGTCCGTGGGATCACTGCATGCTCTTAAAAAATATTTTCACTGCTGAACTCAAAGTGGAAGGGGCTCCCTGGGGCCCCTTCCCGTTTGCGACTGGCTTCCCACCAGTTTGAAATTGGTGCTAACTGTGATTGTTTTGCAACTGCATTTGCAGGTGCAAAACAATCGTAAATCCTCCTGCGACTCGCTATTAGGAAGGGACGCCCTTGGCACTCCCCTTCCTAATAGTGACTGGGAAACCCTATATTGCAAATCAGTAATAGGTTCCTGCCTCGCAAAATAGGGTTTGTAAATGCTACACCCCTTTTTAGCGGTCGCAAACAGCCCGATTTATTGTTTGCGATTGCTAAAAATTGATGTACACCTGGCCCAATATCATTTATAAACCCGAATATAGAATATTTGATACTATTACTTATGCTGATATGTTAGAACTGCATGCATCCTCATGTTATTCTATGTTTTACTGTGCCTAACAACCATATGGACTTAGGGGGATATGTACAAGAACTGCCACTAACTAACGGTAACGTTAGTTAGCGGCAATGTTCTTACCGCCGCGTCCCGCCGAAAACTATTGCCATGGTACCGACGTATTTACAATACGTCGCTACATGGCGATAGTGTCTCATCGCAGCGGGAATTGCCCGTGTTAACACCTGCATCATGGCGATAAAAATCTTGCTGCCAACGTGAAAAAAGTGACGACGTCCAGTCAGCGATCAGAAAACGCACGCTAATCAGCGTGACAGCACTTTTTTCACGTTTCGCTGGATAAATAAGTACAAAACGCCCTCGAAGTACACAAAACACCAAAAAAAAAAAAGAAGAAGAATCATGGAGGAAGCTGGACCCAGTAATGCAGGAGAGAACAACCCCCCTACCCCTCAAACAGCCAGGAGGACCAGCCAGAGACCCTGGGGAAGAGGAAGAGAAATATAAAGACACATAATGGTGGTGTCACTGACCTGGAATTCTGCCTTAAAAAATATTTCAAGATAGAACCAAATTCATATGCTTTAGTTTAACAAATAAGGGAAACATGAACACACAAGGGGGCAAATTGCCCGGAGAGTCTGCAGAGTGTGGCATTGGCCTCCTAGGCACAACACCACGCTCAGCCAAATTGTCAAAACAGGGCAGCATATCATTGACAACAATGAGATGCAGCCCTGTGAAATTCCCATCTCTGTGGCCCAACTTCACAGGCCCACACTGATGCCAGCACACATGCAGTATTGTGCAGGGGTGCCTGTGTTGTGTGGAAGATTGTGCATGTGCAGTAAGGTCCCCCTACATACACATGTACAATCTTCAACTCTACTCAGTCACCCCTGCACATGTGTGCCGGCATCGTGTGGGCCTGTGAAGTTAGGCCACAGAGATGGGAATTTAACAGGGCTGCATCTCATTGTTGACAATGATATGCTGCCCTGTATTGACAATTTGGCTGAGCGTGGTGTTGTGCCTAGGAGGCCAATGCCACACTCTGCAAACTCTCCAGGCAATATGCACCTTTGCTTGTTCATGAGATGCAGCCCTGTGTTCCCAAAGTGACAAATCATGTTGTGAGTCTCTGTAGCCTAAACACATGTATCCCCTGTAGGAAAGTAGGATCTGCTTCTTATGGTTACCCCACTTTTTGCTTTTTACACCCACTGTTTTGACTAGTCTGGCTGGGATCCTGCTATTCAGGACCCCAGCCAATCTGCTTTCTCCCTTAAATTGCAATGTATGTACTTTGGTACAACTCCAGATTGGATACTGGGGTACCCTTATCAGTCCCTAGTATGTGGTACACATGTACCCAGGGCATAGGTACCCCAGAGACCTCCCATGGGCTGAAGCATGTATTATGCCACCCATGAGAGGCCATGCAAAATGGAACCTCAGGTCTGCTACTGCAGCCTGTGTAAGCTGGTGATTGCACCACTTACTTTACATATAGGTTCACTATATCTATATATATCACTACACTTAAAACTTTGTAAGTCACCCTTATAGCAGGCCTTAACAATCCTGAAGGCAGGGTGCTGGGTTTTGCGTGAGAGGGTGCTCCTGCATGAGCAGGGCCCCTCTGCAGTCTTCGGAGACCATTCTCCTGGGCTGTACGTGATACTACCAGACATATAGGTAGAGGTGCATTATAACCTCGCGGTAAATGCTATCTCGAAAACGACTGCAACGAAGTATGTCGTGTTTGGTGTCAAACACCTTGGAATCATACCTCCACACCAGTAACTGGTGTGTGAGATATGATTCCTCCCCTCAGTACCGAGGTTCTGGGGGTACCTAAGTCTACCGGTACCAACTTTCTCAAGCCTTACAGCACAAAATGGATGCTGCTAGCCACAGACATGAGTCTGCCCTCCTGCTGCTGAGCCAAGCTCGAGCAGGGGAAGGCAGCACAATAGGCATCCTGCCACAGGGAGGTGTTACCACCTTCCAGACAGGATTTAGTGTATTATGGCTGGGTGGGTGCACTGTCTCAGTGCCAGAAAGTCTGCACGAGGGCACACTTGGTGTCCCTGTGCATAGTCCAGCTCAAACCAGTTCTAGGAGCCATTTTCTCCTGCTCTGGCGCGAAACTGGACAAAGGACATGGGAGTAGCCTCCCCCCTGTCCCTCCCCTAGGAGGGTCCCTAGAATCTGTCCAACCCTCTCCCGTGGGTATAAAATGGGTTACCTGGCTAAAGGACATTAGATTTTATGTGGACAGGATTCTGCAAGAAGATACCACTACACTTCGACCGTCTGGACACACTGGACTTCGCTGGACCTCCCTTGGGCTCGACTTCATCTTCCCTTGCCGTCCCCAGTCTCGCCACTGTCTGTGATCCATACAGGCTCTGTGCAGGACCCTGTGGACCTCCAAGACAACAGAGGAATCTCCCTTGGAGTGAAGGAGTCAGTCCCCTGCAAATGCAGGCACCATATGCATCTGTTTGGTTTGCTGACCCTGAGCTCCTGCGGACTCTGAAGGCTCCAGTAACACAGGAGGTGGGTTTCTGAAGGTCTCCAAGGTTGAGCTGCCCTCTTACTGAGTTTGAGGTAGATATCCCACGAGGGGACCGCATAACTTGTACCCCTGTGCACTGTGTCTATTTGCAGCTGCACATGCTAGTTGTCATGCAACAATTCTGTGCATTGGGCCATTTATAGCCCTGATCACAGCGCATCTTTTCTGAGAAGGACTCCAGCATCCTCAGATTCTGTGCTCTGCTAGCTGGTATCCTGTGAAACCGCCTGAGGTCCCCTTGTGACTCCTGTGCCTTCGGCCTGTGGGTCCACTTGAGAGTCAACTTTGATTTATTTGGGCTCCCCTGGTTGCTCCAGGCCTTCCCTGACTTTCCTTGCTGTGGTGAGTCTCCTGGTCCTTGCTGGACTAGATCGACACCGAATTTGACCATCTATGGTTTTTGCCGCTGCCAAGGCTTGTTGGTGCTCCCGCTGGACACCGACCCCTCAGCACTCAACATCTTTTGTGGGACAGCTCGTATCTGGCTCCTGGTTGTCCAAGACGTCTCCTGGTCCACACAGCTGAAGAGTCAAGATCAACGTCAACACACCTGAAGCACCCGACATCGATGAGCATTCGTCTACCGAGCCCCTGGTCACTCCAAAGTGACCCAGCCTCTGTCCCCTCTGCTTTCAGGTTCTTCTCATCTAGAATCCACATTTGGATTCCACCGGACACTATTCTTTCTTCCAGCAGCAGCATTCGTTTGTTGACATCCATAGAGAACGACAAGGGTTTCCGACGCCACTTCGCACCTATGCACCCGGCTCCTCTGGGATAGGTCACTCTGGTACAAAGGTATCCATGGGTGGGGTGGCTCTCCAAACTCTTAAGTTTTAAGGGTTGTCTTCGTAATCTGCTGGGAAGGGTCCTTAATCTCTGATTTTCCAACTGCGACTTTCCCATTGAATTGTACAGAGCATGCGGCCGTGTTCTCACACTGCACCCGTCCTCCGTGGGGTCCCTACTCACTCACCTTGGGTGGTTCCTTGGGATCCCAGTGATTCTACACCTTCTAGAGTAGGTCTAGTCCCGAGTCGTGGTTCTTATACCACTTATTTAGTATATGGTTTGGTCTCCCCCGGGAGCCCACTGTGTATTGTGCTACTTACGTTTGATTCTTTGCAACGGTGTTATTTGATTTGTGTTCTATCCTCATGTAGAGGATACTAGAGAGTGTTATATATAATAAATACATATTTTTATGACTACTGTGTGGTTTCCCTTTCATTTAACCAATACTATAAGGTTGCATTCTGTTAAAACAAGGTGCTTAACATTCCTTCAAGACTTAGCCTGAAAGCTGCTCTCAATAGCTACCACTAGGATAGCTTTAAATAAAGGTTATCTTTGACCTAATCACCATAAGGGTTGTTTGGACTGGTACAAGGTGCCCACTTTAATTAGTGGACAGCATATACCAGGCCAACTTCTCACATCCCCCATGCATTGCAAATATGCACCCTTGTGCCTCAAAGGTGCATAGACCATATTGTACAAATCCAACAAACTGGAGGGCCAATGTGATGTACAACTATGAGCAGAAGGTAAATGCAAGCAAAAGTACAGTGTAAAGACTATGCACGTCAGGAATGTGTCCCATTACAAATAAAACATGTTTTGTGTGTGTGCCATGCTCACTGACCCATACAGTCGCTCTCAAGGTGCATTTCAAGTGAAGTATGACACAGAGCAAGATTCACAATGTTGCACATATGCACCTCAACTTGCTATATGCCACCTTCACATGATACATCAAAATGCAGTCATCCACATCAAACTATCTACAAGTGTCATGTAGTAAACAGTATTGTACAGAAATCACAGTCCTGGTGTAAGATGGCCATTAGACATTGACATGCATGGAAACCAGTCCTTGTGGAAAGTCAACAGTCACAGTGAACAAATGCATAGGCAGTCATTTGTGCAAACATCCTTGCACAAACCAAGGCATCCAATCTGCCTGAGCAGAATTACATGTATCATCCATGTGTCCATCAGTGGTGCATATTTCTAAGCACCCATCCACATGCCAAGATCACTTGCTGTGATGTTGTGGTGGTGATATTGGCTTACCATCACTTACAAGCCACTGTAAATCACAGCCATGTAACCAAGGCACACATCCACACTTTACGTGGTGGGAGAGGTGAGGATAATGGGTGTCATGTTGGGTGTCCACACTGCAACACCGATTGAAAAACACGCTGCCCTATACTCACAAGGGTGAAGACAATAGGAGGCTAGTAAGAAATGTATGAAAGGAAAAACCTGATCCCTAAAATGCAAATATATATGAAATGTAATTTTCCCAATGCTTTTAATCTTTCCATGTGTACTACCTTGTGCATTACCATACTTGAGACACACATACAACAGCATCTCCCTTTTACATTGGAGAGGGAGAAACATCACCTCCTGTGCAGCAGCCTGTCCCTCTCTTCAATGATGAAGATGAAGACATCTCAACCATCGATCAGGACACCCTCCAAGACCTGCTCAACTCCATTGGCAGCCCATCATTTAAGCGGGGACAGCCAGCAGCATCGTGGAAGCTCCACCCCCTGCCCAAAACACACAGCAGCAAGCACCTACCACCACAGCTGTCTCCCAGGACCTTGAGGACCCACTTCTTACATTTCAACGTCGTGCGGTAGAGGTCCAGCAAGAGATGGCTGGTCAGGTGCGGGTGGGGTTTGACAGCCTGGCAACCAAACTAGATGGGGTCCATGGGTGTCTTAGTCCTATTAGGGACCACCTAGAGTCCGTCACAGGCACCCACAGTCGGCTCCATTCTCTCCAGCATTCCATGTACTGTCTCAGAGACAAGAACAACGGTCCAGTCAAAGTGGCTCCAGCGATGACACCAAGGAGTTGAGTGAAATGAGAAAGATCATGGAGAACATGGAGCGGATGCAGGCCTCACACTTGGCAGCCATGGCTGCATACCACAGAGATGTTGCTGGATCTTGCAAGCCCTGCAGCTCATCATCACTGCAGTGATGCCTCATCATGTGGAACAGATGAATGCTGCTGCTACTTCCACATCTACCTCTCACAGCCTCACAGTGCTCCAGCCAAAACACCATCATGCACACGGGAGGCACATGACACATCAGACGAGGAAGATGTGGATGAATCCACATTTCTGTGAAAAAGTCAGCGGTAGCATTCATCTGGGCCAAATGGACAGTTTCTGCTTGTATCTGTGCTTACCATCATGCCTCGTAACACCATATTCCACAGTCCTATGAATGACTCTGCTACACACACCTTGGTCTTCAATAAGGTTTGCCAATGTTGGCATTGTTCCCAATGACACTGCAATCAGCCTGCTGACTGAACTCTGCCTCTTCCTCAACATGTCTCTGGGCATGTTACCCCCAAAGGACTCTGACAGGCCCTCCACTGGGCATCTATATAATGTGGGGGTTGTATGACCAATATCTGGGCCAGTCTTCTACCAATGTGAATGCACATGTAAATAAAAAATGTAAAGTCACACAGATGTGTGTTGCCTATGACCTGTCAAGTATAGAAGTGTCAAAAATTGTATGGTCAGTGAATCCATTGAAACTTACACAGAGGGACATTTGATAAATGGTCATGTTGAGTCCGTGTCCCTGATAGGCAGTGAGATGACCGGGTGTGTGTGACCCAGCCGTGCCCGAATAGCTAAAATACTACATTCTTACAATAATCCAACATTGCCCTACATACTTGATGGGAATAGGCATGTGCTGAAATATGTACAAGACAGTCTCTTGCCACAAGAAGTGTCTTCAACTAGCACTGCTGACAAGTCTTATTTGTCAAATCTACTCACACTCAATGGGGTGGACAAAGCGTGTTGTGATGGGTGTCATGGATTGTCACATTTCAAGATAAAGCAAACACCATATTCACACAGATGATGAAGCATATTTACAAGCCGCTATTGGAACCACAATGTCTGTTTCAGTGAAGTTGTGTTGGCAATAGGGACTTCTTCTAAAGTGCAAGTCCTCAGTCACCTACTTACCGTGGCTTAACAATGCCTTGAAAATAAGGAACCCTCTCATACTGTGCTCACTGTGAAAGGGGAGGGCAATGTGTCTAGTGGTGTGTAGTGCACTGAAATTAGCATAGAGTCAGATGCAGTACCACTATTTCAAGGGTGGCATCACTTTGAGGCAATGCCAAAAGTAACAGCTGGGAACAGTGGATGTCACACTGGCACTACAGGGAGAAATGCTTCATTTCCCCTCCTGTTTGCTGTTGAACTGTGTTCTGCCTTGTGCAGCGCACATTTGATCTGCAAAATTACAACATTCTGTATGTGCAGGGAGGTGAGCCTCCCTGCACATAAACATCCAAATTCTAAAATGCTGACACACTTGCACTACTAAGCAAGGGTGCCTGTGTCTGTGCATGGCAGCTGTACACTCCGCCAGGCACATGTGAAATGCAGGGTGGGGCCGTAATCTTGAAAACACGGCGCATACATCCATTTTCAAGATGGATAAGCGTTGCAATGTCAATGTTTGCTTAAGCCCATGTTTCTACATTGTGTTGTAAATGGGTAACAATGTGGTGTACAACTCTGTGAGTCACACATAAGATGTTAAACTTTACAAAAGAGTGTCCCTAGCCTAGGGCATAACTCTTACTTGCCATCCTGAAATCCATGCAAGTTTCCTGCGCACAAATCAACTGGATCCTGACACTATCCATCCTGCTAAATTACATGTAATGACCACACGTACACATTCAAATCATTGTTGTGTGATTGAATAAGTGGTATACAAGGTAAAAAGCAGCACTCCACCAATTCACTTCTGACATAAGTGCAACCGCAATTCAAAACCAGTAACCATTTATTACTATTTCACATAATTACCTACACTAAACTAACACTAATCACTACAACTAACCTAATATTAACTAACTGGTACTAATTAAATGCTACTCTAAACTATTTACCTTATTAATACTGAACACGCAACAACATATCTGAGACATCAACCCCCATCCCACCCTTAAACCACATCAGCAGACAGGACAAATACATCTTAGCTAAACATGAACTAACAACACATATATCCTACACAAATATATATATATATTTTTTTTCATATAACAACAAATACATCAACCTCCCACCCAAAGGAAAAGGAAACTTAACCCAGAATACTACATTAAGAGAATAAAAAATCTAAAACACATAAAATATTACACTAACTATTCCTACACTACAACTATACTACCTAACACTTAAAATCCTACACTAATACAAATATTTTAAAGAAATAAACATTGGGGGACTGGCGAAAAGAGGGAAGGGTCACTACTTGTCCAACTCAATATGGGAGACCCCGTGCAGCCTTGATGTCCTGGAGGTGGGTGCTCTGCTCCGACATTTCCATTTCTTTTTGGGCCAGTTATACATTCATGTCCATCATGCACCGACAGTCCCTGTTTGTGAACCCTACAGCATGTGTCCGTGCTGCAGATGGCAGTGTGGCAGTTCCTTGTATGCGTGGCCATGAGGGGGCACCTGCTTGTGTGCCTGATCCTGTAGCAGCATGTTGGTTGTGTGGTGTCTGAATTTGAGGGGCAGATCTTTGGGCATGTCTGGACCCACGCCTGACGTTAGAAGGGCCAGGTATGGCCTGTGTGTCCCTCACCAATCTTTGCAGTCCAACTTCAGGCAGACACTTCCATCTCCCAGCTGCCCGGTCATCTCTGTACCTCTTAGCCATTGTACGATATCCCTTGGCCACCCGGCGTATGTGCTGATATCGCTTTTTACGGACCTGGAATGCGTGTGCCTCCTCTGGTGACATGTTGTCTGTAAAATAAGAGCAATGACAATATGTGAGTCCAGATAAATATGTCAATGTTCTCCATTTAACTCAGTAACACAAAGGCAGGAAAACATGGGACCCTACACTCTAACAAAAGATTGTGAAGTTCAAAAGTGACATGGACTATGCAATGTTGAATTTAGGATCAGTTACAACATGATGGTGACACTGACAGGACAGTGCATGGCATAAGACATGTAGTGTCACAACACAATGAGATTGTCAGTGTCAAATGATGGTGCTGTCACATACCCTGACTGAGGGGGATATGTACAAAGAAGTGGAGGAGAGAGGCATTAGCCTTCCGGGGGTAACGCCTCACTCCTCCACTTCTGAAACACAAGGCTGCACCATATGTACAATAATGTGGTGCAGCCCTGCGTGTCCCCCTGCGATGGCGCTAAATTCATCAACTCAGCACCAACGCAGGCACCCTTGCACAACAGTGCAAGGGTGTCTCCGTGCAGGGGAGGATTGTTTATGTGTAGTAAGGTGCCCCTTCCTGCACATGAACAATCCTAGAAATGTCCTTCTGTCACTTTCATGCGTGCTGCTTCATGCAGCACACATGGAAGCGACAGTATTGCATTTTTTTCTTTATTTGTACATGCACAGGAAGGGACACCTTCCTGTACAGAAACAAACAATGCAATTGGGCATTTTCAATGTGTGCTGCACAAGGCAGCACACATGAAAAAACAACGTTAGGTGGCTGAACACTGACTCGTACATAAGGCGCAGTCCCTCTCGCCACCACAACTTCACAATACGTGATGTTGTGGTGGCGAGAAGAGCTTGTACATTTGCCTCAGAGTCTACCAGGGGAATGAGCCCGAGGAGACAGCTTGACAACACCATTGCAGATCCAAAACATGCCAATTAAATACATAGGGCCAACTTTGCAAGGTGTTTGGGGAGCGTGCCATTGGTATCCTTGGCTCAAAGCTGCGCCCTGCAACTTCAGGAAAGCTGGTATGCAGCAAACCTACAATAGTACTGTGCAGACCTGTGTCTGACCCCGCACTGCCTGAAAAATACTGCATCCTTGGGCATATTCTGGCCCACTTGCACAATGCTGCAAGTGTCTCTGCATTGCTGTGGAATATTAGAATGGGCCACAGAGTGCCCCTTCCTGCACATGGCCATTCCTTACAATATGTACAGATAAATCAATGTGTGCTGCTTCATGCAGCACATATCGAAGTCACATGATGACATTCTCAGCACTGATTGTTCATGTGATGTAAGGCGCACCTTCATGCACTTGAACAATCAATGGTGTCCTGTTGTTTCCATGTGTACCGCACAACGCAGAACACATTCGAACAGCATGTTTGAGAACCAATTCAACAAATCTCACCACTGTGCATATTCATATACAATATGCCAAGGGTATCACACATTATGCACTCCAACACATTCTACCTGGCCTTGGAGAGAGTGTCCAGACCTCTAAAGATTTGTTTGTGCATGTATTCAGCTCCCAACCTTGGCACACAAGATATGATGTGAAAAGGTGGTTTTGAGCCCTATTGTGCTTCATTCACAGGCAGCCAGCTAAACGCAGCATTGGTACTCAGGCTAAGGCAATTGTGCTCCCACAATGTTGTACAATGTAACATTGATGATTAAATGGTGTGCTTGTGATATGCACCAAAATGTCAAAGATATGACACAGCAGATGAAAGACAATCACTATTGGCAGAAATCCAAGGTTGTGACCTAACTTTACATTATAGTGATGTCGACACATACAAAGGAGGTGTGACTCTGGATCCTGCAGCAATAGATTTGTAATCACAAACACAAGCTTACATATTGTGGATGTGACGGACTCTTTGTTCTGGTTTCTGTGAATGACACCTTGTGCAACAAAGATTTAAACATCATTGACAGTCATCTCAGTCAAGGATGTACACGCATTCCATGTCTGGTCATAGTCATATAGTCATCACCATCATCACTCACATGTCTCCTCTCCTGTCTGTACGCTGTGTAATCCACATGCATGTGCTGGAGTGACATAACCCATTGATATTTCTTGCATGAGTATCACTGACTGGGAATGTGCAAAGTTACATCCAGAAGACATATGCATTGCTCAATCTTTACTTACTGATTTGTTCACATTTCACACTTTTTTAAAACATCATGACACTGGAGGCAAGGTATGTGATACACACCCAGACTGCATATTACTACATACAGGATTTTACCCAGACATTCATCACGTCTCACAATGACAATATTTAATGAATGAACTCACCAGTGGCGTGTGGCTCCCTGAAGGCGTCGATGTCCCCCTGAGTGATCAGTGGTCAGCCAGCTGTGAGACATGAAAAGAAACGTGTGTTGGTATCAGACGTGACTTCCCACATGTGTCCTATTCATCCTCAGATTCATCAACATCAATGACAATGCCCTGTAACTGTACTGTTGCAGTTCAGGTTGCATACATTATTGTGTCTACTTTGCCTGTTGTTCCCACAAGACATTACCAATGCTGAGTTTGGCAACAAAAGACAATCCTGATAGCAAATTTGCACATTTTGCACACACTACTTGTATGACACATTCCCAAGGCCACGTTTTTCCCAACAACATCATGTTCTCCATGGTCTGTAGACAGTATCATCGCTGCAGATCTCACAAGGGTGTGTTACGACAATTGATTTTGTATGATCACACCTTTTGTATGTGGCAGACTGACACTCCGGAGATGGCCTATTTTGTAAAAAACAATTTTTCTAATCTCATCATACGTTACACAAAATCAGCCACGTGATGGTGCAATTGTGATTGTGAGACAGTGTTGCAGTGATGTGATACTTCACATACATTGTGAAGTGTCAACATGCGATTAGACCCTTGCACAGTGGTGCCAGACATGTTTGTACATGAGGCAGTGTGTTATGTCATGTATCCTGCATTGTGCAGCTCACATGGCCATCTCATTCACATTAAGGGTACACACACATATCTCCTCATACACTATCTTCATAGGATGCACTGCGCAGCCCACCTTGTACCTTGACACAGCACTTCATTTTATGTTTTTCGGAGAGTACCCATTCCTGAACATGATCATACCTCATCATGAACACTGTCTCACTTGCACAATGGTACAAGTGTGATTGTGTGGAAGCTGGCATCTTCATTCTACATGACTGACTGACATCATCCTGTAGCACTTCTCACATTGTGTTCCAGACTGCATTTTTGAGTTTGTTAGAAAAGTGTTCATTTATTATTTTTGAGGTTGTACTTACCACCTTGTAGGCCAATGATGACTCCCAGGTGGACCAACATTTCACCCTCACGGCCCATGCAATCCTGCCTTCGGTGCTTCCATTGTCGGACAGTCCTGTCCACCCCGAAGATCCCCAGCATTTGACTGCATACATGCTCCCACCTCACCTTCCGTACACGTACGGAATATACCTGCAGGATCCTTCCCCCACTCTCAACCATCAAGGGCAGGTAGAATTTTACAAGCCAGAGGAAGCCACCCAATTTGGCCCCTCTGACATCCTGCCCTCCCTACCCACACCCACCATCTTTCAAAACACACCTAAACCCACTAGTACTAAAGTAAAGCCCAAATATATACCCCAGAAACTATTAATAAAGTTAAATTACCCCTTGGACAGACACCCAACAACATTTGGTACAAGACGCAAAAAACACGTAAGGACAAGTACACAAGACTTCACAGAGACACTTCACACTCTCTACTCCCAAAAGCACCAGCACACAACTCCAAACACCTCCAACACTCTCCACATTCATTAACAGTGTGCTCAAAAGAAAAAGTGAAAGTGTACAGTACTCCTCCAGTACACAGGGTGCATGCTGACATCACTTCCTGTGTGTTTGTGGCCCGTTTTTTGACTATGCAGTAAGATTATGCATGCAAATTGGCTTTAGCGGTAATATTCAGTGTTGTTACATGTATTTTGCGATTATTTTCTATGGCGGTTATGAAAAAAATATCGCTTTTGTGTTAAAGCGGCAAATATTTGGATGCTAAGTGCAAGTTGTTCATCAGACGAATAGGATTTCATGAAATTGCATGACTGCTGACACCATTTGTTTGTGTGATGTGATCTGTGTTGGGTATGTGACTTAACTCAATCTGAAATGTCTAGATTACAGTTATACATAGCTATCTACATGCACTTGGATCACACATTGCAGACTATCAACATTGATTCATGTGTGATCATACATGCATGCATCAGTGGTTGTCATTGTGTTTGACATAGTTAGTATGTGTGACAACATAAGTGACTGTCAATTTACTCATTCTTGTGATGCCTGCTACTATTTGACATGCTTGGGACACACATGTAAATGAACATCAGGCATCCAGTACTTGTAAAACATATTTTGGATGCTTAAAACAACGTGTATGCTTGACCACAGATTCATACTTGGTATTATTCAGCCTAGATTAGCAGATGTGCATAATTTATATGCACAGCTGCAAAGTCAGTCATGTGCATGCATCAAGGTGGTTGTTGGACACGATGGTGATCTACATTATCTGATGATGTGAGCAAATTGTGTATATTTGGCATTTTATTTGTGATTTCTGCTACATATGTGAGATGCATTCTTACATCAAATGCTGCACCGTTTGTGTCTGGCACAAAATCACATCAGTTTAGTGTGACAGTGCTACACAGCTTGAAGCTAAGCTGATACCAATATGATGCCTGGACAGGTGACACGCAAAGCATTTTATTTGTGTTTACAGTTCGTCATGTTTCAGACTCTGTACACTTCATGAGCTTGTGGTAGCAGCACTGATGTTGTTGGCAGGAATCTATGCACCATAATGCAGAATGTGTCAGCCCTGTGCAAATCATGTAGAGGACAACAAAGCACACAAACAGTGGCAGCTCGCAGAGGGAGTGCTGCGGGGTGGTGGGGCGGGACGGGGCAGGGGAGGGGCTGGGTGGGGGGTAGTGGAGTTGGACATACGATGGGCAGGAGTAAAGTAAGTAAATAAATAAATAAAACTATTTACCTTACGCTCGCTGCATCGCCGAGCTGGCGAAGCAGCGAGCACAAGGTAAATAGTTTTAATTATTTATTTACTTACTTTACTCCTGCCCGTCGTATGTCTGACTCCACTACCCCCCACCAAGCCCCTCCCCCACCCCGCCGCCCCGCAGCACTCCCTCTGCGAGCCGCCACTGCATACAAATCCATCTGTTCGATTGTTGTGGAGCCAGTGTCCAATGTGGACAGGACATTGTTGGATGGCCACAGCAAAGCAGCACTTTACATTGTGCACTATTTACAACAGCATGACGTTCAATGCCAGTAAGCACATACAGTCCACATGGAATTGAATCAACACTGTATCATTTCTATTTGACCTATAGTGTCAGACACAGGTACTGCAGTGTTTATGCAAAATGTCTTTGACAGCTGGGTCTGCGTCCTCCACAGGCCTGTGTGCACTAGCAGTGGACATTGATGCAGCATCAACAACACTTAGCTGTTGGCAAACTCTGGCATGCCAGATGTAGACCCATTGCAGACTGGAATGGTGCACCGTGTATGGCTGAACAATGAAGGTGCACATGATCATATACATAGGGTACTCTGTGTTGCATAGCACACACCAACGCAACGATGGGTTGACAGTGAAGACAACCTATTTTGTCCTGCCCCTTTACACATCATCATGCATGTTGTTTTTGTGCCGAGCATTAGCTGGTGAAGGTGAGGCACCTGACCTTGGCACAGCTTTTATGTCAGGGTACCTGTGACTGTGCAACTTTAAGGGCATATTTGCATACCCAGCACATGTGTTTTCCACCGGCAGACTCAGAGTGCCCAGCTGTACCCATGCTTGCATACTCCCGCTTGAGCAAGTATTGTGTTTGCAGATTCACTGATCATTGAAGTGCGTTGTGTTTGGAGGCCTTGTGTCATTGTCCATGGTTGTGAGATGGTTTTGTGTGGAGGAGATGAGGAACAGCAATGGCATGTTCACCAGAAACATGTTCACACTGCTTGTACAACCGTGACTTATATGGGATATGTCTCACATTTGATTTGTTTTATTAAGTTGTCATCCAGGACACAACCATGTGTGTCTGTTTTTCATCATCACATGTTATGATTCTCTTGTGTGTATGGTAGATTTCCCTTGGTTTTGTCCGGAGATAGGTTTTGGGGTAGCATAAACATGACTGGTTTTGCGGTACAGGTTGCCCACACAGGACTGCAACACATTCCATTTATGGCTTCTGGCCATCTTGACCAACCTTGTATTCTAGAGAGTCTGTTGTACATTCCTGGAGTGATACAACAATATGTGACATTGCCACATGTTTTAATTTGCATGTTTGTCTATGTGTTCAACTGTGACTGCTGGTAGGCGTGTGTATATTTGTGTAGTTGTGTTTAATTAGTTAATGACACACATCATGCAATTGCCTCTGGTAAACTTGTATTGACCATACACAGACATTTTGGACATTGTGATTGTGGTACTGTATGTTGTCATGTCCATCTCACCCAAAACATTGTCCACTCATGATATGATTGTTAGTATGTTTCTGGGAAATTTTCTCTATGATCATTAGTTTTCCTGTAGCACTTCCCTCATGTGTATGTCTGTTCTCTGTTCACTGAGGGACCATACACATTACTTAGGTCATAGGCCTGATCTGTTGTTCCATCCCCAATCTTTGTTTGATTAATGTTCTGTCCACTGCTATTTGTGAGAGCTGTGTGTCGCTGTTTTTTATTTGCCTTTGAATTGACAGATATATGAACTTCTGAGGATATAAACCAAACATACAATATTTTTTAGTTTTGATATTTTATTGGACATAGTGACATTCTGTGAATTTTTGGAGTGAACAATCCATGTGATGGGATCTTTGATAATTGTGATTAAGTGAAAAAATTCATGATTATTTGATCCCTTCTTGCTGTTCTAGCTGCAGATGCTGTGGTGTGTCTGACATCTGCCTCTTCGTCCTGGCCATCCTCTGGATTGTCCTGCTCTTCCTGGTCTTCACCCAATGGCGTGTTTGTTCTTACACAATTATTGTGCATAATGCAACATGCCATTATGATCTTGCATACTAGTTCTGGTCTGTACATGAGTCTGCCACACGATATGTCTAGGCACCGGAACCTGAACTTCAGGACTCCAAATGTCCGTTCAACAATGGCCCTTAAGCATCCAAGTGCAATGTTGTAGTCTCTCTGGGGCCGATTCACAGAACTAATCTGAGACAAAATCCTAAACTTACTACTTTTGGTATTCACAGAAGGCACTTACGATTTTTGGTATTCACAGAATGCACTTACGACTCCTAACTTTACGTCTGCACTCGGGCCAGAATTTCCGCACCCGGACCGTACTCACCACACTTAGACCTTACTCTCCGCAGCCGGACCGTACTCTCCGCACCCGGACCGTACTCTCCGGCTAGGGCCGTAATCTCCGGCTCGAGCCGTAATCTCCGGCTGGGCCGGATAAAGTGTAATCAATGGGCCGGATTGCAATTTTTACAAAAAGGAACATTAGGAATGTGTGATAAATGGTAGAGGAGGTCATGAAAAACAGTTTGGGCATAGAAAAGGGTATGGCCAGACACTACATCATAACCCAGAAAAGCTTTCTCCTTTGCATCATGGTACATGCAGTGCACAATTTGCGCTCCCCTCAGTGTTGACTGCGGTGTCAACACTACAGTCAACATTAAGTTAGTGTAGAATGAGTCGACCCACAAAGAAACAGCATGAGATGATAAGGTACAAAACAAGTATTCTTCTTTATTCCAAATAAAGGAACCCACGTCCTGTAGGACCTCTCTCCATCAGTTCCCAACTCCAACTGGAGAAACTGGAGTTAGCAATCTTGGAGAAGGAATGCAGAGAGGGAGCTCACTACAAATATAAACAATACATGTTACATTGCAAGATAACTGAAAAGGCATTTTGAAATGAGCAGGAAAGAGGCAAAAGATTAACATTCTGTCACTACATCATCTCCCTCCTTTTAAAAAAAACCTAAAGAAATAAAGTAGCAACAACTGAAGACAGGAACCTGTTCATAAGATGGTTCAATTATAACACAAATCAAGTCATATAAAAATCTTTAAATCTTGCAGGTAATGATGCATTACGTGAGACTCTACTAGAAAGTGCTGTCTCACCATGTCTGCTCGAAAGAGGGGCAACTGAATCAGGTGGAGCTTCAGTTAAATTGGACTCCAAGTCCCTTACCTCAGTCAACCCTCTTTGTGAGATCACAGACTGACCAGACCCTGACATCATGCTTACAGAGGCTGATCAAGAGCACACTGTTGCGTAAATCCCTCCTGACCAGACTGACAAAGGGGCGATTCCATGGTGTGCGAAGTTAACCAAGTTGTTCCAGTATCTTGATTTGTATCAAGATTCCCTGTGTGTTTGCTTATTAGATTGGCTTGCTCGGGGTAAGTTTCACTAATGCTCTCTTACTCCACCATCCCCTTCTATCAATTTGGAGTGAACCTTTATCCACTCTGGTTTGTTTCCCCTTTCTTTACTCTGTGAGGAGTTTTTATCATCTCTAAATCACCAACATGAAAATCTACAAACTTAACTCCATGCGAGTCATCATAGTATTTCTTTTGAACCTCTTGTACTTGAGATATTCTCAATTTAACAAGATTATTGAGCTCACACCAACAAGTTTTGTCTTTGGAAAGCATGTCTAAGCACACTAAGTTAGTGTTGACTGTAGTGTTGACACCGCAGCCAACACTGAGGGGAGTGCAAATTGTGCACTGCATGTACCATGATGCAAAGGAGAAAACTTTTCTGGGTTATGATGTAGTGTCTGGCCGTACCCTTTTCCCTGCCCAAACTGTTTTTCATGACCTCCTCTACCATTTATCACACATTCCTAATGTTCCTTTTTGTAAAAATTGCAATCCGGCCCATTGATTACACTTTTTCCGGCCCCAGCCGGAGATTACGGCTCGAGCCGGAGAGTATGGCCCTAGCCGGAGAGTACGGTCCGGGTGCGGAGAGTACGGTCCGGGTGCGGAGAGTACGGTCCGAGTGCAGAAATTCCAGCCCAAGTGTGGACGTAAAGTTAGAAGTCGTAAGTGCATTCTGTGAATACCAAAAATCGTAAGTGCCTTCTGAGAATACCAAAAGTAGTAAGTTTAGGATTTTGTCTCAGATTAGTTCTGTGAATCGGCTCCATTGTGCCTGTGTGTGTGTCACTTTGATGGGGTCATCAGCCATGGCGATAGTGCATATCCTTGATCACCTGAAACAGATTATGGGGAGATGTGTACATTAGTATTTGTGCCTGCTGTGTTTGCAGAGTGTCTATTTTGGTGAGTGTGCATTGTGCAACTTTGGTCTTTTGGGTTTGTCATGTGTTGCATCAGACAATTGACCAGCATCACTGTAAATTAAATTGCCTGTAGTTGACAGCCTACACATCACTATGCTGTCATTGTCTGGCTCCTGTGTATTACCTCAATGTTGTGACTGTCAGGATGTATGTTTCACTAGGAAAGAAAATACAGTTTCTTTACAGGCCCGTTGCACATACTGATCCTCTCCTGTGCTCATATTTTATGGGGTGCACCATTGGCACATGTGCCTGCTGACACATCCACCTTAAGTTTATGACATTTACTATGTTTGAACATCATCTACATACCTCATTGGGAATGATTGTGCTGAGGGTAGCTGTGGGAGAGATTCCTTGTCAGCTAAATGTTAAACTCATTGTGGGCTAATTGCATCCACCTTGCCCCCAAGGTGTGTCAGTGTTTCATTGACAGTGGCACTGCTACCTGGTGCAATCAACTTACTAGGACATGTGATGACAACGTACATATGCATGGATGTCCTTCTGCATGAGATGACTTTGAATCTGTATCTATGCATGTTTGAGTAATACTCATAGATATTTCGGTGTGTGTCAGTTCGCAGTCAACACACATTGAAATATTCGTTAAGCAAATGAGGGTCTGGGTTGGTCTCCCTTATATTCAGGTGTTTTTGCTCCATTTTTAAGACCAGCTTTTTTTTTATCTTAAAAACCAGCCGCTAACTGGCCTTAGCTGCAGTTTTTGGGAAGTATCCCCGGACCGTAAATCATTGTAAAATCGTGAAGTTGATTTAGCGGCTGTTTTTGCACGGGAACGCCTACCTTGCATCTCATTTTAGTTAAGTACCGCTAACAGAAGTGGCGATCTTTAAAATGTACGTTTTCGCCAGAAAACTGCCGCTAACTGAGGTTAGCGGCAACGTGTAAATAAGGCGATAAAAAAAAGCCGCCGTAACTTTAAAAAAATGACGCTACAGCGGCGTTAAGTCCTTGTACATATGCCCCTTAATTTTTTCAGCGTTTTGTTTATTTATTCACTATTTCTGATGACTTTTCCCCTAGCTACTGATTCTTCACCTGGAATGATTTCACCTTAAGCTCCAAGTGCAAATCGCCAAGATAGTTTTTGAATATATTTTTCATTTTTCTCCCTTATTTGGCCCCGCTCTTTCTTCCTCTCCGATTGTAAGAGTCAAAGTGTATTCTCTCTGGAACGTATTACCACATTTTCACCCTGTCATCGCTGTTGCCTCTGTGTCTCAGAAGAATCTGCTTTTTTTATTTATTTCATTATTTTTTGTACTCTTCCCCTCTCGCCTCCACTGACCTGTCTCCCTAATCCGAATCCAGTGCCAAATAGCGTTTTCACTTATCGTTCTCTACTCCTCCATCTGTAAAATTAGCAGCACAAAGCAAAAAACTTTGCGCAGAACTCAACTGTTTACATAACATTATGAAAAACGTACCTTATTTCGCATTGTTTAACATAGGTAAAATAAAAACATCGCATATGCCTGGAAAACATAGACGTCAGAAGATGCAACAGAGTTGGGTGCAACCATTTTAAAGGAGATTAACTTCGACCGATGTAGACATCTAACATTATCTTTACTGCATATTGTCTTATAAAATCTTTATATTTTCAAAAAACTCATATTTCGTATTTCAGACAGCTGTTAGTATTATTATATCCGCCATCCCCTACTTCCTAAGAAGCAAAACACACGCCTGAGCAGGGAAATAGATGTATTCCGTTTATGGGGACTATGTGCTCAGGATTACTTTTCTTCAGACTTCCGCTGCTTCATATCACCTGGATAATGAGTGCTTTTTTTCTCCTTCATAAAAAAAATACAATAATGGATGATTCCTTGAAAGGTATGATCATACTGTAACAACAAATATAAAAACTAAAAGAAAACATTTTCATTCTTTATCTCCCATGGTAAATATTGTTTGACTTGTAAAATGATGCTAGTGACAGTATTAGAAAACATTTTCTTGCCCCATGCTCATTTTTGCTTTGCATTCAGTTTGGTGTTTTCAGATATCTGTGTAGGTATTTCGCAGAATTAGCACTGCTGCATCGGATCTGTTGCTCTATTTTTTGAAGCAGCCTCTCTCCAGCGTTCAATGGGATCTGTCATTTGTTACTCCTTCAACTGCCTGCATGATCTGGTCCTTTGTTAGTATGTGAAAGAAATATTAAGATGTAAGATATTCATAAAATTGAATTTAGCTTACCTGGCAGTCCACTCTTTGTTGGCCAAGTTGCCAAGCTGTGAAACTCCTGACCACTTCACATCTGAATATGACAGTATCTCCATGCCCTTTTAGGGCGCTATAACTTCTTGATAGTTGTCCACTTTGTTAGACTTGAGACAATCAGCCCTTCTCCAGCTAGCTTCTGAAAAGTTCTGCTTTCCTGTGAGCAAAAGACTTGAAAAATGTGGCTACTGGCCCTCATCGCAAAAGACCACTGAAAGTTGAGTTCCCCCTATCGTGAAAGATGGACCCGCGTATTCGGGACAAAATTCCGCACTCATTAGCTGCAAGCACAACTGTGCAGCATCATCCAATGCAATGTTTTCCTGTGGAAAATGGATGCCTGTTTGCAGAGACAAGCCCGGTACTACAGTGACAGGAGCACATCTTACCCCTCATGCACTTCATCCTACTCTTACCATGTAGCAAACCCTCCACCTGTGCACCTTTGAACCACATGCAGGCTGTGGCTTGCATTCCAGAACACAATGCAGCTTTGTTATACTAGTACACTAGTGCTCTCTCCCTCCCACCCTGTTTCCCAGCTCTCTTTGCTTTTTTGTTCCCATATCCTCCTTTCTCTCCTCTTATTTCTTAGTTTATTCTCGACTTTTTCCTCCTCAGTTTATTCCTTCCATCCTTCATTTTTTTAGGAATATTGGTTGTTCCATTGTTCCCAACCTATTTTCCTTTAATTTAAATTAAAGAAATAGAACGTAATGAAATAAAAAAATGTGGAATCTTGATACTTCTACTGCCGTAATATACTTACTCAAACAAGCGTCAAACTGTAGCATAACGGGTTATACTACAGAAATGCATATTTTGAAGATGTCCCATCATACCCAAATTTGCATATTTATTTTGAAGTCAGTACTTAGTACTGACTTCTGACTGCTTGCTTTTCCACACCCAATAATTCAGCGTCCAGCCAGAGGCGTAACACAAGCATCTTCAGTCTCTGCAGCACGGAGAGGCTGGCCGGGGGAGGGGTTGGGAGCGGGGGGCTTTGGGATTGTTTTCATCTCTTATGGGGTCTCCTCAGCACTACAGAGGGCCCCATTCAGGAAACGGTCAATGAATATCCATGATATATGGGAGACCCAGTGGTCCCTCTTTACATTCTGCAGGGTGCCCCAACATTTTGCATTCCGCCACTGCACCCAGCAAAGCACATTCTCTGTTGTTTGCAACTAAAACGTAAAAATTCCTGGTAAAATTCTTACTTAGTTTGCGTGAACATTTCAATCACTACCTGGCCAGAATACGTGCAGTATCAGCTTCGGTACTTTTCTTTGTGGAACTTGCGCCCACTTTAACTGATTCATCATAACAAAGTATGACATGTCTTAAAGATAAAATAAAACATACGGGGGGATATTCACAAGAACGTGCGCTAAACATCTCCAAAAAATGTTAACGCAACTTCACACATCGCAGTCTATCGCGGGAAAATAACCCTGTGTTAACGTGGAATTCACAACACGGCGGTACCATGCGATAGTTTGCCGAAAACGCAGCCAATGTCTGCGATACAACCACCACGACTGAGATAAAAACACAAACCCAAACACCAAAAAACGTGCGATGAGCCCATTCGCGATGAGGAAAGCAGCGATAAGCAGCGCCAGGCCCGCGACACACACACGGCAGGCGGGAATAAGCAAAAAAAAAGCAGGAAAGAGGAAGGCAAACCAAACAGAAAACAACAGCGAAGCACAATGGAGGCAGCCAGAGCCAGTACACAACCCCACAAGCCCCATTGGCAACAAAACATTGTACATGGCAGTCCATCGTGGACAAGGTGAATGCAGCCTGAGAGCGGAGGAGGACAATGGAAGAAAACCAAAACAGCTGGAATGATGCGAAACGCACAAACAAGCAAAAACACGCCAACAACCAGAAGGCAGCAATGCACACCGGAGGTGGGAGTCCAGCGCCACACCAGGAGCTGGATGACATGGAGGAAATAGTGTCCACCACATCAGTCTAGAGATGGTGGCAGGAGTCGGGGACCGGAAACTGCTCAAAATCAACAGACACAACAGCAACAGGGAGAGGAACGACCAGGGACTGGGGGGACGGGGGAAGATGGGCACAATGGCACACATGCACAATTAAGCACAGCACAACTGCAGACAAACCATGCCCAAGAGTAACAACACCAACCAAGAGCACAAGTCACACAACTCGGCAATATCACACCACTGAACAAGCACAGAAGTGAAAACCACACTGCCTGAAAGGGAGAAGGGTGAGCCAAATCAGAGCTGAAGGGACATCTCACACACAATGCAGCACACACACATAGGAAGCAGAGCACCCCAACATCGAACACAATGTGGTACAAACAGCAACATTTGCACAACCGAACACAGGACACAAGTGCACCCGCTTGTGGCCGGTAAATGGCCATACGCATCTGGCAAAGCACGAAACAGGGACATGATAATGCACAAGTACAAACCCACAGCCCTGATGGGGTAGCAATGCATGTATGGCAGGGACCCAGATAGGCCGTGACACACACATTGGCATACAAATCAACACTCATCACAGTTGGAGACAAGTGAAGGTGCAGAAACTTTATCAAGAATTGCGTGTCAGTACGGCCAAGAGAAGTGCCACGACATGCAGACCAATGCAGCAGCATGTCTGAATGAGGAACGTTGGAAAGCACCCATGTCCACCCCGGGGGAGTCCATTACCCACACAAGTCAGTGCCAACCCGCGTTGGTTGTCCGCGCATGGATCCGGAGTCCAGGCCAATACAGCCATGTCCACTGTCGTCTTGGGACATGTGACCAGATCCCCAACATGCAACCAGGCGTCGGGACACGTGCAATGGGTCACATTCAGTTGTGGCTGCAGGTACATTGTCACTCGTCCATGAACGCGAGTGCAGCAGCGTAGGCCAACATTTCCAATGAGAGCTCGTTGTCGACTAGATCTAACATGTCGGTGACGTAACCCATCAGCTGTCCCGGACAGATGTGCTGACTCCAACCCCTGGCCCCAATTGGCACTAAAGCCCAATAGGGGAGTGGCTCAATGTGGTCACTGCACACGACGAGTCTCCCAGGTCCTGTTGCCAGCATGCATGCCAATCATCCAGGCATGCCATAAACGGGCATCACGGTGACACTATTGGTCGTGGGCCAACAAGGGGTGCACACACACGTCGAAATCCAGATCAGCTACCGTTACGTTGGAGAGGCAGACATCCATGGTCCACTCGAATATGCACGAGCGACAATGCAACACAGGCTGAACGCAGGTGACGTTGGCAAGGCGGAAGCTTAGCCGGTAACTGATCCGCAGCACTGCCAATGGCAGTGCCCCTAGTACCTGCAGCAGACGTGCACGGTACCAGTCCACGTGACTGGAGTTGTGCATGTGTCCGGGATGGTCTTCCATTGCGTCAGTGGCTCTGCTTGAAGCGGAACTGTGCTGACCCACGCCAGTCCTGTGGATGAATGGCACAGCTCGGATCAATGAGCAGTGTCTGTGTGCAACGGGTGCAGGCCTGGGGTGGGGTGGGAGTACGTGTGAAGGCCATTTCACGCACGCTAACTACGACCAAGGACTTCTGTGTGTGGGATGTGCACACGTTGGTCTCACATCGGGCAGTGCGTAGTGTGGGAGTCGCCAGCAAATGCTATCGTATCTGTCAGGGGGTGCTGGGGACATGCAAGTCCCAGCTCGGAGCGGCAGATGTGCTACCGCCTGCTAGTTCAGACAAGGGGCCTTTCATCCCTACAGTAACTTAACCATCTGCTTGCATACAGGAGATGTACAGAGGCCTGTCGTGGGTGGGGTGGGATGTCTGCGACCCAGGGAATCATGGATGATATGCCGAGCACGTGGCACATGAGCAGCCTCACTGTGTGTTACGTTGCCTCACAGCTGCTCCTCCCTCCCACAAGCCCCCACACTTGTGTGCGCTGCGTGGTTGTATCACGTGCACTCCTACGGCACACCATTGTCATGCCTGTCTGCGCATGTCCAGCGGCATTCCAACAACACCGTGAAGCTGGCCATTGAGGGTGTGTGGCCACGTGAGTGTAGGCCAATGGTCCGGACAGGGCAGACACAGGTGTACAGTCCATGGCTGGCTGTGATCGCGCTGCGATTGAGGCTAGGAATCTGACTTATGCAGCATCAGGACTGATACACATAACACTTGGCATGCATGTGCCAAGACCCCGAGCGGTCTTGCGCTCCTACATTTCTCCGTACGTGCGGGCCTGCCCTCCGGGTGCATGCTACATTGCAACATCGACTACTGTGGCCCTGGTGGAGACAACACTCCAACACAGAGACACGCTTACCGCACTTCCTGCTCAAGGCCAGACCAGAGCAACGCCCTGATCCCCCTGCCGAATCAGCACACCCCTGCGCTGACCTGACGTATGCCGGACCAGCACACGCCGCTTGTGCATGCAGGGGGGGGGCGGGCGAAGCTACATGTCCAAGTTCTCAGCCACTGCTGAGGTGACATGGTATCGCCCGCTGAAGACAGCACACTGTGATGTTGCAGGGCTTGGGCCCACCATGCTGACATAATGACCACACAGACACACTTGTTTAGATGGTGTGAATGGTTACGGGCACGTGCGCCCGGCCACTTTTATTAGCAGGCTCACATGTCGAGTGACACCTGTGTTGGATGTGTGTGGGGTGTGTACACCAGCCGTCATAAAGTGCCTGGTGCAGTCAAAAAACGACAACAGTGTACATCGTTAAGGACACAACCATTCAACCATAAATGCCCCATGACTTGAGCTGCCCAGAGTTAGTGGCCCCGGATGCACAGCGTCCTGCATGGGCCTACCGCCACGGGCCGCTGACTTGCGGTGCACTGGGGCAGGGTCACGAGAGCAGAGCAGGTTCTCATAGATGACAAAGGGGGTTGTCGCGGAGTGTCTCGGTGGACAGTGGAAGGTGTACCCCCAGGGCATGATGCAGAGTGCAGAACCATGCAGAAACAGTCACTATGGTGGAGATGAATGGAACAGACACATGTTGAACACCAAGTCCGGCCCAGCCAGATGATGATGCAGACAACCCCCAGGCCATGGACTCAGACGCCACCAAAGTTCAACCAGAAAGTGCCCATGACTCATTGTGCACAGAGTTAGTGGCACCAGTGCTGATAGGGGATGCCGCCTGCGATGAGGCGTGTCCAATGGTGTGGACTCCTCCATATCTTACCCAAGACACAGTTCCACATGTGTGACCTACTGGACCGCGGTGTAGGCCTGAGGCAGCGGTCAGCAGGGGCCCTTCACCGAGTGTCGCCGGCTTAAGTTGGATGATCCCACCGGCCTGCGTAGTTCAGGTTCAGTGGCACCACGGGACGCAGACTTGCGGTGAACAGGGTTGGTGGCACCAGGTCAGTTGTTGCTAGTGTTCGGTCACCTCCGTGACGAGGATCCGGCTTTCATCCGGACTGAGCCGCATCTTCCTCTTAATCCTCTCCGTGCGTTCACTGGTATGGACTCTGCCATTCATGAATCACGACTCAGTGCTGGATGTGGGACCTACTGCACAGCAGTGTAGGCCAGGGGCAGCGGTCAGCACGGGCCCACAGACACGTGTCGTGTGCTTGTGATGCAGACTTTGGACTCACTGATCGGAGGGAGTTCAGTGATGTGGACGCTGCCACGGACTTGGGGTCACTGCCATTCAAGACTCAGGACACAGTTCCACATGTGGGACCTACTGGACCGCAGTGTAGGCCTGAGCCCTCATCAAGTGTCGCCGGCTTGTGTTGAACAGGGTTAGTGGCACCACGTGTCGCCGGCTTGCGTTGACAGGGTTAGTGGCACCACGTGTCGCAGGCTTGGGTAGCAGACTTTGGCTTCACTGATCGGAGGGAGTATAGTGATGTGGACGCTGCCACAGACTTGGGGTCACTGCCATTCTTATCTCACGACTCAGTACAACATGTGCCAACAACTGGGCCGAAGAGTACGCCGGTGGAGTATGTCAATGAGAAAGGAGTACTGTGAGCCAGCGTTGTGGAGGCCAGCAATGGTCTGCGGAGGCTGCAAAGGTCGCGGGACTGGGGCTTGGAGCTTGCCCCGGCATGTGATGGGCCCTCTTTGACACACGCCGGTGTCGGCAGTTGAGCGGAGCCTCCTTGGTGCGCTGGGGCAGGCATGATGGGTCTGGGGACCAGTGGCCCAGGGTGCAGCAGGCGCACAGGGATGCAGGCCCTGCCGTGCACAGCGCCGGCCTCGTGGCGGGCTGAGAGGCGCCGCCCTGGCAGACACATTGGCCATTCCGAAAGAGAACCACGCCCAGTGCGACGGGGTTTTTATTCACACCCCTACGCAGACATGGCGTACGCAGGGCCAACCCACTCCGTCCGCGCATACAGGGGGGGACGTAACGTGTGACATTTCCGTGTTCTGCCCCACAGCCTGTGAGGACATGGTAGTGTCCACTGGCCACTACACTCCATGCACCAGCAGTTAATGTCCACATGGCCATTTCCATGGTTTGCACATTGGAGTCTGTCCGGCACCTCCACGCCACACCTGGCATTTGGTAGGTTCTCATTCATTAGTCACTTGCCGCTCTCACACATGCCTGCTCCAAGCCTCTCCTCACATTCTGCTATTGTGTGGCTGTGGTGCCATGCCATGGCTGGGTTGTGTGCATGGCAAGCCCAGGTTCCCAATGGAGTCGTGTTGACGTGTCTGGTCGGTTGGCATGTTGTGTGGCATGTTGCATGTAGTTCTGCTGCATGCCCATTGCCAGTGTCATGAGTTGCATGACTGTGGGGTGGAGGTGTGTGGTGTGTTCATTTGGTACTTACCAACGAGCACTGCATTTCCATAGGTGCCATCCCGGGAGCGCTGGTTGATGATGGACTGTCGGGAGATGTAGGAATCATGCACTCTGCCTGGGGAGTTGGCCACAACATTGTTGAGGAGTCCCGGGTGGTCCACTATTGCCTGCACATTCATGGGATGCGTGTGCTTTTTGTTGCGGTAGTTGTGTGCAGTGTCGGCAGGGGGCACGAGGGGTACATGTGTGCAGTCGATTGCCCCCGACACGTGAGGGAATCCAGCTATGGCGTAGGAGCCTTGCTTGGTCTCCAGCTGCTCCTCCGCAGTGTGGGTGAAGTGGAGGTGCTGGGGTACCAGGCTGATGATGGCATCCAGGACAGGTGTGATGAACTTGGATGGGGCTGGCTGTGAGACTGCTCCGACTCTGGCAGTTGTGGGTTGGAAGGTACCAGAGGCCAACATGTGCAGCACAGCCGGCAGCTTTGTCTGCGGAGGGATGTTGGTTGTCCGCTGTGTTGGTACTGTCAGCAGGTGGGCGATGTGGGTCAGGATGAGGGGGATGGTTGTCCTTTTGGGCCTGTAGTGGGCAATGTCCTCCTCTGGCATTCGGCCTGTGCGGCTGGTGCGTTTAAGGTGGGCCCGCTGTCTTTGTGTACGCTGCCTCTGTGGCGGTCCGGGGGTGGCGGGACGGGTCCTGGGGGTGGTGGCGGGCCTGGGGTGGTGGCGGTGGGTGTTGTGGCCCTCATGGGTCTCCGAGCTGCATGAGCATTGGCTCCATGGCATCTGTGGGTCTTCAGATGTGGCTCTTGGCTGGGCTCCCTTTCATGCTGCAGGTAGTCGTCCTGCTTAACACCAGCAAAATGGAGGTGTTAATTCCCTGCTGCTACCGCGGCTTATCGCCTGTTTTTGGTTTGCATCGCAGATCTGGCAGTTTGTTGTGAAAGTGGTGTAGTGGTGTTTTCGTGTGTTTTTGCACGGGAACGCCTACTCTGCATCTCATTAGGGTTAGTTGGTGGTGTCACCCGTGGAGATATATTTTGCGGCAGTTATCGCGGGAATACTGGCGATGTCTGCAGTTTGCACCCGCTTGTGAATGGGGCGTTAAATCTATCTCCACTTTTGATGCGTTAAGGTGGCGATAACTCGGCGATAAGTCCTTGTGAATATGCCCCACAGAGTAATAAAAACCTGTGAAATTAACATTTAAAAATACACAAAACAACTTTACAAAATTGCAAAAAGGCAAGGAATTACTTGGAAGTAAAAGACAGCTGACACTCTAAGGTGGTTCAATTTGGTCGAAGTAAGAAATCTAATTACAGCTATTTATAAACATACACATATTTAACGTGTATAGGCTCACTTTTTCCTTCCCGCTTTTTCGTTTTTTCTCAATTTTTTCTTCATTGGTTTGCCACTTTGCCTTGTATAATTTCTTTATCAGTTTGCTTCTTATTTTCATCATTTGTTCCTATCATTCTTTGTGTAGCCTTAGCTTTTTTTCCTTCTAAACTGTTGTCCATTTGTTCTTCTCATTTAATATAGTCATTATTTATTTCTAAACGTTGTTTCTTTCCAATTATTTTTTAACTTAATTTCACTTCTTCTACCTTTCAGTTTTTATTTCGTCCATACATATTTCCATTCTTCTGACCCCACTTTCTCCTTCCTCCCTTCCATCTGTCCTTCCTCCCTGTCACCCTTTCTCATTTCTTCGTCCTTTATTCCATACTCTGTTTTCTCCCTTTTTGTTTTAATTTGTAAAGGCAGCAAAAATAATTGCACTTTTCCTAACCTTCTTCATACACAGAAACACAGAAGAGATGGGTAGAATACAAAAACATGTCGGTGTATGGACTCCTTGTTTATATAACATTGAGAGAGCCAGTAAAGTCCCCCAGATACCAAAATGCGCATTCACTTGGCCACATGGTTTGTGTTAAACCCTTCCCTGTTCACAATTGACTAAAATGACCATAATGGATGCTAGAAAGTAATTTTAATCAAGTGGGATTTGCATAAACGTATTAGAATTTCACTTTACAATGCATTTAGAACTCTGCTAAGAAACCGAATAAATAAATCACACGTAGGGAAAATATGCTTGCTTAAAATGTGTAGGAATAATAACGTGACGTGCAAAATACAGTAGGCAATCATTCTCAATATGCTTCTGTAACTAGACCCAAACTGTATTTTCTTTCAACTCTTGCTTATAGCTAATTAGGCGTTTCTTTAGAATATTTTGCCTAGCACCAGCATCCAACTGAAGAATGTGCTGACTTTAAGATTATATTATTGTGCTTCATCATACCACATTAACTAACTCTGCTTTAACAATGAATTTGCTGAAAGCTCTATAATGAATAGATTGTTAGAATAAAGAACAAATTAGACATAAAATGTGAATGCTTAGCCAGGACATTATCCATTAGAATTGTTGCATTACATTTGACTAGCCCCTTGTCTTTATAACAGGATATTGGAAGCAGCTAACACCTTAGGCATGAAGGTTCTCATGAGAACATTCCCCCATATATCTAAAACTGCAACATTAGTTTAACTATGCACCGACGTGAATGTTTACTATGGGAATCAGGAGGAGAAGCAACGGATGGTGACAAGAACATTGGATGAGTGGGTTCCATTGGTTGAAGATGACCTAAACCTAAAAAATGTCATTACATTATTTGTGTATTTCATATTATAATGAAGTGTTGCTAGCTAGAGAAGAGAGGAGACACTTTACCTTGCACAACGCCTGACGCTTACGCCATTCTGTCCTTATTACTGAAAGTAATTTTACCCTCCTTTTCCCTGACTGTGCAGGGAGATTTTCTTCTGGCATTTGATCAATGCTACTGCTGAGACCATTCTTCTATCTCTGACTTTATTTTAAAGGTTGCTACTGCAACTGTGGGGAACTCAGCTGAGCTTTCCAGAACGACCCTTTATGGGAAGTTCAAGACTTTATCTATGCTCCGAGAATTTTGTTCTTTTCCAGAAGAGACTCTTCAAGGGGTTCTATCGGGTAGGTTAGGCTCTTTAGATAGATAGGGACTGATTCCATTATGGAACACTCTGTTGATTTATGCTGTCATTAATCAAACCTTTTCTCGATATTTCTGTAATTGATCTAATATGAATAAAAACAACAAAAACAATACTAATCTCTTAAAAGATAAATAGAGGTTTTAGAAACTTCTTCAACCTCTCGTCATTGACTGATAATTAAGAATCTGACAGTTGTTGATAAATGACTTGTACATTTATTTTAACTCCATTCCAACACAGTGGCAAAGGTCTGTTGATCTGACGACGAAGCGTCACAGAATTGTGAGGATCCCAGTTGTAAGTTTGGAGAAATTGTTTTAAGACCCAATTTGACCAATCTTTGGGCACTAACATGGTCAATGACTGAAAGAATAGGGTTTTGCTGAGATGGACTACAATGCAGAATTACGGAAATTCCAATGAAAAACAATGCAGGGATCCAGAGGAATATCAATGCCACAAATTTGACTATTTGGAGTGAGGCAGGCCAGATGGAACTATTGGCGAGCAATTAGAGGTAGGAAAATTGCTTTGAGAAATGAGGCTTGGGAGTTATTGCATAAGACCTCGATAGTGAAAGATAGTTCGGTGTTTTGGAAGGTGGTTAAAGCACCTTTTTTAACCACCGAAGTTGGTCCGTCTATTGAAATCGCCATAACTGAGGACCAATGGATTAATCATTTTTCGAAAGTATATAATGGCGAGGAAAATTTTGGTGTGATGGGTAATAACAGTCAAGGGGAACCCAATTTGAATTCCTTGCTTCATTATCTAGACTTGCAGTTCACTCTGGATGAAGTGAATCGGGCACTTTCTGCAAGTCAGGTTGGTAGGGCCCCTGGCCCAGACGGGGTACCCGTAGACATATTTAAGTCAAATACCTTTTTGTGGGGGCCAATTATCACCCAGGTAATTACTGCTAGTTGCCGTACCCCTTTTTTATCGGCCTGGGTAGAATCCATTATTGTCCCAATCTTTAAAAAGGGGGACCGACAGGATCCTGGATGCTACAGGCCCATCTCTTTACTGGATGCCTTGACAAAAATAGTAGGCCGAATAATATTAGAACGCCTTCAGGTCTGGGCAGAGGACAATGCGGTTTTATCTGACTTACAATATGGTTTTCGTGAGGGTTTAGGGACGGTTGAACAGAGTTTAAATTGATCAATTTTAGTGGGGAAATATACCGGGGCGAAGAAGGGGAAGTTGTTTTTAGCGTTTGTGGACCTCACAGCAGCTTTTGACCGTGTGAGGCATAGTAAACTCTGGGAGATACTAGAAGTTATGGGGGTTGACTTACAGATTATTTATTTTCTTAAGCGTTTTTATAGTGACCCCAAGGCACGTGTACGCTGTGGTTTGAATGGTGAGCGCTCAGCCTCATTCCCAATAAGGAGGGGGGTCAGGCAAGGCTGTGTCCTGGCCCAATTTCTTTTTAATATTTATATTAATGGTTTGGGCAAGGCACTCCTGAAAGACAATCAAGATTTCCCTCAAGAAGCTGGACGTCCAATACCAGCTCTCCTGTATGCGGATGACGCGAAATTGATGTACCGAACTCAAATAGGTCTTCAGAGGGTCTTAGATAGTTTTTCTAATTTTATGAAAGACCTTGGCCTAAGAGTGAATACCTCGAAGTCTTATATTATGCGGTGCGGCCATGGTAGTAAGAGGTCCAAGAATATGTTTGTGATAGGACAGAAGATTGGGGTTACTAAGAGATTTTCGTATCTCGGAATTCTCTTTGACCAAAATAATTCCTGGGTACAAGCTGTTTCAGCGAAAAAACTAGCTCTATTAAGAACAGTAAACGCCCTTGCCAACTTTGCAAGAAAACTGAGTAGGAGACCACCAGTAGAGCTTATTAAAATCTACAAAGCAAAGTGTGTCTCCTCCGCGGTGTATGGGGCAGGGGTCTGGGGTTTTGCTGATTTGCTCCTGATACAACGGGTGGAAAACTCTTTTTTAAGATACATTTTGTCCGTCCCGAACAGTACCTCATCGTATATATGTCATGCTGAGTTGGGCCTCCCTTTCATTTCTGATTTAATAAAACTAGAGCCTATTCTTCTATGGCATAGGCTCTGGACTAGAGAAGAAACAAAGCTAAATAGAGATATTTTAACAGATAGTCTGAAATTGGAAGGGGCCCTAAAGATCCCATGGGTAAGATATGTTCGAGACTTCTTGCATGATCTAGGTCATATACAGTAGCGGTCGGTGGTGGGAGTGCCGCCGGGCGCTGACGTGGGGCGGGGAGGGGCAGGGTGGGGGTAGTAAACTACGGATTACGGGCGATTACAGGTAAGTACACATATAAATAAATAAAGCAATTTCGTTTCTCGCGCTGCATCACATTTGGCGATGCAGCGCGAGAACGAAATTCATTTTATTTATTTATATGTGTACTTACCTGTAATCGCCCGTAATCCGTAGTTTACTACCCCCAACCCTGCCCCTCCCCTGCCCCACGTCAGCGCCCGGCGGCACTCCCACCACCGACCGCTACTGGTCATATAGAATACTTTACCGATCCAAGAACTACTCAGATGACAACTAGAAAGGAGCTAAAAAAAGAGGGGTTTTTGTTATTAGACACTATCAGAATGTCGTCAGAGGCTATAAAACCAACTGTCCAGCATAATCAGTTGATTTTAACTACTTTTAATATTCAACCCTATTTAACTTTTGTACCAGGTGTTTATGATAGGTTTTTATTGACTAGATTTAGGTTGGGGGTCTTTCATAGACTTGCTAGTTTTCCGAAAATGAATGACTGGGCTTAAGACCTCCAAAGGTGTCCTTGTGATAATTATTCAGCACAGTCTACTATACATGTTGTTCTTTTTTGTAGGTTTTATGCTGATTTGAGGAAAGTCTGTATTTTATCAGTTCTAAAATCGTTGGGGCTTCGACAATGCCGACCCGCTCTCATTGTATTACAACTTTTGGATAATGAGCACAGGGTTTTTAGGATTGTAACTTTTTAAAAACGAGTACTGAGTCAAAGGAAATGTCTGCTTACCTAATTCATTGTTTTTAGAAACCGGTATTGGTATAATTTTATTATGTTCTAAATTTTTATAATGAATTGTGGATAATACTCTTTGTTGTTTGGTATCCCATTTTATGTAATGATTTATGTGTTACTTTTTCTGTGCCTTCATGACTGTTTGATATAGCAATCGAATAAAGCTTTCTTTGACTTGACTTGGACTATTTTTAAAACTAATGGATTGCCGAAGGTATCCGCATTTGAACAAGACAGCAAGACTGCAAAAAGACTGCATAACAATAAGGGTACCTTATTAGAAAATGTAAGCAGGTGCTGCGCTGTATAAAAGAGCTAATGTATGGATAAATATTGGATCCTCATGAGATTTGAGTTTACAGGAATTTTGTGGATATTTCTGTTAATCTATAGACAATCAAAATCATTGAATACTACCCCAATGGCCATCAGCACATTTGCCTGACACTTCTAAGAGGCAGATTTATACACTAATGATGAGATTCTTGTTCAGTCTGAGTTAAAAGCATCACCTGTTAATGTATTAAAAACAATCCCCATGAAAAGGGAGACTAAGGGGCTCATTACGATGGCGGGCGGAAGCACAACCGCCGTGCTGGCGGATGCAAAAACCACCAGTTACCGCCGGCACGCAGCAGTCCACACGCCCGCCCAATTACGATGCGAAAAGCAGGCCAAACACCGCAGGCAAGCCAGCAACACCGTCCGCCATCAAAGTGCGCCCGTACACGTAGCGGCGCAGCCCAACTGACACACACCGTCCGACGAAACACGTCCCGCCCGGCGTATAAATTACGATGCCGCAAACAAACGGCTCCCACGGCTAAGAGACACCGCACGTGAAAGAGAGGCGGTAACACGGACGCAGAGCACGGAAAACGAAGAAGCGGCATCCCGAGCATGAATCCAGCACTGCAGGCCCTCCCCATGCTTCTGCTGATGCACCACCAAGGATGCAACGCACCGCGGAGACGCAGGTAGGCACACACACAACAAGTGCACGCAAACAGCGCACACAGTGCAAGGGCGGAAAAAGCGGACAACCCCCCACCAGCGCGTGTACACTACACATCCACCATCGCATCCACATATGACACACAGGCCAAATCCTAACATCGCGGAACACATGTGTACACACCACCTGGGACTAGGAACCAACCACCCCGTCACGGCCACAAAGCGCCGATGACGCCGCCACACATGCGCACAACGCAGAGGCCAACCGCAGCGCCATGCATGCGTCGCACACAGACACAGGGACACAACCAAGCAGCACACACATCAGCCCCACCCCGAACGCACATGACACGTGACAGGCCGGCCACAGACATGTCCCCAACGCACAAATCACGGACAACACCCAACGCCACACAACCGACGCACACATGTCAGTGAAGTCACGCAACAGCAGGACACACCCCAGTGTAACAAACATGGCGTAGCACACAGCGGCGGCAACACCAACTAGGAGAAGCAGGGCCCCTTCGGGAAGAGGAACGCCAGTACCACACTGGAAAACCCATACCACCCTGCACATATGAACAAGACATATAAAACGGAACACCAAAGAGCACGGGGACCGACAACAGGTGGCCCAAGAATTACATCCACACACAAGGCCCAACGCAGAGCGGAAAGGCAGCCTGCCGCCCACACAAGGGAGAGCAGACAGCACTGAATGACCTTCCATTCCAACACCGAAACCACAGCCCTACGACAGAAGCCGGTGAATACAGCCATTGTCCAAGAATAGACCAACACAGGCATGCCGAGGAGACCGACCACAGGGCAGATAGCGCATATCACAGAAGCACACAACGGACGGGGAAGAAACAAGAAAACACTCCCCCATGTCGGCCACATGCAAGTTAATTGGAAGGAGTCACACAGCACCGACCTTGAACTGTCTGAGAAGCATGTGGGAAGAGGGCCCGTGTCCTCCAAACAAGCAAACAGAACACAAGTCCTGTCTCCCCACGACTACACAGAGCTCACAGCAACCCCGGAGCGTGCACATTGCAGACTGCACACACAGCCGGAGCACGCCACCTCTACGAACCGCTGCGAAATGGCAACCGCAACACACCTACCCAACTACGCCGAACAGCTCAAGCTGTACAAAACCAACCTGTTCCATACATTGGGATGCGATCTCCTGTCCCTGCTGAACGTAAGTTACCGACTGACTTACCGCATCACATTGTTCAGCTGCGTCATGCCCGTCTTCTACTGTCGGAGGTGTCCCTACCAGCATCCCGTCGAGATATGCCTCTCCAACCCGGCATGTCTGAAGGCGGACCTGCTACCACTACTCCTCCCTCTGGACGCACACGACAGGGCCTGCTCTGCCTATGGGGGCATGGCGTATGTGGCCAACATCGCACCCGCACTGAAATGGGACCACTGTGCCTCCACACGACGGATCATCGAGAACAGCTACATCGAATGTCACCCAGCATGCCCCATCATGGTCCTCCAAGGGACAACCTACGAACAACACCTTGACAGCCACCATCCGCTTCATTGGCTGGCAAACATGTACACCACCAATGACATGGAAGCCCTGCTGGACGGCATCGCATACCTGACAACCTGTAAATACGTCGGACCACAACGCAGGTTCCCCGAGTGACCTATGAAGTCCAACCCCGCACCCATGCTCAGCTTCCGCACGGACTGGCCAGTCACCACCACAACAGCCATACCAAACGACCGGCAACTGTAACCACACCATCAACGACATCGCCATGACATCGGATATGACCGGGACATGCACACTGTTCCCCATCACATCCAGGAACACCGCATGCATCGTGGGAGGCAGTGGCATGGGCTCTGTGCATCGCACCCACATGGACGGAACTGCACGTACAACCAGGACACGACATGGATCCAGCGCACATGGACACACACACCGCTCAGTGGACATGAATAGGTCGCCTGGAGTCTGTGGGTGCTGCACCCCTCCCACCCCCGCCCCGGGAACCCCATACCAGGACCTTTGCATGGACGACAAGTGCATACAACAACAACACGACCCCAGTGACTGTGACATGTCCAGTAACCACCACAGTGCAACAACAAGTGGCACGCCGCTGCATGCACGCAAGCACATGCCCTGATGTCATCTCACATGCACGCGTGCATGAGGAACAACCGCAGCAAACCTGTCACATGGAACTGAGATGGACTGTGCCCATGATGCCGAGCGGTCTGGTAGGCTACATGTATACCGTCTGTGTCAAAGTCCGCAGCTCCGTAGCTATACGTAAATGTACATTAGCACAGCCTTGGCCAAGCAGATGTCACTCTGAAGCCCACATCCCACATGCAACAGCCAATCACATGTAACCCCACACCCTATCCCATTTGCAATCATGCTCAGTATATCCTCAACATGTATTCCGCTGCCAGTAGTGTCCACTATACTGCATCACAGAGGACAGAAGACTCAATATAATGTTTGAAACCAAAACTGTCTCCGCTGACTCATTTCACAAGTACGAATGAGAGAGGATGAGAGTATGTGAAGTACACGGCAGTCGTGACATGACCATGTAGTCCACTGGTATTGGATGTCAACGCAAATGAGTAGCACTACTGTGGAAGACACACATGTGTCGTGTGAAGTCGTATGGACGCAGTGCTCAGGTGGGTGGGTGCGACGGGTAGATGCGCACATGACAAGTTGGAGCACGCCGTGTTGGGAGGGGTCATGAACAGTACACCACCGCTTCCCTGGGCATTGTGAGAGGACACCTGTCGGGGGGAGTGAACACGTGTGTGCACAGCAGCCGGGCACACGTACAAAGCGGTACCAGGCGCACCTCAGCCCACCCTCTGTGGACAAGCTGGATCCTGTTGTGCGCCCACCATGCCCCTTGACAAGGCACACACAGCCCCAGTCGACCAGGTGTAACCCCAACATAGTCAATCCGCACAGGCGATACAGGGCACGGGATGGCAGTTGAGCATGGTGTGTGAGAGGTCTCCTCGCGCTCCTCCTGGTCATATCACGCAGGCAATAGAACCTCAACGTCTAGCATGGCACAAGTCACATGGAAGTGTAGGGGGACGCACCACAGCACGAGCAGCACTGACGTCACGGGAGGTGGCTCGCACCATCCCATCCATTGCCCATCATACCAACCACGCCACATGCCATTGCGACTAAGTGCAAGCGCGTGCGCCACCACCCCCGAGCCCTCCCCAGAGAGGCCAAAGAGTGAATGTGTGGGCCATCAGCCACAGACGGACGCGGCCTGGCCGCAAGGGCAGCCACAGCCACTGGGTGTCGCAGGTGGCGGATCCGGAAGGCGAAGACTGTGATGCATAGTCCATGCAGGCCGGGTCTCCATTTGGGGCACCACGCAGGTGGACGGCGTCCCGCCACACATCATACCCTGAGACAGCCCACTCGTGCAACTGGACCCACACATACACTCCTTGCCCTCTCTGGTGCGAGCTTGGGGCTGCCTGTGCAAGCGCTAGCCTCGCAGGTGAGCATGCATATTGGGGGGCGAGGGGAGGACATGAGGGCTGGGGCGAAGATGACTGTATCACTGTCAGTTAGTACAAGGGATGACCCAGATGTGGAAAGGAAGAGACGTGTCCCGTGTGTACTGCAACTAGTCGCCAATCCAACTACCCCCCCATGTCCGGAATGTAAGCCCGCACCTAGGCCCGCCCATCCGCCACATCGAACATACCACCAGCACGACAACCTTCCCATTCGAAAAACTGACTGGGGGTGGTGACCAGTGAACAATCATGTGTTGCCTACCCACGCGTACATGTGGGCCCTCCATGATCCATGTCACCTGCGGCAAAGACATGACATGCGCAATGAGGGAAGTGAGGAGTGCTGTCCGCCCCACACGCAGAACGTGCATCAGCTCCACAGACCCAGCAGCGAGTCCAGCAGGGGTCACATGTGCAGGGGCAGCTGTGCCTGGTGTGAAGGCACATGCATATAGACAGCACATCGACCAATGTGTAGTCTGCCCACATCCACAGTCCATCATCATGCGGACATAGGAATTGAACACAGGGCAACACATCTTAGTAGGTGCACCCACCGTGACCAACAATGCGCAATCATCGACGTACCCGCCCTGTGCATGGCCCCCCACCCAACGGAGGCACATCCAGTGCCACCATCCCACACACACAAGCCTACCACGGAACATGCTGTGTCCAATGGTCAGTACAGAGTCAGCGCCCATCTGGTGGATCCTGAACAGGAGACACATGCACACACGCCAGTTCCCACCATGTACGTCTGCCACCTGGTGCGTGCAATGTAACCTCTCACCTGTGACGTGTGACTGCAAGCACACAGCCGTCTTGGCATGGGGCTGTCAATGTGGACACCTGTCAATGTTTCGGGAGCTGTGATCCGTACAGTGCTGTACATAGGGTGCAGTGCTGACACCTACTACTGTCTCATTTCCCCTCGTGCCACAGGTCCCACTCGTATTGGCCGCTCAGCCCGTGCCCACATCGTCGTCGTCGTGTGCCATACTCATCCAGCCTCGGAAGCAGTTCCATGCTCAGCAGACACTCATGTCGCCGTGGCGTTGCCGCTTGACAAATATGCAGTCAGTCCCCATCAGCACGCCCGCAAGTCATTGGGGCCTAGATCCCCATGTGCATGACCATGGCAGTGGTATGTCTCACTTGCCATTACCATTGTTGGGAGATCTGTGTAAGTGTATTGTGGCCGTGCCGTCCCAGCTTGACAGCTGGGCTGTGGCACATGTGCTTGCTCAGTCATGTCAGTGATGTGTATGCGAAATTGCTATGTGTTGTGTTGCTTTGACATGTGTCCTCTGCCATTTTACCCAGGCGGAGACCGAACATTGACCGCCCATACCAACTGCTGGCGGACATGGACGATACAGAGGTTATCAGGAAGTTTCGGCTGGACAGGCCAACCCTGCATCGACTGTGTGCCATGTTAGAGCCCCATCTCCGTCCCCGCAGGGTGTATCCGACTGCTGTCACCCCCACGGCTAAGGTGATGGCCGCCATGCATTTCTTCGCCACTGGGTCATTCCAGCACACAGTGGGCAGTGGAGGTGGGATGTCCCAGCCCATGTTCAGCAAGGTGCTGAGGGATGTACTGGCAGCCATGATGCTTTACCGGAACAGGTACATCCGCTTCCCCAGGGCTCGTGAATTGGCGGCAGTGAAGGGTGCATTCTATGCCCTTGGCAGGATCCCACACGTTGTGGGAGCCATTGACTGCACACATGTTGGCCTTGTTCCACCACAGGCCACTGAGCACCTGTACCGCAACAGGAAGCACACGCACTCCCTGAATGTGCAAGTGGTGTGCCGTGCGGACATGGTGATCACCCACGTGTGTGCAAAGTTCCCAGGCTCGGCCCATGACGCACACATAATGCGCAACAGCATCTTGCCACGACTGATGGCCAATCTGCAACAGGATCGTGGCTGTATTGTCGGTGAGTATGTGGAGTGGTGTAGCGTGCTTGTTGTGCGATGCTGTCCCCTGTCCAGTTGGAATAGCAACGGTTCTCTGTGTCCCTCACACCCAGGTGACTCTGCGTATCCGAATGGGGCATGGCTGCTCAGTCCATTGAGGAATCCTCGCACCCCAGCAGACGATCGATACAATGAGGCACATGGGAGGACCAGACGTGTGGTCGAGCGTACCTTTGGCCTCCTCAAGTCCAGGTTCAGGTGCCTGGACCGCACCGGGGGTGCACTGGCGTACTCCCCACAGAAGGTGTGCCAGATAGTGGTGGCGTGCTGCATGCTGCACAATCTGGCCATTCGGAAGCAGATCTCCCTCATTGTGGATGACGGAGATCAACCAGGGCCCCAGCTCGCAGACCAGGACAGCTCGAGTGAGGAGGACAGCGGAGAAGAGGAAGCTGGGAATGTGCGGCAGCAGCTCATCGCCCGCTACTTCACTTGACGGTGAGTGTCCATGTACGACGGCTGATGTGGCTGTATCTGTGCAGGTGTGTGTGTGCTGTGTCAGGATGGCCGTTTGTTCACTACGTGCTGTGTGTCAACGCTCCATGGCCAGGGTAGTATGCCACTGTCGGTGACTGTGGCATTGTGCCCTATTGCTCTGTGCGATGTGTGTACATTGCTTGTACTTGTTGGCATGTACTGTGTGATGGGTGTGTGACACACTCATTGAATGTGCTCCTGTTCTGTCTCCCACCCCTAGGTCCCTACAGGCCCTCCGGATTCCATTGCCATGCCACGCATCAGGTGCCTTTCCGCCCAAGGTGGCCGTTGTATTACGTACAAATAAAACACAGGGCACAAACAGCAGTTAGTGAAAAAGGTGCATTTATTACAAACTGTGACATGTGATTGTGCGTAAGGTGATGACAAAAGTGGTGCGTGCAGTGTCAATGAGCTGTCGGTCATGGCTGCGTGAAGCTCAGGGTGTACCCACTGGTTCTATGTCCATGGTCCAACACACACATGCCATCCAGCTGGCTGTGTGGAGTGGGATCGTAGAGCAAGTCAATGCAGTGGCTGGTCAAGGCAGGCTGGCGGAAGGCTGGCTGGCTGCCTCACTTGCGACTGGTGCGTGCGAAGTCCTCCCGGGAGACCTGTTTCCTCTTCGGACGGCCCCTTCCACGTTTGGGAGGGGGTGTGTGGTGGCGACCTGCTGGTGGTGGGTGAGGTGTGCTCACTGGCTGTGGTCGCAGGGGATGTGGACACTGCTGGCCGACCCTGCGCCCTAGCAGGTGGTGGCGGAGGTGGTGTTGCTGGCCTTGCCTGTGACCCCACCGCCACCACCAGCTGGCCCATGAGGTCCACGAGTTGGTCCATACGGGACACGAATCGGCCCATATGGGCGTCCATGGACCTCAGCACCCCCAGCACCTCCCGCGTGTCTGTGGCAGACCTGACCCATTGTTCTTGGGCCTCCTCATAGGCCCCAAGGACTCTGGCCATTTGAGGCAGGGCATGGCTCCCAGGGGAGGCTGGCGTTTCCCTGACCCTGCTCCTCCTACCAGTCCTGCTGCCACCGGCCTGCCCACTAGCCACATTGCATACCGCGGTCCTCGCTGTGGCTCCCAGGGTGGATCCAGTCGGCCGGGCCACCACCTGCGCTGGGGCTGGTGCCAGCGAAGACGTGGTGGTGGTGGTGGCGGTGGTGGTCGGTGCGGCGATGGTGGCGGTTGCGGCAGTGGTAGTGGCCGCAATGACCGTGGGTGTGGCCGCATTGACCGTTGGTGTGGCCGCAATGTCCGTGGGTGTGGCCGCAACGACAGTGGCAGCAGGGGGCTGGGAATGTTCAGCAGCCCTGGATGATGGGTTGGTGGGTAGGAGGGGTCCTGGGGAGCGGCTGGGCCCTGCCACGCCAGATGGGCCAGCTTGGTGGTCCGTGTCCGAAGAGGTGGACAGATCCTCCAGATCCGTGTGTCCTCGTTGGGGGCTTGTTGGCTGGCTGTGCTGGCTGCTGTCTCCATCCCCAGCGTCCAGCAGTTCGTCACCTGTGGAGAGAATGAGATTTGTTATTGTGTTGCACCTGGCGAAGTATGTATTAGTCGTCTGACATTGGCAGTTCGTGCAATCTCGTACATGGGTTTCCCGGAGGCGAGTGTGTGGCTGTGGCATCTGTAGTTGTGTGTGCTAGGCAATGGGACTGTGTGCTGTGCACATGTGGCATGGGACGGATTGGCCATGCCGATGGGTGTGTTGCTTTGCCCCTACTCATTGTGACTCTGGTGTATGCGGGCTCCTGGCCCATCCTGGGTCTGGTTTTTACTTTGCTTTTGGAGTTCATATGGAACGCTTAGGAACGCATATGGCAACATGGGGGCCATGCCCCAGATTCTCATTTGGGAGGGATATGCTTTTGGGGTACATGCTGTGAGCCATGGGTGCCGAACGTGACATGTGTTGTGGCAGCATGACAGTGCATGGTCTGAGGTGTGTGCATGCCTGACATGCCCTGCATATTTGCTGTCTGTTGTGGTTACTGGACATGGCATTGGACGCATCGTTATGAGTGAGTGATAGTTGTGTGCCAGCCAACGTATTGCAGTTGTCCCATCTCCTTGGTGTGCGTGCTGCCCTGTGCCATGTGCATCACTGCAGTGCTCGGGGGGGTGTGTGGCGCATGTTGTGTGTTGTTGCTCACAGGGTGTCGTGCGCTTAATTGACTTCTGGCACATGGTTGGTCATGGGCATGTGTCTTAGCGTGACTGCTGTATGTGTGGCAGCTGTGCGGATGACATGCCTTTCATGAGACTGGGGCTGACGGATGGGATGGATGGTATGTTGTATGTGCATGGTGTGTCTGTGTGTTTGATGGGTTCAGTGGTGTTCGTGTGCATTTCTGTTGTTCCGCTCTGTTGCGTCTAGTGTTGTTTGTCTTACATAGGCGTAGTTGTGGGGTGTGGGGTTGACAGGCAGTGGGGGCTACATGGACAGGACTACAATGGTGTTTCGGTTGTGTGTGATGGGTTGCACAGTGGCTGCCGTGTGGTACTATGTTCAGTGTGGCTTGTGCATGCAGACGTGGCTCCTTGGGTGTTGCTGTGTTTGTGATGGGTCATGTGGGGTGTGACTCTGTGGTTCATATCCGTGTGCACATTGTTCACTTGTTCGTGACGGTGGGCGGTGCTGCGTGTTCGTCTGCTACGTGACATGTCCCATGTGTTGGTCGTGTTCCGGTCCTCATGCCTCCAGTAATCCAGCCCTGTCCAGTTTCCCACCTGCAAGTTGTTCGTGCGTGCACTGTACTGGATGCCACATGGCTCTTAGCGGGGGTGCTCCATGTTGCAGGTCTGTGGGGGTGGGGGGTGTTGTGGGTCGTAGTGGTGGCTGGACACCCACTGACACCGATTGCTGTGGACCGTGATGTCTACCTTTCGGCTGTCGTTGTGCACTGCGGTGGCTGACACGTGGCTGTGGGGTGTGGGGGATGCTCCTCCTTGCTGTACTGTGGGACTAGGGGCCTGGTGTGTTTTGTACTTGGGCTGTCCACCCTCCCACCCACTGCACTTTGTGTTCCTGCCACTTACCTGTTACTTGTCGGTTAGTGCAGCTATGGCGGACACATGGGTGTGGTGGGTGCTCGTTGTGGCGCTTCTGGCATATTTGGGGACCTGTTGGTGGTTACGTGGCTGGCTGAGTGTACACATGTCCCCATGTATCTTACAGTTGTTCGGTTTGGGCTGTGTGTGGTGGTGTCTGTTGCATGTGTGTGTGATGTGTTGTGTATTGTGTGCTGGACATGGGGGTGTTTGTCCCTGGGAGCTGTGGCATGGTGGTAGTGCATGTGAGTACATAGCGGTGTGCTGGTATACATTAGTTTGTACTTACCAGCCTCCACTCCCCCTGCTAATCCGGCGAGGATCTCCGGATGGATTACGACTCGCACCTTCTCCTCCCACGCTTTGAAGGTCTTAAAGAGCGCGGGATTCCCTCCGCCAGTGACGGCAGCCAGCTCTCTGTTTTTGCCCTCCTTCTTCTTGACCAGGCTCTTGACGTCATTCCAACGTTTGTTGATCTCGACTCTGTTCCTGGGCAGGGTCCCGACTGCATTGACCTGGTCTACGATCCGGTTCCACATTCTGTTTCTGGTGGCTAGTGGTGTGTGCTGGACCATGTTCCCATAGATTTGTGGGTACACCTTGATGATCTCGTCGACCATGACCGTCAGCTCCATGGGCGTGAACTTGGGCATTCTTTGTGGTGCCATGATGTTTGTGGTGCTGGTGCGGTGTGTGTTGTGTAATGTGCAGGGGGTTTGTGGTGCCGGTGTTTGGTGGTGGTGGTGGTGGTGGTGGTGGTGTTTGGTGGTGGTGGTGGTGGTGGTGGTGGTTGTGATGTGTGCGTTTCTGTGGTGTGCTGCTGTCCTTGCTGTGTCACTGTGTCCTCTCCTCTCCTCTCTGGTTTGCAATGTAGCAAGGGGTTGTGGTCTGTGGGAGTGCTGCTTTTGTACTTACCTATGTGGGTGTGTCCTCATGGTCTGTTGTTTTCAGGTGTGTTGTGTCTGGTGTTCTGGCCTTTGTATTTTTTGTTTGTCCAGGGGGTGTTTTCGGGATGTGTAGTGTGCTTGTGTATTTGTGCGTGCCTTGCTGTGTGGACTTATTGGCCATGTTGTGTGCTATTGGTTTTGTGAGCGGATGGTTTCTGTGCAGGGACGTGGGCGCCATGGTTTCTGCCGTGTCGATTGGCATCGGCGTTGTTTGCGCTGGCGGGCGGTATATTTGTGGTTTTCCGCGCTCATGGCGGTGCGATCGTAATTTCACGTGCGGTGTGTCGGCCGTGAGGGCGGGCGGTTTTGTGTTGTCGTGCGTGTTTCCGTCCGTGGCGGGCGGTTTGACTCCGACTCGGACGATGGCGGGCGGTATTTTGTGCGATTTTTCCGCCGATGGCGGTTTTCGGTTTGTGTTATCGTAATGGCGTGGTCGGTGTTCAGACGGTGTATGCGGGCGGTATTTTGCCGATTCCATGCCTGGCGGATTTATTTACGCCGGGTATCGTAATGGGCCCCTAAGTTCTTCTTCTAATTTAGAGGAAATGTAAACCCCATAGAGCCTTGGAGTTGTGGGACCTTCCTGTTTTCTTCAGTTTCCCACTCATGCTGTATTTTTCTTTATTTTATTGATTTTAATCAGGAGTATAGAACAAATACGTCTGCAAATACAGTTTTTCGGGACTTTGTTGACAACAGAAACACAAATATAAGCATTAGCCGAGAAATAAATTAGCATTAATTTAAAGATTATCCTTTCAATTACACAACTGAACAGGCATACACAATCACTTTAGATGTATGGAAAGAATATAAAAGGAAGAACATCGCAAAATGGTTTTCGGCCCACCCGTGGAACCAAACAATGGGACAGAAATTAGAAAAAATTAGAAAATCATTCTATCTACAACCATACCTATGGCTATGAAATCTTGTCTGCAATGAGTGTTGCTATAGCTATTGTGGTAACCAGTAAGTGGATAAATATAAATAAGAAATACAGGTACATCCATCTGAGTTTCAGATGAAGAAAACAATATTACACAATATGATTTACTTTGGGATAGGGGTGAGAGGTCTGTGCTTGGTAGTCGATACTCCTGATATTAAGATGTGAACTAGGAGTTTTCTTAGCCCACCAAGGAGCGCCTTCCATTGGGATATGTGTGCAATCATCTTAGAGTGGGGAGGGATTTGGTGGAATTTTGGGGGAAGGCTCGTTCCATGCTCCTGCATGGGGGAGAAGATAAATGGGTAAAGCTCAGTAAATGGGGGTTTAATCAGGTAGGTATTCTGGCATCAAGTGTATTGAGCAACTGTAACTTTATTGGTGAGTGGGGCGGGGTATGAAGACAGTTCGTGGGAGAATGGTGGTGTATATACTGTGTGGAAGAGGTGATAAGAGAGTGCAGGTGGAGGAGGTAGTAAGGATCAGGGTGCAACAGAGAGGAGCATTGGTTTCATATCTATTCGATGTTCCTCTCCCTTTTGTGAGTGGGAACAAGGTGGAGGCAAAGTCTCCATGTAGTTAGTGACTGTACTCAGATCAAGAAAGGGGGAGTATATAGCCCAGAATGTGGTTATGTTATTTTGCAGCCCGCAGATGAGCTGCTCATTGCTCATATGAGGCAATTTTCTACGTTTTGTTGACCAATTTGTCCTGTGTGGGTAATTGTGAGGCTTGCCAATGGCGTAGTAAATATAGTTTGGCATTGGGCATGACTGTCATCAGTAGACTGCGTCTATGTACCTTGATCTCATGTAGATCAGATATGATATAGCATGTAATATGTAACATTTGTAGAGGGAAATCAATGTCTGTGTTTAGGGTTTGTACATTACTGAACCTTTGTTGTTGGATCATGAGTCATTCATAAAGAATGTGAGTCAGCATTAGTGCATCTCCAACAATTGGAGTGATGCAAAAAACATGAGGTAGCTAACTTTTGCCATGTCCAGTACCAATTGTGGATTGTTTTTAAAAAAAAAACAGAACTTCATTTTAAATTCACTGGTTTCCTTGACTAAGGCTTTTATTGTTGCCACCCAATCCTGTTGTGGTTAGACCCTCTGTACCTCTGTACCAGTTGTTGCCATTTGAGCATGTCATGTGATAGGAAGAGCTTAGAGTGTTGCATCAACAAGTGATAGGAGCCCAACATAACTCCTCTGTGCAGTCATCAGTGTTTTAGATATTGTACAATGGGGGAGTCATTTATGACCCATGCCTAGGCCCCCAGTACACTTGACAGGCAGTGCTTCAATTGCAAATATTGGCCTTTCTGTGGTACAGGTAGGTGAGATTTGTCTCTTTGTGTGGGGAATGATTTTAATTCTACCTCAGTCCGTAGTTGAGTTAGAGGGAGTCTTAGAAATTGGGTTTCTGGCTGGCAAGAGTATGCACCCTGTCCAAGCAGAAGCCACAATGCTAGATACACACTAAAAGATAACCTGTGCTCTACTTATGGTAGCTTAGCACAGAGCAGTCAGGCTTATCTAAAGAGGCAATGTGTAAAGTATGTGTGCAACACACACACAGAGTACCACAATGAATACACCACAAAAAGACTGCCCACAGGTTAATAAAAATAATCAAAACATGACCAAAACAACAAAAATCCAATGTATAGAAGATGAGATTTTGAATTTTAAAGGAATAAATGCATAACGTACTTAGGAGAAGGTAGTACTAAAAAGATTACTTTAGGTCACGCTGGACCGGGGCAAAGTGAAAGTTCGGGCTGCGCCAGCGAGCTGCAAGCCCTGGTGAACAAAGTACTTTTCCTGGTTGCAAGCAACGAGAAGCATCGACCTTCTCCACACAGTGTCAGTTCCGATGACGGGTGCCGGAGTAGAAAGGTGTTGAGCGATGGACCAGTTTCTGCCACGCAGTCGAGGGGATGCGCCGATCTCACCAAGCTGCATCAGTGGTGATACACTGTCCAATGTGTCAATCTCAGGAGGCAAAGAGCTGGTTCTGATGTGATGCACCAATTTTACCCCCGCAACCAGGCCGATGTGCCGGTTCTGCTACCAGCAGACGAGATGCGTTGAAATCCATGTTGCAAGTATCTGGGCCACTTCCAGTGAGCCAGGCTCAGGAACAGTGGTAAAGACTTTGTATTCCCTAATCCTCAAGCAACAGGAGACATGCCAACAAGCCCTTGAAGATTACTTGGAGGGAGTCAGAGTCCAGCTCTTCTTCAGCAGAATCAGAGAGCAGCAGGCAGCAAAGCAACAAACAGAAAAGCAGGCTTCCCAGATCAGCAGGCCATCTGAGTCCTTTAAGCAGCACAGCAGTCCATATGAACATGATATTACAGCTCCTCATTTTTGTCACACAGTTTCAGTAGTTCACTTCTGTGGTTGTCAAGTTCCTCCTCTCTCATGTCGCTGGTTTGTTCCACGGTGGTCACTATTTGGCCCAGATCTCACAAGTCTCTCTTAATGTCTCTGATATTAATCTCCCTTTCTTGCTTAAGGGCTGCTTCTTTGTCTCTTAGGGTACTGAAGAGGGTCTGTAAAAAGGAGTGGGTTTATTCCTCTAGGGCGAAGCAGTGTGAGTGTTCAAGATGGGAGAAGTGTCTTGGTGTTGGTCTGATTTTTTGGTGGGAGGCCTGTTGAGCATGTCCTTCATTGTGTTGTCCTTTTTGGCGCAGTGATTGGTCATGATGTGCCAAGTCAGGCCTACAATGGGGGGGATTGTCAGCAGAGAAGCAGGGACTACAGCATTTTGCCACCAGCAGGTGGCCAGCAACCCCCGTCTTTGACAGGAGGACCCCCTCTATTGTGGATGCTCGCACGTAGGTTTACCTCATGTCAATGAGGGGGGAGGAGGGCCGAACCCCTACCCTAAAGTACAGGGGTCTCTCTAGATGCCTTACCTTGCAGTGGGACCCTTGGATCAGTGTCAGCGTGTCAGGCCCCCATGTGTCAGCCCTCACCTGCATCACTGGAGGTAATCTGGGGCATCTCTTTGCTCAGTTCCTCCGGAGGCCCCTGCCTGTCGCTGCTCCTAAAGGTGTGCTAGCCACCAAGCTTCTCACCCAGGCCTGTGGGTTGGCAGTAGATCCGACACCTTTGCTACAGCCACAGCTATCTATCTCAGGAGGGCCGACGCCTGCCGGGGCTGCCAATGTGTAGACTGCCTCACAGCAGGAATGGAATTGCAGCATTGCAATGTGGCCACAGGCCCCAAGGATCCTGCGTTGGGGGCCCCGGGGCCACACCTTCCACACTGCTCTCCCCTCATGAAGTGCCAACACCAATGGGCCTAGTCCAGGCCATTGTTGCTCCCAGTAACACCGCCACACTCCACTCTGCACGTTGCATGATTTCTGCAGCAAAGGAATAGCCTGATGCCCCACTGCTCACTCACCGCTGTGCTGCATCGCAGGCCTGACATCCAGGAGCGCCATATTTTGCTCCCCAATGCTGCTAGGAGCAGCTTTTCATGTTGATTGCCATTTTGCATGTGCTGGTGTGTCGCCACTGCCCCAGGGTCACCTGCTCTGAGGACCGAAATGCGGAGGCATAACTGCTGCCACCAATCAAGCTTTTTGTGTGGTAGAGTGCCAAATTCAACGGCCACGTTCTGGCCCACCACTGCTACCACAGTGCCATAATCAGCAGTGCTCTCTCCTTCCGTGTGGTGTGCTATTTGGTCTCTGCTGGGTGGACACAGCTGGGTTCCTTACCCCATACTTTCTGCCGCTCGGGATCTCAGTTTCGACAAGCAGGAGCACTGCAGCTCTTCATTGTAGGGCCATTAGTGTCAGGGCCCCTGCGGCTGCCGCCATTTTGGACATCCCAGCACCTTCACCACTCAAGCCCGGAGTCTCAATAGCGGTAGCTCCCCACCACCTGAAGTTGCTATTGTGCCCTGGGAACATTGTAAACCCGCTACCTTGCGAGGGCTGATGGAGAAGTGTGGCTCAATGGTTAGAGCGACAGACCCTGATGCAGAGATCTGGCCCGGGACCAGGGTTCAATTCCCGCCTCGGCGGGTCTTGGGCTCAATTTCCTCGGACCTGATCATTCTCGCCTCGGTGCCTATTCTAATCATGGGTCCCACTCTGCAACTCTGGGCAATAGCTTGCTTAATCTCCACAACGGCCCCACCAGCGCTGGGATGCCTGGCTTCACCTTGGGGGTGCCCAGGAGTGGACATCTCACAGGGAATAGCCAGGAAGGGTTCCACAGCGGTATGCGTATAGTGCCAGGACGCCTCTGTTGGGGGCAGCAGTGCGCTTTACAAGTATGAATTTCATTTCATTTCATTCATGAGAGTGCAGCTACCCGGGCGCCAACTTGGACACTACCCCTATTTGATCCATTTTAACAATAAAACACAATATTTAAATAAACTGTAATATATGAAGAAAATAACTGTACAAAAAAATAATATTCACACGTTTTTATTAATCTCCCCAAACCTTTTCTCTATAAACCCAGCATCCAGCTCCTATAACATATTAACATATATAATAATTTAAAAACATATCCAAACTTATAATAAAAAATGTAACTACACAGTACCAAAAACACTTAATAATGAATTCTTAAAAATGATATTACACTAAATGATAATTTAGAAAACAATATTTTTACAACATTACAAATAACATTTAAAACAATGTTCTTACCTACGATATTCCTGTACACAATATTTTTGTTACAACAATATTCTTGACATAATATTTACGTATTATGATAGTTGATATTTTTCATTTGATATTTTGTCCAAACCCCTTTGGAGAGAGGGGAAGGACAGAGGTATTTGAATGAGAAGCGGATAAAAGATGTGTTTATGGTGCTTCCTAAAATACAGAACAGTAGGTTTAGTTTAGTTTCGAGGGGCAAAATACTCCACTTAGAGGTTTGAGCACCAGAGGAGTTTTTATGTACAGAAAATATTTTGAAATTAAGTACTTCTAGCTGTAGGGGTACTATGATTTCTGCGTTTTACATGTAAGCTTGAAATGATGAGAAACTTGGCTAAGTATGTAGTGGGCCAACCTAACTTGAATTGCTAGTGTCTTGATTCAAATGTATGGATGTGTCTGTTTTTCAGAGTCCATGTTTTCATGTCTCTGAATCTTTGTCTCTATGTGAATGCACCTTGATCGTGTACATTATCACAAGGTTTTCTACTTAACTCTTGTACATATTTGGACATATTCCAGGGGAATGTAAAGGTGGATCAAATGCACTATAAAATCAAATACGATGCCAAAAAAGCAAACCTGCCACAAAGTGATGCAATGGGGAATCCCTTAACCCTTCTAAAAGCAATACATCTCATTTACTTGAATATTTGGGTTATAATAAAACTTGGGAATGGCATCACTGTTTCAAAAAAACTACCAACATCGGACGGGCTAAAACAAAGATGTATGCTTGCACCCATGTTATTCAATCTCTATATGGTTGACTTGAATACAATTTTGGACACAGCAAATTCTCATTCTCTATGCCTGGCTTTAAGCCAGCCACCTGCTTGCAGTATTCAGATGATGTTGTCTTTTTAAGTTGGACCACAGTCCAACGGCAAAGGTAAACAAAGCCCTTTAGTCTCTCTGAATGCCATTGGTCTGAAATATAGTGAACACTTTTTGAACAGAAAACTGTGCAGACACATATGAAATGACTTGGAGGGTGTTTACTAGCTCCTGAGACTTAAGTTCAAGAACACTGCCAAAGGTAGTAAATGATGAAGGCTGACAGCCTTTTACATCCTTTGTGATGCAGAACAAAGAATATAACCTTACTCCTGCTAGGTAAGGTATATGCTGCTGTTTCCTCAAGATGGGTTTGTTCTGGACCTGTCATTCACCACAAGAAGGGACAAAGGGACTACCAACAGTGAATTCAGAGAACTGTGGGGGGAGGGGCCAAGCGGTATTAGATCCTAATGGATAACCATGACAGTCACTTTCTGAGAGCCTTCCCTGAAAGAGACATGCTAGTCCTGTGTGCCTTAGGGTGGTCTTAACCCAAACATTTTGCCTGCCTTTTCCATTTTTGCTGGTCTCTCCTTTGCTGGTTTTTGGGCTCTGTGCACTTACCCATTGCTAACCAGTGCTAAAGTGCTTGTGCTCTCTCCTTAAAACATGGTTTATCCCCAAGTGGCATATTTAATTTACTTATAAGTCCCTAGTAAAATGGTACTATATGTACCCAGGGCCTGTAAATGTAATGCTTCTAGTGGGCTGGCAACATGTATTGTGCCACACACTAAAGTAGCCCTTTAAACATGTCCCAGGCCTGCCATTAAAGCTTGTGTGTGCAGCAAACTGCCATTTCGACCTGTCAAAATAATCCTTTTGCCATGTCCAAACTGTCCTTTTTAGTTCCTATACGTCACCCCTAGGGTAGGTAATGGACAGCCCAGAGAGCAGGGTGCAGTGTATTAAAAAAATTAGGACAAGTGACTCTGGAACAAGGTCAGAGAAAGCTGGTAAAAGTACATCTTCCCCCTTAGGGCACTCCATAAAAACTCATTTGGCTAATCAACAAAAAGGATGTCGTATCCATATGTCAGGTTCTCCCAAAAGAAACCTTTCACTTTCCTGGGTATGTCCCCCTCCATTTGTAGTGTAATTTCGTAAAAATTATATGGGACAATTACCCTTGTATCCGGTGTCTCCACTGTGATATGTTCATTCAACGCTGCTGTCACCAGAAATTCCATCACGTTCGGGCGAGCTATTGTTACTTCTCCTGTGCTGTCTAGCATCGTCAGAGACCATTCCCTGTTCAGAAGCAGAGTCCTCAGTAGTCTGGGCATTTCTTATTTTAAGGCCAGCTACCTTCTTCTTTATAAATTGAGGTTTAGTTTTGGGTTTATCTTCTTGTTTGATAATGTAGTCTGAAGTGTGATGTGTCTCCTTTTTCGGCTTGACTCGCTCTTCTGATCTGTGTTCTTACCGTCCTTCCCTCTCCAACTGTTTTGTTGAACTCTGAAAGGAATGAGAGGAACATGTATCAGTATCCTGATACCTGTCAATTTTTTAATATTATCATGGTTTCTAGGATTGTATCTTTTTTCAGAGGGCTCCTGTTGAGGAGACCCACCCTGTGATTGTGATGCATTCTGCTTATTATTTTTTGATTGTTTGTTATCCCATTTCTTTTTAGAAGGATCGAGTGCTTGTTTTGAGTTATCCTTTTCAGAATTACCTGCCACTTGTGTTTCCCAGGTCTGGCTCCCAAGTTATCTCTACCCAGCGAAGCATAGCTTTCTTCGATAAAGCCACCGCTGCTGCCTCCCTTTTATGTTTCATCCCCAAGTCCAGGGCAGGTTCTGCCCTGTACTCATTCTGAATTTGTTTAAATACAACTGGTAAAACTGTCATTGAGGGGGTGCCATGAGTTCTGGTGTAAACGGCAGCGAAAATTGTACCCCAAGTGGTACAATATTCTATTGGGGAGCCATCCCCATTGGCAAGCAAATTGTTAGTATTCTGTGTTTTTCCTGCTGGCCCATATGGGGAAATACTGCTTCAAGCTGTGCTATTTTCTGTGCTATCCAGAACAGAATTTGCTCCCGCTTGGTAGGCACTCTTCCCATAACCGCATTCAGCGTTTTTGGGCTGATAGTTGCTGTACTCAATTGAGGTTGACCAGCTTGAGTATCCGCTCAAGTTGAATTGTAAGTGTTTGCATTACGAACTGTGTGAGGTTTCTGTATAGTTTTACACGTCTTTGTAAAGTGAAAGTAATTTTGCTGCTGACAATGTATCGATGTCTGGATGCGGTGAGTAAGCAGCTAGGACCGGCCAGGTCGCTCCTTCTCTGCTGAGCGGACCGAGTCTCACATTTGTTGTGGTGTGTGGGTGGGCACCTTTAAAACAATTAATATGCTCTTGGTATGTTAATGGGACTTCCATGTCCACGTATGGGAAGTATTCTTCAGGTGTGTCATCTTAAATGTAAGTATGAAAAAACTTTGTGCATGCATCTGCAGGCGGAAATCTGACCCAATAGAAAAATACCTCTGTGCTGAATGCCTCGTGTGCCTCAATCATGAAGGTGACACCACCACCCGTTGCCGGGAGGCCGTATTGTAATAATTTCATAGTAACTGCATGTCTGCAAATTTAATCTTTCAAGCTTGCATAACCTACAGCCAATACACAGGGTTTACCTACTCAGCTGAGGCAGATTTCCCTTCCCACTCCAGACGTCTCTGGTTAAATGTGAGTAGGGGTCTCTGAGAAATCACCACTGAACTACTCAGGTTCGACCGTCAAATAAGAACCAAACCAATGTTGGCGGCGCCATGTCGTGCAGTTCCTAAAAATACATAGGATCTGCGCATTTGTTGGACAACATAAACTAAGGGATTGGTGTCTAGACTGATTCCGGGCACCCCCACAGTATATGTCAGCCTAAGGACCAGCTAGCTCACAGTGCCACCATAAGCCCCCGAAACCTACCAAGGAGCGAATAGTTTCTGGCAACTATTGAACATGACTACACTTGACCCTTCAGGGATCGTGGAAACAGTACAGTACTTTTCTCTCAGTCAATCATGCTCACTTAGTCTCAGAGAGATACACTGAATAAATGTTGGGGATGTTTTCAATAAGCATTTATTGAACCAGCGCCATTCTAGTATAAAACATGTTTGCTGCGACAATCAATAGACAGAAGCAAATGTAAGAGATACCAAGCACCAACAGAGTAAACAGTGGATACATTTCTACCACGGTGCTAAGCAACGAATATATGCAGGCACATATAAAAACAGTAATCTGAGTGTAGTCCTACAATGCATGCGTACCCTGCCTAAGTGTACCTCAATGTACCTAGCATGTATGTGGGTGTGAAGCCAAGAATCATCTAGGAAAGATAAAACCCCATTACCTGATGGGAGAGAATGAAGGACCCCGTCTTGGTCATGAGTTGGACACCCCGCAAGGGATGTCAGACCGCTGCGCGTTGAAGCCTTAGCGTGCAGGGACCTCCGTGTCAGTGTCAAAGTGGAAGCTTCTCCTCTTCTTACCTAGTGAAGGTGCGGTTCTTCTATACCAGAAAGGTATCCTCAGGGGTTCTACCACAATTGATATGTTGTGAGTACGATTATGTAGATGAGCCTAAATCAATAATTGTAACTAAGCAATGTAGCCCTGTCGTCCGAGCATGAAGATAGCGATGGCTTTTGTACAGAGTATGTTAATTCTGTTATGTACGTCATGTGCAGGGGATTAAGATAGGATGCTAAGAATCCTCATGCATAATAAATAAGGCTAGTTTCAAGGAAAGCAATTGACATTTATTCAACACATAACTGGGTAAAAGGTAATTGCTAGAACCGTTATGCAGAGAAAGGTAGGACAAATGTAGGTAAAAGGTTGCCATGCTACATAGGGCTAGGTTAGGAAACATAAAAGATCAGGACTGATTTGCAAATGGCTGGGTCTGAACTGGAATGGTGTAGCATGCAAAAAAACAATGGATTTAACCCAGATCTGAGACTGATGGGTGAATGTTTGATTGGTTCACCATTCCGCCCATCATCTGTTCTTTTTGCATTTATCTCCCTAGGGTGAAGGGTATGCCCAAACCTGGGTCCCGTGCTCCCTACGCCACAAGATTCAAGCTAGCCTGGAGGCTGAGGGTTGATACCCTGAAACTGGTCCCAGGATGCTTGTTTCTAGTCCAGGGAGGACCTGGCCTGGCAGTTCGGGCTGGGCTGTTTCCATGGGGAGCAGGATCAGGACTGATTTGCAAATGGCTGGGTCTTAACTGGAATGGTGTAGCATGCAAAGAAACGATGGCTTTAACCCAGAACTGTGACTGGGGGTGAGTGTTTGATTGCTGCAGCATTCCTTGCATCATCTGTTCTGTTAACCAAATTACTGTTGCTTAAGGGTATACTAATTTACATAATGAGCAGATTGAGAAGGGGAGATGATCATCAGACTTCATATTGGCAATTTGCTTTACTATGATTTTTTTCCTCGTCCCTGTACTTACAGCCCTCCTTCTCTCCTAGTGGTGCTTCTTTCTGGATACCTGAGGTGCTTGTTGAAGCATTCATGAAAAACATTTGATGATGGCAGACATTGATCATCTCACATCCCCAAGGAGCATGAGCATGGGTGAATGAGCAGATGAATAGATTGGTTAGGTTCTAGTTTGGGTAAGAAGAGGTGTCTTTCAAGAAGGTGGTTAACATCTTGCTCCATAATTACTGGTAACAGTAAAGAAAAATATGAGACATGAAGGTTAACCGTAAGTGAAACCAGCGTCATATTTAAATTTCCCTTAAATAATTTCATTGTGTATACACTGAAAGAATGCCTGGATTTTACCATTCAGTGGGTTAATAAACTCAAGCATACTACATTTGTGAATAGTGATGTAACGCATATTATGAGCAAAACATGACACATTCCATTTCTCTGGTCTGGCTTGACAGTGCAGCTGTTGACAGAAAATTATATGAGCATCACGGAGAGGGAGTTTGGCTCCACCCACATGGTGGGAGACAGAAGTACATGTTTTAATTGAGCAGTAGTTGACTGCTCCCACATAAAACGGCTTGCCCTTCATACAGCTGTTATTATTTTGTCTATTTATCCAGGTGCCAGAGCTTGAATTTCAGGTTCACAAACATATCATTGTAATGCAATTAAAGAGCCTTTGATAACTAAATAATTTACAGTGTTTTTCTCTGGCAGCAGCTCAGATGGGAGGAGGGCAGCCGTTAACCTACGTGATTATTAAAGGGAAACTGTTTGACTTAATGGCTTGACGGAGTGGAGACATGCAATTAGTCTTTTGACCGTCTAAAATAATACATATGACTAAGGTGTGCCATAAGCTTTTCATGCCAGTGAGTTTGATTCTCCTAGATTTATAATCATTAAGTAGGATATTGCCAGCTATAATTTTAGTACCATTTCTTTTGGGGGAGATGTTTCAAAGGTGATATACCATATTCTAGAATAGTACGGGAGAATGGAATGGGGGACACTGAAGATCTCATTGGAATCAAGTTAGATTCACTATGAGGCTTGCATTAATGAAGTTGAATTTTGGTAGCTTTGATTACAGCATACCCTTTTTGGATTAAACAAGGTATTATATCCCTCATAGGTCCATGGCTAACCATACACAAAATGTTTAAGCTAGTGAAACTAGGTTTTTCCATTGACTGCAGGTGTTGTGTGTGCAATATTTCTACTATTTTCATTATTTTGTTTTAATTAGTATTTTTTTATTTATTTATGTTTTTGATCACCAATGGTGTTAATGAGCACACATATAGAAGCACCTTTGGTGTTCTTGAGCCAGTTGGCATGCTGCAGGGATTCTGCGCAAACAAAGAACTATGTGTAGGATTTTGGGACCTTAGTATATAGGGACTGAGTCATCCTACCACCTTAGTACCCATGAGCCCAGGACTGACTAGCTATAGTGTCTCACTTGCCCTCCTACTGACTTACAGAGGAACAAGTGATTAGACACCCCAGAACACAACACTCCCAACTCTTGCAGGAATCGCTTTTACAAGACACACCCTTTCGCTCACACTCTTGTACTTGTCCACAATAAAATCTGACAGGCGAGCAAGTTTAAAATATCTATTTTAACTAACGTGCTCTAATAAAAAGTATATGTGCCACTATAAGCAGAAGAATGCACAACACAAATATGGTCAGCATAGCAAGTAATACGTAGATCATAAAAGGAGCTGTCATAGTGGGAGACAGAGTAGCCTAACCTCCCTTCCCTTGCACAAACGCAGGATGATTATATATTAGAAGATCTCTGGGTGTTATCTGCAGACCCCGTACCTCAGTCTATAGATGGTAGTTCTACATCATAGCTGCTGTCATGTTCAGCTCCCTGGAAAGGTCCCTCTCCAAGTGTGTGCTACTTATCCGTGTATTTCAATAAGACCAAAGTACGTATTCTCAAACAACAGCTGCATCCGTATGTTTTGTCTAGGTGCTAGGGCCTAACCAGAACAGAATAACAAGGGGCATTGTTGTTCGACCTTGTTCACAATGTTCAGACTAAATCCCAGGAACCTGCAAAGCATGAACACAACAGTGGGTTCTTTTGCAAAATAAATTCATGTAGTAACGTGTGAAAAGCAGTGGACAGTCTGGAGCGTGCTCATGCTAACTTAGGGCCTCGTTACAGGCATATTTGTTCAGTCATATCGGGGGAGCAGTAGATGGATTTTCCTCGCTTTGTGTCAGTTGTAGGTTGTTTTAAATTCAGGGTGTTTGTTCTAGATTTTAACTTTAACATTTATTGTCTTGTTATTTCGATTAAACAAGTGACATTTAGAAAAGTGTTGATGGAAGATAATGATGAAGTAGCCATGCTACGGATTAAAGTAAAGTTTGTACACAAATAAATTAGAGATTAGCTGGATGAATATTTTTAACAAATCGTTTGTGTTAGTTTTAACCTTAACATTGACGTGTTGTATTGTTTTTAGTAAATAAAGAATGTTTAAAAACGGGCTGGCTGAGGCAAATGATGAAGTAGCTAGAAATATAAATATGAATACCATTGTAAAAGTGTGTAAATGAAATGTAGCAGTTTCAACCACATATGAATACTTATTTAACAAGAATGGATAAAAGATACATGGTTTAAGGCCTTAAGCATAATTTATCTGAAATTCAAATCTAGCACCCTGTTGAACTAAAGTTGGGAGATAGAATGAAAGGAGGTGGATACCATTCCTAATGCATCCAAATGAATGCCAGTGTGTTTTAGTTGCATTTATATGTTGATCTAGTTAGAGTGAAAAACATATAGCTTTATCTGATTCAAAACTGATTGTGCTATGGTGTACCTGTTATTTTTCAGTTCATGATTTGATATGCAATGTTGATTTGTAAGGCGTGATAATAACCTGTCAGGGTATCCAGTTGCTTTGCAGGTGGGTAGGCAGATGTCCCCTTGAAGTGATTATTCGAAGTGCCATGTCTTCAGCTTCATGCAAAACTCGAGAAGCAATGAGGAAACTCTGATATGATGTGGGAAGTCATTCTATGCTTTAGGGGAGATGTAGGAGAGAGTGTGGACTTGGGCTTTTTATTGTGAAGGCAGGGTACATGAGCTAGTGAGAGTCTGGATGAGCAGAGATGCCTGGGAGGTAAGTGGAAGTGCACATGGCTGTTTAGGTGGACAGAGCCAGTGTTGTGAAGTGCTTTATATGTGAGTGTGTGTGAGGAGTTTGATGTGGGTGCGCTTGTGTATGGGGAGCCAGTGAATTTCCCTGAGGTGGGGGGTGATGTGAATGAGAATGTGGCAAGGTGATGGAGCAAGGACTCACAATGAGACTTGCTCGAAAGTAATCTTCTCACAGTATTAATTAATTTGTACTAAAACCTGTAATGTCTTTATTAATAATGTGCAAACACAACATTTTTATCTAGAAGATGCTTGCCTATGTGTTTTCCACTAATAAGTAATCCTCGTCTAATCCAAAATGGCCGCTAAAGCGCGGGAACTCTACTGCGCATGTGTCAACCATGTCACGTGGTATGACGTCTTTCTTTGCTTGGAAGGAATCTTTTGCTTCTGCGCAGTGTATGCTAAAATGGCCGCTTAATGTTCTCACATGCTAAAGCTTTCGCATTGCTGCAATTAATAATGTGGTATTCTAACGCTACTAATGCGGGATAGACATTTATAATTAACCCCTTCGGTGCTCATGACGAGCTCAGCTCGTCATGCTGCGCAGTGCTCGTGTGCGCATGACGAGCTGAGCTCGTCATGAACCCGCCCACTCAATGAAACGCCCCGCACAGGGCGAAAATCGGCCGCGCACCGAAGGGGTTAAATGGGAGTAGAGTAGAAGTAGGGGGTATACAGTGAAAACATTTATTTTTGATTTTAATATGTTTCTTCTTTGATTTTCTATTAGTTCGTAAAGTGGACCTGGGTTGACAAAACGCAGTGCGCACTGTATGCTAAAATGGCCGCTTAATGTTCTCACATGCTAAAGCTTTCGCATTGCTGCAATTAATAATGTGGTATTCTAACGCTACTAATGCGGGATAGACATTTATAATTAAATGGGAGTAGAGTAGAAGTAGGGGGTATACAGTGAAAACATTTATTTTTGATTTTAATATGTTTCTTCTTTGATTTTCAATTAGTTCATAAAGGGGCCTGGGTTGACAAAATGGCAGCTCAAGAAACCACGCGATTTGCGCATGCGCCCTGAAAACTAACCAAGGAAAGCGATGAAGTCAACTTGGAAGATGTCCAAGGACATGACCCGCTGATCACCTTCACAGTTCATCTGAGATGTCCTACAAATTGATACATTTTGTATACACTTTGTATTAAAAAATTGTCGTGAGACGGGTGGGAAATAAAGCAAATGTATTAATGGAGAGGGGCGGTATTTTAAAACAATGGGCTTAAGAAAATTGAACTAAATTAACATGGTGTGAGGATCAACCCCCTGTCCCTGTCCAATCAGAAATAGTGGGCCCATAATATTGAAACATTAATGGGAGGTACATGGACGTAGAAGGGTATAATAGATATAGAATTAGCTAATTAGTTAGCTTAGGAGGAGCAGCTTAGGAGCGCAGAGAGAGCTGGAAGCACTAAGGCTCAGATGCTGCCATAGACGAGAGCTGATCGATTATAGACTGAATTGCTGTCCGAAGAGGTCCTGAGGTGGGGTCGGCGAACTCTAATAGAGGAAGACTCAGAAGAATCGAGGAGGAACGAAGTGTCAGAGAGGGGAACAACGCAGGCGTCGTTGGTAGAGAGGTCACCTATCCTGTCATGAACCTGGTCCGGAGGTCTTGGTCTTCATCCTTTTTAGGACCCATCTTTCCAACTCCTTGGCCAAGGGGTTTGGTTTTCACACCTTTAGGTAACTATAAATGCATAATCTTTAGTTGTACTGCTGTCTCTATCTTCTCCTTTCTGAGGGACCGTCATTTGTGATTAATAGGTGATAATATAGTGTGCTTCCTCCTTGATATGCGATTAAGTATTATGTGGTTTGTAATTTACTCTGCTAAAGAATTTAGATAAACATTTTAAAACTTCCTGAGTCAGTGGTTATTTCAGGTGGTTAATGAAATTATGTATTGTATGATCTCATTTCAACCCCAATTATCAAAGGTCCATTGGTAAGTCATTACTCTTCAATCAGAAAAGGTAATTAGTAGCAGGGACTTGATAAAGAGTACAACTGATTCCCACAAGCTGTGATTATTAATTAGCGTGAATGAATGGGCCCAGGTAAGTATTTTGTGTATGAATGCTTGTTGCTAGTAACACGCTGGATCAGTTTTCTGGCTATCAGAGGATGGTTATACTTTGTTAATTGGGTAATGAGAATTTTATTTTTATGAACTAACATCCGTTTTTAAAAAGTTTTGTTTTATGTTGTCTAGAAATCCCCGGGGAATTTGTATAGCGGATGGTAAGTGGAAGCCATACTGCAGTGAGGTTATCTGTCAGGCAGAAATACTACTGAAAAGTTAAGCAGGGCTAACAGTACTTGTTAGGGACTCTGTGTGTGTGAGTGACAGCAAAGGAATACGCTGATGAAAATTTTATGTTATATCACCTAGAAAGGGTAACATTGAAGTAGTAGCAGATATTTCTGAAGCTTACGTGAAGAGTAAACAGAAGGGTTTTACTCGTAGTGTATGTCTAGTAAACGGAAGGGTTTTACTACGTGTGAGAAATCTATCCTTTTTCAATTTAGGGAAACTGACAAGATAGCGAATGTTTTTATGTTGTTATTACATTTTAATAAGAAGCGTTGAGAAAATAACGTTTTGCGTACGATTTTTGTAAAGGGAGGGTCAGCTGGCAGAGTAGAGCTGACGTCACAGGTGCCGCGCTGAGATTGGTCGACACAGCGAGGGACAGAGAAGCACAGATTGTAAAGGAGGGGTCGTCAGAGAGAGTGAATAGACGTCACAGAGAAGCCGCGCTAGGATTGGTTCCGAGACAAATGATAGCTTAAATTTGATTGGTTGTCAGCATAGAAGTCGAAATCTTAGTGGACAGTGTAGATTACATGTGGAAACGCGATCCGACTTTAATAGGAACACGTCCAGACAGGAGATTCCTAGGTTTTGCAGAATATAATTCAATACATAGATATTTACCCAAAATGTACGGAGAGAAGAGAAAATTGTCATTTCTACAAAAGATTAAGAATTATTTTAAGAAGGATAAGCCAATCAAAACTAGGGAAGGAATTATCATTCCATCAGCAAAAACGCCCGCCTCATTCATGATGATGGAGAGGGGTTATCATACTTGTGTATGGTTAGAAAATTGGATAGAATATACAAAAGATGACGGAATATTAGCTTTCCCAGAGAATGGTACTTTCAATGGGAGAATTCTTCAAAATTTAAGAATGAGAATGAATGAATTAGAACCCAGACCAAGATTAACGCAATATGAAGCCCTAGAAGAATGGGAAACAGAGGCATTTGAACGTGATAGACCCAGAAGCAATAGGGGTTATAGGGGATTTTTCCCTAGACACCAAAATGAGACACGAGAAAGTCAGATGAAACAGTGGAGATGAGCGATGCTTACCGAGGGTTTGTATCCAGTATTCATGGCAGATGAGCCATTAGGGAGCAAATGCAAAGAAAATACGAAACATATGACAGTGTTTGGAGAATCCGAAGATGAATTTATGGAAGAAATATTAAAGAGCCCTCCACCATACCAGGAAGGGTTGGGTGGATGTTCCCCAAGTGCACCAATTTTGAGAACACCATTGGTACCTCAAGTACTGCATAATCCACCAGTTAATAGGGTACTTCAGGATAAGGAAAGAGAGGCTTTAGACAGAAACAGAGCAGAATTGATACAGAAAATAACACAGTTGAATGTACATCCTGATTCCCTGACCATACCTGTAACCATTGGCCCCGTGGTCCCTTTATATGGTGACAAAGTAAATTCCCTGAAGCCTTTAGCTATGCCTACACCTGTGGATATTCCTAAACATGAAGCTGTAATAATTGATGACCATATCAGCGATTGTGAATCTATGATTTCACTAATGGATTTGCCTATTCGAGAATCCGCAAATAGCACCCCAGAAGAGTCACACCTGGTTGCTCAAAGGATGTAAATATAATAACAACTTCAGGAACTAAAAGTGCAACAGTATTTACTCCAGAAGACTTAGAAAGATGGGCACAAGGAATAGACAGACAAAGTTCAGATTTTGGACATTTACAAATTAAAAGTCGAGTTAGAAGAAATGATAGCAGGCAATGTAGGAGTAGATCGTTTAAATACCTACAGTGAAGTAGAACTATTGTTCGTATGTAGGAGCATAACCAGAAATGTAAAAATATTCCTGAAAAGTTAACAGATTTGGCTTCAGAGATGGGAATTGAAATAAGGAAGTCAAAAGTGTTGCAGAGACCATACAGAGCAGAATTTACTGACAAAGACTTAGAAAATATGAATACATCTGGTAGAAAATTACAAATTAAAGAATTAATGTCAGTATTACAGAAATGGGGAGAATTGGATAAATGGAAAACTAGGTGGACAAAGAAAAAGGAAGAATCACGTTCCAATAGAATGACATCCGAGTATTTATTGAAGGAAACAGGAAAGGTAGAACAGATGTACCCGATGCGGGAGGTTCCATGAGGAGGTTATGTTCATGTCCCATGGAGCAGGCAAGACATTTTGTCATTTACAAATGATTTTCCAAAATTGAGAGAAAAACCAATTGAATGGTACAAGCAGGTTGAGAGGTTTGTGAAAGTTTCAAAGGTTTTGTTAAAGGACCTAGATGGTTTGTTTGACATAGTGGCACCTGCCAATTAATGGGCAGACTGTAAAATTACAATTGACTTGCCTAGTGAAGAGTATCCTAGAGATCCAAAGACAGGTGCCCCATCTAATTATGTGATGAAAAAGTATCACCAGGTAATAACTTATTTGAAAGGGAAAATACCACCAAAAGAAACAGATTGGGTGAAAATAGACAGAACTACCCAAGAAGCAAATGAATCGGTACATGCCTATTATGAACGTATATTACAGGTGTTCAAACAGTACAGCGGTTTTGAAGATATTGGAGACAAAAATATGAGTCAGTTTGTCTATCTATTCGTTTATGGTCTAAAACCAGAGATTTGTCAGATGATTAAGCATCACCTGTTATGCTGACAGGGAAAGCCTATTGATGAAATTTTAAAATATGCTAAATATTGTGGAGATGACATCGAAGACAGGCACCAGAAACTACAAGAAAAAGTGATGTGGGCTCAAGTGAAAATGGCTGAGCGACAGGGAATTAATTTAGATAATCCAACAGAAAGTCAGGGAAAAGAATATGGAACGAATGGTGACACAGGGAATGGTGGAAAGGTAAGAGGACGAATGAGTAGAGAAGAGGCTAAAAAGAAATGTCCTTGTCATGGATGCGGAAAGTTGGGACATTGGAAGAACGAATGTAAAAAGATTCAAAATAATAATGGCCCAAATCATAATTTAAATCCACAGACGCAGAATGACTCACAGCAGGGTGTAAATCCTCAGAGTCAGTTGCCACCTGCCCCTATACAGGGTAATGTAAGCAGAGCAAAGCACGGTACAGACGTCGGATATCAAGGAGGAAGTGGTAAGAATGAATATGTAACTTCACAGTTTCTTTTACAGGATGATTTTAGTCCATATGATTATCAATGACGGTGCCTAAGAGAGGGGAGAAGGAGTGCGTACTTGGCGCATCCTTGCCGGTAGATCAGTCAGGTCCATATGTTGAAGGAAAGTAAAAGGTAATGATATCACTTTTCTTTTGGACACTGGTGCTACCCGTTCTATTGTGAGAACAGCAGACATCCCTGACCTCCCTCTCCCTCCAGAAGCTATCCAAGTTGTAGGTGTAGCCAATCAAAAGATTAGAACTCCCCTTACTGAGCCTATGGAAGTAAGAATAGGAAACTTCAGAGAAATGCACCAATTTGTGGTGTGTGATTCCAGTCCAGTAAATGTACTGGGCAGAGACTTCCTGTGCAAAATGAATTGCACTATTTTTTGCACACCGGATGGTGTTGCAATACAGACCCCGGATGAAGATCATGTTTACAAATTCATGATAGCCAAGCAAGGTACGGAAGTAGATGAGATGTTCTCCTTGATAACCAAAGATGAATTACCAGAAGAGTTAAGAACTACAGTGAGCTCTAAGGTATGGGATTTTACTGGGAAAGAAGTAGGTCTCATGGCGAATATAGACCCAGTGAAGATCACTGTAAAAGAAGGTGCAATTTTCCCAAATACCAGACAGTACAAAATGAGTGCAGAAGTAAAAGCAGGAGTTACTGAAGAAATTGGCAGAATGGTGAAACAAGGCATATTAAAAGTAAGCCTGGGCGTAGTTCGCGAAGTAGCGCTACGCGAAGCTACGCAAAGTGCAGTTCGCACTACGCGAGCTACGCGTAGCACTCACGCGAACTGCGTAGTGCACTGTTACGCAATGATTGCACAGTGCCGGATGCTTGTCCGCACTGTGCAATCATTGAAAACAGCATCTTGCACAGTGCGAGCTGTCTTTTACTGCTGCTCGAGTAGATTTTTACTCGAGCGGCAGCTTTCTCAACGCGGATTGGTTGTTTCTCATCGCGAGCGGTCGCGAGCATACGCGACCACTCGCAATGAGAAACCTGACCTCCCCGCGTTGAGAATCTCGCCGGGAGGTTTATTTTCCACGCTCGCGATCGGCAACTTGATGTTGCTGATCGCGAGCGAGAAAAAGTCTCGCCGGGATGTCATTTTGCTTGCTCGCGGTCGCCAACTTGATGTTGAGGACCGCGAGCAAGCAAAATGATCCGCTGCACTACGCTACGCTACGCTACGCGTGTTTGCACTGTGCTACGTGCAATTCGCGTTGTGCGAAGTAGCGCAAACTTCGCAAACTACGCGAGCGTAGCGTAGTGCTTTGCCCAGGGTTAATTAAAAGAAGTCATGAGTAGCCCTTGTAATTCGCCAATTATGGGTTTGAAAAAGCCTAGTGGAAAATATAGGATTGTTTAGGATTTGCGGAAAATTAATAAAATTGTGGTACCTTGTTGTCCTGTAGTACCAAATCCTGCAGTGATCCTATACCAGATACCATGGAATGCAGAATGGTTTACTGTAATTGATCTGTGCCAAGCATTTTTCTCAATTCCATTGCATCCAGATAGGCAATATCTGTTTTCGTTTAAATTTGAAAACCATGTTTATGTGTGGAATCGTGTTCCTCAGGGGTACACAGAAAGTCCCTCCATTTTTAATCAAATACTGAAAAGGTGCTTAGAAAAATTAGTAATGCCTAGGAACTCAGTCTTGGTGCAATATATAGACGACTTGTTAGTTGCATCAAGAACTCATGACGATTGTGTCGCCGACTCAATTGCATTATTAAATCATTTGGCTGAGGAAGGACACAAAGTGTCACCTGAGAAGTTACAATTTTGTACAACAGCAGTTAAATATTTGGGACACCAAATTGAAAGAGGAAAGAGAAGAATAACGTCTGAGAGAATAAAAATAATTAAGCAAATGAAAATGCCAGTAACACAAAGAGAGGTGAGAATGTTTCTAGGGATAGTAGGATACTGTCGACAATGAATTATAGGATTTTCACTACTAGCAAAGCCTTTGATTCAGTTAACAAAAAAGAAACCAAAGGATCCAGTTGAATGGGATGATGAAAGTGCCAGTGCATTTGTAAAATTAAGAAATGCTTTGTGTGAGGCACCTGCCTTGGGCATGCCTGACTATACAAAAGAATTCACACTGTTTTGCTATGAAAGAGAAAGTTGTGCACTTTCAGTCCTAACCCAAAGACATGGACTAGACAGGCGACCTATAGCATATTTTTCTGCTACATTGGACCCAGTGGCTGCAGCATTGCCAGGCTGTTTAAAAGCAGTAGCTGCTACCTGTATGAGCATTGAACAAAGTGAGTCAATAGTAATGGGGCATCCTGTCAAGGTGTTCGTCCCACATGCAGTTGTAATTCTGTTGACAAGAACTAGAACTCAGCATCTCACACCTAGTCGGATGACAAGATATGAGCGAATAATTCTAGGAGCTGAAAATGTGACCATAGCTAGGTGCACAATTGTAAATCCTGCTACATTATTACCAGATCCATATTGTGAAGAAGTTCAGGACGACACAGAACATGACTGTTTGCAAGTCACAGCGTTGTGTACCAAACCACGTCCTGACATACAGGAAATGCCCCTGAAGAACCCAGATAGGGAGCTGTTTGTGGACGGCTCATGCCTAAGGCATGCGGATGGCAAATTGAGTGCAGCCTATGCTGTATGTGAACTTTCTGGAATAGTCAAAGCATCCTATTTACAAGGAGTCAAGTCTGCACAAGTAGCTGAATTAATTGCTTTGATCAAAGCCTCCAAAATTGGGAAAAATTTAAAAGTAACCATATTTACGGACAGTCAATATGGGTACGGGGTTGTGCATGATTTTGGCCAACTGTGGATGCAGAGGGATTACATGATTTCTTCAGGATCCCCAATTAAAAATAGGCAGTTTGTAAAGGAATTATTGGAGGCAATACAATCACCAAAAGAATTGGCAGTGGTGAAATATGCCGCACACCAGTCAGGAGATGACTGGGTGGTAGCCGGTAACAGATAAGCAGACCTAATTGCTCAACACTGTGCCAGAAACAGATTGGCAGTGAACAGAAAAGTCGAAAGGATGGGAATCAGCTGGCAACTTATGCTATGTTCAACACCTGAAACATGGAATGATGTGAAACGATTGCAGGATGATGCTGAGGAGAGTGAAAAGGATGTTTGGATAAAAATAGGGTGTACATGAAGAACAGATGATGACGTGTGGGTTTATTCAGATGGCAGACCAGTCATGCCTGATTGCCTGATTTCACAAATGGCCAAAATGTATCATGGAGACACACATGTAGGGAGAGATGCCATGATTAGACTTTTCAGACAAAGTTGGTACAATCCAAAGTTTAGGGCTGCAGCAGAGAGTCTTTACCAGAGGTGTTTAACTTGCCAAATGAATAATCCAGGAAGGAGAACAGTAATTGGTTTGGGAAAAATTGGAAAGGCAGAGGGTCCATTTGTGAGATTGCAGTTAGATTTCATTCTGTTACCACCATGTAAAGGACTGACATATGTACTTGTCATAGTGTGTCTGTTTTCAAGGTGGGTGGAGGCTTACCCTACCAGGAGGAGTGACAGCATAACAGTTGCAAAACTGTTGTTACGAGAACTCATTCCACGGTTCGGTTTCCCAGTAACTTTGGAATCAGATAGAGGGAGTCACTTCAAGAACGATGTAATTCGAAAAATCTGTGAAGCATTTAAAATTGAACAAAAATTGCACTGTGCGTACTGCCCAGAGGCTTCTGGAGTGGTTGAACAAATGAATGGCACAATAAAATCAAGATTGTCAAAGATGTGTGCATCTACATCATTAGATTGGCCAGATGCGTTGCCTCTTGTCTTAATGGGACTCAGAAGCATTCCTGATAGAAATACAGGATTGAGTCCACATGAAATCATCATGGGAAGAGTGATGAGACAAGCCCATGTACCTGGAAATAAACTGCTGAACATAACTGATGATATGGTTCTAGATTATTGCAAAGCATTGGCTGGCCTCGTGCGTTCTGTCTCTCACCAGGTTGGAGAAGATGCAGTTTCCAGGCAGCCTGAACAAGAGCATGATCTGAACCCCGGAGACTGGGTGGTAGTGAAGCATCACACCAGAGAAACGTGTTTATCACCCAGGTGGGGACAGCCTTGTCAGGTTATATTGGTTACAAACACAGCAGTGAAATGTGCAGGCTTGCCTAATTGGATTCATGTAAGCCACACCAAAAGGGTGCCAGCTCCTGAAGAAAGAGATCCTCAGACAGCATCAATAGCTGAGGAAGCTGAAGGTTGGACAGCTGAAGAATCTCAAGTGATAGATTCAGGAGTAGCTGAAGAAGAACAACCGAGCACAAGTCAGGACTGGATACCAGTGGTCGATATACCTGAAGTCTTCATCAAAACAAGAAGTAGAGCTAGATTAGAGGAAATTAGTGAGGACCAGATAGGCGAAGAAGAACCAGCTCAGGATAGGGAGATTGAAACAATAAGAGAACCTGAGCAGGCCCAGATAGGGAAAGGAAATTGGGCTCAAATTGACAACGAAACAACAAAATTTGAGCAGGGACAGACAGGTTCAGAAGAACGCGGTCAGGCTGCAGAAGTACAGAGTACAATAAGCCTGATCAGAACCAGTTAGGACAAAGAAAAACATGTTCAGGAGAAGAAAACCAAGAAAACATCGAACAAGAAAGCATCAAGCATGAAAACGTCAATCCTGAACAGGGCCAGTTAGCAGAAACTCACATTCAGGCAACTGAAGAAACAACAGCAAGACTTGAACAAGAGCAGATAGAAGGGGAAACTGAAATTGAGGACAAACAATTTGTGACACACCTTGAGAATAAAGGAGCTTTTGGAAAACACTCGGAAAGTGGAGATACAGTGCAAACAAAGAAGGCCAGAAAGGGTGATCATTGGCCTAGTATCATTAAAAGAGTGAAATACCATATAGTAACACGAAGTGAAGACCCAGAACAAGTAAATGAAGTAACAAGCTTATCTGGACAAACAAGTGGGACTGAAAAACGAAAAAGCAAAAGATTGAAACTCGTGAACAATAAGTTTAAAGGTCCTGATTGGACTTATATAATCCTCGAAGACTGCGAGAGATCAGAGTCAAGTGAAAGTGGTGACGAAGGAACAAGTGCAGAACTGACTTATGAAAAAGAAGTGAAACCACCTTGATAACCTTAAAGTCTTGAAAGAAAAAGAAAAGAAGAGAAATCTTCCTTGACAAAAATGGCTGACGACAGAGTTTCTGGGAGACCGAAATGGAAATGTTGTAAAAGATGCTGTGCTATATGCATATGTAGTCTGGTAGTGGTGCTTATAGTGTGGTTAGTTGTGATTGTAGCAATTCCTTACCTTATGATAATGGACAAAAAGAATAACAACGATACCAAGGCAAGGATAGATAACCTGAAAGGTAATAGAGTAGAAATAGAAGCAGAGGATGAACCAGATTTTCATCACGTTGTAACAGATAATAATACTAGTTTAAATGTTTTTACTAAATTATTGTTCCAGTATGTAGATACAATGGAAGTTAGTGACTGTTATGTCTGTATGAAGTTACCTGAATCAGTAGCAGAAGGTCTAACATATCATCATTTGCCTTTAACTTATGGCATATCATGTAGTGTACTAACTAGTTTATTTTATAGAACAGGGAGACTTCAGTATTATTATTCAAATATAGATGTGATATTTTCAGAGGTTCCTATTCGAAAGAATCTGAACCCAGTGCTTAGTAGTCAAGACGCACAATATATGGGAGAATTTTTCTTAACAATGAAGTCGATAGACATAACACATGCACATAGAAGCAATCTAACATGTTCAATACATGAAGAAGAGAAGATATTTTTAAACTTAGTTGAAGATAGAAGACAGAATTTCCAAAGGAAAGCGTCAGAGCATAAAGCTCATCTTCCACCTTGGGCTGAGAAAGAGGGTATTTATACACCTGGCAAGGCTCAAGCTGCTATGGCTCTAGATTTTGTAAAGACAGGGAAAATTTGTCTTCATAGGTTAAAGACTGAATATAACAATGTTTTTATTGGTACCAGTGAATGTGAACATCATTTTTTAATCCTTGGAGGTTGGGGACTAAAAGGAGGAACAGATTAAGGGGCATATTATCAAGAAACGGCGTTAAAATTATCGCCGCTTTAGCGGCAGAAAACTGCCGCTAAAGCGGCGATAATGGGCTTGATAATATGCCCTTGAGAATTCCAATAGAAGCGGCAATAATTTTAACGCCGTTCTTGATAATATGCCCCTCAGTTTTTCCTGGAATCTATTATGTGTGTGGGAATAAGGCTTACTTTAGGCTTCCTGCACGGTGGTATGGAAGTTGTTATTTTGGAATAGTTTTTCCAAAAGTATACCACGTAAAAAGAAACACTGGGAGCAATGAAAATAATAGTGAATTAACATGTAGTAAAAGAGCTAGTTTTTCAGAAATTGTAGGTGATATAGTTGGTGCATTGATACCTTCAGTGGGAATAATTCTGAACACAAGGAAAATATGTAAATTGTCTACAGTGGTTGATCGTTTATCAACGGATACTGCTGGAGGATTTCTAATGATTAATGCGGAGATGGTTGCGATTAGATCTATGGTTATGCAAAATCGACTTGCTCTTGATATAATATTAGCAAAAGAGGGCGGAGTCTGTAAATTGTTGAAAACGAAACATTGTTGCACATATATTCCGGACAAAAGTGCAGAAATTGGAACATATATAAAGAATATTACTAAACTTGAGAAGGAACTGAAACCACTGGAAGTTGATAGTGTATGGGAAAGATTGACAAATAGCATTGCGTCAATTGGTACCTGGTTTACTAATGTAGGGAGAGGACTTATAGGTAAAATAATAGTACCCTTAGTAGGGATAGCAATAATAGTACTGTCAATAATGATATGGTGCAAATGTTGTAGAAAGAAGGAAACATATAGGGTGACGGGAAAAAGGCAAGAAAAGGAAATTAGATGAAATGAAATTAAAAGATCTGAGAAGTGAAATTTACAAGAAACTGAAAGGAGAGGATAAGAATAGACAATGTAAAAATGAAAATGTGACAGAAATATGTTAAGTTGGCATCTGGTTATAAGTAGTTTTGATGGCTCAGAAACGCCATCAGAGAGGGGCTTGATGGAGCAAGGACTCACAATGAGACTTGCTCGAAAGTAATCTTCTCACAGTATTAATTAATTTGTACTAAAACCTGTAATGTCTTTATTAATAATGTGTAAACACAACATTTTCATCTAGAAGATGCTTGCCTATGTGTTTTCCACTAATAAGTAATCCTCGTCTAATCCAAAATGGCCGCTAAAGCGCGGGAACTCTACTGCGCATGTGTCAACCATGTCACTTGGTATGACGTCTTTCTTTGCTTGGAGGGAATCTTTTGCTTCTGCGCAGTGTATGATAAAATGGCCGCTTAATGTTCTCACATGCTAAAACTTTCACATTGCTGCAATTAATAATGTGTTATTCTAACGCTACCAATGCGGGATAGACATTTATAAATAAATGGGAGTAGAGTAGAAGTAGGGGGTATACAGTGAAAACATTTATTTTTGATTTTAATATGTTTCTTCTTTGATTTTCAATTAGTTCATAAAGGGGCCTGGGTTGACAAAATGGCAGCTCAAGAAACCACGCGATTTGCGCATGCGCCCTGAAAACTAACCAAGGAAAGCGATGAAGTCAACTTGGAAGATGTCCAAGGACATGACCCGCTGATCACCTTCACAGTTCATCTGAGATGTCCTACAAATTGATACATTTTGTATGCACTTTGTATTAAAAAATTGTCGTGAGACGGGTGGGGAATAAAGCAAAGTGTATTAATTGAGAGGGGCGGTATTTTAAAGCAATGGGCTTAAGAAAATTGAACTAAATTGACATGGTGTGAGGATCAACCCCCTGTCCCTGTCCAATCAGAAATAGTGGGCCCATAATATTGAAACATTAATGGGAGGTACATGGGCGTAGAAGGGTATAATAGATATAGAATTAGCTAATTAGTTAGCTTAGGAGGAGCAGCTTATGAGCGCAGAGAGAGCTGGAGGCACTAAGGCTCAGATGCTGCCATAGACGAGAGCTGATCGATTAAAGACTGAATTGCTGTCCGAAGAAGTCCTGAGGTGGGGGCGGCGAACTCTAATAGAGGAAGACTTGGAAGAATCGAGGAGGAACGAAGTGTCAGAGAGGGGAACGACGCAGGCGTCGTTGGTAGAGAGGTCACCTATCCTGTCCTGAACCTAGTCCGGAGGTCTTGTTCTTCATGCTTCTTAGGACCCATCTTTCCAACTCCTTGGCCAAGGGGTTTGGTTTTCACACCTTTAGGTAACTATAAATGCGTAATCTTTAGTTGTACTGCTGTCTCTATCTTCTCCTTTCTGAGGGACCGTCATTTGTGATTAATAGGTGATAATATAGTGTGCTTCCTCCTTGATATGCGAATAAGTATTATGTGGTTTGTAATTTACTCTGCTAAAGAATTTAGATAAACATTTTAAAACTTCCTGAGTCAGTGGTTATTTCAGGTGGTTAATGAAATTATGTATTGTATGATCTCATTTCAACCCCAATTATCAAAGGTCCATTGGTAAGTCATTACTCTTCAATCAGAAATGGTAATTGGTAGCAGGGATTTGATAAAGAGTACAACTGATTCCCACCAGCGGTGATTATTAATTAGCGTGAATGAATGGTGAGTATTTTGTGTATGAATGCTTGTTGCTAGTAACACGCTGGATCAAAGGTAGATACAGTGATGAGTCTTGCTGTGCAGTTTTGGATTGTTTGAACACTGTTCAGGAGCATCTTGGTGATTCCTGCGTAGAGTGCATTACTGCAGTCAAATCTGCTGGTGTATGACCTTTTTCCTAGTGCTCACTCAAGCCAAATGAAGATCTTATTCAGCATCCTCAGCATGTAGAAGCATGTGGAGGTCACTGCATTTAGTTGGGCTATCATGTTGAGCTTGTCATCCAAGAAAATGCCAACATTTCTGGGGTGGGTTGTGGGGGATAGGTGTGGGGACGAGGTCTGCTGGCACCTGTGTCGCAAGTGGAGGTTTTCCTTCTGAAGATCACCACTTTCATTTTGTCTGTTTCGATTTTGAGAAGTTGGATTTCATTCAGGCAGCTACCATGGTCATGTAGGTGGCAAAGTTGTTTTTTGTTGTAGGACTCTTGTCCGACAAGGAGGCAATCAGTTGGGTGTCCTCAGGAAATAATGTTAATACTGTGTGATCTGATGAGGTCTGCTAGTGGGGTCATGTAGATCTTCAATAAAGTAGGGCTGATAGAAGATCCTTGGGGGACTTCCCAGGGTGAGGTTCTTGGCTTCCGATGTGTATGGTAGCAGGCTGATTTTTTGTGTTCATCCTGTGGGGAAGGATAAGATCTAATTGAGGGAGGGTCCTTTGATGCCTGTTTCATGCAGTCTTCTGATCAGGATGAGTGGGAGACCGTGTTGAAGATTGTAGAGGGGTCGAGCAGTATGAGGGCTGCTATCTCTTCCTGGTTGAGGATCATCCTGATGTCATCTGTTGCTGCAATGAGGATGATCTCAGTGCTGTGGTTGGGCAGAAAGCCTGATTGTGTTGTGTCTAGGGGGGTTCACTGACAGAATATCAATGTAAAAAATATAGAATTAAAAAATATTGATGACAAAATATAGAATGCAAAAATATCGACTCCGTATACTTAAACAGGTAAGTACAAAACTATTGTGAAAAAAATATTGATGTTAAAAATATAGTTGTACAAAATATCGATTTATATATATATATATATATATATAAAATTAAATAATAAATATTAAATATATTAAATAATAAAATTAATTTTAAAAAAATAAAGTGGATTTGATATACATTTTAAAAAATATAACAAACTTAATTGAAAAAATAATTAAACAGAAATACATAATCAATATATATATATATATATATATATATATTGACTGAAAAAACCATACGTTTCAGGGACGTTATAGTTAGAAATTAGAATTTAAAAAACCTTAGAAATTCACTGAAAAAACCACAAGTTTCAGGGACGTTATAGTTAGTTGAACATTTCACTCGTACAAAACCAGAGAAATTTGGCTGTTATAGTTAATTGAGCTAACTATACCTCGCGACCCCGCAATGCACAGCTGATGACGTCACATATTACATCATTCATGACATGGCCAGTGACATCACTGATGACATCACTGATGACATCATCCAGTGACTGTGTGTTTCTGTAAAGTTTAAATATATTTTATATATATATATATGCCAAGATGTATTGAAGAATGAGTGGGTGTATAAGTGTCTGAATGGATGATTTAGTAGGTGCGTGACTGACTGTATAAGTGAGTGATTAAATGTGTCTTACTGAATGCATGGGTTAGTGACTAAACTGTGTGAATGTATGTATCAGTCTGTCAGTTGGTGTGTAAGCGGCTGCATGGGTTGGTGAGTAGCTACATGAGTGTCTATATGTTTTATTGATTGGTTGCCTGAGTATCTGTATGGGTGCCTGAGTGTCTGTGTGGGTGGGCGGGGGGTGTGTGACTCTGTGCATAGATGTGTGAGTGGGTGATTCACTGGGTGTATGGGTTCAAGAGTGCATCTGTGAAGGGCTGTATGGGTGGGTGAGTGTGTGTATGGGTGTGTTGGTGAGTGAATGGATGTCTCAGTGGTACACGTGTGAGCAACTACATATGTGAAATGCAGTCTATGTTAGTGTTGAATTGCTGGATGTCGAAAAATTGTTTTTTTAAATACAACAGAGGGCAAAATTTTAAGGAGTTTGGCTTCGGTCAACTCTTTTTACCCCGTGGCTGCACTAAGGTTAGAATTTGGTTTAAGAAGTAGTTGGGTACAGGGTCTTGCCGGGATAGTGCGATGGGTTATAAGCCTGGTAAAGGGTGATCCTGGCACATTAAGATTTTTAATTCAGAAAGAAATATTTGAAAGTTTAAAGAAACAGTCATTAATTCTTAAAAATTTTAGAACTGCGGTTGACGTGCTACAACTGGATGAGTCTTTGCTTTTCACCCTATCGCCATATCAACTAAGGGCCACTTTGAAGCAGGCCACTTGGAAATTAAGCTTCACTAGGGATAGGGAAGCTCGTATCTTAAAGAGGGGTATCCACCCGGCCAGAGATTCCTGTGTGATAAATAAAGTACAGGCTTATATTTCCTGGAACCTGCCCCATGGAGTGTGCCGCTTTTGGCTATTATTGAGGCAGGATATGCTTCCTTTAAATAACTTACTGTCTAAATGGTATGGTTCTTCTCCGATTTGTAATCTGTGTAATAATTCCATCCAGGACGTTAACCATGTTCTATTTATTTGCCCCGCTTTATCACTGTGTCGGCGTAAAATTATCTATTCTTTCGGCCTCATCATTAACTGATTCTATTTATGAGCCACCAAATGAAATGTTTTGTCATAGGATTTTTAACTTTTTTAAGTGTTTTTTAAATTTGTATTAACGTACATTACATGAAGGATGCAATTATCAACTTTGGTTTTACCTGATGTTGTATAGTATTAAGGGCATAAAGGATATTTTAACTTTTCCTATTGTATAAAATATTCTAATGTTTTGTATTTGGAGATTTTTTACTGTCGACTTTCAGTTATGATTGTAGAAACTTTGCTGCACAATTTTTTTTTTTATATATATGTTGTTGGCCTTTCAGTTTATGTGGATCTCTTTGGAGTTCCAAGATCATAAATAAATAAACTTGAACTTGTGTTGGAGTATATAAATGACTATATGTGAGAGTGAGTGATTGTGAGAGTGGCTGTATGGATGAGTGTGTGCATGTATCAGTGATTGTATAAGAGAGTAAGTATGTGTTAGTATCTGTATGAATGAGTGATGGGGTGTGTATAACTGTATAGATGAGTAAATGGGAGTGTGATTGATTCTTCGCATGACTGACTAGGTGTGTGAGTAACTCTATGGATGAGTGGCGGTGTGTGAGTGTCTGTATTGGTGTATGAGTGCATATGATAGTGCTGTATTGATGAGTGACTGCATGTATGAGTGACTGTATGGGTGAACAAGTGGATGTGTGTGTAGACCTAGGAATCAGTGAGTGGGTATGTAGTAACTGGTATTGGTGTGTCTATGGTTTCAAAAATGGTAGTCTGTATTTTAGAGTGGGTGTATCAAAGTTTATATTAGGGTGTGAGGAGGTGCATCAGATTATCACGTGGATGATATCATCAGTGATGTCATTTGAGATGTCATCAGTGATGTCATCAGTGATGTTACTGACCATGTCATGAATGATGTAATATGTGACGTCATCAGCAGTGTATTGCAGGGGCGCAAGTTATAGTTAGCTCAACTAACTATAACAGCCAAATTTCTCTGGTTTTGTACGAGTGAAATGTCCAACTAACTATAACGTCTCTGAAACCTGTGGTTTTTTCAGTGAATTTCTAAGGTTTTTTAAATGCTAATTTCTAACTATAACATCCCTGAAACCTATGGTTTTTTCAGTGAATTTCAAAGGTTTTTTAAATGCCAATTTCTAACTATGCCTACAGAGGTAGGACATGTGCAGAAAGAGGAAGAAAGGTGCAGAAAGAAGCAAGAGAAATACAGAAAGAGGCAACAGAAGTCCAGAAAGAGGGAGAAAGGTGCATAAAGAAGCAAAAGATATGCAGAAAGAACCAACAGAGGTGCAGAAAGAGGCCTTGTTGCAAAGTCATCCTGTGTCCTGGGAACCCCCAACTTTTTGCTAACTGGTACTGGTGGTAACTGACTCTGACTGACCCTGGGCTCTGCCCAACCAGGCCTGGAGCCAGTGCTATGCTGAAAGACACTTATAATACAGTGAAAACACCTACATACTCTAGGGTACACTATGGGTTGGGGTACCCCTGTGATTGGTATGACCTCCCCTGTAAGGCCCTAGTGCATAATAGGGCAGGGGGATTAAAACTACCTCTAAGTCCCTAGCTTATAATAGGGCATGGAAGTTTAGAAGTCAGCAGCCCTTTTCTGCACTTGCATGTGTGCACTGCTGAGCCTGAGGTCAGTTTAAAAGTAGCCCTGTGTGTACAGAAAGAGGCAAGAGAGGTGCAGAAAGAGGCAAGAGAGGTGCAGAAAGAGGGAAGAAGGGTGCAGAAAGAAGCAAGGGAGGTGCAGAAAGAAGCAAGAGAGGTGCAGAAAGAAGCAACAGAAGTACAGAAAGAAGCAACAGAGGTGCAGAAAGAGGGAAGTGGGGTGCAGAAAGAGGCAAGAGAAGTGCAGAAAGAAGTAACAGAGGTGCAGAAAGAGGCAAGAGAAGTTCAGAAAGAGTCAGCAGAGGTGCAGAAACAGGCATAAGAGGTGCAGAAAGAGGGAACAGGGGTGCAAAAAGAGAGAAGAGGGGTGCCAAAAGAGGCAAGAGGGGTGCAGAAATTTGCACGAGAGGTGCAGAAAAAAGCAAGAGCAGTGCAGTAAAAAACAACAGAGGTGCAGAAGGAGGCAAGAGGGGTACAGAAAGAGGCAAAGGAAGAGCAGAAACAAGCAAAAGAGATGCGGAAAGAGGCTAGAGGGGTGCAGAAAGAGGCAAGAGAGGTGCAGAAAGAGGCAAGAGAGGTGCACAAAGAGGGAAGAAGGGTGCAGAAAGAGGCAAGTGGGGTGCAGAAACAAGCAAGAGAGGTGTAGAAAGAAACAAGAGAAGTACAGATAGATACAACAGAGGTGCAGAAAGATGCAAGAGCAGTGTAGAAAGAACCAACAGAGGTGCAGGAAGCGGCAAGAACGGTGCAGAAAGAGGCAATAGAAGTGCAGAAAGAAGTAAAAGAGGTACAGAAAGAGGCAAGAGGGGTGCAGAAAGAGGTAAGAGCAGTGCAGAAAGAACCAAGAGATGTGCAGGAAAAGGGAAGAAGGGTGCAGAAAGAGGCACGAGGGGTACAGACAGAAGGAAGAGAAGTGCAGAAAGAAGTAACAGAGGTGCTGAAAGAGGCCTGAAGGGTGCAGAAAGAGGCAAGAGAAGTGCAGAAAGAAGCAACAGAGGTACAGAAAGAGGCAAGAGTGGTGCAGAAAGAGGGAAGAGAGGTGTAGAAAGAGGCAAGAGAGTTGTACAAAGAGGGAAGAGGGGTGCAGTAAGAGGCAAGAGGGGTACAGAAAGAAGCAAGTGAGGTGCAGAAAGAGGCAAGAGAGGTGCAGAAAGAGGCAAGAGAGGTGCAGAAACAGGCAAGAGAAGTGCAGAAAGAGGCAAGAGAATTGCTGAAAGAAGCTACAGAGGTGTAGTTAGAAGCAAGAGAAGTGCAGAAAGAGGGAAGTGGGATGCAGAAAGAGGCAAGAGAGGTGCAGAAAGAGGGAAGACGAGTGTAGAAAGAGACAACAGGGGTGCAGAAAAAAGCAAGATAGGTGCAGAAAGAAGCATGGGAAGTGCAGAATGAAGCAACAGTGGTGCAGAAAGAGACAAGAGAAGTGAAGAAAGAAACAACAGAGGTGCAGAAGGAGGCAAGAGAACTGCAGAAAGAGGCAAGAGAGTTGCAGACACAGGCAAGAGAGGTGCAGAAAAAGGGAACAAGGGTGCAGAAAGAGCCAAGAGAGGTGCAGAAAGAAGGAAGATGGGTGAAGAAAGAGGCAAGAGGAGTGCAGAAAGAAGCAACAGAAGTGCAGAAAGAAGCAACAGAGGTTCAGAAAGAGGCAAGAGGGGTACAGAAAGAGGCAAGAGAAGTGCAGAAAGAAGCAACAGAGGTGCAGAAAGAGGCAAGAGAAGTGCAGAAAGAGGGAAGAGGGGCTCAGAAAGAGGCACGAGGGGTGCAGAAAGAAGGAAGAGAAGTGCAGAAAGAAGCAACAGAGGTGCAGAAAGAGGCACAAAGGGTGCAGAAAGAGGCAAGAAAAGCTCAGAAAGAAGCAACAGAGGTGCTGAAAGAGACAAGAGGAGTGCAGAAAGAGGGAAGGAGGGGTGCAGAAAGAGGCACAAGGGGTGCTGAAAGAAACAAGAGAGGTACAGAAAGAAGCAAGAGAAGTGCATAAAGAAGCAACAGAGATGCAGAAAGGGGGAAGTGGGGTAGAGAAAGAGGCAAGAGGGATACAGAAAGAACCAAGAGAGGTGCAGAAAGAAACAAAAGAAGTGCAGAAAGAAGGAACAGATGTGCAGAAAGAGGCAAGAGGGGTGCAGAAAGAGGGACGAGGGGTGTGAAAGAAGCAAGAGGGGTGCAGAAAGAAGCAAGAGAGGTGCAGAAAGAAACAAAAGAAGTGCACAAAAAGAAGGAACAGAGGTGCAGAAAGAGGCAAGTGGAGTGCAGAAAGAGGAAAGAGGGGTGCAGAAAGAGGCACGAGGGGTGCATAAAGAAGCAAGAAAGGTGCAGAAAGAAACAAAAGAACTACAGAAAGAAGCAACAGAGGTGCAGAAAGAGACAAGAGGGCAGCAGAAAGAGGGAAGAGGAGTGCAGAAAGAAGCAACAGAGATGCAGAAAGGGGAAGGAGAGGTGGATAAAGAGGCAAGAGGGGTGCAGAAAGAAGCAAAAGAGGTGCAGAAAGAAACAAAAGAAGTGCAGAAAGAAGCAACAGAGGTACTGAAAGAGGCAAGAGGAGTGCAGAAAGAGGGAAGAGGGGTGCAGAAAGATGCACGAGGGGTGTAGAAAGAAGCAAGAGCGGTGCAGAAAGAAGCAAGAGAAGTGTATAAAGATGCAACAGAGATGCAGAAACGGGGAAGTGGGGAGGAGAAAGAGGCAAAAGGGATACAGAAAGAAGCAAGAGAGATGCAGAAAGAAACAAAAGAAGTGCAGAAAGAAGCAACAGAGCTGCAGACAGAGGCAAGAGGGGATCAGAAAGAGGGAAGAGGGGTGCAGAAAGAGGCACAAGGGTTGCAGAAAGAAGGGACAGAGGTGCAGAAAGAAGCAAGAAAAGTGCAGAAAGAGGAATGAGGGGTGGAAAAAGAGGCAAGAGAAGTGCAGAAAGAAGCAACAGAGATGCAAAAAGAGGGAAGAGGGGTGGAGAAAGAGGCAAGAGAAGTGCAGGAAGAAGCAACAGACATGCAGAAAGGAGGAGAGGGTGGAGAAAGAGGCAAGAGGGTTGCAGAAAGAGGGAAGAGGGGTGCAGAAAGAAGTACGAGTGGTGCAGAAAGAAGCATGAGAGGTGCAGAAAGAAGCAAGAGTAGTGCAGAAAGATGCAACAGAGGTGCAGAAAGAGGCAAAAGGGGTGCAAAAAGAGGGAAGAGGGGTGCAGAAAGAGGCACAAGGGGTGCAGAAAGAAGCAACAAAGATGCAGAAAGAAGCAACAGGGGTACAGAAAGAGAGAAGAGGGGTGGAGAAAGAGACAAGAGAGGTGCAGAAAGTAACAAAATAAGTGCAGAAAGAAGGAACAGCGGTGCAGAAAGAGGCAAGAGGAGTGCAGAAAGAAAAGAAGCAAGAGAGGTACAGAAAGACGCAAGATAAGTGCAGAAAGAAGCAATAGAGATGCAGAAAGAGGGAAGAGGGGTGGAGAAAGAGGCAAGAGAAGTGCAGGAAGAAGCAACAGACATGCAGAAAGGGGGAGAGGGTGGAGAAAGAGGCAAGAGGGTTGCAGAAAGAAGCAAGAGAGGTGCAGAAAGAAACAAAAGAAGTGCAGAAAGAAGGAACAGAGGTGCAGAAAGAGGCAGGAGGGGTACAGAAAGAGGGAAGAGGGGTGCAGAAAGAGGCAAAAGAGGTGCAGAAAGTAGAAGAGATGTGCAGAAAGAGGCAAGAGAAGTGCAGTAAAAGAAAGAAAGGTGCAGAAAGAAGCAACAGAAATGCAGAAAGAGGCAAGAGAGGTGCAGAATGAAGCAAGAGTGGCTTGCACACCATTAGTACCAATTTAACACCCACATTTAACAATAAGTAACAGGTGACCATTCTAGGTTTACAATGGACCTTCCACCATGCTGTAACACTTGCCGCTGCATTTTTGGTAACGTTTGAGCCGTTTGAGCTAGAAACAAAGCTTTTTTTCTTCAAATCTGCAGATTAGGCAGCAGATGATGGATTATGTGGCTAATGCAGAAAATGTATAATTGTGCGAAAGTTGGTGCAGCCAAACAGTGGCCCTGCTCATACTTCTGACTAGGTCCAGAAGTGCTCCTCAGTGATTCCTTCTTTTTTTTGTCTCATTGAGTTCATAGTTTAGCTTCTATGGAAACGAGGAAGACTAAACCTGTGGTTACCACTCCACAACACAGACTACCATACCACATAATTACTCTCCATAACACATAATCCTACTCCACATAATTCCTATACACTAAATACCACATACTTTCTATCCACATAATTTCACTGAACAACATACCACATAATTCCACTACACACAACGTACATCCACTCCACTCCAAAAAACATTAGTAAAAAACTTTTACATTTTCAACGCCAATAGCTCTAACTCTTGCAAATGCGAGACCTATTAAATCACAAATGCTTCTTTAACTGGTAGTCAACTTTGCAGACTGGTGGAGAAAGGGGGCTGGGCCTCCATCCAGCACTCAGGAATTCTGCTGCGTAGGACTTACAGGAGCTACCAGGAGGGCTTCTTGGCCCCCAAAGTCCCTCAGGAGTAATTTGGACTTCATCCCCCAACCAGTACTGTGCCAGGAGGTGCGTTTGCAGAGTGGTGGAGAAAGGGGGTGTGTGACCCCCAAAGACCTCTTAGCAATCCCACTGTGTGGGACTTAGTAGAGGTAACAGGAGGGGTAGTTGGCCCCCAAGGACAACCTTGGGGGCCAACTACCCCTCCTATTACCTCTAATAAGTCCCACACAGCAGCATTGCTAAGCACTCATAGCAGGCCACACACCCTTTCACCACCACTCTGCAAACGTGCTCCCTGGCACGCTCTTGGATGGGGATTAAAGTCCACTTCGCTGCTGGGGCTCCTTAGGGGCCAACTAGCCTACCAGATACCTCCAGTAGGCCCCAGATAGTGGGATTGATGATAGGTGGACACAGGTCATGTCCCCTTTGTCCACCACTCTGCAAACGCGCCTCCGGGCACGCTCTTGGTTGGGGGATCAAGTCCCCTTGCCTCCTGAGGGTCCCTGGGGGCCAACTAGCCCACCAGGTACCTCCAGTAAGCCCCACACAGCTGCATTGCTTAGTGGTCTGAGGCCACGCCCCCTTTGTACACCACTCTGCAAACGCGCCTCCTGGCGCATTGCTGCTCGGGAGATGAAGTCCACTTTAGTCCTGAGGTCCTCAGGACACAAGAGGACCTCATCGCCCCACCAGCAATGCACCAAGAGGCAAGTTTGCAGAGTGGTGTAAAAAGGGGCGTGGCCTCGGACCACCTCTCAGCAATCCCACTGTGTGGGGCTTACTGGAGGTACCTGGTGGGCTAGTTGGCCCCTAAGGACCCTTAGCATTCAAGGGGACTTAATCCCCCAACCCAGAACACGCCAGGAGGTGCGTTTGCAGAGTGGTGCAGGGAGGGGGCGGGGCCTCCAGCGAGATGCCGGCTTTTCTTTTTTTTTGTATTTTTAGAAATACAAAATGTGTGGCCCCCCTTCTCTTAAAATTTTTGGGGCCCTGGGGACCCCATCCCCCAGGGCCTGGCCAGCCTTTTTTATTTATTTTGGAGTGGGCCCACGCGGCACCCCTCCTGCGGCCTTTATTGGCCCGGGGACCCCATCCCCCAGGGCATTGCCTCCTTTTTCTTTTTTTTCTAAAAATAATTAAATATTTGGGAGGGGGGCCGCGTGGCCCCCTTCCCTGGGCCACTTCTGGCCCTGGGGCCCCCATCCCCCGGGGCATGCCCTCACATTGGGGACCGCTTTGGGAGCCCCATTGCCCCCGCAGTCCCAGCCGGCTCCCTGCCTCCTGCGGGAGCCGGCATTGCTTGTGGGCAAGGGGAGCTGCTGACATGCAGCTCCCCTTGTCCAAAAGCAATTCTGCTTTGCTTCTTGGAAGTGAGAGCAGGTTTCCTGCTCTCGCGTCTAAGAAGCAAAGCAGTGTTTGCTATGGCAGGGCGGGAGCCGTGCTCCCGCCCTGCCATAGCAAACTGCAATGTCCCGGGGGTGGGCACCCCAGGACATTGCTGGAGTCGGCCATGGGGGGTGGCGGTCCCCAGGGCCACCGAGGGCTCCAGGAGGGGGGCTGCGCGGGCCCCCTCCCAACTATTTAAAGCCCCAGGGAGGTAGTGGTCCCCGGGGGTCCCCAACGGACACCCGCATTTTAATGAAACACGCTTCATTTTTTTTATTCGGCCGGATTCGCGCACTCAGCGCGAAATCAGCCGATTTTGGGGCATATTAACAAGGGCTGGCAATAACATTATCGCCGATTTAGCGTCCGTTTTCGGGCGAAAAGCGGCGATAATGTTATCGCAATATCATCAAGGACAGGCTAGCGCGTGTATCCTTGACTTAGCGCCCGTTTCCAGCACGCCTAACTTCGCATCTCTAATGAGATGCAAAGTGGGCGGCACTGGGCGTCCCCCTGACAGACTACCTTGTAAAATATTGCGAAATGTACATTGCGATATTTACAAGGAGGCCCACGCATTTTTGCAGATGTTAGTTTTTGGAGAAAACCACGATTTTCGCCAAAAACTAACGTCTGCAAAAATGCAGACTTACCTATACCTGACAATGGGGATGGATTATGCTGATACGACCACAGGGTCGTATCAGCAAGGTTATCGCCGTTTTCCATGGAACATCGCTGGAAAACCAGCGATGTTCCATGGAAAACACCGCTATCGCTGGAAAATTATTGCCATTGCGCTATACGTTGTTGATACAGCGATAGCATGGCGATAATTGCCAGCAATAGACGGCGATAAAAAAGTTCTCGCTAAGAGCGGCCAGCAATAATTATTGCTGCTGCTTGCTGATATGCCCCTTTATTTAAAAAAAAATGCTTTTTTTGACCCTGGGGGTCCTTGTGGGACCCCCTAAGCAGGCCTAGGGGGTCAGGGTGTTTCTATCCTGCCCCCTTTTCTTGTTTTTTATCCTTTTTTTTTACTGTTTTCTTGTGACAAGATGGCTGCCAACACTTCCTGGTTTGGAGTGTTGACAGCCAATCAGAATCAAGCTCGTGCTCGGGAGGGATCGCAAATCCTCCTCGGCCCTCAGATATCGATATATTTTTTTTTAATCTCTCAGGAACTACTGAACAGATTTATACCATTTTAAAAAAAGCACGCTTTCTGAACCAAGACCTACCTTTTTGCCAAATTTGGTGTAATTCCGTTCAGCAGTTCGGGCTGTAGCTTTGTCTAAAGTTCCTATGGATATTAACATGGGGAAAATGCGTTTTGGGACCCCCCTTTTTTCTCGGCCCCGCTTGACAAATCACCCCAAAAATTTCAAGACAGGAGCTGACTGGAGTGCCCCATTAGTTTTGAAAATTTCGCGAAGATTCCTCAAACAGCGCCAAAGATATTGGCAAATCAGAAAACGCTTTTCCTATATATACACATATTTACTTTAAAACAATTAATAAACTATTCATTTTAATTTATTTTATAAATTTAAAATTATATAAAAATATACATATATATATATATATATATATATATATATGTAAATATATATATATATTTTTTCTCTTTTTTTGAGAAGGCGACCTGCTTTTCCCTACTCTGACCTCCCTCCTATCCCCAAACGGCCACCATATTATATATAAGGATATTCACTGAAAAAACCATAGGTTTCAGGGACATTATAGTTAGAAATTAGCATTTAAAAAACCTTAGAAATTCACTGAAAAAAACACAGGTTTCAGGGACTTTATAGTTAGTTGGACATTTCACTCGTACAAAACCAGAGAAATTCGGCTGTTATAGTTAGTTCAGCTAACTATAACTTGCGCCCCTGCAATGCACTGCTGATGACATCACATATTACATCATTCATGACATGGTCAATGACATCACTGATGACATCTCAAATGACATCACTGATGACATCACTGATGACATCATCCAGTGACTGTGTGTTTCTGTAAAGTTTAACTATGTTTTGTATATATATGCCAAGGTGTATTGAAGAATGAGTGGGTGTATACGTGTCTCAACGGATGATTTAGTAGGTGCGTGACTGACTGTATAAGTGAGTGATTAAACGTGTTTTACTGAATGCATGGGTTACTGACTAAACTGTGTAAATGTCTGTATCAGTCTGTCAGTTGGTGTGTAAGCGGTTGCATGGGTTGGTGAGGAGCTAAATGAGTGTCTATATGGGTTATTCATTGGTTCTCTGAGTATCTGTATGGGTGCCTGCATGTCTGTGAGGGTGGGTGGGGGGTGTGTGACTTTGCGCATAGATGTGTGAGTGGGTGATTCACTGGGTGTATGGGTTGAAGAGTACATCTGTGAAGAGCTGTATGGGTGGGTGAGTGTATGTATGGGTGTGTTGGTGAGTGTTTAGATGTTTCAGTGGTACATGTGTGAGTAACTACATATGTGAAAGGCAGCATAGTGAGTGTTGGAGTATATAAATAACTATATGTGAGAGTGAGTGATTGTGAGAGTGGCTGTATGGATGAGTGTGTGCTTGTATTAGTTATTGTATAAGAGTGTAAGTATGTGTTAGTATATGTTTGAATAAGTGAGGTGGTGTGTGTATAACTGTATAGGTAAGTAAATGGGAGTGTGATTGATTCTTTGCATGACTGACTAGGTGTGTGAGTAACTCTATGGATGAGTGGCGGTGTGTGAGTGTCTGTATAGGTATATGAGTGCATATGATAGTGCCGTATTGATGGTTGACTGCATGTATGAGTGACTGTATGGGTGAATGACTGGATGTGTGTGTAGTCCTAGGAATCAGTGAGTGGGTATGTAGTAACTGGTATTGGTGTGTCTATGGTTTCGAAAATGGTAGTCTGTATTTTAGAGTGGGTGTATCAAAGGTTATATTAGGGTATGAGGAGGTGAATCAGATTATCATGTGGATGATGTCATCAGTGATGTCATCTGTGATGTCATTTGAGATGTCATCAGTGATGTCACTGACCATTTCATGAATGATGTAATATGTGACGTCATCAGCAGTGCATTGCGGGGGCGCGAGTTATAGTTAGCTGAACTAACTATAATGGCCGAATTTCTCTGGTTTTGTACGAGTGAAATGTCCAACAAACTATAACGTCCCCGAAACCTGTGGGTTTTTTTTCAGTGAATTTCTAAGGTTTTTTAAATGCTATTTTCTAACTATAACGTCCCTGAAACCTATGGTTTTTTCAGTGAATTTCAAAGGTTTTTAAATGCTAATTTCTAACTATAACGTCCCTGAAACCTGTGGTTTTTTCTGTGAATTTCAAAGGTTTTTTAAATGCTAATTTCTAACTATGCCTACAGAGGTAGGACATGTGCTGAAAGAGGAAGAAAGGGGCAGAAAGGAGCAAGAGAAATGCAGAAAGAGGCAACAGAAGTCCAGAAAGACGAAGAAAGGTGAAGAAAGAAGCAAGAGATGTGCACAAAGAACCAACAGAGGAGCAGAAAGAGGCCTTGTTGCAAAGTCATCAGGTGCCCCCAACTTTTTGCTGACAGGTACTGGGGATAACTGACTCTGACTAACCAGGCCTAGAGCCAGTGCTATGTTAAAAGACACTTAGAATACAGTGAAAACACCTACATACACTAGGGAACACTATGCGTTAGGGTACCCCTGTTATTGGCATGACATCCTCTGTAAGGCCCTAGTACATAATAGGGCACGGGGATTAACCCGTTTGCTGCTGCTGTCGGCCAACGGCCGTCGCGAGCACTACCTCGGTAGTGCTGCGCACGTCCGTTGGCCGACGCAGCCCCACCCGTTTAATAGAACGTTCCGCACTGGCGCGGAACGTTCGAAGCAGCAAACGGGTTAAAACTACCTCTAAGTCAGAGGTGCAGAAAGATGCTTCTTTAAGTGGTGGAGAAAGGGTGCTGGGCATCCGACCAGCGCTCAGGAATTCGGCTGCATAGAACTTAGAGGAGGTACCAAGAGGGCTTCTTGCCCCCCAAAGTCCCTCAGCAGTAAATTGGACTTCATCCCCCATCCTGTAGTCTGCCAGGAGGTGCGTTTGCAGAAAGGTGGAGAAAGGGGGGCATGTCCTCCTTAGACGTCTTAGCAATCCCACTGTGTGGGACTTACTGCAGGTAACAAGAGGGGTAGTTGGCCCCCAACGACAACCTTGGGGGCCAACTACCCCTCCTATTACCTCCAGTAAGTCCCACACAGCAGGATTGCTAAGTTCTCATAGCAGGCCACGCCCCCTTTTGCCCACCACTCTGCAAACGAGCTCCCTGGCGTGCTCTTGGATGGGGATTGAAGTCCCCTTCGCTGCTGGGGGTCCTTTAGGGGCAACTAGCCTACCTCTTACCTCCAGTAAGCCTCACACAGTGGGATTGCTGAGAGGTGGACAAAGGCCACGCCCCCTTTCCACACCACTCTGCAATCGCGCCTCCTTGGGGTATTAAGTCCCCTTCATTCCTGAGGGTCTCTGGCGGCCAACTAGCCAACTAGCCCACCAGGTACTCCAGTAAGCGCCACGCATCTGGATTGCTGATAGTGGTCCAAGGCCACGCCCCCTTTTTACACCACACTGCAAACACGGCTCCTGGCGCACTGCTGCTTGGGGGATGAAGTCCACTTGTGTCCTGAGGTCCTCAGGACACAAGAGGACCTCATCGCCCCACCATCAGTGCGCCAAGAGGGGCGTTTCCAGAGTGGTGTATAAAGGGGCGTGGCCTCGGACCACCTCTTTGCAAACCAGCTATGTGGCGCTTACTGGCGGTACCTGGTGGGCTAGTTGGCCCCCAGGGATCCTCAGTATTCATGGGGACTTAATCCCCCAACTTAGATGGCGCCAGGGGGCATGTTTGCAGAGTGGTGCAGGAAGGGGGCAGGGCCTCCGGCGTGATGCTGGCTTTTTTATTTTATTTTATTTATCTTTTTAGAAAGGGGGCTGTGTGGCCCCCTTTCTTTTACTATTTTTGTGGCCCTGGGGACCCCATCCCCAAGGGCCTGACCCCTTTTTTATAAATAAAAAAAAAACGGGAAGGGGGCCGCGTGGCCCCCTTCCCTGGGCCACTATTGGCCCCAGGGACCCCATCTTCCGGGGCTTGGCCATTATTAAAATTATTTTTATTTGAGATGGGGGGCCGCGCCCCCCCTCCCCAGGCTGATTTCGGCCCCGGGGCCCGGCTATAGCAAACAGCAATGTCACGGGGTGGGCACCCCAGGACATTGCAGGAGCTGGCCCTGGTAGGTGGCGGTCCCCAGGGCCATCAAGGGCTCCAGGAGGGGGGCCGCGCGGCCCCCCCTCCCTCCATTTGTAAAGCCCCGGGGTGGTGGTGGTCCCCGGGGCCGGGGGTCCGTAATGGACACCCGATTTTGAATAATTTGTGCCCCGGGGAGGTGCTCCCCCCACACCTATTTACATTTATTTAAGCCCCGGGGAGGTGGCAGTCCCCAGGGCTGCGGGGGGGCCACGTGCCCCCCGTGCATAATCAATTAAAGCTCTGGGGACCGGGGGGCCTGGGAGCCCCCCACATCCAATTAAAGAAGCCCTGGGGAGGTGGTGGTCCCTGGGGATGCGGGAGTCGCGTGCCCCTGCATATAATTAGCATCGCCCCGGGGAGGTGGCGATCCCCGGGGCTGCGGGCCCCCGCTGTTTAATTTTGGCATTGCCCCCGGGACCTGGCCCACCTGGGGGCTCATTAAAATGAAGCGCGGGAGCCCGTGCCGATTTTTTTTTTTTTATTTAAATGATTTTTTGGGCCCTGGGGGTCCCCCTGAGCAGGCCTAGGGGGTCAGGGTGTTTCTACCCTGCCCCCTTTTCTTGTTTCTTTATCTTTTTTTCACCCTTTTTCTTGTGACTCGGTTACCGAGTCACAAGATGGCTGCCAACACTTCCTGGTTTGGAGTGTTGGCAGCCAATCAGAGTGAAGCTCGTGCCCGCGAGGGTTCGCAAACCCTCCTCGGTGCTCAGATATCGATATTATTCTTTTTTTAATTTCTCAGGAACTACTGAATGGATTTACACCATTTAAAAAAAAGGTCGCTTTCTGGACCAAGACATACTTTTTTGCCAAATTTGGTGTAATTCCGTTCAGAAGTTCGGGCTATAACCTGTTTCAAAATTCCTATGGAAATTAACATGGAGAAAAAGTGTTTTGGGACCCTCCTTTTTTATCGGCCCCCGCTTGACGAATCACCCCGAAACTTTTAAGACAGGAGTTGACCGGAGCGCCCCATTAGTTTTCAAAATTTCGCGAAGATTTGTGAAACGGCGCCAAAGATATTGGCAAATCAGAAAACGCTTTTCCTTTGGAAAATACATTCTAACTATAACTAACTACTGGCGACTGCCAGTAGGTAATATATATGTATATATATATATATTAAGGGTGGGCAAAGCACTACACTATGCTCGCGTAGTTTGCGAAGTTTGCGCTACTTCGCACTACGCGAATTGCACGTAACACAGTGCAAACACGCGTAGCGTAGCGTAGTGCAGCGGTCATTTTTTGCTTGCTCGCGGTCCTCAACGTCAAGTTGGCGACCGCGAGCAAGCAAAATGACATCCCGGCGAGACTTTTTCCTCATTCGCGATCAGCAACCTCAGTTGCCGATCGCGAGCGTGGAAAATAAACCTCCCGGCGAGATTCTCAACGCGGGATGTCAGGTTTCTCATTGCGAGTGGTCGCATATGCTCGCGACCGCTCATGATGAGAAACTACCAGTCCGCGTTGAGAAAGCTGCCGCTCGAGTAAAAATCTACTCGAGCGGCAGTAAAAGACAGCTCGCACTGTGCAAGATGCCGTTTTCAATGATTGCACAGTGCATCCGGCACTGTGCAATCATCGCGAACAGCGCACTACGCAGTTCGCGTAGTGCTACGCGTAGCTCGCGTAGTGCGAAGTGCACTTCGCGTAGCTTTGCGTAGTGCTACTTCGCGAACTACGCCCAGGGTTAATATATATATATATATATATATATATATATATATATATATATATATATATATACCAATAACATAAAATCTATTTAAAAACAATTCTATTATAAATTAAAACATTAAACTATTTAAAAATCTTTAAATTTAAATTTACCACTCCAGTCAGTGCAACAGTAGGGAACGTGTTGGATAGTGGAGGGGTAAAAATGACTATTCCCACTCAGTGAGTGCAACAGTAGAGAACGTGTTGGATAGCGGAGAGGTAAAAATTACTATTCCCACTCCAGTGAGTGCAACTGTAGGGAAAGTGTTGGATTGCGTAGGGGTAAAAGTTACTATTCCCACTCCAGTGAGTGTAACAGTAGGGAAAGTGTTGGATAGCGGAGGGGTAAAACTTACTATTCCCACTCCAGTGAGTACAACAGTAGGGAAAGTGTTCGACAGCGGAGGGGTAAAACGTATTATTCCCACTCCAGTGAGTGTAACAGTGGGGAAAGTGTTGGATAGCAGAGGGGTAAAAATTACTATTCCCACTCCAATGAGTGCAAAAGTAGGGAAAGTGTTGGATAGCGGAGAGGTAAAACTTACTATTCCCACTCCAGTCAGTGCAACAGTAGGGAAAGTGTTGGATTGTGTAGGGGTAAAAATTACTATTCCCACTCCAATGAGTGCAACAGTAGGGAAAGTGTTGGATAGCGGAGGGGTAAAACTTACTATTCCCACTCCAGTGAGTGCAACAGTAGGGAAAGTGTTGGGTAGTGGCAGGATAAAATTTACTATTCCCACTCCAATCAGTGCAACAGTAGGGAAAGTGTTGGACAGCGGAGGGGTAAAACTTACTATTCCCACTCCAGTGAGTGGAACAGTAGGGAAAGTGTTGGATAGTGGCAAGATAAAATTTACTATTCCCACTCCAATCAGTGCAACAGTAGGGAAAGTGTTGGATTGCAGAGGGTTAACAATTAATATTCTCACTCCAGTCAGTTCAAAAGTAAAAACAAACAAAATATTAACAAAAAACATATTTAAAAATCAAAATTAAAAAAACATATATTAATATATTAAAAATTAAAATACAAATATATTTATTATTACAAATGTTTTAAAAACATATTATAATGTTAAATGCATATGACAAATACATACAAATATTAAATTAAATTAAATAAAAATAATTTTCAAACAAATAAATATTTTTAATTTGAAATTATTTAGAATCAAAAACATTATTACATAAATTTACTTTTTTATTTCCTACCCTATTCACAACCCACATCTACATTTTATAAAAACATTTACTTACATTATTAACATAATTAATTACCAATTAAAGAAATATTATTAATTAAAAAACACATTAAAACTCATTAAAATTAATTAACTTCCCACACTTTACCCCTATAATCCCCACAAACCACTGGTAAAATTAAACTGTCACAAAATAATTACAAAATTAAAACTTATTTTCAATTAAAAACAAATAGGATATAAAAATGAATTATAAAGTACGTCAAATTTATTTACTCCCACCCTTTACCCCTAAAAAGTAAATCCCACACACAAAAAAATATAAACAACTAACCTAATTAAATATCAATTAATTAATTAACTTTAATGGTCAACCAATTATTAATTAATTAATTAAACATAAACTACTTCCCACACTTTACCCCTATAAACCCCATTACCCACACTTAAAATAATTACACAAATTCCATATTTAATTTTCAATTAATTAATCAATATTAATTAAGAACTAATTTTCAATTAATTAAAAATAAATTTCAGCCCAACCTTTACCCCATAAACCCCACAACCCACACCTAAAATAATCACACAATTACCATAATTAATTATCAATTAACTAGTTAATATAAATTAACAACTAATTATTAATTCATTAAAAACAATTTACTTCCCACCCTTTACCCCTATAAACCCCACAACCCGCACCTAAAATTAAATACACAATTTCCATAATTAATTTTCAATCAATTAATTAATAATAATTAAGAACTAATCATTAATTAATTAAAAATAAATTACTTCTCACCCCTTACCCCATGAACCCCACAACCCCCACCTAAAAAAAATCATACATTTACCATAATTAATTATTAATGAATTAGTTATTATAAATTAACAACTAATTTTTAATTAATTAAACATAATTTACTTCCAACCCTTCACTTCTATAAACCCCACAACCTGCACCTAAAATTAATTACACAATTTCAATAATTTATTTTCAATCAATTAATTAATATAAATGAACATCTAATTATTAATTAATCAGAAATAAATTACTTCCCACCCTTTACCCCTATAAAGCCCAAAACCCACACCTAAAAGAATTACACAATTACCATAATTAATTATCAATTAATTAATTAATATTAATTAACAACCAATAATAATTAATTACAAATAAATTACTTCCCACAATTAACACTATAAAGTCTAAATTAAATAAATAAAAAAGCATAAATTTATTATAATTAAATTACTTCCCACCCTATTCCCCTATAAGCCCACAACCCGCTACAGAACTAAGGGGCCCATTACGATGGCGGGCGGAAGCACAACCGCCGTGCTGGCGGATGCAAAAACCACCAGTAACCGCCGGCACGCAGCAGTCCACACGCCCGCACAATTACGATGCGAAAAGTAGGCCAAACACCGCCGGCAAGCCAGCAACACCGTCCGCCATCAAAGTGCGCCCGTACACGAGCGGCGCAGCACAACTGACACACACCGTCCGACGAAACACGTCCCGCCCGGCGCATAAATTACGATGCCGCAAACAAATGGCTCCCACGGCTAAGAGACACCGCACGTGAAAGAGAGGCGGTAACACGGACGCAGAGCACGGACAACGAAGAAGCGGCACCCCCGGGCATGAATCCAGCACTGCAGGCCCTTCCCATGCTTCTGCTGATGCACCACCAAGGACGCAACGTACCGCGGAGACGCAGGTAGGCACACACACAACAAGTGCACGCAAACAGCGCACACAGTGCAAGGGCGGAAAAGCGGACAACCCCCACCAGCGCGTGTACACTACACATCCACCATTGCATCCACATATGACACACAGGCCAAATCCTAACATCGCGGAACACATGTGTACACACCACCTGGGACTAGGAACCAACCACCCCGTCACGGCCACAAAGCGCCGATGACGCCGCCACACATGCGCACAACGCAGAGGCCAACCGCAGCGCCATGCATGCGTCGCACACAGACACAGGGACACAACCAAGCAGCACACACATCAGCCCCACCCCGAACGCACATGACACGTGACAGGCCGGCCACAGACATGTCCCCAACGCCCAATTCACGGACAACACCCAACGCCACACAACCGACGCACACATGTCAGTGAAGTCACGCAACAGCAGGACACACCCCAGTGTAACAAACATGGCGAAGCACACAGCGGCGGCAACACCAACTAGGAGAAGCAGGGTCTCTTCGGGAAGAGGAACGCCAGTACCACACTGAAAAACCCATACCACCCTGCACATATGAACAAGACACATGAAACGGAACACCAAAGAGCCCGGGACCGACAACAGGTGGCCCAAGAATAACATCCACACACAAGGCCCAACGCAGAGCGGAAAGGCAGGCTGCCGCCCACACAAGGGAGAGCAGACAGCACTGAATGACCTTCCATTCCAACTCCGAAACCACAGCCCTACGACAGAAGCCGGTGAATACAGCCATTGTCCAAGAATAGACCAACACAGGCATGCAGAGGAGACCGACCACAGGGCAGATAGCGCATATCACAGAAGCACACAACGGACGGGGAAGAAAGAAGAAAACACTCCCCCATGTCGGCCACATGCAAGTTAATTGGAAGGAGTCACACAGCACTGACCTTGAACTGTCTGAGAAGCATGTGGAAGAGGGCCCGTGTCCTCCAAACAAGCCAACAGAACACAAGTCCTGCCTCCCTACGACTACACAGAGCTCACAGCAACCCCGGAGCGTGCACATTGCAGACTGCACACACAGCCGGAGCACGCCACCTCAACGAACCGCTGCGAAATGGCAACCGCAACACACCTACCCAACTACGCCGAACAGCTCAAGCTGTACAAAACCAACACGATACATACATTGGGATGCGATCTCCTGTCCCTGCTGAACGTAAGTTACCGACTGACTTACCGCATCACATTGTTCAGCTGCGCTCATGCCCGTCTTCTACTGTCGGAGGTGTCCCTACCAGCATCCCGTCGAGATATGCCTCTCCAACCCGGCATGTCTGAAGGCGGACCTGCTACCACTACTCCTCCCTCTGGACGCACACGACAGGGCCTGCTCTGCCTATGGGGGCATGGCGTATGTGGCCAACATCGCACCCGCACTGAAATGGGACCACTGTGCCTCCACACGACGGATCATCGAGAACAGCTACATCGAATGTCACCCAGCATGCCCCATCATGGTCCTCCAAGGGACAACTTACGAACAACACCTTGACAGCCACCATCCGCTTCATTGGCTGGCAAACATGTACACCACCAATGACATGGAAGCCCTGCTGGACGGCATCGCATACCTGACAACCTGTAAATACGTCGGACCACAACGCAGGTTCCCCGAGTGACCTATGATGTCCAACCCCGCACCCATGCTTAGCTTCCGCACGGACTGGCCAGTCACCACCACAACAGCCATACCAAACGACCGGCAACTGTAACCACACCATCAACGACATCGCCATGACATCGGATATGACCGGGACATGCACACTGTTCCCCATCACATCCAGGAACAGCGCATGCATCGTGGGAGGCAGTGGCATGGGCTCTGTGTATCGCACCCACATGGACGGAACTGCACGAACAACCAGGACACGACATGGATCCAGCGCCCATGGACACACACACCGCTCAGTGGACATGAATAAGTCGCCTGGAGTCTGTGGGTGCTGCACCCCTCCCACCCCCGCCCCGGGAATCCCATACCAGGACCTTTGCATGGACGACAAGTGCATACAACAACAACACGACCCCAGTGACTGTGACATGTCCAGTAACCACCACAGTGCAACAACAAGTGGCACGCCGCTGCATGCACGCAAGCACATGCCCTGATGTCATCTCACATGCACGCGTGCATGAGGAACAACCGCAGCAAACCTGTCACATGGAACTGAGATGGACTGTGTCCATGATGCCGAGCGGTCTGGTAGGCTACATGTATACCGTCTGTGTCAAAGTCCGCAGCTCCGCAGCTATACGTAAATGTACATTAGCACAGCCTTGGCCAAGCAGATGTAACTCTGAAGCCCACATCCCACATGCAACAGCCAATCACATGTAACCCCACACCCTATCCAATTTGTAATCATGCTCAGTATATCCTCAACATGTATTCCGCTGCCAGTAGTGTCCACTATACTGCATCACAGAGGACAGAAGACTCAATATAATGTTTGAAACCAAAACTGTCTCCGCTGACTCATTTCACAAGTACGAATGAGAGAGGATGAGAGTATGTGAAGTACACGGCAGTCGTGACATGACCATGTAGTCCACTGGTATTGGATGTCAACGCAAATGAGTAGCACTACTGTGGAAGACACACATGTGTCGTGTGAAGTCGTATGGACGCAGTGCTCAGGTGGGTGGGTGCGACGGGTAGATGCGCACATGCCAAGTTGGAGCACGCCAGGTTGGGAGGGGTCATGAACAGTACACCACCGCTTCCCTGGGCATTGTGAGAGGACACCTGTCGGGGGAGTGAACACGTGTGTGCACAGCAGCCGGGCACACGTACAAAGCGGTACCAGTCGCACCTCAGCCCACCCTCTGTGGACAAGCTGGATCCTGTTGTGCGCCCGCCATGCCCCTTGACAAGGCACACACAGCCCCAGTCGACCAGGTGTAACCCCAACATAGTCAATCCGCACAGGCGATACAGGGCACGGGATGGCAGTGGAGCATGGTGTGTGAGAGGTCTCCTCGCGCTCCTCCTGGTCATATCACGCAGGCAATAGAACCTCAACGTCTAGCATGGCACAAGTCACATGGAAGTGTATGGGGACGCACCACAGCACGAGCAGCACTGACGTCACGGGAGGTGGCTCGCACCATCCCATCCATTGCCCATCATACCAACCACGCCACATGCCATTGCGACTAAGTGCAAGCGCGTGCGCCACCACCCCGAGCCCTCCCCAGAGAGGCCAAAGAGTGAATGTGTGGGCCATCAGCCACAGACGGACGCGGCCTGGCCACAAGGGCAGCCACAGCCACTGGGTGTCGCAGGTGGCGGATCCGGAAGGCGAAGACTGTGATGCATAGTCCATGCAGGCCGGGTCTCCATTTGGGGCACCACGCAGGTGGACGGCGTCCCGCCACACATCATACCCTGAGACAGCCCACTCGTGCAACTGGACCCACACATACACTCCTTGCCCTCTCTGGTGCGAGCTTGGGGCTGCCTGTGCAAGCGCTAGCCTCGCAGGTGAGCATGCATATTGGGGGCGAGGGGAGGACATGAGGGCTGGGGCGAAGATGACTGTATCACTGTCAGTTAGTACAAGGGATGACCCAGATGTGGAAAGGAAGAGACGTGTCCTGTGTGTACTGCAACTAGTCGCCAATCCAACTACCCCCCATGTCCGGAATGTAAGCCCGCACCTAGGCCCGCCCATCCGCCACATCGAACATACCACCAGCACGACAACCTTCCCATTCGAAACACTGACTGGGGGTGGCGACCAGTGAACAATCATGTGTAGCCTACCCACGCGTACATGTGGGCCCTCCATGATCCATGTCACCTGCGGCAAAGACATGACATGCGCAATGAGGGAAGTGAGGAGAGCTGTCCGCCCACACGCAGAAGGTGCATCAGCTCCACAGACCCAGCAGTGAGTCCAGCAGGGGTCACATGTGCAGGGGCAGCTGTGCCTGGTGTGAAGGCACATGCATATAGACAGCACATCGACCAATGTGTAGTCTGCCCACATCCACAGTCCATCATCATGCGGACATAGGAATTGAACACAGGGCAACACATCTTAGTTGGTGCACCCACCGTGACCAACAATGCGCAATCATCGACGCACCCGCCCTGTGCATGGCCCCCCACCCAACGGAGGCACATCCAGTGCCACCATCCCACACACACAAGCCTTCCACGGAACATGCTGTGTCCAATGGTCAGTACAGAGTCAGCGCCCATCTGGTGGATCCTGAACAGGAGACACATGCACACACATGCCAGCTCCCACTATGTACGTCTGCCACCTGGCACGTGCAATGTAACCTCTCACCTGTGACGTGTGACTGCAAGCACACAGCCGTCTTGGCATGGGGCTGTCAATGTGGACACCAGTCAATGTTTCGGGAGCTGTGATCCGTACAGTGCTGTACATAGGGTGCAGTGCTGACACCTACTACTGTCTCATATCCCCTCGTGCCACAGGTCCCACTCTGTATTGGCCGCTCAGCCCGTGCCCACATCGTCGTCGCCGTGTGCCATACTCATCCAGCCTCGGAAGCAGTTCCATGCTCAGCAGACACTCATGTTGCCGTGGCGTTGCCGCTTGACGAATATGCAGTCAGTCCCCATCAGCACGCCCGCAAGTCATTGGGGCCTAGATCCCCATGTGCATGCACATGGCAGTGGTATGTCTCACTTGCCATTGCCATTGTTGGGAGACCTGTGTAAGTGTATTGTGGCCGTGCTGCCCCAGCTTGACAGCTGGGCTGTGGCTCATGTGCTTGCTCAGTCATGTCAGTGATGTGTATGCGAAATTGCTATGTGCCGTGTTGCTTTGACATGTGTCCTCTGCCATTTAACCCAGGCGGAGACCGAACATTGACCGCCCATACCAATTGCTGGCGGACATGGACGATACAGAGGTAATCAGGAAGTTTCGGCTGGACAGGCCAACCCTGCATCGACTGTGTGCCATGTTAGAGCCCCATCTCCGTCCCCGCAGGGTGTATCCGACTGCTGTCACCCCCACGGCTAAGGTGATGGCCGCCATGCATTTCTTCGCCACTGGGTCATTCCAGCACACAGTGGGCAGTGGAGGAGGGATGTCCCAGCCCATGTTCAGCAAGGTGCTGAGGGATGTACTGGCAGCCATGATGCTGTACCGGAACAGGTACATCAGATTCCCCAGGGCTCGTGAATTGGCGGCAGTGAAGGGTGCATTCTATGCCCTGGCAGAATCCCACACGTCGTGGGAGCCATTGACTGCACACATGTTGGCCTTGTTCCACCACAGGCCACTGAGCACCTGTACCGCAACAGGAAGCACACGCACTCCCTGAATGTGCAAGTGGTGTGCCTTGCGGACATGGTGATCACCCACGTGTGTGCCAAGTTTCCAGGCTCGGCACATGACGCACACATAATGCGCAACAGCATCTTGCCACGACTGATGGCCAATCTGCAACAGGATCGTGGCTGTATTGTCGGTGAGTATGTGGAGTGGTGTAGCGTGCTGGTTGTGCGATGCTGTCCCCTGTCCAGTTGGAATAGCAACGGTTCTCTGTGTCCCTCACACCCAGGTGACTCTGCGTATCCGAATGGGGCATGGCTGCTCAGTCCATTGAGGAATCCTCGCACCCCAGCAGACGATCGATACAATGAGGCACATGGGAGGGCCAGACGTGTGGTCGAGCGTACCTTTGGCCTCCTCAAGTCCAGGTTCAGGTGCCTGGACCGCACCGGGGTGCACTGGCGTACTCCCCACAGAAGGTGTGCCAGATAGTGGTGGCGTGCTGCATGCTGCACAATCTGGCCATTCGGAAGCAGATCCCCCTCATTGTGGATGACGGAGATCAACCAGGGCCCCAGCCCGCAGACCAGGACAGCTCGAGTGAGGTGGACAGCGGAGAGGAGGAAGCTGGGAATGTGCGCCAGCAGCTCATCGCCCGCTACTTCACTTGACGGTGAGTGTCCATGTACGTCGGATGATGTGTCTGTATCTGTGCAGGTGTGTGTGTGCTGTGTCAGGGTGGCCGTATGTTCACTGCGTGCAGTGTGTCAACGCTCCATGGCCAGGGTAGTATGCCACTGTTGGTGACTGTGGCATTGTGCCCTATTGCTCTGTGCGATGTGTGTACATTGCTTGTAGTTGTTGACATGTACTGTGTGATGGGTGTGTGACACACTCATTGAATGTGCTCCTGTTCTGTCTCCCACCCCTAGGTCCCTACAGGCCCTCCGGATTCCATTGCCATGCCACGCATCAGGTGCCTTTCCGCCCAAGGTGGCCGTTGTATTCCGTACAAATAAAACACAGGGCACAAACAGCAGTTAGTGAAAAAGGTGCATTTATTACAAACTGTGACATGTGATTGTGTGTAAGGTGATGACAAAAGTGGTGCGTGCAGTGACAATGAGCTGTCGGTCATGGCTGCGTGAAGCTCAGGGTGTACCCACTGGTTCTATGTCCATAGTCCAACACACACATGCCATCCAGCTGGCTGTGTGGAGTGGGATCGTAGAGCAAGTCAATGCAGTGGCTGGTCAAGGAAGGCTGGCGGAAGGCTGGCTGGCTGCCTCACTTGCGACTGGAGCGTGCGAAGTCCTCCCGGGAGATCTGTTTCTCTTCGGACGGCCCCTTCCACGTTTGGGAGGGGGTGTGTGGTGGCGACCTGCTGGTGGTGGGTGAGGTGTGCTCACTGGCTGTGGACGCAGGGGAAGTGGACACTGCTGCCCGACCCTGCGCCTCTAGCAGGTGGTGGCGGAGGTGGTGTTGCTGGCCTTGCCTGTGACCCCACCGCCACCACCAGCTGGCCCATGAGGTCCACGAGTTGGTCCATACGGGACACGAATTGGCCCATATGGGCGTCCATGGACCTCAGCACCCCCAGCACCTCCCGCGTGTCTGTAGCAGACCTGGCCCATTGTCCTTGGGCCTCTTCATAGGCCCCAAGGACTCTGGCCATTTGAGGCAGGGCATGGCTCCCAGGGGAGGCTGGCGTTTCCCTGACCCTGCTCCTCCTACCAGTCCTGCTGCCACCGGCCTGCCCACTAGCCACATTGCACACCACGGTCCTCGCTGTGGCTCCCAGGGTGGATCCAGTCGGCCGGGCCACCACCTGCGCTGGGGCTGGTGCCAGCGAAGACGTGGTGGTGGTGGTGGCGGTGGTGGTCGGTGCGGCGATGGTGGCGGTTGCGGCAGTGGTAGTGGCCGCAATGACCGTGGGTGTGGCCGCAATGACCGTGGGTGTGGCCGCAACGACAGTGGCAGCAGGGGGCTGGGACTGTTCAGCATCCCTGGATGATGGGTTGGTGGGTAGGAGGGGTCCTGGGGAGCGGCTGGGCCCTGCCACGCCAGATGGGCCTGCTTGGTGGTCCGTGTCCGAAGAGGAGGACAGATCCTCCAGATCCGTGTGTCCTCGTTGGGGGCTTGTGGGCTGGCTGTGCTGGCTGCTGTCTCCATCCCCAGCATCCGGCAGTTCGTCACCTGTGGAGAGAATGAGATTTGTTATTGTGTTGCACCTGGCGAAGTATGTATTTGTCGTCTGACATTGGCAGTTCGTGCACCTCGTACATGGGTTTCCCGGAGGCGAGTGTGTGGCTGTGGCATCTGTAGTTGTGTGTGCTAGGCAATGGGACTGTGTGCTGTGCACATGTGGCATGGGACGGATTGGCCATGCCGATGGGTGTGTTGCTGTGCCCCTACTCATTGTGACTCTGGTGTATGCGGGCTCCTGGCCCATCCTGGGTCTGGTTTGTACTTTGCTTTTGGGGTTCACATGGAACGCTTAGGAACGCATATGGCAACATGGGGGCCATGCCCCAGATTCGCATTTGGGAGGGGATATGCTTTTGGGGTTCAAATGGAACGCTTAGGAACGCATATGGAACATGGGGGCCATGCCCCAGATTCGCATTTGGGAGGGGATATGCTTTGGGGTTCAAATGGAACGCTTAGGAACGCATATGGCAACATGGGGGCCATGCCCCAGATTCGCATTTGGGAGTGGATATGCTTTTGGGGTACATGCTGTGAGCCATGGGTGCCGAACGTGACATGTGTTGTGGCAGCATGACAGTGCATGGTTTGAGGTGTGTGCATGCTTGACATGGCCTGCATATTTGCTGTCTGTTGTGATTACTGGACATGCCATTGGACGCATCGTTATGAGTGAGTGATAGTTGTGTGCCAGCCAACGTATTGCAGTTGTCCCATCTCCTTGGTGTGCGTGCTGCCCTGTGCCATGTGCATCACTGCAGTGCTCGGTGGGGGTGTGGCCCATGTTGTGTGTTGTTGCTCACAGTGTGTCGTGCGCTTAATTGACTTCTGGCACATGGTTGGTCATGGGCATGTGTCTTAGCGTGACTGCTGTATGTGTGGCAGCTGTGCGGATGACATGCCTTTCATGAGACTGGGGCTGACGGATGGGATGGATGGTATGTTGTATGTGCATGGTGTGTCTGTGAGTTTGATGGGTTCAGTGGTGTTCGTGTGCATTTATGTTGTTCCGCTCTGTTGCGTCTAGTGTTGTTTGTCTTACATAGGCGTAGTTGTGGGGTGTGTGGTTGACAGGCAGTAGGGGCTACATGGACAGGACTTCAATGGTGTTTCGGTTGTGTGTGATGAGTTGCACAGTGGCTGCCGTGTGGGACTATATTCAGTGTGGCTTGTGCATGCAGACGTGGCTCCTTGGGTGTTGCTATGTCTGTGATGGGTCATGTGGGGTGTGAGTCTGTTGTTCATGTCCGTGTGCACATTGTTCGTGACGGTGGGCGGTGCTGCGTGTTCGTCTGCTACGTGACATGTCCCATGTGTTGGTCGTGTTATGGTCCTCATGCCTCCAGTAATCCAGCCCTGTCCAGTTTCCCACCTGCAAGTTGTTCGTGCGTGCACTGTACTGGATGCCACATGGCTCTAAGCGGGGGTGCTCCATGTTGCAGGTCTGTGGGGGTGGGGGTGTTGTGGGTCGTGGGGTGGCTGGACACCCACTGACACCGATTGCTGTGGACCGTGATGTCTGCCTTTCGGCTGTCGTTGTGCACTGCGGTGGCTGACACGTGGCTGTGGGGTGTGGGGGATGCTCCTCCTTGCTGTGCTGTGGGACTGGGGCCTGGTGTGTGTTGTACTTAGGCTGTCCACCCTCCCACCCACTGCACTTTGTGTTCCTGCCACTTACCTGTTACTTGTCGGTTAGTGCAGCTGTGGCGGACACATGGGTGTGGTGGGTGCTCGTTGTGGCGCTTCTGGCATATTTGGGGACCTGTTGGTGGTTACGTGGCTGGCTTAGTGTACACATGTCCCCACGCATCTTACAGTTGTTCGGTTTGGGCTGTGTGGTAGTGTCTGTTGCATGTGTGTGTGATGTGTTGTGTATTGTGTGCTGGACAAGGGGGTTTGTCCCTGGGAGCTGTGGCATGGTAGTTGCGCATGTGAGTACATAGCGGTGTGCTGGTATACATTAGTTTGTACTTACCAGCCTCCACTCTCTGCTAATCCGGCGAGGATCTCCGGATGGTATTACGACTCGCACCTTCTCCTCCCACGCTTTGAAGGTCTTAAAGAGCGCGGGATTCCCTCCGCCAGTGACGGCAGCCAGCTCTCTGTTTTTGCCCTCCTTCTTCTTGACCAGGCTCTTTACGTCATTCCAACGTTTGTTAATTTCTCCTCTGTTCCTGGGCAGGGTCCCGACTGCATTGACCTGGTCTACGATCCGGTTCCACATTCTGTTTCTGGTGGCTAGTGGTGTGTGCTGGACCATGTTCCCATAGATTTGTGGGTACACCTTGATGATCTCGTCGACCATGACCGTCAGCTCCATGGGCGTGAACTTGGGCATCCTTTGTGGTGCCATGGTGTTTGTGGTGCTGGTGCGGTGTGTGTTGTGTAATGTGCAGGGGGTTTGTGGTGCCGGTGTTTGGTGGTGGTGGTGGTGGTGGTGGTGGTGGTGGTGTTTGGTGGTGGTGGTGTGGTGGTGGTGGTGGTGGTGGTGGTTGTGATGTGTGCGTTTCTGTGGTGTGCTGCTGTCCTTGCTGTGTCACTGTGTCCTCTCCTCTCCTCTCTGGTTTGCAATGTAGCAAGGGGTTGTGGTCTGTGGGAGTGCTGCTTTTGTACTCACCTATGTGGGTGTGTCCTCATGGTCTGTTGTTTTCAGGTGTGTTGTGTCTGGGGTTCTGGCCTTTGTATTTTTTGTTTGTCCGGGGGTGTTTTCGGGATGTGTACTGTGCTTGTGTATTTGTGCGTGCCTTGCTGTGTGGACTTGTTGGCCATGTTGTGTGCTATTGGTTTTGTGTGCGGATGGTTTCTGTGCAGGTACGTTGGCGCCATGGCTTCTGCCGTGTCGATTCTCATCGGCGTTGTTTGCGCTGGCGGGCGGTATATTTGTGGTTTTTCCGCGCTCATGGCGGTGCGATCGTAATTTCACGTGCGGTGTGTCGGCCGTGTGGGCGGGCGGTTTTGTGTTGTCGTGCGTGTTTCCGTCCGTGGCGGGCGGTTTGACTCCGACTCGGACGATGGCGGGCGGTATTTTGTGTGATTTTTCCGCCGATGGCGGTTTTTGGTTTGTGTAATCGTAATGGCGTGGTCGGTGTTCAGGCGGTGTGTGCGGGCGGATTTTTGCCGCTTCCATGCCTGGCGGATTTATTTACGCCGGGTATCGTAATGGGCCCCTAAATAACAGAAAATTAATTAAAATAAAATTGATAACTACTAAAAATTTACAACATATATTAAAAAACATAAACAATACTTATACAAAAAACATACATCACATACATTTAAAATATAAACTAAGATACATAACACTAATTGAAAAATCGATATTTTAAACAACTATATTTTTGCAAACAATAATAATGACTTCTATATTTTTTTAAATGATATTTCTTACCTTAAATTCGATATTCTTGACCACGATATTCTTGCTGTCGATATTTCTGAATCACGATATTTCCTACTCGATATTTGTGTAAGTCAACATTTCCAACTCGATATTCTGTCTCAACACCGTCTAGGAGTTGGTGTGTGTTGAGGTAGTGAGTGAATTGTTTAATGTTTTTTTCCATGACATTGGCTGGGCATGGTATAAGGGAGGATGGTCATAATTTAGCCGCAAAAAGGGAGATGTAGCTGTGGTCTGGCGTTTGGTGTTATTGCAAGCAACAACTGTGATAGATTCCACCAGGAATCGAGAACAGAGAAACAGAGTCAATAATAATTGATTGTGACAAAATTAAAATTGGATGTGCATCCTGATTTTAGAGTGATATTTTTCACATATAAAATAATTGATTATTATAGATTTAGTTAATAATAATATTTTTTATATACCAAGGTCTCTTCTTTAAACAATTGGTATAATGTTGTGATTTATAGTGACTATGAAACCACACTATGAAGAGATAAATCCAAGAGAAGTGTGGAAAAGAAGAAAGTACAAGATGGCACGTTTTATGAAAATTAGAATGTCTACTGTGTGCACAATCTCATCAATCACAGTATGATAAAATACATGTTTATATTTTTGTTTGGCATATTTATTGGCATCATAGCTTTATTGACACCTTGTGGTCTTTAAATAATTGTGATGTTGAAATTAATACACTGAAGGACCTAAATAGATAGCATGCAATGCACAGACTGTTTTAATTTGATTGGCTTTCAACTAGATATTTTCGTAGTGTCCAAAAGGCCAAATTGTATTCAGTTGAAAAACAAAATGGAAGATTGAATATTACTATAATCAGATATATTGATATGATGGTTGTGTTTCAATGATGATTACAATTTTAAGTGGATTAATATTGATTGAATTTCAACCTAATCAACTAGGAATGATGCACCATCATTACAATACATATGTACGTACACAATTTACAACCCTGAAGAAGTGATTATCATCACCTGTAATGAGAAACATGTGTTGGCTGTAATTATTAAATAATTAAAGATAGTGTGTAGGCAAGTATCATTAATACATTTTGTTCCTGGATTGAAAATCAACTTTGTAATAATACTTCTTGTTGGACTTCGCCCTCTTTGCAGGGTCACGCCCAAACCTTTTGCCTTCGCTCTTCCTGTTTTGCTGGACTTGTTTTTGTTGGCTTTAGGACTCAGTGTACCTTACCTCTGTTAACCAGTACTGAAGTGCTTGTGCTCTCTCCTTTAAACATAGTAAAATTGGCTTCACCTAATTGACACATTTGATTTATGTGTAGGTCCCCAGTAAAGTGGTACTATACATCCCCATGACCCATAAATTAAATGTTACTACTGGGCCTACAACACTTATTCTACCACCCACTTTTGTATGCAGTGCATTTACAAAGTTATACATATACTTGTTTTACATGTGCTGTTGGTTAAAAACTCCCAAATTAATCACAACTGCGAGGCCTACCTCTCTTATAGGATAACATTGGGATACCTTATTACCTTTAATAAGTGATAATGTTTGTTTGGAGGTAGATGGAAATGCCATATTTGGTGTCTAGGGAATTGTAGTCTAAAATCCTCTTTAATGATAATGTCTAATTTTTTGTCACAATTCTGAAAATGACACTTTTGTAAAGTTGTCATTTTGTTGTCCTAGCCATTTGGTGCCTGTAGCCTGTGTACTGGGTCATATGACACGGTGTAGGTGGCAGTTGTCATTTGTGTTTTCCTCCCAGACAGTATCACAAACGGGGGACTTGGTGTTGCCAGGATGGGCCACCTTGTCAACATGGGAGGGGTAGAGCTGTCACTTGCCACACTTTCACTTTAAAGGCGCTGCCTCACCACACTCTCAAAGGACTTCACACTAGTCTATTGTCACCCCAGACCCCTCAGAGCCATGGCAGGGGAAGGAAGGAAATTCCAGACACTCTGTAAGTGGAAATCTTCAGACGTTTCTTCCACTTCAAAACTGGCACCTGGTATAAAACTAGGACCCTTAGACCCACTCTTCAGTGCACCTCTGGACCTGTGGATGATACAGAAGAAGGAGTACCTTGGTGCCAGAGGACTGCCCTGCCGCTTGAGGCCTGCCCTGCTGTGTGAGAAGGCTCCCTTCATCTAGGGCTACCTGAGTGACTCCAAGAGCTAGTTAACTCGACTTGTTTTCCTGTTCTGTGCTACAGGGATAAAACAAGCTCCACAGACCCCCATACAACTGCCCAGCTGACCTGCTGTACTGGACCTTCCTGGACCTGCAACTGGAACTGCCTGAGCTTTGCTGTCCTCTTCTGGAGTGAGTTCCTGATCTCCATTAGTGGCCGACCAGCTCATGGACCCTTAGTGTGGCCTCTGTTGGGCTACTCCTGGAAGAGCAGGAGAAATCCTGAAGTTGGTAGCTCTTTCTGACTGCAAACGGGAAAGTTTGTGGCAAGATCTTGCAGTCGCGCCAATGGCCAAGGCAAAGTTCTGTTGAACACTACTCTTCACCCTAAAGCGACAGCCAGCAATGACTGGTAATGTGAGATCTGCACTTTTACAGCATAGACAGCTCGTGGTGACCATAAATGCGAAGCTCCAGCAACGACCGTTGATAAAGCCTGACCGAATCTTTGCGTTACAGCGATGGTCAGCTGCAAAACCCAGCCTGCTCTGTGCGCTACAGCGACAACCTCCAGCAAACCTCTCCCTGCTCCTCGCGGCCTCCTCCACCATGAACCAGACTCTTTATGCTGGACTTTGAGAAGGTCATTTATCAGCGGGACTAACCTCGTCCCTGTATCCGGCCCACACTCCATTATGGTTGACCTGAACTCGTGACTTTCTCTCAGTTTCACAAAATAAGTTAACAGCGAGTGCCTTTAGACGTTATACTTATATTAAATCTTTGAAGTTGAATATTACTGGTTCTACTGGTTGGAATTGTGGGTTTTTTTCAAATAATTTAGTCAATTTTACCCTGGTTTTAAATTTATGTGGGATTTCTCTTGTATCGTGTTTTCACTTTATTTCTGTTTGAGTGCTGCGTAAACACTTTACACATTGCCTCTAAGTTATGCCTGACTGCTATTGTGCCAAGCTACCATAGGGTTAATCATTGGACTTATTGTGCTTTATCCTGCCAAGGATTGTGGCTGTTGCTTGAAAAGAGATCACACTTCCTCAAACAGCATCCCAATTTCTCACATTTGTGGTTAGGAATAATTAGGTAAATGTAAGAAGTTTCAAATGAAGGATAAAATATTATGGTTTCCACAGTATTTGTGTACAGTTGTGATTTTAAGAAACGTTTTTAACGACAGCACTATTTTGATCATTTATACTTTGCTCCACTGCCCCTCCCCTCCGAATTACATCAGATTCTGTTAGACTGGAATTAGTGTGAAAAGCATGTTTTAAAGACAATAGACTTTTAGGTATGGATTGTTATTACACTGCTAAAGCCTAAAGGCAGGTGTTTTGTATATACAATTTCATGGATTACTGTTGTAGGCAAGAGTTTTGGTGTTGGTTATACCCTAGCAAACTGTGCGGATAGAAGATATGCATTACAAAAATCCATATTAGGCTGTTTTACAAGAGTGAGCATTGTGCTTTGCTAACTGTAATTTTCTATGCATTTGTACTTTTTTGATTGTATGCCAAATAGTTTCCTTGTGGAAGACTTATGCTCAGTACAATTGGCTAACATTGGTTATGGTAACAAGCCAATGATAAAGGCTATATGCCTAATTGTTTATTAGGAAATGTTATGATAAAAGCAGTATGCCTGACATATTGATTGTGAAAAGCATATGCTACAGCATATGCTACAGTCAATAGACATTTACTGGTTGTTAATAATCTAAATTAAATCCTACTGGATTTTTTGTTACATGGATTTTCACAGATTGCATTATTGGGGAAGAGTTTTGGCTACGCCCTCTGGGAAACCATGAGCATAGAAGGTTTGCACTGTGGTAATCGTTGTTAAGTCTTGTTAGGAGACACACTACTATGACTGCCCAACTCTAATTTTGCAATTTTATGACTGTATGCTAGACGATTGCCTTGTAGATAAGCTTAGGCTCAGTACAGTAGGCTTGAGGTGGCGATGGTGACAACCAATGATAATAGGTATAGGCTTGATTGATGTACAGGGAAAAGTTATGCCCATTGGTCTGCTCTGTTTATTATGAAAAGTTATTATACAGGCAGCATGCCTGGATTATTTATTGCGAAAAGCACATGGTAAATCCAGAAGTCTGGTAACAGTGGATTTTTGTCACATTATGTTACATTCCATAGAAAGGTTGCTGGTTACATGTAATCTCACAGATTAACATCGCAGACAAGGCTATGCTGTTGGTCATATATAACACACAAAATGGGAGGAGGGTCCAAGGGAAAATATTTAGAGACCGGCAAGGAAACAATTCCCCTAAAGAATACAGTAGCAACATACACAAATCCTTGGGTCTAGATTAACAAAACTAAGTACATAGAGTGACAGACTAGTGTCTCACCCAGTACCCTTGTGGGAGAAATCCCTTTCAGGACGAATACCCTCACCCACCAAAGGTGGCATGCTTCATCATCTGGGTATCTCCTCTTAGTGGGAAAGCCTAGTCCCACTAAGGGCTACAACCTCTTCTCTGAGAAGAGGGAGCTCAGGGATGATTTAGATGAGCCAACTCTATAGAGGATACACTAAATCCCACAGATGAGATGCTACAAGATAAATGGTGAGGGCGCAGCGCAAAATAAATATAACTAGTGGGGTGGTGAACTTTAAACTGCCTAGTCAGAAACAAAAAAAAATGTATTCGCTTGTTCCTACAGACAGGGTTAAAAAGACAGTGCAAGAAGCAGTATGGATTTAAACTGCTCTGTGTACAACAAAAAGGTCTACATGTTTCAGCCCTAGTTAATCCAAGAGGTATCAGGGCTTTCGTCAGGACCTAAGGACGATGGCTGCTGCCGGTGACAAAAAAAGGGGGAGTGTGTATAAAGTGTAATGATATCAAACCAGTTATCCCTTCAATTTCAATTCACGGATTTCACTGGTTGTACCTGTATAAGTGAGACAAAAAAATAGAGAAAGATAAACAGAAACCTTTATCAATCAGTCACTCATGTTGTACTCTTTAGTTTAGTGAGAAAGGAAGAATGAATTGCAACATATCCTTTCAATCTGATCACGCAATTTTTCGTTTCACGATATTCACTGGTTTCACTCACCCAAAATTCTTGGACAAGCGGCCACACCTCAACCATACCCATCATTATGTTGACACTATTCCTATCTACAGTTTAGTGTGTGGGTCAGGCATACACATTGAAAACCAAGTAGAGTTTCAGCTAACACTCAAACAAAGAGAATATGTACAAGGAGGGCCTGATTCACAGAACTAACTTACGTCAAAACGTACAGTTAGTACTTTTGGTATTCACAAAATACACTTACTCATTTTGGTATTCACAGAATGAACTTACTCATTTCGGTATTCACAGAGTTAGTAGTCCTAACTTTAGGACTCCTAAATACCTTCTGTGAATACCGAAAGTCTTAAAGTTAGGATTTTTCTCAGTTTAGAGTAGTAAAGTTAGGAGTCCTAACTTTACTACTCCTAAACTGAGAAAAATCCTAACTTTAAGACTTTCGGTATTCACAGAAGGCATTTAGGAGTCCTAAAGTTAGGACTACTAACTTCTGTGAATACCGAAATGAGTAAGTTCATTCTGTGAATGCCAAAATGAGTAAGTGTATTCTGTGAATACTAAAAGTACTAACTTTACGTTTTTGACGTAAGTTAGTTCTGTGAATCAGGCCCGGAGTGTTGATGGTGTACCAGCACCAATCTGATGTAATCGGCGAATAGTAGGGGCTGTCAGCTCATTAAACTCACTCAAATGGCATCAATCCAAATGAGTATGGTTATTTCTCTATTCTCTATCTTTAGAAAAACCAGATACATGTTAGAATGCGTCAAAATATCCTAGGACAGCTACGTCGAAATGACAGTATAATTTGCTTGCTACACTGCTGCGTCCCATATTTACTTCGTAACTGCCAATAAAAGTATAATGCGTCATCTCTGCAAATATTCCTGAAAACAGAAAACAACACACTAAGTTGTCCAACCGAGGAGGGTCGTGTGTACTACTAATATAGTACACGGCTCACTACCAGAAACTAGTACAGCTTAAAGCGATCTACCAGAAGGGCAAAAGCGTGCACAGTGGAACCGTGAAGTTCTCCTGCAAGTACCGGACAGTGACCGTACATCATGCATACATCGGTTCCCTCAAAATACAGACTGCGCGGCATCCCAATAAATTTACCTCTCTGTCGGTACCCCATCTCGGTACTGAACTGCGACCGGAGGTACCGACTGAGGGCTTCAAAGGAGTTTATATTGGCCTCAGAAGCCCAAGCAAATCGCCCGGATCGACTCTCCTCACCTGCGTATATGAAGGACCCACAGTGTGTCTTTGGTAAACGCCTGCAGTGTGTAACTAGTTGGTATTATTACCCAATGCGCATGTGTAACACTGTGCCACTAGCCTTTTCTCAAGGTTTTTTTACACAAAAGAATACAACTTTAATGTGTGCGTTCGTCCAAGCACGGAGCCCACAGAACAATAAGGCAGCCTTACAAAGAGGGGCTCAAAAGCGCTGTTACTATTGATTATGCTAGAACACATTTAAATTGTGGTGTTTCCGATAGTTCAGTGTCTATTTGGCATATCCGAGGGTGTAGACGGTCGGTATTAATCATAGAGACCTAAAATGTATCCCAAAACGAAACTGTGCAAAGATGTTTCCCAATATAGTATTAAGGGACCGTATGTATAGTGTATGCATGTGTATGTGGAACTGGATCGCCAATTCACTGGGTATGTTACCTCCCGATGCTGTGGGGTTGATAATGAATATTCGATAAAGGCAAATCAGTCTAAGTGGAAGCTGGACGTAGGACGAGAAGACCAATGCAGTACACCACAGGAATCTAATATAAGAAGATATTAACCACCAAGATTATTTACACAGATGTGGGAGTACGTATACTGCTGTGGGGCTCAACATATGTACGTGAGACCCGATCATACTAAAGTCTGTAAAGGGGTCAGTATCCCAAACGGACATGTAACGTTGATTGACATGGATCTCTGCCTAGATAGCATTCTCTTGAAGAGTTTATAGATGCAAGGTGGCAGGATGTCACAGCGCTAACCAGGGAATTTCATCGTTCAGCCCAGTGCTGTCACTCTTGAGTCTGTGCACCCAGCGTTGTTCCCGTCTGAACAAGAATTTGTATACATCTGTGACGTGAGACGGAATCCAGGGTTGTTCGAGGACGGTCCAATTCAGATCATCTGGGGCATGATTTTTGTCCAAAAAGTGATTGGTCAATTTGGTAGATTGTTTTTTGCACCGAATGGTGCTCTTGTGCTCCATTATTCTAGTTTTAATCTTGCGTGTGGTCATCCGTACGTAGTGCAAGCCGCAAGGGCAGACAATCAAGTAAATCAGCTTTTCACTGTTGCAGTTCGTGTGTTTTGTCAAGATCCATGGCTTATCTGTGCCAACATCAATGGACCCTGTCTGTTTCGTCTGTGGGCACACAGCGCATGAGCCGCACGGGTAATGCCCTTTGATAGCTGATAGGCCCCATATAGTCTCTTGGTTAGATGTCTTCTTCTGCCTGGGTCGAGTATGTAGGAGCTGATCCTTGAGGTTGATGCTCCTTTTGAACGCAAATAATGGTTGAGGCAAGGGGTCACTCCCGATATTCAAAATCTTCCAATATTTCAAAATACTTTTTTTGATTTGTTTAGAGTAACTGCAGAATGTGTTGACACAGGTCAACCGTTGTTGCTCCTCTTTAGGTGGTGCGATTTCAATGAGAGCTTCCCTATTGTTGTTCGCCGCTCTTTTCCGGGACCTCCGAATTATGTTGGATGGATAGTTCCGATCTTTTAGTGTCTTGTGGATCATGGCCTCCTGGATGGTCTGACCATGTTCCGCAGGCCTGGATGCCATGATGACTATTGCGCACGTTGTTATTGGATGTTGTTCTTTCGCCCTTTGTTATTGCCAAGTGATTCTGCAACAGTCTGCATATTCTGTTGCTCACCTTTTCTCCTGTTCCCTTTTGGGCTCAGTCTGAACAACAGTTACAAGGTCGAATAACAACCCCCTGGTTTATACTGATTTGGCCCGTCCCTCGCACCTAGACATAACACTTGTACAGCTGCCATCGAGAAATTAGTGTGCTTTTAATAATGCGTTTGCTTGCTCTAAGATAGCACTTGGAGACGACCTTTCCAGAGAGAAGAGCTGTGATTGTTTGCTGATGTAGTCTTGCATCAAGGGACTGAGGTATGGGGGTTCGCTAGTCAAAGCCCAAAGGTCTTCTATTATTATAATAAACTGGCTTCCAGCACGGGGAGGGTGGTAATGTTAGTTAGACATATATCCACTGCTTTATGAGATGCTTTCCCCGTTCGTATTTTATGGAGTAGTAACTATGCTGATTATATTGTTATTATGTATTATGCTACTAGTACTGACACGTGTACTGTATCTTAGAGCACGTAAGTTGAAATAAACATTTTAACCTATACAGTGTCTCTTCATACGCATGTTGTGGACAGGTACGAATGTGACGAGAGAGTGTTCTTGCCTCTGCGAGTCCTGAGAGATAGATACCGTGTTCTGGGTTGTCTAAGCATTGGTACATTGGTGCTAATGGGACGCTAAGGCTAGTTGGGTTGGGGTTTTGGGTGCTAAGGTTTATGGTTGGCTCACCACTATATTCCGAGGTCCTATTATCCTGTGCATAGCTCTGTATGTGCAGAAACCCTATGACATGGCGCGACCAACAAGTGGGGCAGCTTACTTGCGAGACGCTTGAGTAGTACTTGTGCTTGTCCACACAACCCTCACGTACGCTTCCGGAAGCGTGTGTGACGGCAATACCTCCTATATTGCAGATTTTGTAGGTTCTTTCAAGCTTGATGTTATTAAAAAGGTTTCTTAAATATAACCCTTTTGTGCTGCCTCGTGTAAGATTGTTGTCTCGACCCGTTAGTAATGGCGGGTATAGACATAGCGTCGCATAGCCGCACAGCACTCCGGGATCACTTACGGGTGTATGGAGTGCCAGACGCGGGAGTTGAACTAGTCTTTGTGGTTCAAGCCGATCCGGCTTTCCATTTTGAAGTGTTCTACTCTTGGATCACTTTTCCAGCGGTGGATGCGAACGATGATCTGTTCCATACATATGAACCCACCGTTGTTCCTGCAGTCTATAGACCTTATACTAATCTTGAAGTACCGCTCACGGCTTGGCAACACCGTGTTTGGTTTAATGGCGCCCTCCCACAACCGAATACCACGGTTCGTTTAGGCCCCTTATCAATTGAGGGGGCCACTTGGCCTGTTTTGGCCGGGTACACACCACATCCGCGTTATATGACAATACCAGTCGCGGAACTACGCACTATGTATGCGGCCTTGGTGCAGGTGCATCGAGCTTTAGTGCGATATGTTACAGGCAGCATCCATGGAACCGCTCCTGGAGTGCCTGGCCAACCAGCTGCTGCAGGCGGAGTGACCATAAGTCCCGTCATGGTGAATTCTGTGATGGGCAAACGGCCACAAAATAAGGATGATTTTCCTTATTGGCTTGCAGAAAAGTTTGATCAGTTGGAGGCAGTTTTTCCACATACAACTCCTGTGGATAAACATCGTATTTTGACGATTAGTTTGCCAAAAGACTTAATTCCTGAGTTGACAGCATGTGACAACTGGGGTAGGGTATTCGCAGCAGTATATTCTAAATGTTTTGGTACTCTTTCCATGACAGTTCTCCCCTCTGTAATTAAAAAAGTACAGGATGAACACGGCCCTGAAGCGGCTGTGGAATTAGGGATGAGACTAGTGGGAGTGTTTGAAGTAGTAGCTGAACTGATCCTTGCGAATGTCAAGGGCGATGCAGTGAACTTTCAAGTAGCTAACGCTTTGGCTTTGGTCCCAGAATTGGACAAGCCTCGAGAATTACCGAAAATTATTACCCAGGCTTACAAAACTATTGGTAGAAACAGCCTGGGTAACAAGCCTTTTGCTAAACAGCAAACACAATCGCAACCACAACAGCAACAAACCAAATCTCAATCTGAGAAGGATGAGAAACCAGTCTTCACTAAAAAGAGCTGGAGGCTGAAAAAACAGGGTAAGCAACAGACAAAGCCGGGATCGCGAGGCGCATCCCCGGTTTCAGTTTCTTCTGAACGTACTTATGATTTACGCGATAGAGCGAGAATTAAGTCTCCGGATAGGTTTCAGATCCCTGATACGCGTTCTCCTCGTTCTTTACAGGCACAGACTTCATCACAGGCCGGTGGAGGAGACCGCCAGGATAGAGGAAGGGCCCGTGAGGCCCCACAGGGACGAGACCAGCCTCGACAACAAGTCAGAGGAAAAGAAGAAGACGCTCAACGTTTTCGACCACAATTTCAGAAGAAGAAAGTTGCCGCTGTAACAGCTAAATATGCCACAAACGGTGAGAACGAGACTCCTGAATTGGACGTGGGCAGTAACCCTCCTAGACAGCGCCGCGGAAGTAACCATAGTGCGGGAGGCGCTACGTCCTCATATGGAGGCGACAGCAACTGAAACATTCATTACTGTTGAAACAGCAGACACCAGAGTGGCACCCCCTGACAGACTATTTAATATTGTCCTCCAAATTGAAGGTGATATACAGCGAGTAATTAAAGGTATTTTTTGGGAAAATCTGACCTCTTCATATGATATTTTATTAGCAGAGGCGGATTGGCCACCCCCATTCGTACTTACTGCGCGTAAAGGGGAGGAGGTAATCCTTCCGAGCTTTTCTAGACATGTCCCAAAGGACAAAGCAAAGGCTCTTGCAGCAGAATGGGCTGTGTCCCTGGCTCCAGCGTTATTTCGCAATCACGTGGGTTGGGACGAAGAATCTCCCCCATGAAATCCCTTTGCGATCGTTGCCGCAGCCACAACCCCAGTATCCCATAAAACGTGAAGCCAAAGGCCCCGTTTCCGAAATTCTGACACAGTTGGAATATCAGGGAGTAATTGAACCCTGTGTCTCACCTATGAACAATCCCCTTTTCGCGGTTTCTAAACCCGATGGATCGTACCGTTTAGTATTGGATTACCGGCATTTGAACTCTCATTGTCGGACCTTTGCGGTGCAAAATACCCATAGTTCTGCGCTTGTAGACAGTCTTGTTCGTAAAAAATACAAAACGACCCTTGACCTTTCAAATGGATTCTACACGCACAACTTAGCCCCGGAGAATGGCCAATGGTGTGCCTTTACCTCCGGTGGTAAAATGTTCAAATTCAGGCGTCTTCCTATGGGCTACAAGAATAGTCCAGGCGTATTCGCCGCTCGTGTTGTCTCTTTGTTAGACGGCATCGATCCAGACGCCTGTTCGTATGTGGATGACATTTATCTGACAGACGATGAATTGTTTCCGCATCTGACCCGGGTGGACCGCATTATTCTTGAATTTGCGGTTCAGGGATACAAAATTAACTTTGCCAAATCCCATATTGCTGAATTTACCGTTTTGTTCTTGGGCTATGAGCTCAACAATGAAGGTAAGGGTTTAGCCCCCCATTTTCTGGAGAAATGTGCACTTCTGTGCCCTCCTACAAATCTGAAGAAGCTTCAGTCTTTGCTGGGTTTTCTGAATTTTGGACGTACATACATTCCCGAATATGCCCAGCGTATCAAGCCACTGTATGCCTTGATACAGCCTACTTTTTCGAAGTCTTGCTGGCTTCCGGAGCATACCTCCATTCTGCAATCACTGCAGAAAGACCTTCTTGAGTCTAAATACCTTTTGACGCGTGATAACCACACAAACTTGGTGATTAGAATCATTCCAGGGGCAGTGGGCTTCACGTATTTAACCTTTAATGAAGGAGACACAGTACCTATCGCATACAAGTCACATCTATACACCTCTGCAGAAATGCGGTTCTCATCTGTGGAGAAAGTGCTAACAGCAGTGCAAATGGCGATCCTGAAGGAGCGCGCACTGGCACAAGGAAAACGCATTCTGGTGGTGACACCCTATCCTGCCCTAGAGGCAGTGACTAAAGCAAGTGTTCCGAACTCTAAAGCCTTGCACCCCCGTTGGATTCAATGGGCAACCTCTTTGACGTCTCCGGATGTCACTTTCATATTCGATTCTTCTCTTCAGACTCAGGAGTTTTTACAGTATGAATTCGTTCATCCTCCTCCTCTGTCTTTATTGCCGCTTGAGGATTACGACTGTGTGATCTATACCGATGGTTCGGCACAACCGGCCACGGGATCCAAGCATGCTTATTCTGCCGCATGTGCTATTGTTGCAGGTACTTTTGTGAACGGAAAGTTCAGATCCACTGTGGTGCACACTCAGACACTCGGGGATAGTACTGCACAATTGGCCGAGCTGCGCGCATTGGTGCTTGCGCTTGAGTTTGTAAATCCTGATGTGACCACTTTAATTGTGTGCGATTCTTACTACTGTGTTCAATCATACAATGACAATCTGTTCTTTTGGTCGCAAAATGACTATAGAGACGCTAAAGGCAACACAATCAAGCATAAAATGCTTTGGGTTCGAGTGGCAGAATTACAACAACGTCTGCCTCTCACACAGGTGGTACACACCCTAGGCCATCAGCGGGTGGGCGCACACGCTGTTGGTAACAGTCTGGCAGATGAAGCTGCCAGATCAGCAGTACTCACGTGATCAGTAGCAGCAGTTACTAGATCCATGTCTAGAATAGACACTGATATCTTGGCAGCTATTGCTGCAACAAAAGAAGGAATTAATTACCCTAGAGGTTTCCCTTCTAAATATTCTTACCAGATAGGTCCCGATCAGGCTCCTTATGTAACAATACCTAACGTTGGGGTTCGGCTGATCCCCAACGCGGACCGCAGACTTTCCTTGATGGCAGCAGCACACGAAGGCATGGCTTCGGCGCATGCTGGTGTGTCAGCGACAATCTCCATTTTGCAGCAGCGTTACTGGTGGCGTGGTTTATACAAAGATACACGTACTTATGTGCTTTCCTGTGACGTTTGTCAACAGATCAAGCCTTCGACAGTCACAAGACCACCGCAGACCTCGCTTGCAATTTCGAACAGACCCTTTGGGTGTGTTTACTTGGATCACTGCGGTCCATTTTCTTCAGACACTGCCTATAAATATATCTTAGTGGCAGTGGACTCGTGCACACGGTTCATCTGGGTCTGGCCACAACGGAGTGCTGACGCACGAAATGTCATTAGGGATTTGCGAGTCTTTGTGGGAATTTTTGCATGCAGCACCTTCCATTCTGACCAAGGTCCGGCGTTTGCCTCTAAGGCTTACAAGGATTTTCGTCTCCGTATAGGCCTGAGGGCAACTCTATCGTTGAACGAATGAACCGTGACTTAAAGCAATCCTTGACAGCTAGAGTTATAGGTACTGGCAGGAACTGGCTGGCCCACTTGTATACTGTTCAACGTGCACTTAATAATCTCCCTAGAAGGCCTCTGGGTGGGCGGACCCCTTACGAAATGCTCTTTGGCATACGAATGTTTGTGCCTGACCTTGATGGTCTAGACATGGCGGCGCAATCCGCCAAGTTTGATGTAGATAATCATTCTACTATGTTACAGGACTTACAAGAAGCCCGAGACAAACTTGCAATTGCACATTTACCTTCAACCACAGACCCTGCTCTGCAGATTCCGGTAGCCGGCTGGCTTCCGAAGATTGGTGACCTGGTTCGAGAGAAGGTGGAGAACAAAAAAGAATTCGGCCCCTCTTATCGTGCACCGGTTCCAGTTCTGGGCTTGAAGGGAACACGTACAGTCATCTTACCGCCGCTTCCTGGTCGTAAGGAAAACAGATACATCTCAGTGGAAAATGTTAAGCTACAACATCTGGCCGATCCTAAATAGTGTCACACCAGCGGTCTCTTGTCCTGCCATTTATCGGACAAGCGTTCGAGGTACGCCTGCACGAACAGTCACTGATGTTACCATAGAGATGGTTGATTTGCCTGAAAATGTATTTGAACCCCCTGCATCACCCTGCATAGACGAGGACGAATATACTTATCCCGCCACAGAGTCGGTGGCACACCAACCAACAACGCCACTGAGCCCGACACGTTATTCTTTTGACTCAGAATCCAATTCATCACAAGTCCCGTCCAAGTTTAGTCTTTTTGTATCGTGGTTTAGAGACAATTTTTTGATCCCACCTTGGACATACATTTGGATGGTACTTTTCTTGGTTTTTTTGTTCATGTCCATTGGCTTTGTCACAGTGTTCTTTCTACTCATCAATGGTCACTATTTACCTGAACGCTCTGCTGTGAACAGTGTTGCTGGAACTTTGGCTCCACATTCCTCTTCACACATCATGAAGCGTGACCACACATTTGTGAACATTTCAGCGTTTCCAGTTGCTGATGGCATAGTATGGGATGCGGTAAACTTTCAAATACATGGTCCGACAGAAATTATTAATGTACCAAATGTCCTTCGAGTCTCGATGGGTGATGTAGTAAAAAGTAATATTCATTCTGATGATTGGGATGTGCATGCAGTTGAAGCATTGTTTGCTGATTTAAAATATTATGCCTCTTTTAATGCTGAAGACTTGTATATGAATTCTGCGAATTATGCCGATTTGTATTGCTACCAGCATTGGGGCAATCATTTTCTCCACAAACCAAGTGCACCACGCAGCCCTGTTACTTACACCCAATGGGAACACTGCCCAAACCCCGTGCCAGGTAGTTCCCAAACTCTTCGAAATAAATTCACCTATTTTACTGATTTTAATCGATCGAACCCTGGGTCATATTATTTTAAATTAAAAACTCCATTGACTCAGAAAATAATGTTGACCCATACTAAATTATTATATTCGGGTTCCTTTTTGAGCGCCTTGGCAGTGGGTGGTTATGAATATTGGAAAGACACAGTGAATTTGAAATCAATTTGGGGTTCGAAGCCATGGCAGGTGCAAGGCACTGAGGACTTGCACCGTGCTTGCCTTATCCCAGCCCAGATTCTATTTCTAAATGCTTCCATTTATCAGACCACGTGTTGGGGGTTGGCTACCGTTAAACAACTAAATGCGCCAACCATCCCATCCTTGTCGAGTCTTCCAAATGATAGTTTGCATTTTAATATGTCCCTTATTGCGTTACAGGCTCAGTTTCAGAACAATTCCTTTAACGTTTCTGCACTAATACAGTCACCCTGGTTGGCATGGCCCATATCATCTAATGCATGCCAACTTCGTTTTCATGGCACAGTTCCTGGCTACATACAGGACAAGCCTGATCCGAGATTTACTGAAACTCGTACTGTGACCACGTATTCAGTTGGTAAATTATGTAAACAATGGTTACAACATTCGTCCTTAGACTCTGTTAAGAACCATTTATCCCTCCTATCAGGCACTATTGACTTATCTGACTTTATCTTGGGACCTCGTGGTCCCCGACTGAAGAGATTCATTTATGAAGCGTATAATGAGCTCTGGAAGCTGTCACAAATGGAAGCTGCTTCCCGTCTTAGAGAAATAGACCAAGCAAATTTGGAAAAGGTGCTTGCTGTTGTTGACAATAGTATAAATACCCTGTCTTCCCGCATTTACACATTAGACAATATTGTATCCTCTGTTGTTGATATTGTACAAGATGATGTCTCTATGTTGTATCATGGTCAGAATCAGTTGCGCTCAGTGATGCAGTTTGCATGGACTTTGCAAACTCTTAAGTTGGGTAAAGTTCCTTGGAATTTGTTAAACACCACTGCCCTCTTTCTGCCTTTTAATTTGACTAACAAACAGCAGTTCATGTCCATGAAAGATGCATCTTACACTTTGTTACATATTGAAAAAGTGGATCCTTTACCGTTCTCAGTAGCAGAACTAGATTCTGCGGTATGGCTAGTTCATGGGGTTATAGCTTTACCTTTTTCCCTATTTGAGTTCAGTTCGTGCATGAAGCATTATCCTGTGGGCCGTTTCCAGCCTTTGGGTGGTGCTTTCCTGCATGAACTTTGGTCCTTGCCTTTCATGTATAAATGCCTTAGAGATGCCAAGGAAGTATTTCTCACGGGGAGTCTTGTGATTCAACTGTGGGTCATTCGCTTATTTGTAAACATATTAAATTGCACGGGGCTTGTAGCGTTTCAGTTCCAAATCTTGCATGCGTCCTGAAGGGTATTCCTGCTCCTGCTATTTCTCCTACTTTTACTTTGCTTACCAACGGTAGCTATTTGCTTTTAAATAACGAAAATTGTTGCGGCCTGCAGGCCGGCATTCCGTATATTGTTACAGTCTCGCACAGAGTTGTCTGCTGCAAGAATGTGCTTTTTCCTCCCCCTCACGACATCGTTGATAGCTCTATTTGGCCTTCCATTCCTACCATGGAGGCAGATTTCAATAAGTTGAGCAGAATAAAGGCCCTATTATTGAATGAGGAGGTTATGCTCACATCCGCCCGGGAGACATTCATTCTCCAGGTGGCGAGCACCCACAGTGAAATACAGGCCCTTTTGAACACTGACCTCCCCCAACATTTTGGGGAGTTAATTCATCGTATTTTTAACGCATCAAACACCGAGGGTCTGGTGCACTTTTTTAAGGTTGTGGGGTCTGGCCTCGTGTCCACCTTTCAAACTGTTTTCGGTGTGATACCGGCATTCATTCATTCCATTTTTTCTAGCGTCTTTGGTGGATTTCCATTAATCCTCGCTTAGGCGGCCGGTGTCTTGCTGTTGGTCTGTTTTCTGCGCAATGGCTGCACTCCACTGGGCCCTTCTCGATCCCGAACGCCTCCAGCTTCTCCGTGAGCGACTCCTGGTTGGCTTCGATGTTCTGCCCTTGGCAACTATCAGTGTGTCCTACACCCTTTCCTTTCGCTTTGCGTATTTCACTTGCGTGCAACCTGTGATGTCTTGCATCCGATGTCCGTTTACATGGACCATGGATTATTGCCTCTCCAATTCGTCATTGTTGGTACCGGATTTTGTTCGGTTGGTGGGTCCCTTAGAGGCCCATGAACGGGACTGTTCCGCTGCTGGTTTTATGATGCGTGCGGCTGCACTGGGGATTTTGGCACAATGGGATATCTGGGCGGCTGCTCAGAACCTCCTACAACAAAGTTACATTGAATATCACGCAAGCTGTCCCGCATTGCTTTTGCATGCTCCATACACTGAAGAACATTCCTGCAGCTTTGACCTGTTGGACTGGATGGCGTCTACATTTTTGACGATTCCAATGATGTCCTGTTGGACGGTATAGCGTTTTTCTGCTCATTCACATTTTTGGATTGATTGACTTGCCGTTAGTTCTCAGTAGACAGCCTCAATTCTGCTCAGGTGTTTGGAACTCTGTCTTCGTTTCTGTTTCGGCCGATGGACTGTCCAGGGGAGGGTGTCTTGTGGATCATGGCCTCCTGGATGGTGTGACCATGTTCCGCAGGCCTGGATGCCATGATGACTATTGCGCACGTTGTTATTGGATGTTGTTCTTTCGCCCTTTGTTATTGCCAAGTGATTCTGCAACAGTCTGCATATTCTGTTGCTCACCTTTTCTCCTGTTCCCTTTTGGGCTCAGTCTGAACAACAGTTACAAGGTCGAATAACAACCCCTGGTTTATACTGATTTGGCCCGTCCCTCGCACCTAGACATAACACTTGTACAGCTGCCATCGAGAAATTAGTTTGCTTTTAATAATGCGTTTGCTTGCTCTAAGATAGCACTTGGAGACGACCTTTCCAGAGAGAAGAGCTGTGATTGTTTGCTGATGTAGTCTTGCATCAAGGGACTGAGGTATGGGGTTCGCTAGTCAAAGCCCAAAGGTCTTCTATTATTATAATAAACTGGCTTCCAGCACGGGGAGGGTGGTAATGTTAGTTAGACATATATCCACTGCTTTATGAGATGCTTTCCCCGTTCGTATTTTATGGAGTAGTAACTATGCTGATTATATTGTTATTATGTATTATGCTACTAGTACTGACACGTGTACTGTATCTTAGAGCACGTAAGTTGAAATAAACATTTTAACCTATACAGTGTCTCTTCATACGCATGTTGTGGACAGGTACGAATGTGACGAGAGAGTGTTCTTGCCTCTGCGAGTCCTGAGAGATAGATACCGTGTTCTGGGTTGTCTAAGCATTGGTACATTGGTGCTAATGGGACGCTAAGGCTAGTTGGGTTGGGGTTTTGGGTGCTAAGGTTTATGGTTGGCTCACCACTATATTCCGAGGTCCTATTATCCTGTGCATAGCTCTGTATGTGCAGAAACCCTATGACATTAGTTGAGACCAGAGATTCTTTGCATGTTCAGTGTACTTCTCTTTGGTAGAGCAATTCCTTCTGATCCGTAGGAATTGCCCATACGGTAAGTTCTCACTGAGGGACTTGGGATGGTAACTCTGGTATGATAATAGAGAGTTCCTGGCCATCGGTTTCCTGTATAATTCACTGCCCAAACTGTCATCTTCCAGAAAAATGCGAACATCCAGAAAAGGCAAGCTGCTGTTGTTGAATTCGCAAGTAAATTTCAGGTACTCATTCCTGGTATTGAGCCATTGATGAAATGTCCTTATTGTCTCTGGGGTGCCCCTCCATATGACGAATATATCGTCAAGGTAGCGTTTCCAAACACAAATGTGTTCTCTGTATGGGTTGCCCTCTTGCAGGATCTCTTCTTCTTCGAATTGGGGTACATAAAGATTCGCCAAGCTAGGGGCAAAAACACTACCCATGGATGTCCCTGACGTCTGAAGGTAGAGATCATCCTCAAACCTAAAGAAATTTTCTGTCATAGCAAGGCAAGCACAGGCCATAATAAAATGTACAGGGGAGATGGTGTCCATTTCTCTGGTGTTAAGCAAGGCCTCTATAGTGATCAGTGTTTCTTCCTGGGGTATAAATGTATACAAGGACTCTACATCAAAGGAGACAAGATAGTCTTGGTTAACGTCAAATGGAGTCTCAGAAAGGAGCCGTAACAGATTTTTGGTGTCTTGAATGTACATCGGCATCTCTAGTATCAGGGGACGAAGAAATAAATCTATAAAGGTGGCAAGGGGCTCAAGAATTGAGCCGATGCCAGAAATAATCGGCCTCCCTGGTGGTGGTCGTTGTTCTTTGTATATTTTTGGCAATACATACAAATAGGGAACAACGGGATGGGGAGTAACCAGAGAGGAAGCTTCTTGGTCCGTAATCCACCCTTCTTCTTTGGCCTCATCGACCATCTTTTTGATTTCGAGGGTTAGTCTTTTGGTGGAGTCCATCTTGAGGGGTCTGTAGAACCGCTTGTTCTCCAATTGGCGTTGGCACTCAGCTCTGTAGGTGGTGGTGTTTAAAATGACAATCGCTCCCCCTTTGTCCGCTGGTTTTATTATGATTGACTCATCGTCAGCCAAAGTGTAGATGGCTGCCTGTTCACGTTTCGGGAGGTTCTGGAACTGTTTAGTGTCAGTTTGAAACAGACTCATCACATCTGCTAGGACAGCTTTCTCAAAGGTAGAGACCTGTGACGGGATCAGATGCGGAGGCAGATTGAAGTTCAAACGCACCTTTAGCCCAGTATTGATTGTGTCATTGTCAGATTCCATTGTTGTTTTATCTTTGAAGGAAAAACGTAAACGAATTTTGCGGAAGAAAGTGGCAAGTTCCTGTTTGATAAGGAAGGTGTCTCCTTTGTAAGTCTTGAGCCCCTTTCCACCTTTGTAGATTTCTTTCTTCGTCCCCTGGTACTAGAGATGCCGACGTACATTCAAGACACCAAAGATCTGTTACGGCTCCTTTCTGAGACTCCATTTGACTTTAACCAAGACTATCTCATCTCCTTTGATGTAGAGTCCTTGTATACGTGTATACCCTAGGAAGAAACACTGATCACTATAGAGGCCATGCTTAACACCAGAGAAATGGACACCATCTCCCCTGTACATTTTATTATGGCCTGAGCTCGCCTTGCTATGACAGAAAATGTCTTTAGGTTTGAGGATGATCTCTACCTTCAGACATCAGGGACATCCATGGGTAGTGTTTTTGCCCCTAGCTTGGCGAATCTTTATGTACACCGATTCGAACAAGAAGAGATCCTGCAAGAGGGCAACCCATACAGAGAACACATTCGTGTTTGGAAACGCTACTTTGACGATATATTCATCATATGGAGGGGCACCCCAGAGACAATAAGGACATTTCATCAATGGCTCAATACCAGGAATGAGTACCTGAAATTTACTTGCGAATTCAACAACAGCAGGTTGCAGTTTCTGGATGTTCGCATTTTTCCGGAAGATGACAGTTTGGGCACTGAATTATACAGGAAACCGATGGCCAGGAACTCTCTATTATCATACCAGAGTTACCATCCCAAGTCCCTCCGTGAGAACTTACCGTATGGGCAATTCCTACGGATCAGAAGGAATTGCTCTACCAAAGAGAAGTACACTGAACATGCGAAGAATCTCTGGTCTCAACTAAAAGATCGGAACTATCCATCCAACATCATTCGGAGGTCCAGGAAAAGAGCGGCCAACAACAATAGGGAATCTCTCATTGAAATCGCACCACCTAAAGAGGAGCAACAACGGTTGACCTGTGTCAACACATTCTGCAGTTACTCTAACCAAATCAAAAAAAGTATTTTGAAACATTGGAAGATTTTGAATATCGGGAGTGACCCCTTGCCTCAACCATTATTTTCGTTCAAAAGGCGTACCAACCTCAAGGATCAGCTCGTACATACTCGACCCAGGCAGAAGAAGACATCTAACCAAGAGACTCTATGGGGCATACCAGCTATCAAAGGGCATTACCCGTGCCGCTCATGCGCTGTGTGCCCACAGACGAAACAGACAGGGTCCATCGATATTGGCAACAGATAAGCCATGGATCTTGACAAAACACACGAACTGCAACAGTGAAAAGCTGATTTACTTGATTGTCTGCCCTTGTGGCTTGCGCTACGTGGGGATGACCACACGCAAGATTAAAACTAGAATAATGGAGCACAAGAGCACCATTCGGAGCAAAAAACAATCTACCAAATTGACCAATCACTTTTTGGACAAAAATCATGCCCCAGATTATCTGAATTGGACAGTCCTCGAACAACCATGGACTCCGTCTCACATTACAGATATATGCAAATTCTTGTTCAGACGGGAACAACGCTGGTGCACAGACTCAAGAGTGACAGCACCGGGCTGAACAACGAAATTCCCTGGTTAGCGCTGTGAGATCCTGCCACCTTGCATCTATAAACTCTTCAAGCGAATGCTATCTAGGCAGAGATCCATGTCAATCAACGTTACATGTCCGGTTGGGATACTGACCCCTTTACAGACTTTAGTATGATCGGGTCTCACGAACATATGTTGATCCCCACAGCAGTATACGTACTCCCACATCTATGTAAATAATCTTGGTGGTTAATATCTTCCTATATTAGATTCCTGTGGCGTACTGCATTGGTCTTCTCGTCCCACGTCCAGCTTCCACTTAGACTGATTTGCCTTTATCGAATATTCATTATCAACCCCACACCATCGGGACGTAACATACCCAGTGAATTGGCGATCCAGTTCCACATACACATGCATACACTATACATACGGTCCCTTAATACTATATTGGGAAACATCTTTGCACAGTTTAGTTTTGGGGTACATTTTAGGTCTATATGATTAATACCGACTGTCTACACCCTCGGATATACCAAATAGACACTGAACTATCGGAAACACCACAATTTAAATGTGTTCTAGCATAATCAATAGTGACTGCACTTTTGAGCCCCTCTTTGTAAGGTTGCCTTATTGTTCTGTGGGCTCCGTGCTTGGACGAACACGCTCATTAAAGTTGTATTCTTTTGTGTAAAAAAACCTTGAGAAAAGGCTAGTGGCACACTGTTACGCATGCGCATTGGGTAATAATACCAACTAGTTACACACTGCAGGCGTTTACCAAAGACACACTGTGGGTCCTTCATATACGCAGGTGAGGAGAGTCGATCCGGACGATTTGCGCGGGCTTCTGAGACCTATATAAACTCCTTCAAAGCCCTCAGTCGGTACCTCCAGTCGCAGTTCAGTACCGAGACGGGGTACCGACGGAGAGGTAAGTTTATTGGGATGCCGCGCAGTCTGTATTTTGAGGGAACCGCTGTATGCATAATGTACGGTCACTGTCCGGTACTTGCAGGAGATCTTCACGGTTCCACTGTGCACGCTTTTGCCCTTCTGGTAGATCGCTTTAAGCTGTGCTAGTTTCTGGTAGTGAGCCGTGTACTATATTAGTAGTACACATGACCCTCCTCGGTTGGACAACTTAGTGTGTTGTTTTCTGTTTTCAGGAATATTTGCAGAGATGACGCATTATACAGCAACAAACATGACGCTTTTTGCCCTTTTGGTAGATCGCTTCAAGTTGGACTAGTCTCTGGAAGAAAGCCATGTACTATATCAGTAGTACACATGACCTTCCCCGATTTGACACCTCTAGTGTGGGGTTTTCTGTTCACAAAAAGATTTGCAGAGATGACGCATTATACTTTTATTGGCAGTCACGAATTAAATATGTGATGCAGCAGTGTAGCAAGCAAATTATACTGTCATTTCGACGTAGTTGTCCTAGGATATTTTGACGCATTCTAACATGTATCTGGTTTTTCTAAAAATAGAGAAATAACCATACTCATTTGGATTGATGCCATTTGAGTGAGTTTAATGAACTGACAGCCCCTACTATCCGCCGATTGCATCAGGTTGGTGCTGGTACACCATCAACACTCCTTGTACATATTCTCTTTGTTTGAGTGTTAGCTGAAACTCCACTTGGTTTTCAATGTGTATGCCTGACCCACACACTAAACTGTAGATAGGAGTAGTGTCAACATAATTATGGGTATGTTTAACACAACGTCACCCTTTTTTACAGAGCGGGGCCCCCTTCCCTGAGCTGTCGCCAGGTTGAGGTGTGGCCGCTTTCCAAGAATTTTGGGTGAGTGAAACCAGTGAATATCGTGAAGCGCAAAATTGCGTGATCAGATTGAAAGGAAATGTTGCAATTCATTCTTCCTTTCTCACTAAACTAAAGAGCACAACATGAGTGACTGATTGATAAAGGTTTCTGTTTGTCTTTCTCTATTTTTTTGTCTCTTATACAGGTACAACCAGTGAAATCCGAGAATTGAAATTGAAGGGATAACTGGTTTGATATCATTACACTTTATACACACTCCCCCTTTTTTGTCACCGGCAGCAGCAATCGTCCTTAGGTCCTGACGAAAGCCCTGTTACCACTTGGATTAACTAGGGCTGAAACATGTAGACCTTTTTGTTGTACACAGAGCAGTTTAAATCCATACTTCTTCTTGCACTGTCTTTTGAACCCTGTCAGTAGGAACAAGCGAATACATTTTATTTTGTTTCTGACTAGGCAGTTTTAACTTCACCACCCCACTAGTTATATTTATTTTGCGCTGCGTCCTCACCATTTATCTTGTAGCATTTTTCATCTGTGGGATTTAGTTTATCCTCTATAGAGTAGGCTCAACTAAAACATCCCTGAGCTCCCTCTTCTCAGAGAAGAGGTTGTAGCCCTTAGTGGGACTAGGTTTTCCCACTAAGAGGAGATACCCAGATGATGAAGCATGCCACCTTTGGTGGGTGAGGGTATTCGTCCTGAAAGGGATTTCTCCCACAAGGGTACTGGGTGAGACACTAGTCTGTCCCTCTATGTGCTTAGTTTGGTTAATCTAGACCCAAGGATTTGTGTATGTTGCTACTATGCTGTTGGTCACCCAGTCTATCAAATCTTGGGACAAGAATTTCACTATGATAGTTCTTGTTAGACCCTTCTTAAAGGGACTATACATTGTTGTGGCAATTGTAATTTTGTACATATTTGTAATTTCATAAATGTATGCCTGATGGTTGCTAGCTTCTGTGCACTTCTGTTAGCCATAGTTTCAAGTCATTGGTAGAGGCTGAAGGCATTATCAGTTCACTGGGAAAAAATATTTCTGTTTCCGTCAGTGTGATCTGGTTATAATGAAAAGTTATGACAAAGCAAGTAGGCCTTACTTATTGTGCAATGTTTGTGTTTTAGGCAAACAGCATTTAAGGGTGCAGACAAGCATTTTCTTGCATGATATATTGCAGATTACTGTAGTAGGCAAGGGTTTTGGTGCTGGTTACCCACCTGAAAAAACCATGAGGATTGATGATACACTATGGTAATCTATATTAGACTCTATTAGTCGAGATTCTGTATTATTTTGACACCTGAATTTTGCACATATTTGTAATTTTATGACGGTATACCTGGGGCCCTATTAGATAATGCGTGGCATTTTCCTTGATAACTGTGGTGCACCTTTCAAGCGGTGTATTAAATTGAATGTGCTGCCCCGAGGATAGCCTCAAACTTGCACTGCCCTGGGGGTAGCGCATTCAAGTGAAATAGGGAGTGACTTTGAAGCAGCCACTCTGTGTTTCATTGTGCAGGCTGTAACCTGACCACACTTTTCAAGAGTGGAGAGAGATCCTCTTGCAGGCAGCTGCAGTGAGTGACTGCACCCACCTGCAAGGGGATGTCTGGGGGACAATAGGATCTCCTTCCCCCTCCAGAGGGCTGCCATCAGGGGCACAATGACAGTGCGCCACCTTTTAGGTGTGCCGCCTCCTGATAGCTTCTTTGCCTCTGCCCCTGTGTCTATAATACGGTGTGGGTACACAGGCAAAGAGATTCCCTCATTTGCATGTGAAGGGAAGCCCTCTGATGAAAGCGATGGCCGCACAGGCATCTCTGTCCCCTTCTGTAATATCAAAGTGCCCTGGGGGCGTGCTAAGCAGGCAGAAACCCCCAGGGCACTTTGTTTAATACGGCCCCTGATGGTTGCCTTGTGAGAGGTCTTATGAACCAACACAGTAGGTCTGAGTTGCTTATGCTGAAAAGTCAATGATCGCGGTTTTATGCTTGATTGCTTAAAATGAAACGTTACGATAAAGGGAGTAGGCCTGACTTATTGATTTTGAAAAGCATATGTTGTAGGCAATAGGAATTTAAGGTTAGATTGTTATTATTCTGTTTGAAAGTCAACATATATGTATTTTGTTACATGAAATCTCACAGATTACCCTAATACAGAAGCATTTTGTTGCTGGTATCCCCTCTGACAAACTGTGGATATAGAAGATTTATACTCTGAGAATCCTTGTCATCCTAGGCGAGATAGTATCTTGCTTTGCCAACTGTAATTTTTCACACTGTGTAATTGTGTGACTGTATATCTGATGGCTGACTTGTGCGAAAGCCTATGCTCAGGTCTCAGTTGGTTTGGTGATGGCTTGACTTATTGATTATGAAAAGCATATGTTAAAATCAACAGTCATTTATAGGTGGACTGTCGTTTCTCTCTATTAAAGCTTACATATAGGTATTTTTATAACATGAAATGTCAAATTACATTTGTAGGGAATGCATTTGGTGTTGGTTACTGCCTCTGATAAGCCCTAGGGGAGAAGATTTACACTGTGATGGTACTTGCTATAATCTCTTCCTAGATGTCTGCCTGAATTTTGTAATAAAAAAATCATTAACTAATTCATATATGTATGTATAAGTATGCAATGATATGGATGCATTTAGAGACTATAGGTCCACTCTGTTCTACCACTGTTCTTTCTGAGAGACATTTACACTATGCTTCCATCCATGACAGCGAGTTGCATGGAATAATGGTTCAGTCTGCATCAGTCATTGGCTCCTTTGCCCTGTGAATGTCATTTTCTGATCACGTGTGTACACCCCCCGGAAAATGAGACTGCTTTAGTATGCAAAGCCGATTTGCGTGCCCTTTAGTTTTGAAATCTACCTTTAAATTTCTTCTTTATTTTTGCTTCTCATTTTATTTTAATGTTTCTTATGATGATGTTACAATTCTCCAGGCAGTACTAATGGGGTGCTTGTTTGTCTCTCATTTCATCTGTAGTGCATCGCATTCCTCTATACAAGGAGATCCTTTTTCTATTTATTTTTTTATTTTATTTTTTATTAGACAATAAAATCGACATACATATGTATTTCATTCATTAAAACAAAGAAGCAAAATAATCTGAGAGGGATCATTACGCATTTTTCATCACCTTGTACTTTTCAATATATTTCACAGAGCTATGATCATGCCGGGGACCAGACAGGAGAGAAAAAGAAAAGAAAAAAGAAGAAAGAAAAAAAAAGGGAAAAAGGAAAAAAAAAAAGAAAAAAGAAAAAAACGGAGGCAAGAGAGAACAGAACACCGATGGGAGAATGGCCATAAATCGGGATATATTAATATATAAATTGAAGAGGGAGAAGGGGATTATTGTAGATACTGTACTAACGCCCCCAGATCTTAGTACCTAACCGGCGTTTCTGAGAACCCTTGAGAGCGTAAAGGCTATATTCCAGATTACATATAGAATAAAGTCTACCCCTCCACATTTCAAAAGATGGTGGCTCTTTCTCCCTCCATAATGATGCTATACATAATCTTACTATCGCCACAGCTATAAATAGAAAATACCTAAATTCATACATTCCCTGTGAATCTACTACTTCATCCACCACTCCTAGCATCATCCCAGTGGGTGTAATCTCAATCCGCACCCCTGTCACCTTTGTCAGAAACATCTCCATCTTACTTATAAATTGTCTCAGATCTGGACATTCAAAAAACATATGGAGGCTATCAGCTTGATCTGATGCACAGCGCGTACATTTACCTTCATTTTAACCCCTCCATCGTGCAATTTTGGCAGGCTTATAATACAAATCATATATAGTCTTATAGTGTTGCGCCTTAAGACTAGAGGAGACCGAAAGCTTTTCTGATAATGCTATTGACTGTTGTAAGAGATTCCCGGCCTGATTTAATCTATTATTCCATTTGGAATTTTGTTTTTCAAGATCGTCCCCTTGCAGTTCCATGAGATTCTGGTATAAAACACCAATCCTCCCATGTTTCCTAATTGTTTCCAACAACTTACTTTTTATAGCCAAATTTGTTACATCTACTCTCTTTTGTAGATAGTCGCGGATTTGCAAATATTTAAAGAAATCGGTTTTGGGGAGATCATATTCAGATATTAACGAAGCATATGTCTTAACGCCACTGCAGTCAATTAAATCTCCCAAAGTCATCAGTCCTTTCCGTCTCCATCTAGCCACAACATTATCAGAAAAAATAAGGGGGGGGTAGTGCTACAGATGAGGTGGGTGTATAATAATTGTGTTTACCAAGCTTCAGATACTTCTGAACCTGTTTCCACACTTTATAAACGGCTTGCAACACCTTAAAACAAGTTTTTTTTTATAATAGCTAGGTTCCAGATTTAAAAATAAATTTCTCTCTGTTCTTGAGCCCAGTAACAACTGAAAAATATTTGGGAATTCTTCCACCTTTCCATCTCTTTCCCCAACCAATAGAATACCCATTTGTTGCAACATACATACCCAATAATAGAACAAAAAATTCGGAACAGCCCAGCCCCCTCGAGATCGAGGCAAAGTCATATACCTCATTGCTCGCCGGTGTTTGCCTTGTGCCCATAGGAAGCTACCACAGATGGATTGTAACTTTTGAAGTTGTTTCACCATGAGTTCCAAAGGAACACACCTAAAATAGTACATCACTTTAGGCAGAATATCCATTTTTAAGACATTGCATCTCCCGACTATCGATAAATGTAAGCTTTCCATTCTATCCAGATCCTTCTTAATTTCCCGCATTAGCGGTTCCCAATTTGATAGTACCATTTTATCCAGATTGGCATTAATACGGATCCCCAAATATGTAGCCTCCTCTGTAACCCTGGAGTCATTACTGCAAACTTGCTCAGTACAAATTATTTGCGTTTTTGTAGTGTTTAATTTAAATCCTGATCCTTCACCAAATTGAGCCGCTAATCGTTCAATCTCTTTAACCGTTTGAATTGGATCCGGCGAGATAACCGCAATGTCATCTGCGTATGCTAGTGTGGTAACCTCCAACCCAGGTCTCGCTATCATAGTGTTTAACCTATATTCCAATAAATTCAAAAACGGATTAATATATAGGGCAAATAATAAGGGAGAACAGGGACACCCTTGTCGGGTACCTCTAGATATTGTAACAAGACTAGACTCCAGTCCCAGCGCACATATTTTTGCCTTGAGTGAATGGTACATAGTCTGTAAAGCTTGTATGAAACCTAGTCCAAAGCCTTGCCATCGCATTGTTGCCCATAAAAACACGACCAAATGCTTTCTCCGCATCGAGTAGTACCACACCGCACGGAGTTTTCAGTACGCTAGCAACATCCAGTGTGGTAACTACTCGACTAAAGTGATTGACCGTTCCTCTTCCTGGAATAAAGCCGTGCTGTCGAGCAGAGACTAAGGGGGTTAATACACGGGAAAGTTGTGTTACCAATATTTTTGCGTATATCTTCCCATCACAGTTTAAAAGTGAAATGGGTCGATATGATCCCGGCAATAAAGATGGCTTATCTTTTTTTAAAAAGATAACTATACTCGCTTCATCCCATGACGCTGGGGCGTATCCTTTCTGAGCCTCTCGAAAAACCATCAGCATATCTGCTTGTAACTCAGTTAAAAATTTCTTAAGGAATCTTATCAGGCCCGGCAGCTTTCCCTGTTGCTAGTGATCTAACTGCCTCTTCTAATTCTTCCACAGTTATGGGCTTTTCTAAATATTCATTATCATCTGCGCTTAATATCTTCCTATGAGGGTCCTTGAAAAATTCTGTAGATGTATCTTGACGTGTACGCTCTTCTGTATATAATTCCTCATAGAAAGCTCGAAAAACTTCGAGGATCTCTACAGATGTTTCTACCGTCTTTCCATTAGCATCTTTAATTGCGGTAATAACATCCTTTATCTCTCTCCTCCTGATTTTCTTAGCCAGGCATTTGCCTGTCATCTCCCCGTATTCATAGCACTCTCTTCTAAATGTTTGGTATTCACTAGCATTATCTTTGGCCCATTTCTCGTTTATCTTCGCCTTGCATCGTGCTATCTCGGTTTGTGCCTGAGAGCTATATAACTTCTCTCTTAAAGTGTGCACTAATGTATATTCTGCTTGCTTAAGATTGTCATACAGTCCCTGGATAAGCTGCCTCTGCTTTTTTTGAGCATACAATCCGAAGCTCAAGATTTCACCTCTAAGTGTGGCCTTTAGTGCTTCCCACATAATACAGCTATTGGTTGAGTTTCGATTTATAGCAAGAAATTCTCTTAGCCATTGTCGTATGTGACTGACAAACTGATCGTCTAACAATAATTTACGATCAAAAGAGAAATTCCCCCGGGTTCGAACCACTCCTGGCATTTTAATCGTTAATAATAGTGGGTTATGATCCGAAGTGATTCTCGGGAAAACCTGTAATTGTGCTTCCGGTAAAAGGGCCTGATTCACAGAACTAACTTACGTCAAAAACGTAAAGTTAGTACTTTTTGGTATTCACAGAATACACTTACTCATTTTGGTATTCACAGAATGAACTTACTCATTTGGGTATTCACAGAAGTTAGGACTCCTAACTTTACTACTCCTAAACTGAGAAAAATCCTAACTTTAAAACTTTCGTAAATATGCCAATAGGCACAATAGGCACAGACCAGTTCAGGGTATGGCCCTTTCCAGTCTTCAGACTAACACAAGAACTTGTCTTTGATATTGTCAGTCAGGATTGCGCGGCTAACAGGAAGAAAAGCTCTGATCCATTTTGCAAATTGTAGAGGATTTGACATATAAGCTTAATTGTTCATACTAATATCATCCCTCATGGGGCAGACCCTGTAGCATGTGCTTGTTCAAGGCAGGGCGCATCACAGTGGTGCTTTAAGCACTCCACCTAAATCACAGCAACCTCTAGGCTGAGGATGGGCTCTGGAAGATGGGTGTCAGCACATTGTTTCTACTTTCTCAGTGTCCCATCAGACACATTCAGCTGTTGCTGCTCCCTTTTTTCTGGCAAAAAACATCTTTTTAGCTTGGTAGTTTGATTTTGGAACCTGTATTTGAAAAGCTATTGCTGCATTCTCACTCAATGTGCTAGTTAAACTTTGACTACCTACAAGAAAAAAGCAAAAAGACAGGAACTAAAGTTTATTTTGCCTTTTACAAGTCTGCCACGTGGCACTATGACATATGATACCATCAGCCATTCCTTGTTTTTTCAGTCAATTGCATCTTCCGCTTTGGAGCTTGCAATTTTGCTTTTAACACTATCTTTATGGGCTCAGAACTCCAACAAGCATACTACTGCTGCCTAAAATGGCAAAACTTGCCAAAGGTGTTTTACATAACCCGGAACCACTTGTCAACTATGTTTTAGATTTTTACAAAACCATATATTCACTTTTAAAAAAACTGCTTTTTCCACACGGAACACCAAAAGTAAACTCTGCTCACAAATTTTGGGAGGATTCACTTTTTCATTCATGTCATGCATTAAAACCAGCACTGGCAATGAAAATTATTTTGTATAGCGGGTAGTTTTATACTGATAATAACAATACAACAAAGAAATAGCATGAGCAGCAGAAGCAGCCTTCCGTCACACAAAAATTTAAAGGACAGGTATCAATAGCAGGATGAACATCTCACAGTTCTCTCACACCTAAAGGAGAGGCACAACACAGGTAGCTAACCGCACTAAAGAGGGAGTGTGAGGAGTTAAAGGACTGTTGTATGCTCTCTGTGACAACATAAATGTAAAAGAAAGTCAAAACTCCTGTATTAAACAGCCAGATCTTTTATGGAGTTACCTACCTAGTGTGGTATGCTTCACCAATGGGTTCCACATCTAGCACTGGAAAGCTCCTGTGATTACCACTACTCACTGATTGAAAAGCTTCCTAGTTATGGGTTGCCTAGTTTGGCTGAGGTTACGTGTTATTTGTCAATGTTTGCTCCTCATTTGTTTAGCTGGCAGTCCTCTAGAATTGTGTGTGGGTGACCGAAAGTGGCTTTTTACTGGTGTCTCCCTACCACAGGATTAAAAACCGGAGAGTTCAGTAATAGACCCTGCTTCTCTTTTCTGTCTTCCTCAGGACTATAGGTCTCGGTATTTCACATCAAATATTGTGAAACAGTCTCCGGTTCATTGGGCATGTTATGCACGTGCATTCAATGTATCCTTTGTTTTTTCATTAGATGGAGCAGCAGCAGGGGAAGCACTCCTCATAGAACAGGTACACCTTGGGCAGTAGCAGCACAAGCTTTCCTCATCAAAGAACACGTAGAAACTGTACAGCAACAGTGTAAGCTTTCTTTCCTCTTATAATAGGTACAACATGGCAGTAGCAAAGCAAGCGTCCCTCTCTCACAGAAGACAGTAAGTGCAATCTTACATTCCCAACAGATCAGATTCGGCAGGACAGACTAGTACAAGCTTTCATTGCTCACACAACATGTGCAATTAAAGCACGTGTGACATGTAAGCTACAGACAGATCTCTGGAACGTGTGACTAACTCACTGAGAGGAATGTATAGGTGGATGAGTGGGTGAATATGTGAGTTCTGACACAATTCTCAATTCTGTACTATTAGCGTCAGCATCCTAAATGTCTTCCTGCTGTCATTTGGGGACCTGCTGTGACTGCTGTACGTCCTTTTGTCATACCCTACAATCAAGCTGTTGCCACTTACTGTAGATTAATCTGCTTACATTCACATGCACATGTGTCATTGAACCTTAGGTCTCAAGGGCTGGGCCCTTGCTATACCTTTTTTATTTTTTTTATTTTTATTTTTACTTAAAAAGACGAACAATTAATACAGGAGATGGGGAAAAAAACATACATGTATACGCAGATACACCAGACAGGCTTGTAGACAATTCTAACGTGCTATGCAGCCAAATAGTTCCTTAGATCCAATTGGGACAAATAGCAACGAAAAAAAAAAAATTAACAAAAGAATACGGAGCTAGAGGAATATTGCTTACCCCGTGACTGAAATACTTAAAAAAATAAAATAAAATAATTTAAAATAAAAAAACAATGCATGTTTTCCTAAAACATAGGAAAAAACAAAAGGTCAAAATAGAGCTGAGAAAGACAAATAATAATATACACAGCGAATTAAATTGGACATTGGTTATAGCAGTGATTTACTCTAACTAATCCATCAAAGGGCCCCAAATTTGACTACCCCTTCTCCTCGCCCTCCGGCCTTTATATTTATACAGTGCCATCTCCATGTGATATACATATAGCAGTCTTGTATACCATGCTTGATATGTCGGGGGAACAGCATCCTTCCATTTTGATGAAATCATTAATCGAGCTACTGCAGTTGCCATAAAACCAAAATATACCTGCATTGGTTCTAGCTGTATGTTCTCATCACAGCCTAATACCATCATAAGTGATGAAACAGACACATTCTGTCTTAAAACTTTATACAAAAAGGTTTCGATTCCCTTCTTCAGCAGATTTAGTTTACTACAGTCCCAGAACATATGGGCCAGATCTGCCGCGCCATGTCCACACCTTGGGCAATGATCATTTTCCCTCATCCCCCAAGCGAACAATTTAGCTGGCGTATAGTACAGATTGAACACCGTTTTAAAATGTTGGGCCTTTAAGTTGGCGGAGAGAAACACTTTCTTGGAGAGCACCAATGACCTGCTTAGGTCAGCATCCTGATTCTCTAGCTTGCCTGCCCATGCGGTCTCAACCTTTACTAGATCGTCCGGATTAGCATTTGTCAGGATGGAGTATATATCCTTAATTCGGGGTTGTTTATACAGAATACATTCTAACAACGGAATCCGATCCGTACTAATAATATGTGACACAATCAGTCTAATCGTCTCCCTGATTTGCACATACTTAAAAAACGATCTAGCATCAAGGCTATACCGCTCCTGGAGCTCTACAAACGGAATGGTACCATTCAAATCAATGATAGTGTCCTACTGACTCCTGCCTGTTCCCAAAGTTTGCCAGTTTCATCATAGAGGGGGGCAGGAAATACTGGTGAGCGCCACAGGAGCAGGTATCTCTGGAACCTAGGAATTTCTAAGAGCTTGCATACTTTGTGCCAAACATTCCAGGCCGCTCTAAGAGGCTTAAAGCGTGTTTTTTATTAGTAGCTACCCTCTAGCTGCCTTAATAGAACCCCTGGTGCTGCGCCACCTATGGCCAACTCATAAATTGATGGAGGAGTTTCGCTTTCCCGACCTCCCGATCCTGTTGCTGCCCCCATGTTTGTTTTGAACAGTATACCCATTTGTTATATTGTTATGGCCGAATAATAGAGTAAGTTGGGAACCGCCAGACCCCCGATCTTGAGGGAGAGTCAGAAACTTCAAAGATCGCCTAACCTTCTGGTAATGCCAGATAAATTGGGAGAATATTCCGTCTAATTTCCTAAAAAAGGTGTTTTCCGGCTCTAGCGGGATACAGCGGAATAGATATAAAATTTTAGGAAACATCGTCATTTTAAGCACATTACACCTTCCTATTATAGACAAATGTAGATTATCCATTCTCTCCAAGTCTCTGCTAATCTTCTCTATAATAGGAGGCAAATTGATTGCCCATGTGGAGCCAACAGCCGCCGCAATATTGATCCCAAGATAGGTAGGGCCCTTGCTATACCAATGCTACAATAGTACTTCTCTACTCATGGTCTAAGACGAGATGGAGGGAGAGGCATTTGCCCAGTATTGCCATGTATTGACATAATGCCAGACACACAACTCAATGCAGCTATTTTGTTTCCCCTCCAAACCCCTTCTGTTCTCCAGCTCTATTTAATAATTTTCTCAGCCTTTTCTCATTCTCCTTTTCGTCTTTTTTTGTCTTTTCAATCTTTTCTCTTGCCCTCAGCCCACAAGCACCCTTTAACGGAAGGGGTTTTGAACGTGCACCACCTCCGTCTCTCCAAAGCACGTTTCTGGTGTTTCAGAGAAAGAGCACATTTCTTAAAATGTGGCAATAATTCATCTCGTAAGCAGGCTTTGCTGTTTATAACTGTTTCCCCATGACTATAAACAGTACATTCACATTTCTTTGAAACACAGTGGGAGAAGTTCCTTTTTGCTGGTTCTGTTCGTCAGTCCTGCTGGATATTCCCTAAGCTGACATCGCCGACCAACAAGAAAACCTTGTGGGAGGAGGAGACGGAGAGGGCCCTGCGTCGCAGAGTTCAGGAGGTGGGCTTAGTGCAGTGTGCCCAGGGGGTAAATCATTGCTGACCCTGCGTACACTTTCAGCGCGGTCCCATATGGCGCTTTATAACCACCACGGCAACATTCGCAGTATTTCCGAGAAGGGCCGGGCGGATGCGCTTTGGAAGCTTTTAATTATCTGAAGAGAGAACTGCAAACCATTGTCCCTCCACTGCTCAATTCTAGTTTCAAGAAAACGGCAACGTTTGTCTATTGGGGGGACGAATACGCTTTTTTAGCTTTGAGTAAACTGTAAAAAGTCTCCTATACTGACAAATCATTGATAGAGCGAAATGTTCTTGTGAATTGTAGGGGTGCATCATAATCACTGATAGGCCGCACCCACATGTATTCAGACATATATTCGTTTATATTCCGTTGTATACTCATGCATGTTTAGTAAAGAATGAATAGTTCGCTGAGACAAAGTGAACTCAGCAGCATAATGGTGTTAGGATAATGATGTAATGTAATGCTTATTGAATTATGTGAACATAATGCATAGAGGAATTAGTTCGTGTGTAATGTAATTGCAGTAGTTTAAACGTGCACCATATTAAAGTTGCACATGTAATTCATTGTTTGCATATGAATCGTAATGAAAATGCTTATAGGGAAATGTAAGATGAGTGTTTAAAAGTCATATGTAAAGGCCTGACTACATATATGCTTAGGGAAGGCCTGGTTTATTTTATGTTAGCTTAGGTTGTAGGCCGAGAAAAGTTTCTCTTGGTAAGGCTCTCTGGGCACAAACGGTAGATTTAATTTGCACAGTAGAAGGTTTCTGTTGAAAGTATCTTTCGTTGCAGGTGCAAGGACACATGTCTCGTTAGTAAGACTAACTCTTTGTTTTCGAAAGCTAGAGAGAGGGGAGGCATGGTACGGGGAGTGAAATGGAATTTAGGGATGATACTTTCAGCGGAGAAGGTGCCTTGGACTCAAGGTCATCGCAACCGTCCAGGATGAAGTAACCGTTTCGATGGAAAAGCTCAAGAAAGAAGACCTGGCCAAGGAGGCGTGACAAAGGCGTGTACAATTGTATTGTGGTTTTGTATTAGGGATAGTGCCCTGAGGGAGGAGGCCAGAGAAGAGGTAGGGGAGACCTGAGAGAAGGACAGAGCTGAGCTTAGGTATTATGTGATTGCACTTCTTAGGAAGTCCTCACAGCTGACACCTTTATTCACTCTTGCCTGGGAAAATCGTTATGCAGGGATGTCACTTAGCGTTAGTGTAGGGACAGCAATTGATTTTAAGCTTGCTTAGTCCAATGAAGAGCAACTTAGAAATTGGAGCAATCATAGTCTGGTTGATCCTTCTAGAACTTTCTATTCTTCTTATCCTGAGTCGGATGAGATTCCTGCGTAGATTATTATTTGTATTAGTGCCCATCTATTTCTTTAACCTCGTGTTGAGGTGCTTGCACGTTCAGTTATTTTTGGCGATAATAAATTCTCAAACTTGAATTCGGAGTCAGTGGTCCTTTCAGACAAAATGAATGCTGATATATAACCTGATGAGATTCTCTCCTTTACACTATTCAACAGGTAAAAAGATCTTGGCGACCAGAAGGTTCTTATAGATAATTAGATAAGAATCGGCGTTATCAGTTGGTAGCAGAGTAGGATGGTTACCTTTGATGGTAAGGGGAGATCTAGAGCAAGATAGGAGATTAAGTTGCCCCATAGAGCCCGAGTGACGCAGATCCAGAGGACCGCGGGAGAAGGATGTCGGAGGTCGTGGAAAACTGACGGAGAGTGCCGGTGCGGCGGAAGTAGCAGTTCGTAGTAGAGTGAGTATGAAAAGAGTGATGTTTGGTTGATTGCGGTGTTTTATTGTTGTGTGATGTCTTGCGGAGTTGGAAAGAGAGTTGTGTGATTGAGAAACGGACCGTGAGCGCGCGCGGGACCGGGAGATTTATTGTGGTGTAGAATACACCCAGAGTGAGAACGTTGACCAGAGGTTGTGGGGGTCACGAGACGTCATTGACAGACCCACTAAAGATAGGGAAAACATGAGTGAGTGTGTGAATAACCAACGCAGGTCGTAGGTTATTGTGTGCAGAACATCGAGTGATTGAATCCTATCGAGTGTGTTAAAGGCGATTGTCCGGTCGTTTCGCGGACAGACGATTGCCAGATAGAGGTCAACAGGCTCAAGAGGCTGATCGGTCATTGGTAAGACCGACGGTCAGAGAGGTAATTGTTCGGTAGGACGGACATTATTTCAGAGTATGATTGGGACAGGTGCGAGCGAGAACAAGTGAATTAGAAAGGAGGGGAACTGCTGCGAGCGGAGGAAAAGTGACGTCAGACAAGTGCCACGCTGCGATAGGCCGGTTGGTGTGAGCCGCGCTGGTATTGGTGGAGTGAAATCGAGAAGCAAGAGCTGACATTTTGAGTGCAAATACGAAGTTGATTCATCATGAAATGTTTTAAAGCTTTACGGGAACTTTGTAGAGGTGATAGACATGTGGTTGTTCGGGAGGGAGAGGAAGCTCCTCCCGAGGATACACCAGCACATTATATGGCAAAGAATGTAGGATTGCATACTATAATTTGGCTTGAGAATTGGCATAAAATGACAGAAGCAGAAGGAGAATTGTCGTTCCCTCGATATGGTACTTTCAGGATGGAGGTATTGTACCAGCTAAAAAGTGTAATGGCCTCATTACGACCACTACCTAGACCGACACAGTTTGAGGCATTGCATGCGTGGATTAGAGCAGCACACGAAAGGAATAGAGACAAAAGTCAGGAAAGGGTGAAGAAATCGATTAGGGCATTTCAGGATGCAAAGTGGGATGCACTGGAGAAACAGTGGAGGGTGGCAACGGTTGAAGTGGACAAGTTATACCCACTAATAGTACGAGACGGAAAGATTATAAGAATCGATGAAGAGGATAGTGATACAGACGACAGCTTGTTAGATAGGTTGTTGGCAGAGAGGCCACCACCATTTAATCCAGATTCAGAAGAGGGAAAGACGACCCCAGCAGTAGCAATAGTTGATGAGAGCCAGAATCAGACTAGCATGAGAGTGGTGGGAAGGATTTCCACAGGAACGGAAGGGGCAACGGCGTCTATGATAACACAGCCTCCTGCGGGGAACACAAGATTACCGGACTCCTTGACAGTACCGGTTACCATAGGCCCTATAGTACTGGTATATGACCCAGACCGAGTGAGGGAAGGGGGCTCCGTACCGACGGGAAGGGAGGAAGGAAACAGTGAGAGTGGGAATGGGTTCGGAGTAAGAGTGGTTCATTTCCCAAGACCAATGGAGACAAGTACGCCGTTACCGGCTACTGCGGACTCTTCCTTTAGGCGAGAAGAGGAGAGACCAGAAAGACCGAGGTCTTTGCGGGAATCTAAGTCAGCTTTGAGGGAGTGGACACCAACAGTAACGAACCAAGAGGATAGGATGCAAGGAGATAGGGCACAGAACGTCTCGGAAGACAGACCAAGTTCCAGGAATATGATGGAAGGGAATAGGTCACAAGGACAGAATAGTAACTGTGATGAGCGGGATGGCTCGGGTTGTCGAGATGTACTGAGGAGTGCAGTACAGGCAAGGTTGCTAGACGTAGTGAGGCTGAAAGCAGAGGTAGATGAAATGATCAGTGGGGGTCTGCCTTTGGAAAGGATAGAAATTTATGGATCAGATGAGCTGCTGTTTGTAGCAAAAGATGTGACTCGAAAAGCTAGAATGGCGCATGATAGATTGAAGGAATTGGCCAAAAGATATGAGGTAGACCTGAACAAAACTAAAGCGTTGCAGGGACCACATAGATTGCATTACAGTGACCAGGAGCTGGAGGAGAAAAGAATCACAGGATTAAGGACACACACCAGAGACCTGATTATAGGAATGAGAATATGGATTTTGTTGGACAAATGGGAAGAAAGGTGGTCCAAGAAGAAACCAGCAAAGAAAGCTGAGGGGGAAACGCCGCCTCCAGGGGGGGGGGGCGACGGGCGTTGGAAATTTTCCTTTACGGGAAGTACAGAATGGAGGGTACGTGCATGTGCCGTGGAATAGAGGTGATTTGGCTGCATTTACAAATGATTTTCCTCGGCTGAGGGAAAAACCAGTAGAGTGGTACAAACAGGTTGAGCGGTTTGTGAAAATTTCAAAAGTATTGTGGATTGATTTGAACACGTTGTTTGACATAGTGGTACCGGGAGATCTGTGGACAGCCTGTAAAGTCGCTATTGAGTGGCCGACTTCAGAACCAGATAGAGAGGCGGTTACAAATGGTCCATCACCCCTAGTCATGAAAAAGTATGAGCAGGTGATTACATGGTTGAAACTGAAGATTTCACCTCAGGATATAGATTGGGTTAAGATAGATCGGACTGTACAGGAACCCAAGGAAACGGTGCATGAATATTATGAAAGACTTCTGCAAGCTTTTAAACAGTATAGTGGGTTAGATATCTTGGACCCCAAGGATATGGGACAGTTTGTCTCAAAGTTTGTACTGGGTCTGAGAATGGAAATCAGCCTCATGATACAGCACCATTTGATCTGCTGGCAGAACAAGCCACTAGATGAAATTTTGCGGTATGCGAGATACTGTAGTGATGAGGTGGAATCGAAACATCGAAAGCTAAAAGACAAATTGATGCTTGTCCAGTTGCAGACAGCACAGAGTCAGCCTAGTGGAGGGACTTTAGGAAGAAAGCAAGGAAATTTCCAGGGAAACCAGAATGGGCAAGCCATGGGAAAGGGAAAACCAGTAGACCCCAAGACAGGAGTGGACGTGGCCACATTGAAGAAGACCACTACGTGTCATCTTTGTCGCCAGGTCGGACATTGGAAACGCGAGTGTCCTTTGAACCCAGCTAATCAGTTGCAGGAGGAGGAAGAGGGGGCTCAGGCACCCGCGCAAGAGGTAGTTAACACAATAACGAGACCGAGGACGATGAAAGGGGGGGTTTACAGTTCTCACGCCCAGGTTCCCCAAGCTCCAAGGATTTCACAAGGAACACGAACGTACCAACAGATGCCCCTGTTCGAAGATTACGACGAGAATAGCTTAGACCCTTTATCCTGACGGTGCCTGAGGGGGGAGGAAGACTGCACACTTGGAGCGGTCTTGGAGGTAGACCAGAGAGGACCTTTTGTGGAGGCAGATATTGAGGGTCATCCTGCCACACTTTTGGTTGATACTGGTGCTACCCGGTCTACTGTAAGATCAGCAGTAGTCCCTAACCTACCCCTCTCGGGACAATCAATCCAGGTTGTTGGAGTAGCGAACAAAAGAATAAGCAGCCCATTGACAGAACCGATCCTAGTAAAGATAGGTTCCTTCCAAACTAGACATCAGTTTGTAGTGTGTGATACGAGTCCAGTTTGCCTTTTGGGGAGAGATCTGTTGTGCAAGTTGAATTGCACGATTTATTGTACACCACGGGGAGTGGAGGTCCAGACGAGAGATGACGATGCTGACTTTAAAATTACCAATCAGCATCTGTGTATAGATCTGTACCCAATGGTGACTGTGGAAGAACTTCCACCTGATCTGAGAGACGCAGTGTCGTCTGTGGTGTGGGATTTCGCAGGCAACGAAATAGGTCTAATCAGAGGGGTTGAACCAGTGCGGATTGAGGTGAAACAGAATGTTGATTTCCCCAGAACACCTCAATACAACCTGTCGCCAGAGACGATTACAGGAATAAGACCTGTGATCGAAACTTTCATTGAGAAGGGTATTTTGAAAGAGATCAGAGGTAGCCCCTGTAATTCACCCATAATGGGACTACAGAAACCGAGCGGGAAATACAGGATCGTGCAAGACCTACGAAAGGTTAACACGATAGTTGTCCCTTGTTGTCCAGTGGTACCGAATCCTTCAGTAATACTGTTCCAGATCCCATGTGAAGCCGAGTGGTTTACGGTTATCGATTTGTGTCAAGCCTTCTTTTCGATACCGCTCCACGAGGAAAGCCAATTTCTTTTTGCGTTCAGGCTAGAAAATCGCGTGTTAACATGGTGTCGTATCCCTCAAGGGTATACGGAAAGTCCATCGATCTTTAACCAGATCCTGAAGAAGAACCTTGAGAGTCTCGTGTTGCCGCAGAACTCAGTTCTCGTGCAATACATAGATGACTTGCTCATTGCCTCAGAAACAGAAGATGCTTGCAGAATTGACACTGTAGCTCTGTTGAACCACTTAGCAGAGAACGGACATAAGGTGTCCCCAAACAAGCTGCAGTACTGTTTGAAGGAGGTACAGTACTTGGGACACAGATTGGAAAAAGGCAAGAGGAAGGTGTCGCCAGATCGAATTGAGGCAATAATGAGCATGGCAGTACCCACGACACAGAGAGAAGTTAGGATGTTTCTGGGAATGGTTGGCTATTGTCGACAGTGGATTCCTAGTTTCTCCTTGAGAGCAAAGCCTCTGCAGAGGCTTACGCACAAGGATGTGAGTGATCCGGTACCATGGGACGAGGAGTGCTTGATATCATTCCTGAAACTGAGAGAGGATTTGTGCAGGGCTCCGGCACTGGGAATGCCTGATTACAAGAAGGCCTTTTCATTGTTTTGTTACGAGAGGGAAGGATGTGCATTAGCAGTGTTAGCTCAGAACCATGGAGGTGTCCGTAGACCAGTTGCCTATTTTTCAGCTACTTTAGATCCAGTAGCTTCTGCGTTGCCCGGATGTCTAAGATCCGTTGCTGCAACAGGTGTCAGCATTGAAAGATGTGAAAGCATTGTAATGGGACATCCATTGACTGTACATGTGCCACATTCGGTTGAGTTATTGATGACCAGGACCAAGACACAGCACCTAACGAACAATAGGTTAACGAGGTACGAGCAAGTCATACTTGCCGCAGAGAATGTGACTCTGAAAAGGTGCTCTGTCTTGAACCCTGCGACATTGATGCCTACACCGAACACGGATGATGAAGATTGTGCGGACCATGATTGTCTCGATGTGACCGAACTTTGCACCAAACCGAGACCTGACATTGTCGATGAACCATTGGCTGACCCAGATGAAATTTTCTTTGTCGATGGTTCTTGCTTAAGAGACAGTGTGGGGCAATTGAGAGCAGCGTTTGCTGTATGTACCATTTCAGGAGTGGTCGAGGCTGCTTGCCTAGAAGGAGTACGCTCCGCGCAGGTAGCTGAGATCATTGCCTTGACCCGTGCCTGTTTGGCCGCTGATCGAATTCGAATCACGATTTACACAGACAGCCAATATGGATTTGGCGTGGTGCATGACTTCGGGCAGTTATGGTCTCAGAGGGGATTTTTGACATCATCCGGATCACCCATTCGTAATGGAGAATATGTAAGACAATTGTTAGATGCATTACAGCATCCAAAGGAAATTGCTGTTGTAAAGTGTTCAGCCCATGGGAAAGGGGAGGACTTTGTATCCTTGGGAAACAATTATGCGGACGAAGTCGCCCGTTTCTGTGCAGAACAAGGATGCATATTCACAGAAAGAGAGATAGGGGAGAGCCAAGAAGGAACCAAGCTCAGCATAATGTTGACCATGGCAGACACTTGGGAAGAGCTTAAGCGATTGCAGGATGAAGTTTCAAACCAAGAGAGAGAGGGATGGATCAAAGCTGGGTGTGAGAAAGGAGACGTGGATGTCTGGGTATCCAACGATGGGAGAGCCGTGTTGCCTGAGGAATTGCTGAGTCCGATGGCAAGACTGATACATGGACAGGCACACCTGGGTAGAGACGCAATGATGAGAGTGTTTAGACAGACGTGGTATAACCCACGGTTCCGAGCAATGGCTGAGACGGTATGTCAGAGGTGTGTTACGTGTCAGCAGATGAATGCTGGAAAGAGAACTGTAGTTACGTTGAGTCATATTGGAAGGTCAGGAGGGCCCTTCAATAGAATACAGCTGGACTTTGTGGAGATGCCTAAGTGCAATGGATTGAGGTACATTTTAGTGCTAGTATGTGTATTCTCACGGTGGGTGGAGGCTTACCCCACACGCAGGTGTGACACTCTCACAGTGGCCAAATTACTGTTGAGGGAGCTCATCCCTAGATTCGGGATCCCGACCTCTTTGGAATCAGATAGAGGAGGGCACTTCCATAGTGAAATCATGAAGTTGCTTTGCGCTGCATTGAACATTGACCAGAGACTCCACTGTAGTTATAGACCAGAGGCTTCTGGGATGGTGGAACAAGTTAATGGAACTTTAAAAGCCCGGATGGCAAAAATGTGTTCTTCGACATCCCTGAAATGGCCCGACGCTTTGCCACTTGTGCTAATGAGCATGCGAAGTGTCCCAGACAGAAAGACCGGGTTGTCCCCCCATGAGATATTAATGGGGAGGGCAATGAGATTGCCAGCAGTACCAGCTACAGCCTTGATAAGCATCACTGATGATTTGATTCTCGATTATTGTAAAGGACTCTCTGATGTGGTCCGTTCTGTATCCCAGCAGGTGCAAGCAGCAGTGGTCCCAGCCTCGAGTGATCTGTGTCACGACTTGTGTCCCGGTGACTGGGTGCTCGTTCGGAAGCACGTGAGGAAGAGTTGCTTGGATGCCCGTTGGCGTGGCCCGTATCAGGTGATACTTATCACGAACACAGCAGTGAAGTGTCTAGGATTGCCGAACTGGGTGCATGCTTCCCATACCCGCAGAGTTCCAGCACCCTTGGAAGAAACAGCTCCTCTCGTAAATGAAAATCCAGCTGATGTGGCAGAGCCACATGGGAGGACAAGTCAAGCTGTAAGGGTCGCTGACACAGCTGGTGGTGCACTAGAGCAAGCTGAAGGGGGTTTCCACAGTTCGAACCCTGACTCAGACACCGAAGACAGAAACGGTGCAGAGGGCGGAGAAGAGTCAGATTCAGCAGAAAGAGGAAGTAGTGCACTGGGTATAGAAGGGGAAAGCAGACGAACGAACAGAAGTGCAGAAAGTTGGCCCGAAAGACAGAGGCGACTGAACCTGAGGTTAGCATCTGAAAGAGACCTTGCTCCAGTGTCTGAAGTATCTGAAACGGAGGCAAGTGACGAAGACCAAGCACAAGACAGTCGGCGAAGGTCAAAGAGAACAAGAGTGCCTTGTCGCAGATACTCTACCCCTGAGTGGACTTACACTGTGTTTGATGCAGGGGGTGGTGAGCACGGGAAGGCTGAGGTCAGTGCAAGTGGTCCGTCGGAGCCCGAATGTGGTAGTGAAGGTGGTGCTGCAGTTGCCAGGGCTTGAGATAGAAGGAACACTGACACTCACGGTTCCGAATCCCCCGCTTCTGAGTGAAGTCCGAAACTTGGTTCTGCATCGACTCGAATTCCCGCCTTTTGGAGTTGAGCCGTTTTCACATGAAGTGCTGATTTTGCGTCTTGAACTTTTGTATCACATTCTGGTATTGCTCAATGAGGATCTTATTGTGGATCAATTATAAACTGTAAATAAAAGTCCAAAAGGAGAAGATAACCTAGGTCCGAGTGGAAGAAGAATAAACTTAGGGACTTTCCACAGAAGAGGAACGAAAACTAGGGAAGTCTTTTTCTGGACTGTGTAAATAAGATTGTGATCGGAAAGGGAAAGTCCTGAGATTTCATGGTTGCTCGAGCTGGTTAAGCAAGTCACAAATAAAGGACAGAGACTTTTTCAGAGTTCTTTGCGATAACCAAGACTTTTGAGAACTTTCGAAACCATGGAGCCGGGAGATCCCAATCGTAGATCAAAGTGGATTGTAGGCATTCTTATAAGTAGTGTAATAATTTCTATAATCATAGTGGTTGTAGTCTCATATACTGGTTCGCACGAGCAAGAAGTAGAGGAAGTGACAGGGACACCGACACCTATCACACCTAGACAGAAGGGGGTAGACAGGGCAGCTGATAGAGCTTTGCTATTAGAAGAAAGTCATAGACTACATGTAGATTTATCTAAAGGGGATTTTAAGTTGAATGCATATGCTAAGTTGTTGTATGAGTATGTTGATGTGATGGATGCGAAAGATTGTTATGTGTGTATGCAGTTGCCTACTTCGGTGGATGAGGGTATTAGGTATCACCATCTTCCACTGACTTATGGTATTTCATGTAGTCTTTTGCTTAGTTTGTTTTATGAGAGAGATCAGTTCGAGTATTTCTTTTCCAATTTCGACGCAGTGCTTCCTGAAGTCCCAGCTTACAAGCATTTGAATAAATATGACTATTATAAGACAGAAGACAGACTGAGGAAGTACTTCATACCGAGTTTGGAATTGGATACAGCATTCGCACACAGACACAATCTGACTTGTTTGATGTCGGATGTAGAGAGAAAGTTTGTAGATCAGGTCGAGGATAGGTATAGAAAGCTGACTCACTCCCGAGACTTGGGGCATCACAGGACTGATTGGACAGAGGAAGAACAGTTGCATAGACCAAGGGAAGCTATGGTCCTATAGCGTTAGATAAGGAGCAGAGGGGTAAGTTGTGTATAAGGCGTTATCAGACTTACTACGAGAAGGTAGCAGTGGGACAAAGCACCTGTGATCACGTTTTCACCATGGCAGATGTGGCAAAGGATTTTCTCCAAGGTCCTGTACAAGTGATACCAACGGTGTATTACGTATGTGGGAAGAATGCTTATGTGAGATTGCCTGCAAATTGGTATGGAACATGTTATTTGTCAATAATATTTCCAAAGATTTACCATACAGAAGATTTAGATCTTCTAGAAGGTGGAGAGCATTCAAGAACGAAAAGAGCTGCAAGTGCAGGAATCGTTGTGGGGGATATCTTTGGAGCTATGATACCTAGTCTGGGAGTAGTCTTGAATGATGTGAAGATTCGGAGGTTAGCGACTGTGGTGGATGAATTTTCGATGAATACAGCAAAGTCGTTGGTGTTGGTGGAAGGAGAGATGTTGTCGATAAGGGGAATGGTTTTGCAGAATCGCCTTGCTTTGGATGTCCTATTGGCAAAAGAGGGCGGAGTCTGTAAAATGTTGAAGGTTCAAGAGTGCTGCACTTATATACCAGACCGTAGCAAGGATCTGGAGAAATATATAAGTAACATCACTACGATCCACACAAAGATAGCGGATTTGACCGAAGAAGGGGCCTGGGAAAAGGTCGGTAAGGGTTTTGGTCAAGTGGGAGGTTGGTTTGCGAACCTAGGAAAGGGATTCCTTGGATACTTTCTGAGACCTCTCCTTATCTTGGTGGGTTGTGTGGTTGGCTTGTGGATTGGGATCAAGGCCTACAAGTGGTATCGAGCAGGCCGAATCAAGAGAGCTTTGAGGGAAAATGACATGAGGTTGGCAAGACTGCAGGACAGTCAGTATCAAAGGCTCAAGAGCATGGATAAATTTAGATCAGAGAAGATGGCAACAAGTTCTGTTTAGGTCGGTTCCTTCTCCGAGGGAGTAGAATGAAATGTGATGACAGGAGTCATCAAAGGGGGAACTGATAGAGCGAAATGTTCTTGTGAATTGTAGGGGTGCATCATAATCACTGATAGGCCGCACCCACATGTATTCAGACATATATTCGTTTATATTCCGTTGTATACTCATGCATGTTTAGTAAAGAATGAATAGTTCGCTGAGACAAAGTGAACTCAGCAGCATAATGGTGTTAGGATAATGATGTAATGTAATGCTTATTGATTTATGTGAACATAATGCATAGAGGAATTAGTTCGTGTGTAATGTAATTGCAGTAGTTTAAACGTGCACCATATTAAAGTTGCACATGTAATTCATTGTTTGCATATGAATCGTAATGAAAATGCTTATAGGGAAATGTAAGATGAGTGTTTAAAAGTCATATGTAAAGGCCTGACTACATATATGCTTAGGGAAGGCCTGGTTTATTTTATGTTAGCTTAGGTTGTAGGCCGAGAAAAGTTTCTCTTGGTAAGGCTCTCTGGGCACAAACGGTAGATTTAATTTGCACAGTAGAAGGTTTCTGTTGAAAGTATCTTTCGTTGCAGGTGCAAGGACACATGTCTCGTTAGTAAGACTAACTCTTTGTTTTCGAAAGCTAGAGAGAGGGGAGGCATGGTACGGGGAGTGAAATGGAATTTAGGGATGATACTTTCAGCGGAGAAGGTGCCTTGGACTCAAGGTCATCGCAACCGTCCAGGATGAAGTAACCGTTTCGATGGAAAAGCACAAGAAAGAAGACCTGGCCAAGGAGGCGTGACAAAGGCGTGTACAATTGTATTGTGGTTTTGTATTAGGGATAGTGCCCTGAGGGAGGAGGCCAGAGAAGAGGTAGGGGAGACCTGAGAGAAGGACAGAGCTGAACTTAGGTATTATGTGATTGCACTTCTTAGGAAGTCCTCACAGCTGACACCTTTATTCACTCTTGCCTGGGAAAATCGTTATGCAGGGATGTCACTTAGCGTTAGTGTAGGGACAGCAATTGATTTTAAGCTTGCTTAGTCCAATGAAGAGCAACTTAGAAATTGGAGCAATCATAGTCTGGTTGATCCTTCTAGAACTTTCTATTCTTCTTATCCTGAGTCGGATGAGATTCCTGCGTAGATTATTATTTGTATTAGTGCCCATCTATTTCTTTAACCTCGTGTTGAGGTGCTTGCACGTTCAGTTATTTTTGGCGATAATAAATTCTCAAACTTGAATTCGGAGTCAGTGGTCCTTTCAGACAAAATGAATGCTGATATATAACCTGATGAGATTCTCTCCTTTACACTATTCAACAGGTAAAAGATCTTGGCGACCAGAAGGTTCTTATAGATAATTAGATAAGAATCGGCGTTATCATCATTACTCTTCCATGTAAAAAGAATAATAGTACTAACCTACGGTTTAAAAAGTCCGTAGAATATTTTTACTTACTGCCATTAGTGACAAATTCAACATAGTGCAAGTTTCATCGACCCTGGAAGGGTGAAAGGCTAAGTTTAACTTTCTAGAATTTCGAAACAATGAAAGACAATCCACTCATACAATTCAGCAGAGAGTGCTGAGCTAATTGAACTTCACCAAAACATGCCTGCTGATTATCAATGTTAAGATATACCTTTTAAGAGTCTTAAGTAACTAAGCCTTGGCAAATTCAATAGCTCCTGTTTTTGTGGAAGTGTGGAAGGGTGGAAGCGAGAATGAGAATGAGTCTGTCAGTGAATAGATTATAGATGTGTGCTCTGGTAGATGGTAGACTGCATGAATGGAGAATGAGTGAGTGAACGCCTCTGTGGTTTGGTGAGTGCGAGTACAGATAGATTAAACTCTATGGATGTGCTGACAATCACAGCCTGAGGGCGCTTTGCACCATCACTGACACCTAACTGCATGTTCAGATTCTATCTTGAAGGCTGGGCAGTGGTGCTTCCTCTGTGCCAGAGTGTAGGTGCAAAACCTGGTGCTACAGTGCCTATAGCTTTATGGATGGCATGCTTTATTTACATTTACATATGATGGGGCCGGATTCCACGTTCTAGATTTACTTAGGAACACCTGGCCGATGGTCTTTATTGCCTGCTAAGAAAGTGTAGAGGGGAGAAAAACAATTTACAAATAATACATTTTCATTTTTTGTATGACTAAAGGACCACAGACTCTTAATTCAAATTTTGAGAATCTATTACAATACCAAAAATAACAAAATATAGACACACCTCAATAACAGAGTATAAAGATACATGAATACTAATACAGAGCCAAGTCTGCGAATATAGGGCCATATTATCAAGAACGGCGCAAACATTATCGCCGTTCTGGTAACCTGGGCTTCTATTGGAATTCTATAGGGCATATTATCAAGCCCCTTATCGCCGCTTTAGCGGCAGTTTCCTGCCGCTAAAGCGGCGATAATGTTTGCGCCGTTCTTGATAATATGGCCCATAGTTCATATTATCTCCAAAATCAGAACACAACTAAGTATAGATGCTGTGTCCAAATCCCTTTTCATTTGTATTTCAGGAATTTAAAAGAATAATCTGTCCCTACTCTACTTCTAGGGTGTCATCCCTACCTATCTTCCCAATTGAATTCCACTCTCAAGGTGTCAGCACGTGTTGACTCCCTAAGAAGTGCACTCACGTTAAATGGGTCAAGTAGCATAAAGCTACGGGACTCGCTCTAAGATGCTCCCTTTCGTCAGTCAAAAGTAGAAGTCCTACCAAAACTGTCTCTGCACCTAATACAAAAAGACAAAGTTACACCCCTAACAGGTCACATGGTATGTTATTCCGTGAACACCTCCTTTAAGTAACTTTCCAATAATTCCAATTAAATCTAGCTCTTTTCACCGACCTTGGTTCCCAGGTTTCACCAGGCACGAAAGGTGTCCTCCCTTCTCTCTGTTCAAGCTCTTCAAAGACATTCCTCTCCTCCCCATGTGTCTTCTTAAATCAAAAAGAACGAGGTTGAATTCCTGCACCTGCAGTAGGGCGAAAGGAATCTTCTTTACACATATAAATTCTATTTAATTTAGAACTTGAGAGCAAACAAGGAGAAAAGAAACTTAAGAGAAATGAAAGTTAGGCCTACAAGATTGGCTAACCTAAGGACGTTCTTTTAAGGCACAACCATTACACAAATCTCTATACGAATCTTTTATAGAAATTAATACAATTATATTGCATAATGTTCATAATACGTATGCATGATTATGTGATTTCTCTAAACACGTGCAAAATCCGAATTATTTCTGTTTACAAAGTTACAAATTTCATTCTAATGTCTTGATCTAAAGATACAAAGTTCAGTCTAATAACACGAATTACAGCATAACAACAGGATATATGTGAGTGCAGGTTATTCACGAGTATACTGCACCCCTACAAAATTTAAGAGCGTTGAGCGCTCTATCAGCCCCCCCCTCTGATGACTAGTGTCATCAAACACAGCACCTTGTCCTTTCCATATTCTCCTTGTAGAAAAGACCGACCTAAACAGAAGTTTTAGCCTGCCTTCCCTGCCCTTCTTCAGATTCTTAAGGTTCTGATAGTGACTGTCCTGCAGTCTTTCTATCTGCCTTTCCCGTCTCCTAAGAGAACTCTCAGCCTGCCTTGCTTTGTGCCACTTATAAGCTCTGAAGGCACCCAACAACACAATGATGCAGATGACGACTATTATGATAGGCTTCAAGATGTAACCAACAATTCCCTGCCCCAAACTTCCGAACCAACTTCCCACCTTCCCAAACCCTTGGCCAATTTTATCCCAAATCCCTTCGGTAGCCAAATCATGTATGTACTGGTGTATTTCGGTGATGTTACTGATATACTTCTTCAGATCCTTGCTATTGTCAGGAATATAAGTGCAGCACTGTTGGACCCTCAACAATTTACAGACTCCGCCTTCTTTTGCCAATAATACATCTAATGCAGACGTTCTGAAGCACCATAGCTCTTATAGAGACCATTTCTCCACCTACCAGTAGCAAGGCTTGAGCCGTATTCACTGACAGCTTATCCAACGAAGTTGACAACCTTGTAATCTTTACATCATTCAGAACCACCCCCAAACTCGGTATCATTGCACCAAACACGTCACCAACAATTTCTCCCGCACTCGTGCCACGTTTCTCTCTTCGCGGTCATTTTCCTTCCAATGGCCACAAGTCTTCCACATGGAATATCTTAGGGACTACCACAGCCAAATAACACGTTCCATACCAGTTTGGAGGTAACTGAATATACGCGTTTCTCCCACATACAAAATACACATTGGGCACTATGGTCAACTTATCCAACAGCACCTTCTTTATTGATTCTTCAATCAAGAAAATGTGCTCACATTTACTCTCTCCCACAAATACTTTGTCATAATATGTCTGTGGTTGTCTGATGCAAAGTTTCCCTTTTTGTTGCAAATCTAGAGCTATTGGACCAGAGCTTCCCTTTGCCTTATGATCTAACTCCTCTTGGGTCCATGGAACTACCTCATATTTAGGATCAGGCCTAAATAGTGTCTATCTATGTCTATCCTCTATCTGATCTACAAATTTATTTTCTATGCTAGATAACATACATGTGAAATTATGTCAGTGGGCATATGCTATATCTGAAGTCACTGTGGGCACAAAATATTTCGACACCCTCTCTTCTTGCTTATAATAATCGTATTTGTTCAGATATTTAAGAACTGGGACCACAGGGAGCACTACGTCACAGTTGGAGAAGTAGTACTCAAAATATGCTTTACCATAAAACATACTGAACAACACGCTACAAGTGATGCCACATGTCAGGGGTAGGTGGTGATATCTAATACCCTCCTCCACTGATACTGGCAACTGCATACACACATAGCAATCCTTTGCATCCGTGGTGTCCACATACCCATACAATAATCTTGCATACGCATTTAACGTAAAATCACCTTTGGATAAGTCCACATGTAACAAGCGACTAGTTTCTTTTATCATGTCCCTATCTGATTCTGCTGCACCCTCTCCTATGTCTGCAGTAGAAGGTGTAGGTGTCCCTCGTTCCCCTTCCTCCACTGCAACATTGGACTCGTCTATAGATGTAATGATCACTACAGTAATGACTATAATAACACCTACTATGAGTGAACCTATCAGGCATTTCTGTGACGGTTCGAACTTCCGGACTCCATATTGAATCAGTTTTCCAACAAGGTGCAGAAGTGGAATCAACAAAGTCTTTTCTTCTCACTTAATAGTTCTGCTGCACAAAGTTCTTACTGGATCTCTTTGGGAATTAGACATTTTTCCGTATTCTGTTCAGCAATAATGATCTACAGTTCATCAACAGCCATCCCTAGCCCTCTTTCTTCTTCTACTGAAAAGTCCCTAAATGTATTCCTCTTCCACTTGGGCCTAGGTTATCTTCTTTAGAGTAATGATTATGTATTTTCTTTCTCTTTATTCAGTTACATTTTCATCATAGATCAATTCAATGCCAAGCGCATCAACAACGAGTAGCAAGATCTCCATACAAAACGGTGCCAAATCTTGAGCTGAGGGCTGGTGGCCAAACGTTGGAAATGAGAGTTGATTTAAGATCAGAATTCGCAATCCACTCAACCTTGGAGGATCAGGTACCGTCAGAGTCAAGAGCCTGAGGGCCTCAACTCCAGGGACTAACAGTTCAATGTCAATGATCAGTGTGGTCTCCCCGCGTCTCACTCTTCCAGACCCCAGCCTCCTGGACCTCCCTGGTCCCTGCAGATGTGACCAGATATGTCTACTCAGGTGCAGCGTACTTCGACACGGCACTCTCTCTCTTTGATCTCCTTAAGCCTTCTTGACTTTGTTCTACGTCACTTTGCTCAGACTCGGACGTTTCAGAGATGGGAGTGAGATCCTTTACTGATGCAAGCCTCAAATTCAGCCTTTCTTTCCTCACGGCCACGTTTCACTTCCAGCCTCCGTTCTCCTCTTCTCCACCCGCACCTGCCCCACACCAGCCTGCTCAGCTGAATCTGACTCTGCGTCAACTCCAACGATCCCGTCTACCTCATAGTCTGTACCTGGATCTTGTGCAGCCTGATCCCTTTCAGCTCGATCTGATGAGCAGTCAGTCTCAGTAGGAACCCTCACAGATTCGCTCGTCCCCTCTTCTGACCTTGCAATTTCAGCTGGATTTCTTTGGGCGAGGGGAACTGTGTCTTCCAAGAGTTCTGGAACTCTGTGGGTGTGGGAGGCGTGGATCCAGTTTGGTAAGCCTTCACACTTCGCAGCTGTGCTTGTAACCAAAATCACTCGGTACGGACCTCGCCACCGTTCATCAAGGCAATTCTTTCTCACGTGTTTTTGGACCAGCACCCAGTCCCCCGGGCTTAGGTCATGCAGGAGATCTTTCGAGGTGGGTGCAGTTGCAGCCTCGACCTGGTGAGACAACGAATCAACCACATCAGCTAGTCCCTTACAATAAATGAGAACCAAATCATTGGTGATGTTTATCAACGCTGTAGCTGTCACTGCAGGCAAACGCATCACCCTCCTCATTAATATTTCATGGGGTGAGAATCCTGTTCTCCTATAAGGGGTGCTACGCAAGCTCATCAGCACCAAGGGCAGTGCATCCAGCCATTTCAAAGAAGTCGATGAGCAAACCTTTGCCACTCTCATCTTGATGGTCCCATTTATCTTTTCCACCAGGCCAGATGCCTCAGGCCTGTAGCTACAATGCAACATCTGATCCACTTGCAAGGCGGCACACAGCAACTTCATGATCTCACCATGAAAGTGAGTTCCTCTGTCCGATTCCAATGAGGTCGGAAATCCGAACCGTGCGATGACCTCTCTAAGCAACAACTTCACTACTGTGAGACTGTCACACCTCCTTGTGGATATGCCTCAACCCAACGTGAAAAGATACACACCACCATCAAAACATACCTCAACCCATTGCACCTGGACATGTCAATGAAGTCCAACTGTATTGTGTTAAAAGGACCTCCTGATCTCCCAATATGACTCAAAGTAACCACAGTTCTCGTCCCTGCATTCATTTGCTGACACGTAACACACCGATGACACTCTGCTTCAGTGTACACACGACAGACGGAACCACGTCTGTCGAAACATGTTGAACTGCTCCATGAATATGCCTCGCCATAGAACTCAATAAACAGTTGGGTAACACTGCCCTTTCATCCATTGACACCCAAATGCCATCCCCTCTTTTTTCACAACCTGCTCTACTCCATGCTGCTTCTTTCTCCTCAGGGACCTCTTCTTTGAGATGCTTAACCTCATCCCAGGTATCAGCCACAGTCAACATCATGCTGAGCTTGGTTTGTTCTGTGCCCTCTCCCACGTATTCACCATTAAAAATACAAGCATGTATAGCACAAAAGCGAGCTACTTTGTCGGCATAGTGGTTTCCCCTTGTTACAAAATCCTCCCCTCTTCCGTGGGCTGTACATTTTACCACTGCTACTTCCTTGGGCTTCTGCAAAGCTTCTAACAACTGTCAGACATATTCTCCATTCCTGATAGGAGATCCTGATGACATTAGGAACCCCCTCTGTGACCACAAGTGCCCAAAATCATGAACAACTCTGAACCCATACTGACTATCGGTGAAGATAGTCACTCGGACTCGATCAGAAATGAGACATGTGTGGATCAAGGGCAATGATTTCAGCCACTTGTGCAGAATATACGCCTTGTAAACAAGCAGCTTCCACAACTCCAGAAATGGTACAAACAGCAAAAGCTGCTCTCAAGCAACTCTCATTGTCTCTTAAGCATGAACCATCAACAAAGAGGACCAAATCAAATTCGGGTAAAGGTTAATTGACAATGTCGGGTCTGGGTTTGGTAGAATGTTCAGTCACATCCAGGCAGTTGTGTTCCTCACAATCTTCTCCTTCAACTGGTGGGAATGGCATCAGTGTAGCAGGATTCAACATAGAACATCTTTTCAATGATACATTTTCCGATGTCAGTATAACCTGCTCATACTTAGTAAGCCTGTTATTTGTAAAATGCTGTGTTTTGGTTCGCGTCATCAGGAGTTCCACTGAGTGTGGAACATAAACAGTAAGAGGGTGACATATTACAATACTTTCGCACCTTTCAATGCTGACACCTGTTGCGGCAACGGATCTGAGACATCCGGGCAACGCAGAAGCTACTGGGTCTAGGGTAGCTGAAAAGTAAGCCACTGGTCTACGGGCATCCCCATTTGTCTGAGTGAGTACCACTAGTGCGCACCCCTCCCTCTCACGGCAAAAGAGCAAAAATGCTTTGTTGTAATCGGGCATTCCTAGGGCTGGAGCACGACATAGGCTCTCTCTCAGCTCCCGGAAGGCAACCAAACAATCATCATTCCATGGTACCGGATCACTTACATCCTTTCTTGTCAACCTTAACAAAGGTTTCGCCTTGAGGGAAAAATGTGGAATCCACTGCCGACAGTAGCCGACCATTCCCAAAAACGTTCGGACTTTCTTTTGTGTCTAAGGAGTAGCCATTTGCAACATCACCTCTATGCGATCTGGCAACACCTTTTTTCTTACCCTTTTCAATTCGAAATATTGAACCTCAGGCAGACAGTACTGAAGCTTGTTTGGTGACACGTTATGTCCATTCTCTGATAGATGATTCAACAAGGTCACAGTATCTATCTTACAAGCATCCTCCATCTCTGAGGCAACCAGAAGATCGTCTATGTACTGGACGAGAACTGAATTCTGTGGCAGTACCTGACTCTCAAGATTCTTTTTCAAGATCTGATTGAAAATGGATGGACTTTCAGTATACCCTTGTGGGATATGACACCATGTTAACACGCGGTTTTCCAGACGGAAAGCAAATAAAAATTGCCTTTCCTCATCGAGTGGTATCGAAAAGAATGCTTGACACATGTCAATGACCATAAACCACTCTGCTTCACAAGGTATTTGGAACAAAATTACTGCTGGATTCGGTACCACAGGACAACACGGAATTACAATCTCATTAACTCTTCTCAGGTCCTGAACTATTCTATACTTGCCACTAGGCTTCTGCAACCCCATAATAGGTGAATTACAGGGGCTCCCCCTTATCTCCTTCAGAATGCCATGTGCAATCATAGACTCAATTACAGGTCTTATTCCCGACACAGTCTCCGGAGTCAACTTGTACTGCGGCGTCCTGGGGAATTCAGCATTTGGCTTGACCTGTACCTTAACTGGTTCCACTCCTCAGATCAGACCTATCTCTTCACCAGTAAAGTCCCATACCATAGGAGAGACCAGTCTCGGAGGTCAGATGGCAACTCTTCCATGGTCAGGACAATGAACATTTCCGCACACAAATTCTGACTTGGCAACTTGAAGGCAGCATCGTCATCACATGTCTGTAACTCTACTCCCTTTGGAGTACATTAGATGGTACAATTTAATTTGCACAAAAGATGACGTCCTAATAGGCAAACTGGACTCGAGTCACACACCACGAATTGGTGGCGATCCTGAAATGTTCCTATTTTCACAGGTAAGTCGTCTGTTAGTGGATTGGGCATTTTCTGATTAGTAACTCCTACCACCTGAATCATTTGTCCAGAGAGGGACAAATTGGGAACCACTGCTGATCTTACAGTAGAACGGGCAGCACCAGTGTCAATCAAGAATGTAATGCGATGATCGTTAACATCTGCCTCCACGAACGGTCCTCTCTGATCTACTTCTAAGGCTGCCCGAGGGTACAGTCTTGCCCCCCCCTCGGACACCGTCTTTGCAAAGGGTCCAAATCAGAACTGTCTAATACTTTGATGAAAGGCATCTGTTGGTACACATGATTGCCTGGGGAAATTCTCGGGGGTTAGGGCACCTGTACTTGGTGATCTGGACCTCCCCCGTACATGGACCTAGGTCTAGTCACTGTGTTCACCCCATCAGATATTCACATATTTTCCTCATATTGCATTTGATTAGCTGGGTTTAGGCGACGCTTCCAATGTCCGATCTTGTGACAATAATGACAGGCAGTGTTCCCCTCGGGTTAGCCCACTCAGTTCCTGTCCCAGGGTCCATTCCTCTTCCTCTCCCCTGTCCTGGAGGAGCTGCCATATTGTGGCTCGCCCCCCGACCACTCCCTTGTCTCGGACCCATTGTACCTCCATTCCCCTGCAATAGGTCTGGTCTCTCTGCATTTCTTAACTGCACCATCATCAGCTTATCCTTCATTTTCCTATGTGTGGACTCTACTTGGTCGCTAAAATACTCAGCATAACGCAGAATCTCGTCCACTGACTTGTTCTGCCAACAGATCAAATGTTGCTAAATCATTAAACTAATTTCAGGCCTCAATCCCAACACAAATTTCAAGACAAACTGTCCCAAGTCTTTCTGTTACAGGGCATCCAGCCCACTATGCTGTTTAAAGGCCAGTAGGAGTCTCTCGTAATAATCATGTACCGGCTCCTTGGGCTCTGGGGTGGTACGATCAATCTTGAGCCAATCAATACTTCGGGGGGGCAACTTTAGAATGGAGCCATGTAATCGCCTGCTCGTACTTTTTCATCAGCTCAGGCGAAGGGCCATGTGTTACGGGATCTCTTTCTGGTTCTGAGGTGGGCCATCAATTGCAATTTTGCACGCCACCCACAAATCACCTGGGATCACAATGTCAAACAGAGTGTTTAAATCTATCCATAATACCTTTGAGATTTTCACAAACCGATTAACTTGCTTATACCATTCTGCAAGCTTTTCCCTCAGCCGAGGGAAATCATTTGTGAATGATGCCAAATCACCCCTGCTCCAAGGCACATGCACATACCCTTCGTTCTGTACCTCTCGCAATGGGTAATTCCCTACCTTCTCTGTCCCCCCTCCAGGAGGCAGAGTGTCTCCCATCCCTTTCTTGGCACCTTTCTTCTTGGACCACCTCTCTTCCCACCTATCCAACTCTTTCCATGCTCGCATTCCTGTGACGAGCTCTCGAATATGGGCTTTCAACCCTACTATCTTCTTTTCTTCCAATTCCTGATCAGTGTAATTTAACCTATGATTTCCGGTACATTTTTGTTTTCGTCAAATCCACATTGTACTTCAGTGCCAACTGAACTAACATCTCATGAGCTCACTTTGCCTTACTAGTGACATCCTTGGCCACAAATAACAGCTCATCTTGATCATATAGATCTATCCTCTCTATCGGCAAGTTCCCATTGACCACCTCATCTACTTCTGCCTTCAACTTCAGCACGTCTAACAGTTTTGCCTTCATTGCAACCTTAAGCGTTCCCTGATTTGTTACATTACTCTGTCCTTCCTAGTCACAACTCTGGCTTCTCCTGCAATCCTCCGTACCGTCAGTTTGAAAAATGGGCCAGGCTTCCCTCTCACAACTCTGACTCTTCCATCGATTTTCCGACTCTGCATTCGGGAACCCAAGTTGTGTTCTAGATGCCTCTTGCCTCGTTCCTGTCTCAGCTGACCTTCTCATAGTCTCCCTTACTGGTGGGACCCACATTCTTATTTCTGACCTAGAGTTTGCCAGTATACCTGTCCATCTTGTTTCTGACCCAATGCACACCCTTGAAGGGTCTGCCATCGCTGGCAGTGGAGTACTAGCTTCCACAGGCACCAAAGATACACCTGTGCCCCCCATCGTAATGCTGCCTTCCTCCAGAGATAGTTTCTTCTCCCATTCCTGTCTGCTGTTGACTCCCACCTTCTCCCATGTTTGGATTATATATCGAGACCATGGGTCCAATGGTAACCGGCACAGTGAGGGCTTCTGGTAGCCATATGTCACAGTCGGCTCCTCTCATCTCAAAATTCTCAACAACTGACCTTCCTGCCCCTTCCGTTCCCACCGAGATCTTTCCCACTACCCTTGCATTCGGGCCTACCAGAACCGATCCCGCTCCTTCTGCGTTTCCTTCTGCCAGCCCTCGTCTCCCCTCCTCGGACTGAGGGTTATAAGGTGGGGGACACTCTGCTAGTAGTCTATCTAACAGGCTATCCTCTGTGTCACTGTCATCCTCTGTATTTCCTGTTCGTGCACCAGCCCCTTGTACCAACAGTGGGTACAATCTTTCTCCCTCAAAGGTATCAACCCTCCACCTCTTCAACTGAGCATCCCACTTGGCATCCTGATATGACTTTATTGCTTTTCTCATCCTTCCCTGTGAGTTTTCTCTCCGCCTAGCTTGCGCTGCCCGCATCCGTGCATCTAACACCTCGAATTGTGTGGGTCTAGGTGGGGGTTCTAATGAAGACATCACTCCCCTTAATTGATACAACACATCTAATCAAAATGACCCATAACGTGGAAAAGCCAATTCTCCCTCTTTTTCTGTAATCTTATGCCAATTTTGGAGCCACACTATTATATGAAGTCCTACATTTGTTGCCATATAATGTGCCGGGGTATCCTCTGGCGGGGCTTCTTCCCCTACCCGAGTCACCACACCTGAATCTCCTCTACATAAATCTCGCAATACCTTAAAACACCTCATTTTTTAATTCGATTGTTACAAGCTACAATTTCCCTTTTCAATTCCGCCGAGAACCCTCCAATCCCAGTGCGGCGTTACACCGACCAACCTATCACAGCGTGGTGCACTCTGACGTCACTCTTTGCAGCGGCTCACCCCCCTTTATTCTTTCACCATGCGCATTCACTCTCACAGTCATACAACCAAGTAACTGTTTACCCAAAAGCTACTAAACCAAATAACCGCCTATCAAGCAGCCACAGTAACTTACAGTTTCATAAAACCAAGTAATTGTCTGTTGTCTAAAAAAATGATAGTATACACTCTCTCAAGGACATTAGTACCCCATGACTCACGACTTGCGTCGGTCACTCGAATCGCTGTAGTCTACCCCTGGTACCCGAGGTTTTCCAGATGCGCCTCTATTAAATCCACTCACACAAAGTTCCCTACCCCAAGTGAGCGGTCAACAGCGCTCCACGACACCCACTTCAATGATCAGACAATTACAACACAAAGCTATCCCGGGATCTTGGACTTCTCTTGAGTCGCTTTCCAAAAACCTCCTGATACGCACCAGTAACCCAATATCTCATGTTTACACAACTATCATTCCAGCTCCGCAAGACATCACACCATCAATTCACCGCAATCTAACACACACAACACTATTCATACTCACGCTACCGCCGTTTCTGCTGCACCATCAATTTCCGCCGAACTCCATCAACGCCCGCCGTCCTCTGCTGTCAATCATGGGGCTCTATTCTAGGTTCTATGGGTCCAAACCTATTCTAGATTTTCCCTGGGTTCTACCCTCACTTCTAGAGGCAACCATCCTTTTCTGCTACCAATTGATGGGGCCGGATTCCACGTTCTAGATTTACTTAGGAATACCTGGCTGATGGTTTTTATTGCCTGCTAAGAAAGGGCCCGATTCACAGAACTAACTTAAGACAAAATCCTAAACTTACTACCATTTTGGTATTCACAGAAGGCACTTACTCATTTTGCTATTCACAGAAGGCACTTACTTACTCATTTTAAGTAACTTTCTCATTTTGAGTAACTTACTCATTTTGGTATTCACAGAAGGCACTTACTCATTGATGAGTAAGTGCCTTCAGTGAATACCAAAATGAGTAAGTTACTCAAAACGAGTAAGTTACTCAAAATGAGTAAGTTACTCATTTTGTATTCACAGAAGGCACTTACTCATCAATGAGTAAGTGCCTTCTGTGAATACCAAGATGAGTAAGTTACTCAAAATGAGTAAGTTACTCAAAATGAGTAAGTAAGTGCCTTCTGTGAATACCAAAATGAGTAAGTGCCTTCTGTGAATACCAAAATGGTACTAAGTTTAGGATTTTGTCTTAAGTTAGTTCTGTGAATCGGGCCCAAAGTGTAGAGGGGAGAAAAACAATTTACAAATAATACATTTCTCTATTTCATATGACTAAAGGACCACAGACTCTTAATTCAAATTTTGAGAATTTATTAAAAGGCCATAAATAACAGAATATAGACACACCTCAATAGCAGAGTATAAAGATACATGAATACTAATACAGAGCCAAGTCTGAGAATATAGTTCATTCGGCACAAAACAATGAACTCCAAAATCACACACAACTAAGTATAGATGCTGTGTCCTAATCTCTTTTCATTTGTATTTCAGGAATTTACAAGAATAATCTGTCCCTACTCTACTTCTAGGGTGTCATCCCTACCTATCTTCCAAATTGAATTCCCCTCTCAAGGTGTCAGCACGTGTTGACTTCCTAAGAAGTGCACTCACTTTAAATGGGCCGAGTAGCGTAAAGATACGGAGCTCGCTCTAAGATGCTCCCTTTCCTCAGTCAAAAATAGAAGTCCTACCAAAACAGTCTCTGCACCTAATACAAAAAACCAAAGTTACACCCCTAACAGGTCACATGGTATGTTATTCCGTGAACACCTCCTTTGAGTAACTTTCCACAAATTCCAATTAAATCAAGCTCTTTCCAACAACCTTGGTTCCCAGGTTTCACCAGGCACGAAAGGTGTCCTCCCTTCTCTCTGTTCAAGCTCTTCAAAGACATTCCTCTCCTCCCCATGTGTCTTCTTAAATATAAAATAACGAGGTTGAATTACTGCACCTGCAGTAGGGCGAAAGGAAACCTTCTATACACACATAAATTCTATTTAATTTAGAACTTAAGAGCAAACAAGGAGAAACAAAACTTGAGAGAAATGAAAGTTAGGCCTACAAGATTGGCTAACCTAAGAACGTTCTTTTAAGGCACAACTGTTACACAAATCTCTACACAAATCATTTATAGAAATGAATACATTTATATTGCATAACGTTCATAATACGCATGCATGATTATGTGATTTCTCTAAACACGTGCAAAATCCTAATTGCTTCCGTTTACAAAGTTACGAATTTCATTCTAATGTCTTGATCTAATGATACAAAGTTAATTCTAATAACACAAATTACAGCATAACAAAAGGATATTTGTGAGTGTAATTCACCCGTACAAAACGTAAGAGCGTAGAGCACTCTATCACACACTTGTGGACATCTAGTCAGTTTTATGCATTCTTCTGCAAAGAAATGTTAGAGCTTGGGTACCGAGGGCTCAACAGCAGGTGCTAGTAAATTGCCAGATGGCATCCATAAAAAATGTATGGCCCAGCAATCTCTGGTTTCTGCATAATCACATTCTTCTGACAAATCTCTTAGAAGAGGAATTTACCCTTTAACCCAATGAGAGCGTTGCGTGCCCATTCAGTGAGGTGATGTATAGGTTTTCTCTGTTCTCTTTGTGGAAGAATTGAAAGCTGCGGCTTTCAGTACAAGATTGCACTTACTAACCTATCATGGGGCTTATTTATGAGGGGCTTGCACTGCCGGTGCGCCACTTTTTTTGACACTTCGGCGGCGCAAGCCTCTCAATCATATCTATGAGGCCACACAAAGCCATGCGGCATGGCTTCTCATGGCCTCATAGATATGGAGTAGGACAAAGCAGCGCAAGTCGCTGTGTTGCGTTACTCTGCACCAAGGAGGCGTCCATGGAAAGCCCCTCTTAGGATTGTTTTTGTGCAGGAAGATGCCCCTTCAAGCACAAAAACAATTCTGCATGCAACGGAGGCACCCTTGCACCATAGTGCAAGGGTACCTACGTTGGCGCTAGGCTTCTGAAATGGCACCAGCGCAGGGAGAAAGGACAGGAATGCACTGTACATAAATTAGGTGCATTCCTGCCCTTTCACTTTGACGTAGTGCAGCGCAGCTAGGTGCCTTGCTGCGCTGCCCTATGCTAAAATCCCGTAAATGAGGTCCTCAATGTATACCAAAACTTTTGTTTGTATATAGAAAACTTTAAATAATTCAATCTCCCATCAACAAAAGCAATGACCTTTTACCACCAATTTATATTAGGAAAAAATGCAAAGTGCTACAGACTGATTCGAAACGTTACCCATGTAACCCAGGAAACCAGTGACTAAATGTGGTTACTCTAAACCAGAGTTCAGTTAAAAAGAGCTGGCCCAAAGACACTTTCAATGTCTATGTGTGGTGTCTTTTGTTCTTCCAGGAGGCCTGCCTTCCTGCAAACCTTTCATGTAGTCATACCTAAATATAGTAATGACATCTACAAACATATTCTATCTAGGTGACTAGTCAGAATGCTCCCTAGATGAATATATACATTTATATGATTAGCAAATAACATAAAATACAACCAGGTCTATTCAAGTCAGAGGCCTGCTAAGGCTGTGAGACACCTACCTACCTAGAATGTCTTTGAGCCATGCCCACTGCTTACCTAAGCAGTTACTCCAGATATTATTTTAGGAAGTTGGCCCTGGGATAGTTTTACCATCTGTGTTTGAGGAATCGCTCTCTAGGTTCATGAAGGGTGCTCTATATAAAGGAAGTGATGCTTTGCATTGAATGTATGCATTTTGTATGTTAGAGAAGAATGCTGAGTGAACAAAGGGAATGCTGTTTAAGAGGTGTTCTGTGTAACAGATGATGCTGTGTTTGCAAGAAAGATGGCATTTTCTGTCTGTTAGGTCGTGTGCGCTTGTTCAATTTCTGATGTGTGAGGAGCATTGAATGAAAATTACGCCATGCTAGGTAAATGGTGGTGTTCAAGAGAAACTTTTTGAGCATATTGTTTAGGGTGCTATACACAAAGGTGAGTCTGCTAGACAAGAGGTGCAGTTTATGCAATACACAGATGTTTAAGCAATGCTTTTCTGGGTGAAAATTGCATTACAAAATATAGATTTAGCCTTATACATTCTTCTCATTTGTATATTAATTAGTTTTTTCCCCATACATGTCTCATTTACAAGAGACCCAGATGGTGGTGTGTTATTTTTAGAAATGGATACCCTGGGATTATTAATTTAATTAGCAATAACTTGCACCTGTTACAAGCTCAGTCCTCAAAATTGGAGAATAATATGCAGATTTTGATGCTTTCCAGATAACATTTGGCGTGTCTCAGCATTCACTAGGCTACCTCCCCCCATTACTTTTAAGTAAGTTTAACCTGCTGGAATTCATCATAGCAAAAATCTTCTATCACACCTGGTAATGTCCAGTTGTTATACATATGTTTGGGAGGAACACACAAAGGACAACTGACAACTATAAACAGTCTTGTGACACAGGCTGCAGGCACCAAATGATTAGGACAAGAAAATGCCAACTTTCCAAAAGTAGTGTTTTCATAATTGTGTCTTAAAACCTGACTTTAAAATTAAAGAGGATTTTGAATTACAGTTCTTTTGAGACCAAACATGACATTTCTACCTCTTCCCAATCAAACATTAGCAGCTATTAAATGCAATATAGTAACCCAATGTTAATCTTTTGGAAGTGGTAGGCCTCATAGCAGAGAAAAACAAATTTAAGAGCTTTCACAGCCAGGACATGTAAAATTTAAAAACATATGTCCTACCTTTTAAATATAATGCACCCTGCTTTATGGGCTGCTTAGGGCCTGCAATCGGGGTAACATATATATATTAAAAAGGGAGGTTTAGGCCGGGCAAAAGGTGTGAGGACAAGCACTTTATCACTGGTTAGCAGTGGCAAAGTGCAGAGTCCTAAGGCCAACAAAACCACATTTCAGAAAACAGGAGGGGAGAAAGCACAAAAGGTTTGGGAGGAGACCACACCAAAGACTGTCAGTTCTAACACCATTCTTTGAGAATAATTTTGACTCTGTGCTCCTAAATCTCAATCTGAGGATGTCAATTGATTGGCATTACCCTTTTTCTGAACAGAATGATAAATAAATCTGTGACTGAAGAAGAGAAATCTCCCAGCCCATCTGCAAACGTCATATTCAGAATCTGCCACCAACATCACCTTCGCCTACTTTATACTTTGGTGGGTATTTCAATTAAATTCTCTTGCTGCTCCAATCACCTATCCCATTTCAAGGAACTGTTATTTAAATATAGCTTGGAGATAATAACTGCTGGACGGTGCTGAACTGCATTAATTCATCTAAATTTAATAAGTATCTTTGTTCTCAAGTTAAACCACCTGATCTCTTTACAGTAGACAGCAATGATGATTAGATTTAAAGTTGTTCCTTGATTTTGCCACAAAGACTGCCCTGGCACCAGGACCCTGGAATCTGAAAACTGGGGTCGGATTCGTTGGTGAAAGACCAGAATTGACTGTGGGAAGTGGAAAGTATTTGGACAGCTTCTGCTATCTGCGGGGGCAGCGGCTGTTGACCCAGTGTGTTTCCTGGCCACAGTGAAGTGGAAGGCACCTCAGGCTGGGCTGGAGATTCAAAGAGATGCTGCAGCCAAAGGTATGACCACGCGATGTGGCAAAGGGGGTAGGCAACACCAAATGCCTTTGACAGCCCCTACCCTGATGGTCTCCCAACCTCAGTGAGAGGCAGCCATTGAAACAAAATCAAAGGAAAGAAAGGGGAACTCTGACCAGGTAAGGATAAAGTAGAGCAGGCTAAGATAGCCTCTCTACGGAATGTCTGGGATCCGGGGGGGTCACAACCCCTAATTGTTAATTTATTTTCCCCTTCTGGGGCTGTGGGGTCACAAATGGAAATTGCTAAAGGGCTGGTAGAAATACCAGGCTCTCTAGATGTTGGCCTTATTCAACATGCCTTAAATAACTTGCCCTCTATTACTCCAGTGAGTGAAAGTAGGGATCCAGGAAATGCTGTTGAAATTGATGCGGGTCATTGGCTATCACAAAATGAGGTGAGTGTTCTGGAAGCACCTTTGATGATGGAGACATCTGATAATGCTGTAGAGATGGCATCCAGGGTAGCACCCCTAACTGAGGCTACAGATATGGGCACGGTAATTGGAGAAGGAGGAGACTTAATGTCTTTGGATGTCCGGGCTTTGGCAGATAAAAATCTTGAGAAGCAGAAGGGAAAAAGCTCTGAGGGAATGTGGTTGACCCCGGATACAATGGAGAAGTTTTTTTCCCTTATGGATGAGTCTGGTATCTCAGATGCAAGCATCTCAGTCACCAGTGGGGAAGGGGCCTCAGAGTTAAGTAGTAGCAGTGCTCATGCAGACGTGATGGGCTTCCCCCAGCAGAGAAGATCCGTTACTAAAAGGGGGAAAAAGAAGAGGACGGGGAACCCCTTAGAGGCTTGTGATAAGGACAGTCTGGGGGAATTAAGATGGGGCTACTCTGCCATACAGTTATTGCCACTGGAGCAGAATGGAGGCGAGAAAGAGACAATTGACACCGGCCAAAAGTTTGAGTAGGGTACACAAGGTGCGAGAAATCTTGGGCAACCATCACTGGCATTGATTTTGCAATCATTAAAGCACTTTCAGGAGGAAGTGAAAAATGACAATCGACAAGCATGTCTTGCCTCCAAAAAACTTCAAAATACAGTGAGGAAAATCGGTAAAATGTGCACGGACATTCCTGATAGAACCTGTATGGTCTAAAACCAGAGAGATGTTCTTGAAAATGAGACGGCTGCTTTAAAGACCCAGGGCTCTTCACAGGAGGAGGTCTTGACCGATGTTATGTGGAAACTGGAAGACCACGAAAACAGACAACGTCGTAATAATCTTAGATTGTTAGGGGTACCCGAAGGAGTCAAGGGAAGTGACATTAGAAAATATGTTGTAGCTCTGTTGAAAGGCACCCTCCCTGAACTGTCTTCCTGGGACTAGGAAAAGGAAGTCCAGCTCTCCCATCAATTCCCTATGATGTTGACAAAGAAACCAACCAATGACTCAGTTCGACCACGCACTGTGTTGGTGTACTTTGGGAATTTTTTATTATGGCAATCTATGTATGACTTGGCACGTCCTAATGCAAAGAGAGATTTTGATGATGGCGTATCTTTATTCTCTAAACCTGACTTTGCTCATTCTACAGTGGAAAGAAGATGGCGACTTAGACAGATCTACCCTCCTTTTCAGAAAGTGGGGACAGTGGTGTACCTACAGAATCCTACTCGGTTGAAAGTGGTGTTTCAGGGACAGAGTCGTAGTTTTACCACAGAGATTCAGGCCCAGTCATATTTAAAAGAAATCTCGGGCGTGGGATCCGGCACTAGATAAGGGAGAAGTCATGGCAGTTTAGTTGGAATCATGTTCAATGGTGTAGCATGATGGGTGGGCTGGATGGGGCAGGGTGGAAGGGTGGAGATGGGATAGCACCAGATGTCCTCGCTCAGGCTCAGGTCAGGGCCTGATTGCCTTAGTTTTGGAGGTGTGTGGGTGGGGAGGTTGGAAGGGGGGAACCACACGCTGGTGGGGTGGGAAAGTGGCAAAATTGTTTATTAGTTAGGTCTTATATATTTGTTTTCCTGGAGTAACTGTGTGCGTATGTGGGTAATTTTACAGATTTGGTATGGGTAAATTATGTATTGCAGCTATCAACATTTGTAGGCTTAATGATGTTAAAAAAGACAGAAAGTAGAATTTGGGTTGCAATTTCTTGCTGCAGATATTATTTGCATGCAAGAGACCCATATTGAAGGTGCAGAACAGGATTTGTTAAAATCTCTGGGTTATAAGTTGATTAGTGCAATAATACAAAGTTTGCTGATGCGGGGAGTGGTTATTTTGGCTTGTGGGGGTGGGCTGCAGTTTACCCGGACCCGGGCCGATAAGTTTGGCCCCTGGGTTATTACCAAATGTAAAACAAGCTTTGGGGAGAAAATGTCTATAGCCTCAATGTATGGGAGCAATGTGGATGGTCCAGGAGTAGTTGGATTGGTCATTAAGGAATTAGCACTTTAGCATCTTCCTATTATTTTATGTGGAGATTTTAACATCAATTTACCAAGAGAGTGGTCTTTGGAAGAGGGCTGGCAGTACTCCGGGAGGAAACCAAAAATATTCCCGGCATTGAGGGGCCTGTGTCAAGATCAGGGCTTGGTTGACAGATGGAATTTCTTGAAGCCTTTAGACCCTGTGCTTACTTTTTTTCCCGCTCCTTATTTATTGCATGCTCGATTGGATTATGTATTTGTGTCAAGCTCCCTAACTCGTGAATGTATTATAGAAAAAGCACCACATATCGTTTCAGATCATTACCCATTAGTTGTAGAATTTGAGGGCATTGACCTTAGACCAAGGGAGAGTTCCTGGACTTTTGAACAAACTCTTCTGTTAAATGAAGAGTATTGTAATCTTATGATGCAGTGGATCCCTATGTTTTGGGGGGATAATTTGGAGAGCACATCTATAGATATGGTTTGACATGCTATGAAGGCAGGAATTTGAAAGGAAACATTGAGGTTCTCCGTTAATTATAATAAGCAAGGTAGACACATTTTACAGGCCTTTCAGGTTGTTCTAGCCTCTGCAGAAGAGGGCTTGGTCATGCCACCCAATTGGGGGGGTGATCTGGGTGAGGGCCAATTAAGGGTGGCTGTTGCCAAATCTGTTATTACAGAAGTTTTGGTGAAACAAAAGCTGTAGATAAATTGGTGGTTTGGAAGGAGAAAGCTTATGAATATAGTGAGCAGATGGGTCATCACCTTGCTATCCAAACCAGACATCAGACTATGGTAAATGCAGTCCAGGGGATCAATGACCCAGTGTTAGGTCGTATAACTGATTCAGTCAAAATCAGGGAAGCATTTAAACAATATTATCAATCCTTGTATATGGATAACATGGGGGGAATCTAATCTGTCCAGGGAATGTTTAGGCCTAATTCCGTGTATGAAATTTTCCATTGAGGATCAGGAACTACGAGATGATTCCCCGCAGTGGGTAAAGATTTTTCTGACATTGAATAGCCTTGCGGGGGCAAAGCTATGGGTACTGACTGTATCCCAATGGAATTTTATCATACATTTGCTCCCCAGCTCAAGGTTTGTACGACCAACCTTTGAGCATATTTTCAAGCGAGGTAGGCCTCCGAATTCTTGGTCCTTTCCAAACAAAACCAAATCATTACTTGAACTGGGTTCGTATCGTCCAATAACCCTGGTCAATGGCGATTCCAAAATCTACTCCAAGGTTTTGGCTTCTTGGCTATCAATTATCCATAAAATGATCTCGGTGCAACAACATGGGTTTATCCCTGGAAGATCTACAACCGGCCATATCCAAAGGGTTATTTTGTTGTTTGATGCTACCAGTGTTACTGGTGACCCTATGGCTTGAATTCTTATTGAAGCAGAAAAAGCCTTCAATAGGGTCTTCCGTCAGTTTTTCTGGATAATGTTGGCAAGAGTCAGTGTCTGTAAGGGCTTTATCCAAGCAGTCAAAATGTTATATGTCGACCCAGTGGCCAGGGTAGGTGTGAATGGGCCCTTGTCTGAGCCATTTGTGATTTCACTGGGGACTAGGCAAAGTTGCCCATGTTCCCCGTTGTTGTTTACTATCTATATAGCCCCCTTTATACATAGGCTGGAGAGCAATGTTGCAATTTTACCGATTCAGACTGAAGGCTGGGAGACAAAAAAAACTTGCTTATGCCGACGACATTGCACTTGTAACCTCTGACCTGATAACAGCTCTTAAGGCAGTGGAATGAGGAGGCTGGACAATTTGGGAGACTCTCTGGTTATGCCCTGAATAAAAATAAGACCCATATAGTTATTAATGAAGGAATTAAGATGACTGACAACTGGGTTGTGGAGAAAGCAACGTACCTGTGTATTAGTATGACTGCTAAAATGGATAATATTGTTAGAAATAATATGGAAACACTTTTGATAAAAATTAAACCAGATCTCAGCAGATTTAATATACTGCACTTATCCTTAGGGGGTAGATGCAATGTTAGCAAGATGCTCTCTTTCCCCAAAACTTTTTATTTTTCCGGGGCATTCCTTTAGAATTTTCAACTCAGTGGTTTAAGACAATGGGAAAAATATTTTCTCGGTCTCTCTGGGCTTATGCTAAACCCAGAAGGGCATTCAAAGTTCTTACATTACCCAGAGAGAGAGGAGGGTGGGTGCTCCCTAATTTGAAATTGTATTATTGAGCCACTACACTAATACACAGTTTGAGTGTTGTTACAAGAAGATTTTGATAGTGGGGAAATTGAACGAGCATCCTCCTTGTATGAAATTGTGATTGGAAAAGAGACGTGGGGGTGTATATGGCGTCAAAAAAATGACAGTTATTAGAAAAAAAGTATGTTTTAAGACCCTCGATGTAGCACACAAGGTATGGAGTTCCGTGCGTAGAACATAAGGGATCAGCAGATGAAGCTTTTATACGCCTCTGGCTAATAATCTAAATTTACCAGAAATTTTTAGAGATCATCTTATGAGTAATTGGGTTCAAGTAGGGGTGTGTTGGGTGGGGTGTTTTTTTTCCTCTTTGGGCATAATCTCTTTTGATGATTTGAAAAATTAATTTAATTTCGGGTGGAAGGATTTTTTAAAATATTTGCAAGTGAGAGATTTTTTTGCAACGAAAAGGGGGGGTTCCGCTGGATTTGCAAGTTCTGAGACTATTGAGATAGTATTGGGTGTAAGAAAAAGTTCAATTGGGCCAATTTATGGGCTTTTTAATTCTGTTATGACTGATGATATGGATAAACACTCCCAGAAGTGGCAAGAGAAGGTGGGTATAACAGATAGAACATTTTTTCAAACTTTTGATTTGGCACAATCTATTTTAATGTTCACTCGACTACAAGCACAATTTTATACGACCTGGGTTTTTTTGTATTATACCAGGATAAGATTGTGAACTGGGGAGAGGGTAAAAGAACATGTTGCCCTTGATGTGCACTACATAAAGCAGATATTCATATTTTTGCTACATGCGGCTTGCTAGAAAATTTGAAAAAAGAAATATCCAGGTTTCGTATGGAGGAACGCAATTTGGCAGTAGTATTATCACTAGCTTTCATTTTATTAGGAGTATCGGAGATAGATCGGCCAGAATAGGGATGTGATTTGATCTTTATATCTATGGCAATTTTAAGGCTTTGTATTGCTTCAGCGTGGTTAGACCCTAATCCCCCGGGGTTCCAACAATGCTTGGCTCGGTTTTTGGTAGTTTATAATTTAGAAAAAGCGATATACATGCGGAAACGTAATCTTGCATGACGAAAGGACTTGAGAATCTGGGCACCCTTAATAGAGTGCGTTAGAAGATATCGAAAGTGCCAATTCTAGAGAGATAAATGTTTACATATGGTTCTTTGCACTGAGCACTTTCAGGGGGAGGGGTTTTGGGGGGTCGGTGTGTTTATTCTCTTTTGTGTTTTTGTTTATAGATTGTGAATCTTTATCTGTTGATATATATATTGTAATTTGTTTATGGAAGCAAAGATCTTGAATGAATTATGCTATCTATTTCTGGTGTGTAACCAGCTGTGTGGTTGGGGTGGGGGAGGTCAGGATCATTTTGAAAAATCAATAAAAATATTTGTTTTGAAAAACAAAGACCCCATTGATAACTAAATATGTTTCCACCATTTCCAATAGGATTATATTGGTTTCTTAAACATTAAAGATAAGGTATTTCCTAACGACTGTGCCTAAAGATAGTTCAAGTTATAGTTGTTTAGTTTTCTTGCTTATTTTCTTTTACTTCTTGGTTACTGTGGTAGTTATCTAACATAAATGTATTTTTAAATATTGTACGCTAATCTGCTCAGGTTTTCTCTTCAAACTTTATTTTTTTTAGAAACTTTGCAATATTCTTTAATTATTTGAAAGCTGCTAAGCCTGTATAAGAATGTGTTAAAATGCCAAATGTAATATTTGCCGTAACCCACTACACAAAACAATGCTGTTAGTTGTGCCAGAATTCTCTCATAAAATCCTTCTCTCAAAACCTTCTTTAAGAATATTCTGGGGTGGCGCAGTCCTTCAACTGCATTCCTTGAGCCTCAGCCCAGCTGCGAGAAAGGGGGACCAACACCCCTAATGCTACCACCCTAACCCCATGGAGAGGTTGTTCGTGATTTCATAGAAAAATGATTTAAAGGAATACCTTAATGAGAAACCATTTCATCTAAATGGTTTAATGGAAACTTTCAGGATGAATGCATTTACCATGTCATAGAATTTTTTTTTTTTCAAAATAGGCTTCTGCATACTTATTTGTAAGGTGCAAATGAAATGGTTGCAGGTGTTACTTTCAGAACCATTTTTGTTGAAAGTATTCATTACAATCCTTTATGTCATGGGACAATATTTTGGACTGATGTCATTTACAATGTCAAACAATAACTTTAGATGCTTTATATTCGCTGAACCCTCACCACCCCAAAACACCATTCATTTCTGCCCTCTAAAAATGATTCCCTTTGCATAAACTGCACCCATCTCTGACCTCTAAACTCCAATTGTCCATAAATCATTAAGGTCTTTTCTACTCCAAAAATCTACCCATCTCTTAACCTAAAACCCTTTCACTACCGCTAACTCCCCCCATTTCTAAACCCTATACCCTAAAGACCCCTTTCTACACCTAAACCGTACAAATCCATGATGCTTTAAAATCCCACACCATCTCTAAACTCCACTCATCCCTGAACCCTAAAAAACCCTCACTACCCCTGAAAAGCCCCCGTTCATGACCCCTAAAGCCCCCTCATCACCCCTAAACTCCTGCATACTTAAACCATAAAAACCCTTTCAATATATAAACCCCACCTATCTCTGAACCCTTAAACCCTCCCCAACCTATTCCCCAACACTAAAAACCCTTTTCCACTCCCAAACTCTACCCATCAGTGAATCATAAAAACACTCCCCAGTCCTCAACTTCAACCATCTGTAAAACCTAAAAATCCTCAACAGTTGTACGTGATACACATCCCTGAACCCGACAAACTATCCCAACCCCTAAACTCTACTCATCCGTGTACCCTTAAAAATCCTGAACACCCTAAACTCCACCCAAGACTGATCCCTAAAAAACCCTCACCCCCCTAAACTCCACCCATCCATGATCCCTAAAAACCCTCATCGCCCCTAAACATCAACCATCCCTGAACCCAAAAAAACCTCACTACTCCTAATCTTAACCCAAGGGTGTTGTTTTGGTTGTTTCCATAAAATTATCTATCCTTTAAAATGTTTCCTTGAACTTTATTTTTTAATATGTATTTCTTTTAAATTGTCTTTCCTTAAAATTGTTTTTCATGATTTGGGTTCCTCCAATGTGGTTTCTCAGTTTTTGTTTTTCCATTAATTCACATACATCACCATGGGCATGGTAGGGAGCATATGCTGAGGCACATACTGAGCCCACACCCAGCGCTTAACAGCTCGTCTTTGCCCCTCCCCCCGCAGCAACCATGCACGCGCTTTCGTGACCTTGACTCACCCAAGGTACCCTGGGCAACAAAAACTGACTCCTCGTCAGGCCAGGGCACTGCCTTGCTGACAGCAAACGGAACCTGCATAGCCAATCACACCACCTATAGGGCTCCAAACCCTACTGAGGCTTCCTTCAAACAGGAAGAGTATCGCAGACACAAGTTTTTGGCCCCTCTGGGCATTCCAGGAACACTGTGGTGATTTGGGGCACAACCACTGGGGCATCTCCCCCCCCTCTAAGCTGGTCCCTACCAGAGAACCACAAGAATCTTAGACCCCTGGCCTATTAGCTCTCAGACCACTGGCCAATTATCTCTCATCCTACAAGACTGAGTCTAACAGCACTCCCTACAATAGGTGGTCTGCTTGACTCGGTGGAACCCTCACTTGCGTGAGATAGATGACAGCCCGAGACTTACTTGCTCTCCTGTCGTGGTCACCTATTATCGTACCTGCCTCAGAATTGGACTTTGGACTAATCCACCCTTCAAGCCTCTCACAGTGAGGTCTATCTGTACTACTGGGGGTGCCACCCATTCTCCCCACTCTATCTTACTCCCTCCAAGGTTTATGTACAGTCTAGTACCCTGCAGTGACCACCTGCCCCCGAAACTACAACCCTCCTTGGGCTACTCGCCCTCATTCGGACCCAGACCCTCCAACCTTTCTTCTTTGGCTATGCCTTCTCCGCTGGCGTGTATGCAGTAATTCCTTTGTCTTCAGCCAGCAGCAACACCAGCAGCTACAATTCCCCCCACTACCTGAACACAAATTAAAATCTTCATGAACCACCCACCCGCCCTGATCAATGATGGCAGGAAAGTCCTCCCTATAGCTCCTTTTCACGGAGATAGTTGGTGGCTAGAAATCCACCTCCGACCCCGCTTCGCTATAGCCACACACCCCACTGGAGGAGCCCTTTGAGCCCAGACTTAAGAGAATCTGCTCCATTAAAGCTCACCTCACTGTCATGGACACAAAAATCATTGACCTCACACAGGATGTGATGGCCATCACAACTGACATGAGACTCTTTTATGCAAGGGTGAACACTTTAGACCAATGCCTCAACATGACTTGGAGACTGTTTTCTAAGATTTCTGACACATCAAACAGATGTTGGTTGACATTGAGGACCACTCCTGCTGTATTTACATCTTCCTCTACAAAGTACCTGATAAGATGGAGCCTTCACATACACAAGTGTTCTTGTTTGAATTTAATCCAAAAGTGGCCTACCTATCCTCCAGCCCTTCTCTTGACGTCTATAGGACATACAGAATCCAGGCCCAACACCGCCCACAGAAAAGGTGAACAGGTCCCGGCCTATCATTGCCTCCTTTCTGCTATATATTCATACCTGTCATATTCTCCTGGAGGCCCTCAAACATGGAGTCACTACATACACATCCCTCATGGACATCATGTATGCGGACATGAAATTAGTGCCTCTCTCAGAGACTACTCTTTGGGGATCCCCACACGGGAAACATTTCCCATCAGAGCCCTTGCCACAAAAGGTGCAGTCACTGATCTCAGAGGGATAGCTTATGGGTAGCGAGTGGCGTGGTCCATCAAGACCATGAGGACCCTGTTGCTTAAAACTGTCTTGGGTCCAAGGGACCAACAATGTTGATGCCCACCCATTCAAAGGGTGTGTCAACGACAGGTAGAGGGGTCAGGGGAGCCTTTAGCTTTTTACATGACTTCCCACTTACCTAGGAGGTGGGACAGGATGTCCAGAATTCATCTGAGATCATTTTCATCCGGGGCCAGTAGAAGTGGGCAACATGCATGGTGAAGGTCTTGTCTTGCACCAGATGTCCTGACAGGGGGATGTCATGAGCTTCCCTCAGTAGGTAGGTCCTGTAACACTGGAGGACCACCAGCACACGGCTGCCCAGGCCTGGGAAAGTAAGCTCACTGTAGAGGAGGTAATTCTCCCAATAGATAAAAAGATCTCCATGGGTATCACCTGCTGTCTGGGCCTGAGCTTGCCGCCTCAAGCCCTCTAGGGTGGGGCACTTTTACTCCACCATGCAGAAGTCTTCCCTGGTAGGCCAACCCTCAGCTTACCATCCAGCAAGCTCATACAGGTTAACAAGGGTAGCAATGTCTTCCTCAGAAGGCTTAGGAGCATCCTCCTCAGGTGCCTTGTCAACCTAAAACTTAGGATCTTCAGAGGCTGGTTTACCATACCCTTGCCCTTATTCTTCATGGCAGCTGCCTGGGCCATTGTTCAAGGCTTCAGGTGCCCTTGACTCTCTTTCTGGACAGCCATGGACCTTGTGGTAATACAGACCCATTCAGGCAATCCCAACATTTCCAAGTGTGACCTGAGCTCTACCTTTTTCCGGATAGTGTGCTCCAGGTCATCATCATTATCATCATCTCTGACCCTGCTCGCAGGCAGGTCGCTCCCCACACTGCTGCACGGCTCTGCCTGCATTATTTTTGCCTAATCCTGTACTTTTCCCCTGTGCCTAACTTGCTTTCTTGCCCAGACTTGTTTTTTTCCCCCTATGCCTAACTTGCTTTCTTGCCCAGACTTGTTTTTATTCCCCTGTGCCTAACTTGCTTTCTTGCCCAGACTTGTTTTTATTCCCCTGTGCCTAACTTGCTTTCTTGCCCAGACTTGTTTTTATTCCCCTGTGCCTAACTTGCTTTCTTGCGCAGACTTGTTTTTATCCCCCTGTGCCTAACTTGCTTTCTTGCCCAGACTTGTTTTTATCCCCCTGTGCCTAACTTGCTTTCTTGCCCAGCCTTGTTTTTATTCCCCTGTGCCTAACTTGCTTTCTTGCCCAGACTTGTTTTTATTCCCCTGTGCCTAACTTGCTTTCTTGCCCAGACTTGTTTTTATTCCCCTGTGCCTAACTTGCTTTCTTGCCCAGACTTGTTTTTATTCCTCTGTGCGTGTACTTGTTTTCTTGCCTAAACCTGTTTTTCCTTCCCGCGCCCAGTTCTCCTGTGGCCCCCGCCCGTTTTTCCCACCGCTGCGTCCCTGCGGCCCCGCCCCCCTGCAATCCCATTCGCCGCCCCGCTCCCGCCTCCCAGCTGCTCCTCCCTCCCACATCCCCTCATATGGAGGCCGCGCAGCAGCCGCGCCGCTGGCGCGCCGAAGGCGCGCCTAAGGCAAGCCCGTCTGCGCCCGTCCGCGCCTGGACCGCGCCCAGCGCCAGGACCCCTGGACCCCGCGAATGCCACGATGCCGGCACCGCTACGATGCCAGATCCCTCCATGCACTCAACACTGGACGATCACACACCTGCTTCTTGGCCGCCCCGAAGCGCAAGCTTTCACCTGTTGGAACTGCAGCTTCACAAGCATCCGCCCCACCATGCCGCTGACCAGGAAAGAACCCAACCACCTCAGATGCATCCTTCTCAACACCCGCTCCGCCCGCAAACACGCCGTTGAACTCTGGGACCTACTCGACTCAACCTCCCCAGACGTCGCCTTCCTGACGGAGACCTGGCTGAACCCCGCCTCGGCACCCGACATAGCTATAGCCGTCCCGGAAGGCTACAAGATCACCCGCAGGGACTGCACCAACGGAGCAGGAGGAGGAATCGCCATCATCCACAGGAACACTCTCAGAGTCTCGACCAACACCGACGACACCCTCAGCACCGCCGAACACCTGCACTTCCAGATCTACACCGATCCCAACACCACCCTCAGAGGAACCCTCGTCTACAGACCCCCCGGACCCCGACCACAGTTCAGCGACTCCATCGCCGACTTCGTCAGCACACACGCCCTTGCCTCCACGGACTACATCCTCCTCGGGGACCTGAACTTCCACCTCGAGAACAACAACAACACCAACTCCACCACCCTGATCGACAACCTAGCCAACCTCGGACTCAGACAACACGTCACAACACCCACCCACTCCGCCGGTCACACGCTTGACCCCATCTTCTCCACAAGCCCCCACGTCTCCTTCAACCACACCACCGAACTCCACTGGACCGACCATCGCTGCATCCACTTCACCTTCAAGAAACCCACCACGCACCACCGCACCCACCAGATGCCCCGCCGCTGCTGGAGCAATGTCACCGAAGACCAGCTAACCACCACCCTCGCCCAGAGCCCACCCACCGACCCCACCGACCCCGCCACCGCCACCCACAACCTCAGACAGTGGATCAACGACTGCGCCAACACCCTCGCCCCAATCAAGAAACCCTCCAACAGTAACACCAACAAGAAAGCCAGCTGGTTCACTGCAGACCTCCAGGCCTCCAAGCAAACCTGCCGAAAGCTGGAGAAGATCTGGCTCCATGAACGAACACCGGACAGCCACGTAGCCCACAAGAACGCCACCCGCAGACACCATCACCTCATCAGATCCGCCAAAAGGGCCTCCTTCAAAGACCGCCTAGACAACAACGCGCACAACAGCAAAGAGCTCTTCAACATCGTGAAGGAACTCTCCAACCCCAGCTCCAACACCAACGACGTCCCACCCTTGCAAGACCTGTGCGACTCGCTGGCCACCTTCTTCCACCACAAGATCGCAGACATCCACGACAGCTTCAACGCCACGACTGCCCCGACAACCACTGAGACCTCTGCCCCCACGACCACCATCCGCAGCAACCGCCTGCTCTCCTGGACCAACATCAATGACAATGACACCATCAAGATCATGAACACCATCCACTCCGGATCTCCGTCAGACCCATGCCCACACCACATGTTCAATTAAGCCAGCACAGCCATTGCACCCCATCTTCGGAAAGTCATCAACAACTCCTTCGAGACAGCAACCTTCCCGGAGAGCTGGAAGCACGCCGAGATCAACGCCTTACTCAAGAAACCCAAGGTGGACCCCAAGGACCTCAAGAACTTTCGGCCCATCTCCCTGCTCCCATTCCCGGCAAAGGTCATCGAGAAGACCGTCAACAAACAACTGACCCGCTCCCTCGAGGAGAACAACATCCTGGACCCTTCCCAGTCCGGGTTCCGCAGCAACCACAGCACCGAGACTGCCCTCATCGCCGCCACCGATGACATCAAGCCCCTGCTGGACAACGGAGAAACGGTGGCCCTCATCCTCCTGGACCTGTCAGCCGCCTTTGACACGGTCTGCCACCACACACTACGAACACGCCTCCACAACGCCGGGATCCAAGAGAAGGCCCTGGACTGGACCACCTCCTTCCTCTCCGGCAGAACACAGAGCGTCCGCCTTCCCCCCTTCCGCTCCGAAGCCACCAAGATCATCTGCGGCGTACCCCAGGGCTCTTCCCTCAGCCCAACTCTGTTTAACATCTACATGGCACCGCTCGCCCACGTCGCCCGTCGGCACAACCTCAACATCATCTCCTACGCCGATGACACCCAGCTGATCCTCTCCCTCACCAAGGATCCCCACACCGCCAAAACCAACCTTCACGAAGGAATGAAGGCCGTCGCTGAATGGATGAGGAACAGCCGACTGAAGCTGAACTCAGACAAGATGGAGGTCCTCATCCTCGGATCCACCCCTTCGGCCTGGGACGACTCCTGGTGGCCGACAGCACTGGGAACCGCCCCAACACCCACCGACCACGCACGCAACCTAGGGGTCATCCTCGACTCCACCCTCTCCATGACTAAACAGGTCAACGCAGTCTCCTCCGCCTGCTTCAACACCCTCCGCATGCTCCGCAGGACCTACAAGTGGATCCCCATTGAAACGAGAAGAACGGTCACCCAGGCCCTCATCAGCAGCAGGTTGGACTACGGAAACGCCCTCTACGCAGGAGCCTTGGCCAAACTCCTGAGACAGCTCCAACGCATCCAGAACACCTCTGCACGCCTGGTCCTCGACATCCCTCGCCGCAGCCACATCAACCCCACCTGAGAGACCTGCACTGGCTCCCAGTCAACAAGAAGATAACCTTCAAACTCCTCACCCACGCACACAAGGCACTCCACAACACCGGACCAACGTACCTCAACAGACGACTCAGCTTCTACACCCCCACCCGCCAGCTCCGCTCCGCCGACCTCACCCTCGCCACTGTCCCCAAATACCGAAGAGCGACCTCCGGTGGCAGATCGTTCTCCCACCTCACCGCCAAGACCTGGAACACCCTCCCCATCCACCTACGGCAGACCCAAGACCTGCTGACCTTCAGAAAACTCCTCAAGACCTGGCTTTTCGAGCAGTAGCAGCATTCCCCACCCCAGCGCCTTGAGACCCTCACGGGTGAGTAGTGCGCTTTACAAATGATATGATTGATTGATTGATTGATAAAGACTTTATTCGGTTTAAAACAAACTATAAAAGCACATCATAAAACAGTTTAAATTTTGTTTATAATAGAATCTCTTGTGCAGACCAATTACAGTGCATTCAACAAATAAAGTGCCTTAGTGCATAAAAACTTTAAATACAATTTATCTAGACCATATCATAAAAGGATTACAAAAAGAGAGGAGCCAGTCATTAAGTTTTCTTTATTTTCCGGTTAAACTCCTATGTTGTACTGCAGAGGCAATAAATCTATAAATAGTTATGCATAGGACACCAGTTTGGAGCAACTGCAAATATTCTATAGCCTCTTTGCATTTCCTTTTGTTTAAATACTTCAGAAGAAGTTTGAGTATCCAAGTTCTTTGGCCTTTGTACAGCTCACAGAAAAGCATCATGTATAATTGACATTGGAGGGTATCGAATTGCATGGACATGATATCAGGTATTTCTCTGTATATACATTAGAGGAATAGGAAACCAGAAAATGCAAAAACAAACCAGAATCTTAAAAAATAAAATCTTTGATGGCATGACATCTTCAGTAAATATGGCTCAATGGCAGGTGTTATACATAGTGGAAGGTATGACGCCACCAAACACTTCCTCAGTTCACCCTCCTGTCTCACTGCTGTTATTGATCTTAAGAATTCATTTTTCACCAGTGATCTGGCAGAATGTGTAATGCAGAGTGGACTTTCAAACAATTAAATTCTATTAATACCTCTTAGCTCATTTATGATATACATCAGCCATTAGAATTTATTTGCCCCTGCAAGGTTCATACAATCAGTAATAACTGTGCCAACTCTGCCTCAGGCTCTAACCAGACTAAATGCCACAACATAATGGCTGCTAGCCTTATGGCATCTCCCAGATACCGTAGCCCTAATTCCTCATGCACTATTATGGAAGGAATACTGCTTGGGAGTGATAACAGTCTGCACAAAATTTGTTTTCACCAGTTTGAAGTTGAGAATGAGCATGTATCCCCAAACTCCTGCACCATAGGTGGCAATCGATGCAGGTCTAGCTTTGTATATATAGTAGTGGCAGTGTCTAACGGCATAGAACTAAAATTAGTCACAAATGTAAACACAGAAGCAGTAGCTTGTTCAAACTGGGTTACCCTCACGCTTCTCACATGCTTTCACGTGCTCAGGCTGTCCAATGGAGCCCCCAGTTAAGTAAATGTGGGTACAACTTTGAGGGCAGTGCCACCCATACAAAATGGAGTTAGTCTACTCCAGAGGCGGCTGTAAATTATAGCAAAGGATTTTGTTTTATTTGTAAAGGGACATAAATTAGACATCAAAGCTAAAACACTGTCTAAAAGCTTCTGTTTATGATTATTGATTAATAATTGGAATAAAGATTTCAATGCAATTCAAGAAGGGGGAGATAAAAAGGAGTTCTCTCAAGGCCCCCAAAACAAAAAGGGTCCAATTACCAATCTGTCCACCAGAAGAAGAGCTTACCTGACAAGAGTCTGCAGCCAAAAACTCCCAAGTGCTATTAGTGTTTTGAGTATGGACACTAAAAGGGGGATTCCAAGGGTCCCAAAAGAGCACAACCTCTCACTGGAGGAAACATCCTAGGGGTGGTGAGTGTAGTGCTGAGGGAGGAGCTTGTCCCATTAAGTGGGGGGAGTTCAGTGATGTTACCCTCGTGTCCCTGGGTGAGAGTGATATGGTTCCAAAAAAATCCTTGTGCCATCAAATACTGCAAAGTATAGGCAATGGGTTACCGTCAATGGGCAAGGTGTTGAACCTCTGAGGGACACGAGTGCCAGTTTGACTATTGTAGGGGGTCAGCTGGTGTCCCCAGAGCAGGTGATACCGAATGCATTCTACCAGGTTGTGGTGGCTGACAACAGGGAGGGTCACTATCCAGTGGCCCTTGTTCCATTTGAGTGGTGGGGGGTTAGGTCTTTTGAAAGTTGCAGTGAGACCCGCCATGCCTGTCGTCTGTTAGTTAGGTAATGACCTTGAACACACAACCTGGAAGGTAGTAGAGCTCAAGGTACACCCGGAAATGCTAGGGTTGCCTGAGTGGATTTGTGCAACCGCTGCCCAGGAGGTGTGTCGAGATGGGCTGGACCCAGGCAAAATGGCGCAGTGAGCTTTTAAGAAGCAGAAAGGCAGAGGGTGTGGAAAACCAGCCCCTGAATGTCTGCCAGTTGAGGTGGATGGGGAACCTGCAGTGGCAACCCCAGAGCCCACTAAAGCGGGCATTGCTCCCCTTGGGGACGTGCCAGAGGTTGCTGGATGACAAGAGGAAGGAGGGTCTACCAAGGAGGAGTTATGTAGGACACAGAGGGAGTATCCAACCCTGGAGGGCATGAGGCAACAGGGTAAAGCCCAAGCTGCAGGAGATGCCTCTGGAAGTCATCACATCTGTTGCTTGGATATAAATTTACCTTGAAAAAATGAAAAGACAAGAGGCTTTTGGCAAAACAGGAACAAGTTGGTTTAATTAAATGCAGCGGTCGGGAGAGCATCGGCAGAGTAGCACCTGAAGACAGTCTCAATCTATAAACGTTTTGGCCAGCATTTTATACAGTTCCTTGAAGTACAATAAATCGATTACACGTTCTTGCAGAGCATGTGGGTCTGGGCCTAGTCATGAATCATAAGTACAATCATCTGATAACAGGGACACATGTCGCTCTCGACTTCAGGGAGAGCTAGTGTGGGCCAGTGTGCATGTGTACAGATGTCCGGCATCAGGACGGTGTGATCACTATGTGTGGTGTGCGTGCTATGTCCTGATTGGCTTAGTGTTCCTAATTACATGTGGTGTCTAATTTTGTGGTATTTTGGGAACATGAGCTTGTAGCCAAAAGTGTTTTATTGGGGCCAATTTCCTCGGACCTGTTTGTGATGTTGCTGCCTATCTGTGCGATCGATCAGGGTTTTCCCTGGTTGCTCGTTTGTCTTCAGTCTGAATGTAAACCCACCTGTGACCTATCAATCAGTAGGCCTGTGTTTGGGTCGCAGGGCGTCTGACCACGTATCTCTGACTTGGGGTTGATGGGGAGGTCATCTTGGGTGAATTCAACAGCAATGATATGAGCCAGTTGCTGCGTGTGCATAAAACATGGCAGTCATTGATATCATATTTACCGACATTCTCATTATTGTGTGTTCAGTTGTCATAGCGTACATCACCATTGCTTTTACTACTTTTTACATTGTTATGCATGCATAGTTTATGGCGTGCATCAACATTGCATTTACTCGTAGTTCTGTGTTGGGCCTGCACATTTCATGGTGTACATTGACATTGTATTCACTGATATTAACATACTTACTGGGAGGACAACCTTCTTTTCAGTGAGCCTAAGGCTCCTGTGCATGGGACAGCAAGGGCGCTGGTGGTCTCCCAATGCTACAGGGCCTTCCTACTGGCTCACGACAAATTCCTGGTAGGGCACCTGGGCCAAAACAAGATGCTTGCAAGGCTTGTCTCCTATGTTTATTGGTGTAGGATCAAGTATTCCTCAGATGCTATCTTTCCATGCCAGTGGACAGGGCAGTGAACTGGGGTGAATGTATGACATTGTTCTGCATTCTGTCCATCAATTGTTCTTTTTGCAATTGTCACCGTGAGTGGGACAGGTCCCGTGCTCTCCATGCCACTGGAGTCAAGCTATCCTGGCTGATGAGGGCTGAAAGCCCGAAACCGATCCTAGGATGCTTGTTTCCAGTCCAGGGAGGACCTGGCTTGGCAGTTCGGGCTGGACTGTTCCCATTGGGTGCAGGGTCAAGACTGATTTGCATATGGCTGGGTCCAAACTGGAATGGCATGGTGAGCAAAAAAACGATGGATTTAGGCCCAGATCTCTGTACTGGGGTGAATGTATGACATTGTTCTGCATTCTGTCCATCAATTGTTCTTTTTGCAATTGTCACCCCGAGTGGGACAGGTATGCCCAGACGTGGGTCCCGTGCTCTCCATGCCACTGGAGTCAAGCTATCCTGGCTGATGAGGGCTGAAAGTCTGAAACCGGTCCTAGGATGCTTGTTTCCAGTCCAGGGAGGACCTGGCCTGGCAGTTCGGGCTGGACTGTTCCCATTGGGCGCAGGGTCAAGACTGATTTGCATATGGCTGGGTCCAAACTGGAATGGCATGGTGAGCAAAAAAACGATGGATTTAGGCCCAGATCTCTGTACTGGGGTGAATGTATGACATTGTTCTGCATTCTGTCCATCAATTGTTCTTTTAGCAGTGGACAGGGCAGAGGCTGAAAGCCCCCCTTAATCCCTTGCCTGTTGTTGGCACACCCTTTGAGAGGATGGGCATTGACATGCTTGTGTCTATTGACTCTCAGACTACTTCTGGAAACAGGTTTATTCTGGTTCTGGTGAATCATGCCACAAGATACCCAGAGGTCATATCTCTGAGGACTGCAACTGCACCTGCAGTGGCTAAGGTCTTAATGGGGTTTTTACCAGAGTGGGTTTCCTAATGAAGTGGCGTCTGTAGGGGTATCAACTTCATGTATGCTTACATGCAGTCCATGTGAAAGGAGTATAGGGTAACTTACAAGTGCTTCACCCCTTATCATCCACAAACCAATGGTCTTGTTGAGAGGTTCAACAAAACTCTGAAGGGCATGATCAAAGGTCTGCCTGAGACATTGCGGTGTAAGTGGAACAACCTCTTGCCATGTCTTCAATGTGCTTACAGAGAGGTGCCACAGAAGGGAGTGGGCTTCAGCCAATTTGAGCTTCTGTATGGTCACCCTGTAAGAGGACCTTTGAGTTTGGTGAAGCAAGGGTGGGAGAAAGCTCCAAGGAAAATTCCTCAGGATGTAGTTAGCTACATGCTGGTCTTCAAAAGCCAAATTGCTAAATTATGGAAGCAAGTTCAGACAACTTAGAATCCAGTCAGGAAGTGATAAAGCAGTGATATTACCAAAATCCTACCACTGTGAAACTGTAACCTCGGCAGAAAGTGTGGATGATGGAACCTATGGAGCCCAAGGCCCCTCAAGACCGTTGGACTGGGTCCTATGAGATTGTTGAGAGGAAGGGTGAGCCCATATACCCGGTGGACCTCAAAACCCTAAGGCACCCCAACAGGGTGCTCCATATCACCCGTCTCAAGCCCCACTTTGAGTGGTCTGAGCTCACCATGCTGTTGGTGACAGATGGAGGGGAGGAAGAGGAGAGTGAACCTCTTTCTGACCTCTTAGCCTCCAAGGAGAAAGATGGATCAGTGGAAGGAGTGATCCTTTCCCCCAGTCTGACTCCTGAATAGCATAGGGACTGCCACCAGCTGTTGGGGCAGTACTCCTTTCTGTTCTACCCCACCCCTGGGGCTACCCACTGGTGTATCCATGATGTGGACACAGGAGACAGTCTTGCTGTCAAGAATAAATCTTTCAGTCTGTCTGACAAGCTAAGGGGCAGCATTAAATATTACAGGGCAGATTTACATGCCCCTTGCATCAATTTTGCGCCACCGTTGCGTTACTTTTTGTGATGCAGCGGCGGTGTAAAAATGCGGCTTATTTACAACGTGACGCATCTAGGGAGATGCATCATGTTGTAAAGCCCTGCGTCACATTATACCTGCATCAGGTATAATGTATGCAGGGTGGGCGTTCCCACGCAAAAAAGCCTCGTAGAAGTTAAGCAGTGAAATCTTCAAGATTTTACTGCACCACTTCTAGGACGCCACTGTGTCAAAACCTTACGCCTGCTTGGAGCAGGCGTAAGGAGTGACACAGCACAATGAGGATAGGCTTTCCCATGTATTGCTGGAGTTGCATCGTGCTTGTGACACGACTCCAGCAATATGTGACTTTTGCGCCAACAGATGCGTCAGAATTTCTGACGCATCTGTCAATCCTTGCGCCATGGTGGTGCAAGGGTCTCTCAGGGTGGCGCAGGGAAAGTTACGCATCTCTACAGATGCGTCACTTTCTTGTAAATCTGCCCCTACGTTTCTAAACATGCTTGAATTGGGGGTGATAGAACCCTACAGTAGCCCTTGGTCCAGTGCTGTCATACTGGTACCAAAATCTACCCCACTGGGCACCACACCTGAACTCAGGTTCTGTCTGGATTACTGGGGGGTCAAATCAGTCACCAACACTGATGATCATCCCATCCTCTGGGCTGATGAGCTGATAGGTTAGGGACTGCCCAGAACGTACATACCTTTGATCTTACATCAGGGTACTGGCAGATTGCCCTAACAGAATGAGCAAAGGAGAGGTCAGCCGTCTCCACTCCACAAGGCCACTACCAGTGTAGGGTGATGCTTCTGGACTCAAGAATGCCCCTGCCACTTTCCTGAGGTTGGTGAACAAGGTACTGGGTTGAATACAGGCCTTCAGTGTTGCCTACTTGAATGACATTGTGGTCTTTAGTAGGAGCTAGAAAGACCACCTTTTTTTACCTCCAGGAAGTGCTTTGGGCTCTGCAACAGCCATGCCTGACAATCAAGGCCAGTAAGTGCCAGATGGGGCAGGGGTCTGTGGTGTACTTGGGACACCTGTTGGGCCGGAGTAAGGTGCAGCCCCTCCAGGCCAAGATAGAGACTTAAATGGCCTGGGAGCCTCCCAAAAACTCAGAAAAACTCAGACTGAGATCAGAGCATTCTTAGGCCTCACTGGGTACTATAAGATGTTTTTCAAGGGATAAGGCGCCATAGTTGTCCCTTTGACAGAGCTGACTTCAAAGTAGCAGCCCAGAAATGTGATTTGAACAGAGGCATGCTAAAAAGCATTTTACTTGCTAAAGCAGGCCATGTGAATATCCCCCGTGCTCGAGGCCCCTGACTTTTCCAAGAAAATCTATTGTACAGACAGATGCCTCAGAGCATGGTATAGGGGCAGTACTTTCACAGTTTAATGAAGAGGACCTAGACTAACCTGTAGCCTTAATCTCCAGGTTACTTCCCAGGGAACAAAGGTGGAGAGCTATTCAAAGGGAAGCCTTTGCTGTGGTCTGGGAACTGAAGAAGTTGAGACCATACCTGTTTGGGACTTACTTCCTGATTCAGATTGAGCACAGGCCCCTCAGGTGGCTAATGCAAATGAGGGGTGAGAATCCAAAATTGTTGAAGTGGTCCATTTCCCTACAGGCTATGGACTTCAAGGAGGAACACAGACCAGGGGTAGACCACACCAATGCTGATCGTTTGTCCAGGTGTTTCTGCCTTAGTGATGAGAACCCGCTATAGGTTGCCTAGCCCTCCCCACTTTCTGCTGGTGGGGACACATGTTAGACCTGTCTGTCTTAGAGTGGTCTTTCCCCAAAACTTTTGACTGCTTACCTCCTGTTTGTGCTGATTATTTTTGTTGGCCTTAGGACTCTGAGCACGTTACCACAGCTGACTAGTTCTAAAGTGCATGTGCATTTCCTCTAAACATGATTACCTTTGGTATATTCATAATTGGGATCATTAATTTAACTGTAAGTCCCTAGTAGAGTGCCCTACCTGTGCCCAGAGCCTGTAAATGAAATGCTACTAGTGGGTCTGCAGCACTAATTTTGCCACCCACACAAGTAGCCCTTTAAACATGTCTCAGGCCTGCCACTGCAGAGCCTGTGTGTGTGGTTTTACTGCCATTTCAACTTGGCATTTAAAACCCTTTTCCAAGCCTTAAGCTCCCCTTTTATTACACATAAGTCACCTCTAAGGTAGGCCCTAGTCAGCCCATAGGGCAGGGTGCTGTGTAAGTAAAAGGTTGGGCATGTGCTTTTACATTTTACATGTCATGTTAGAGAAAAATACCTACATTTGATTTTCGCTACTGTGAGTCCTACTCCTCTCTCAGGTTCACATTGGGAATTCCTTATTACAGTTTGAAGCTGTGTTTCCTTATTGCGAGGGAGTAGCTCTGTCATGTTTTATATCTTTGGAGTGGAAATGATAAATTCTCTTTACTGGCAAAGTTGTATTTAACATTACTATTTAAACAATGCCACTTTTAGAAAGTGGAGATTTCTCTGCTCTTAAAGCTCTGTGTGCCTGCTGCCTGTGTCCAGTACACATACACATCTAGGGGGGGGGGAGCTTCACTTTGTGCATCCCTCTAGACAGCCATGCACAAAGGAAGATTAGGTGTGTCTGAGTGCCCATCTGCATCCTAATGGCACAACATGGGCAGGATGGGAGGGTGGAGCTGACACTTGCACCTGAATATGTGGTGTCCTGTTTTCACACAAAGGGGTGATTAGCCAGCTGTTGTGAATCTGGAGCCAGGGCTGGAAAGAAAGGACTCTTTGCACTTCAAAGGCCCTTCTTTGAAGTCACCCCTTCTTCAATGTGTATAAGTATAGAATAAGTACTAGGTATCTTACCCAAACAAATGAGGCACTTCCAGACCTGTAAAGAACATCTGTCAGAAGAACTGTTACGCTGCTACATGGACTGTCAATCTGCTGGACTGCTGCTTGGAAAAAACTGCTCTTCTGTCGTGCTGCCCTGCTGCCTGCTGGCTGCTCTCTGGCACTACTGAGGAATAGCTGGACTCTGTCTTGAACCCAGAGTGATCTCCAAGGGCTTGTTGGCTTGCCTCCTGTTTCCTGAGACTCAGGGATATTAAAGTCTCACCACCTGCTCCCGGTCCTTTGGAAGTGGACCCAGGTACTTGATCCAGTAAAATGAACACCTCTCCAGGCTGCGTGTAGCAGAACTGGTGCATTGAACCTGTTCCTGGAGCAGAATTGGCGCATCGAACTCAGATCCAGCGCATCGCCTTAATGAACCGCTGCTTCACTGACACAGCAGTTTGGGAAGAGCAACGCATCTCCTGGAGTGCGTGGAGACACCCGGCGCATTGTGTACAGAACCACTGCTTCTAGGATAGGGGCATAGTCTCCGGAATTTGCACATCTCCACCACTGCGTGAAGAAAATCAGTGCATCACTTCCACTGCAGGACCAACACCGGCGCATCTATCAGGGCCAGCTTGAAGTTTTGACTTTGCCGCGGTCCAGCATAACTAAATAACCTCCATATGCGCTTATTGCTTCTAAGCACTATTCTTACATTTAATTTTCAAAAATTCATCTATCGACTTCTACTTATTAGACTTTTGTCACTTTGTCTTGATTTATTTATAAAATTATTGTCTATTTTTCTAACATGGTGTGGGATCTTTTTGTGGTGCTTTCATTGTGTTGCTGGGTGTTGTTTTGCAGAAATACTTTAAACAGTGCCTCTTAAGTTTAGTATGACTGTTCTGTGCTAAGCTACCAGAGGATGAGCACAGATTAACATTTAGTGTGTATCTTAGATACCCTGACTAGGATAGTGGTTCTTGCTTGGACAGGGTGCACACCTCTGCCAACCAGAAACTTCATTGTCTAACAATGCCACTCTATTCTACCCAGCTCCACTCTGTGCCATTCCACTCTACACCACTCCACTATTTGCTATTCATCTGTATGCTACTCCATTCTATTCAACTTGACTCTATGCTATTCCTGTCAATGCAACTCCACTCTACATTATTCCACTGTACGCGGCTTCACTGTGCCAAAATACCCTCTACACCACTCTACTGTAGACCATTACATCCTATGCTAATCTACTCTATGCCACTTCACTCAACACCACTCCACTGTATAGTTTTCCACTGTACCCACCGCCATTCTACACCACTCCACTCTACACCATTCCACTTTATGCCATTCCACTTTACCCTATTTGACAGTTCACAACTCCAATCTATGCCACTACACTCTCCTCTATTCCACTCTATGCCACTCCATTTTATGCCACTCCACTGTATGCCATTCCACTGTACACCACTCCACTCTATGCCACTCCACTTTATGACCCTCCGCTGTACGTTATTACAGTGTACTGAACTACACTCTTCATTGCTCCAGTCTATACCACTACAATCTATGCCACTCCACTCTACACTGCTCCAGTCTATGCTATTCCAGTGTAATCCACTCCACTCTACTCCATTCCACTCTAAGACTTTCCACTGTCTGCTACATCACTCTACGCCGCTTCACTCTGCACCACTCAATGCCACTTCACTCTATGGCACTCCACTCTACACCACTAAACCCTATGCCACTCCACTCTACCCTGTTGCACTGTACACCACTACTACACTCTACCCCACTCCACTCTACCCCAACCCACTCTTCATCACTGCACTCTATGCTACTTCACTCTATGCTACTGCACTTTACTCCACTTCACTCTTTGCCACTCCAATCTACACCATTCCCCTGTGCACAACTCCATTCTCTGCTATGTCACTCCACGCTGTTCCACTGTACGCAGCTCTACTCTACACCATCCCACTCTACAACACTCCACTCTACGCTATTCCACTGTATACCATTCCACACTATACCACTCCACTCTACGCCACTCCACTCTATGCCACTACACTCTAAGCCACTCCATTCTACACCACACCGTTCTATGCCATTCTACTGTGTGCCACCATGTCGCTCTAGTCTATGCCACTCGACTGTATGCCACCCCACTCTATGCCACTCTACAATATGCTATTCCATTGTATGCCACTCCACTCTACACCACTCCTCCAATGGACTACTGCCTGCCCTTAAAAAATGAAAAAAAACTGCCTTTCCTTTTAAACGCATCCCATTTTTCTTTAAGGAAAACGGGCTGCATTTGAAAAAAAGTAACTTTATTTAAAAAGCAAACACTGACATGGTGGTCTGCTGTCCCCAGCTGGCCACCATCCATGTGATTGTAGCCCATTCTTAATAGGTCACAAATTGTGACCTGCCTTATGAATATTGGTCTTTTGCAACACCATTGGGAATCGCTAAATGTGTTTGAGACACATTAGTACATTCTGTTTTGCGAGTTGCAAATTGCAAGTCGCAAAAAATCACAATTTGCGACCCGCAAAGAAGAATGGTTGTACATCTAGCCGCCAAGAACTAGTAAGCGACTGCATAAGTTAAATTACTATTCTTTCTGTACTATAAATGAGTGATACTATTTCTAGGCCTGGGCGGAATACCACATGGTGACTAAAAAACTCTGCCCCCCTACACGGAATTCCTCAAGCAGCAGAGTGCGTTAAGTTGTGCCATTTGCACTGATTTTTATTGCCAGGTGTTTGTCCTGCACTGTAAAATCAGCGCAAATGGAACCACGTGCAGCGCAAGAGGGCGCTGCTTCTTTCTGTGGCTCGGGTAGATGTTCTACTTGGGCAGCAGCATCTTTAATGTGAACGGAAGGTTTCTCAATGCAAGTTGTAATGATCATCCGCGACTGCCCGTGTTGAGAAATCTCTTCTGGAGCTGGTCTAGAGTTAGACGTTCCACGCTCGTGCTCGCCAACTTAACGTTGGCAAGTGCGATCGAGGAAAAAACTAAGAGAACTGCGCAGAGCGAGAAAAACTCCACAAACCCAGTGAGTAGAGTGGAATTTCACACTCAGGCCTAACTATTTCTAACATATGTGATCTGAGTGATAGTGTGATTGTATCCATGTATGAGTGGCTGTATGGGTGTTTGAGTGGGTGTATGAGTGGCTGCGGGTGTGTGAGTAGCTGTATTGGTGAATACGTTGGTGTGTGGGAGTGGCTGTATTGGGGTGTGAGTGGGTGTGTGAGTGACTATAAGGGTAAGTGAATAGCTGTGTGAGTGGCTGTATGGGTGGGTGAGTGGATGTGTGAGTGGGTGTTTAGTTAACTGAGTGGGTGTGTGAGTGGCTGTATTAGAAAGTGAGTGTCTGTGTGAGTAGCTGTATGGGTGAGTGAGTGGTCAAATGAGTTCTTGAATGGATGTGTGAATGGGTATAAAAGTGGTTGTGTGGGTGTGTGAGTGGGTGAATGAGTGGTTCTATGGGTGAGTGAGTGGCTCTGCTGAGAGGCTGTATAGGTGAGTGAGTGGGGGTGTGAATAGCTGTATGGGTGAATAAGTGTGTGTATAAGTAGCTGTATGGGTGAGTAAATGGCTGTTTGAGTAGGTGCATGGGTAAGTGAGTGGCTGTGAGAGTGGCTGTATGGGTGAGTGAATGGGTATGTGAGCAGCTCTATGGATGAGTGAATAGGTGTATGAGATGTTGCATGTGTGTGAGTGGGTGTATGAATAGTTGTGTGGGGGTGTGAGTGGGTGTGTGAGTGGTTCTATGGATGCTGTCATCAGTGATGTCATTTGAAATGTTATCAGTGATGTCACCGACTCATATCATGAGTGATGTAAAATGTGAGATCATAAGTCTGTGCGTTGAGGGAGCATAAGTTATAATTAGCCTATGTAACTATAACTAGTGAATTTCACTGGTTATGTACAAGTGACATCTGAGCCTAACTATAATGTCCCGGTAATGTTTACTTTTTGTTCAGTGAATTTCTAAGGTTTCTTTAATTCTATTCCCTAACTATAATGTCCCTGTACCCTTTGGGTCTTTCAGTGAATATCTATGTTTTTTTAAATGTTGTTTCCTAATTATAACATCCCTGTAACCTTTGTTTTTTTCAGTGAATTTCTATGTTTTTTACATTATTTCCTTACTGTAAACTGTCACCTTTGAGAGTGGGGGTGTGATTGGCTAAATAGGTCAGTGAGTAGGTATATGAGTAGTTGTATGGGTCTGTGAGTGAGTTTTTTGTGGGTGTGTGAGTGAGTGTGTGAGTGGGAGTGCAAGTGGCTTTATGGGTGTGTGAGTGGATGGTGTGGCTGTATGTGTGTATGAGTGCATGTATGAGTGACTGTATGGGTCTGTGAATGGATGTGTGAGTAGCTATATGGTTCTGTGAGTGGGTGTGTGAGTGGCTGTATGGACCAGTGACTGAGTGTGTGAGAGGCTATATGGGTCTGTGAGTGGGTGTATGAGTGTCTTAGTGGGTGTGTAAGTGGGTGTGTGAATGTGTCTGTGGGTCTGCGAGTGGGTGCATCAGTGCTTGTGGTGGCATGTGAGTGCTTGTGTGGGTCAATGAGTGGATTTGTGAGTGTCTGTGTGGGTCTGTGAGTGCACGTGTGAGTATATGAGTGGGTGTGTGAGTGCCTGTGTGGGTCTGTGAGTGGATCTGCGAATGCCTATGTGGGTGTGTGAGTAGGTGTATGAGTGACTTTGTATGTCTGTGAGTGGTTGTGTGAGTGGTGCTATGGATTTTGGGCATTTGCATTCTTAGGGTATTTAAAGGGGAGAACCATGGACTCTGCTGTCACCAGGAGATGACAAGAATTAAATCACTCATCACAGTCACTACACTTCAGATTGTGCTCCAATAGATCAATGATGAATTTGCCCCCATTAAGGATTTCTTACTGTTTTTCAACGCTGAATACCAGAGGAAACACACTTTGTGAAGCTCAAGAAGTTAAGATCATTTGTGCTTTACAGAAGGGGAGCTTCAATTGGGGCACCTGCTATGTTTATATTTGTAAATGCTTCCAGTTGAGGTGTACTTTCCGTGAAATGAGCATCAGGGCCATAATGGAACCTCATTTTTTCCAAGAGTTCACAGTTTTGCTGAAAATATCTACCAAACTGAAGTACTTTCTACTGGTTAATTTGTAAGTGGTACCTTGTTGGGTAAATGTCTCAGGCATATTCTACACTACAACGGCATAAAGGACCACAAGGTACTGTCTCCAGTGACCTTGTGTGCATGTAATTTCAGCATTGTGATTGTTCCTGCAGCGCCTTCATCCCCAAATCTCTGATAACATGAATCCTCATCAAGAGAACACGACAAGACTACAAAGAGGAGAATCTCCATCAAACAGAGTTACTTTCTCTTAACTATTGGAAATAAGTGCTTCTTTTGTTTGGTTGAGATTTCTTCGTATTCCTCTGCATCCAGAACGTGTCACCCAAATTGGTGGGAAAAGCACTCAGGGCCTTTTGATAAACTGTCCATCATCTTGGAAAAAGGCAGGAAGACCTTTGCATATTACTAAGGAAAACGGGGGACGAAATGGGTGGACCTTGCAGATGATTTTGGGCATTTGCATACTCAGGGTAATTAAAAGGGAGACCCATGGTCTCTGCTTTTATTTTTTTCCAATCGGACCCCAATCCCTGGGGCCTGGCCAAAATTAATGGAGGATTGGGGGCCGGATGGCCTCCCTCCCCGGGGCTGATTTTGGCCCCGTTGCCCCCATCCATGTGGCTCGGCCAAAACTTATTGGGGGCTTCCACAGAGCACTAACTATTATAGCTATGCACTTTAAGCATATCTATAACAGTTAGCGCTCTGTGGAAACCCCCAATTCAGACTATAATGCTAGATGCCTGGACGGCATAGCGGACCCTTTTAGAGCTTATCTTAGGTTCTGTCTGAGGTTCTTGTCCTTCTGGGAATCCCCTAGCTTGGAGGTGTCTTTCACTGCAAGCATTAACTAAATAATTGTTTTTGTTTTATTTTTAAAAATAAAAATGCATGCTTTTCTGTATGTTCTCTGTATTTACTTACAATGGCTTGCGCTCTGTTGGAATCCCTAATAAAGATGTAATGCTAGATTTTAGGGATGATTTAATGGACTCTTCTACAGACCATTTCTAGGTTTCTGTTTGAATTTTTTTCCATTTGGAAGTTATTCAGCTTGGAGATATCTTATTTGGCTTCTTAGAGCAAATCGATGCATTGCAATTGTAACTGATATTTATCTATGTACATTGTTGTGAACTATGTATTTTCCTCATTATGTTTTTTTTATATATATTCTGAGATGTGCTATTCTGTACTTTTATGGTTCTTTTGAGCAGAAATAAAGTTGATGTTGATGAAAAAAAAGGTTTTTGGTGGAGGGGGCTGTGGGGCCCCCCTCCACAGTTTGAATGCAGCCCTGGTGACCCCATCCCCCGTGGCCCGGCCTCTTGCATGCCCTGGCTATGTTGGGGACCGCAGGGGGAACCTCAATGCAACATGGTTCCTGACTGCGTCCCTCTTCCAGCAGGAGCTGGCATTGCTCCGGCACATCGGGGGCAGCAAAAAATGCTGCTGCCTGCATGTGGGAGCAATTGTTTAATCTGTTTTCCTGTCCACTTGACAGAGGGCAGAAAAACAGATGAAAAGTCTTCTCCCAGCAAACAGGAGCAGTTACCTGCTCCCGCCTGCTGGGAGCAGACTCACTGTTTGTTCTCGCTTGGTAGGAGCTGTCAAAGCTCCTGCCAAGCAAGAGTAAACAGCTATGTCCTGGGGGTGTCCACCCCCGGACATTGGGAACCGGCCCTGGGGATTGGCAGTCCCCAGGGCTAATAATGGCTCCAGGAGGGGGCCATGCTACCGCCCTCCTTTCGTTTTCAAGGGCTCACCCTGGGGGGGGTGGTGTTCCCGGGGCCAAGAATGGCCCAGTAGAGGTGCCGCGCAGCCTTCCTCCTTCTAAATTATTTTGAAAGCCCCGGGGAAGTGGTGGTCCCCACAGTCATAAATGACAATGAGTGTAGTCCACAAGGCCCCACTTCAATTCGTTATTAAACACCGGTAAGGTGGTGGTCCCCAGAGCTTATAAGAGTCTCAGGAGGAGGACTGTATGGTCCTCCTCTGTTTTTTTGTTTCTCGTCCTACCCTGGGAAGGTGGGAGGTGGCGATCCCCAGGGCCAAGACAGACTGGCTATGGGGAGGAGGGGCCTCATGCGCCCCATCCCCTTATTTATAAAATATATAAGCTCCCGGGAGCTAGCCCACCCTGGGGGCCCATATTTAAACAGTATAGTGAATGGAGATCTGAGCCATATTGAGCCCTTATAGATGTGTTGAGGTGTTAATGTGTTAAGGTGTTACTAAAGACAACACTGGTCCCTATCCAAAGAGGTGCCTAATATGCTTAGCAAATACTAAATATTAGGAAATAAAGTTTCAGAAATATTTTATTCCGTATTTCATAGCCAAACATATTCTCAGTATACATAGGTGAAAACAAAGGTCTCGGTGCTCACACGTGGCTAACACATTGATAACTTCATCCCAGTACATAACACATGGTGATTTGACTTGCGCTTATATCATCAAAAGTAGTTCATTAATAGTCTTGTAAAAAAAGTAGTCAACAAATTTTCCATCCTTTATAGATGCGGGTTCATCATCAGGGCTGGGTAGATTATAAAGAGATCCCAAGAAGAAGTTGACAATACAGCTGCAAATAATTCAAAAGGAGAAAGATTAAAAACAGAGCATAAGACGTCGTATTTATTGGACAGTGGTCAACACAAAAGTGGGAGTGTGAAAAACGAAATTACTCACATGGAGTCATAATAAAACTATCATCCAAAATATAAAGAGGTCAAATAAGAAGAAACATGTCACGCTTGCAGGTGCACAATTGCCATAATGTGAAGGTCAAAGAAAGACTTGTGAGTAACGGAGCACCCAGCACAATTGAATTTCAAAGGGCAACCGCAACATAAGTACGGGTAAGATCCATGAGGGAACAGGAGTTATTTGCTGGAGATTACAGAGAATTCCACACACAGGGGCATATTTACAAGCCCCTTGCGCCACTTTTGCGCCGCCGTTGCATCACGCATGTGACGCAGCGGCGACGCAAACCATGCGCCGCGTTGCGCTATATTTACAACGTGACGCATCTAGGGAGATGCGTCACGTAGTAAACCCCTGCGCCACATGAAACCTGCGTCAGGTTTCATGTGGGTGTACCGGCGCAGGGGGCGTTCGGCGCAGGAACGCCTCGGAAAAGTGATGTAGTGAAATCTACAAGATTTCACGCAGTCACTTTTCGGCAGCTGTGCGTCAAATCCTTACGCCTGCTTCAAGCAGGCGTAAGGATTGACGCACCATGTTAGGGATAGGGAAGGTTGGAACAGTGCTGGAATTGCGTCGCGCTTGCGACACAACTTCAGCACTGCGCCAACCTTCCGCCGGCAGATGCGTCACGCATCTGCTTATCCTCTGCGCCACGATGCGCCGCATTGTAAATGCGGCGCATCGGACGTGGCGCAAGGGTAAACTTGCGTGACGCATTTTCCCTGACGCATCCCTGCTGATATGCAGGGATGCGCCAGGGAACGTAAATATGCCCCACAGATTGGCAGCCCGCCAGTAAACAGGCTGTGTCAAAGCAGAAAGCGTTCGCACTATGGGAGATGGGCGACAAGAATGTCTCCACTAAATGGATACTTCAGGTGGACAGCACCACCTTTTTTATGATGTTAACGGCTACAATTTAGATTATCTTTATTACGTCCTTCCCAGTAATTCACTTCACTTTATGAGTCCCAGCATCCGGCTCTTGCATTTTGCAGGGGGCCTATATTCTTGGTAAATTACACGGGCCCTTTGAGGACTTCTTTTCTGCATGAGTATTAATCCTTATTATATTTTTCTAATGCTCTTCTTGATTTCTCTGTTGACTGTTTAGGACTCCGTTTGAGTATAGCTTGGCGAGCTTCACAGTCCCATGTTTGTGTCACTAAGTGAGCTTTGCTTGCAGCCTTCCATGAAAACTTGGTAAAATAGGCCCTCAGATCTCAAGTTGAAACATGCCCAGATGTTTTACTGAGCATGCTTGGTACACCCCTGTTTATCAAGCGATGCATCAGAATGTTGTGGGAATGCTCCTGCAGTGGACGGAACCTCCACTTTCTCTCTCGATTTTTTTGACATTCAACTACTCAAAATGTGTTTTCCAAATGATTTAAAAGTAGAGATATTTCCGCCTACCCTATTGGATTGTCAGATCACTTTTGGGTGGTGCTTGGTATTTTTTAGAAGCTTGCGCTCTGAAAAGCATAACAGGTCACTTTTCTGTGATAGTATTCACCAAACATACTGGTGTCTGTAAGTGCTATTGTTTTATTTCATTGCTTAATGGGCATTGAAGTCACGTTTTTCCTTTACCTTTATTCCCAAGGCAATAATTCAAAAATTCTCCATTAATCTGTACATTATTGATGCTATAAATTAACCACGCGTAAAAGCATTTATGGATTGACTTCCAGTTTCCCATTATAAAAATGCTTTGGATCAGACTTTATGAGGATTGTAATAACTATTGACAACCTAAAACAAAAAATGAGTTAGAGAAGTGCTTGAGCAACAGCCACTTATCTAAGTAAATGATATATGATGAAAAGCAAATGCCAGTGTTCATTCCTTGTGTCTTACATGTTTTAAAAGTTTATTTTTCATACAGGACTGGACATGATTCATGACCATCGCAACTGTGAAATATAATAGGAATATGCAGATCAGTGGCCTGTAATCTGGAATATTGAGTGGTAAATTTCGATTTACCACTACACGAATCCTAAATATTGGAGACAAATTAAACATGGGTAAGTATTTATAGGTAGATATAGAATTACTATTTTTAACTCCATTTGTGCCTAGCTTAAGGATAGCTTAAGGAGTTGCCGCTGAGTGGTTATAGCTAGCACCACGTTTCCATAGTAAAAGCATTTTTTTGGTGTGCTCATAATGTTAGCGCCACTTGATGAATCTTGACAGAAGTTTAGAAAAAAAATGTTCTTCCACCTCGGTGTCTTCCTGAAGCTCCATGGGGCGATCCGTCAAGCATGAGCAGAGAAAAATGGAGGTCTCAAAATATGTTTCCCATATTTATTTTTTCCACAGGAAAATTAGGCACAGCTGCTGTCCGAATGGATAATTGGACTTACAGAATGCAAAATCTTGGTCCAGAGAGTATACATATTTCGCACCACGGAGCATCCGCAGAGCTGACAGATCTCAAGATGAGATCTGGTTGGCTGCGACCACATCAATAAAGATGTGGCAGCAGCCATTTAAGCACTCTTGGACTTAGTCTACTGTCCTATTTAAAACAAATTCAAAAAAATATAAGGGAAAGAGTAGGGATACCCTACCTCCCTAGGCCTGATGGTGGGGGCCAAACATGTTTTCTTTTTTGATTGGTGCAGTGAATCCATGGAGGATCTGCAAATACGGGGTGTGGATCAAAAAAACAAACAATGACCTCCTGTCTTATTTTTTTAACCCCCCCCCCACCTGAGATGGGCCAGGGGCTGTCGCAGCTCATTCTATAAATAGGAGGTGGTGGTATGCAGCCCCCCCTCCATGAGCCTTGAATAGCCTCGGGGCAACTATCTCACTTGGCCAGTAAGTAAATATAAAAGGGTTTGCGGCCCCCATCTCGAGCCTTCTGCAGGCCTAGAGACCTCATCCCCAAGGGAAAATAAATGGGCCACCCCCTTTGATCTCGATTTTCGACGTAAATCAAGGGTAAGACTTTGTTTGTTACATTCTGGCCATACTGCCCGTCCAGTATTATACTTCATGCAACCACTTGCTACTATCTGGTCATCTTGCAGCGGAGCCCAAGGAAGCTTTTTTGGGAAGAGTATCTGCTCCGATGAACAGGGCAGTGCCTCGAATCACCTCACCGCAAGGGAAGAGTTTTGATTACCATTCATCCATTGCAGTGGACTGGGCTGTCTCCTGCGTCCCTTATGCCAATTCAATCTTGACTGCTGCATGACTGCATTTACCTGATTCCATTTACAGTGACTCTAAGGGGTGGGGTCAAACGGTTAGCTTCACCTGCATGTACACAGGCTCAATCAACCTTTCCAGTCTATTCATTAATCACACTGCTTATAAGCTCTCCCCATTGTCTGTTGGCCTGTTGGTCTTGTAGTTGGGTGGTTTTATTGTGGTTCCCCTAAGGTTGAACTATGGGGAAACGTACTTCTGTTGCCAAACAGTCTCGTCCTCAAGTAAACCTTTCCTCCCCACCCCTTCCAACTTCCATTGACAGAATGCTACAGAGGTCTATAGGTGCTGTCACAACAGAAATAGAACTCACCGAAAGGCGTCTGTCAATAACTCCAGACCTCTTTCTTCCGCTGACAGTTTTGCCTACCTCCAAAACTACTTCTATAGCCCCTCCAACCATGGCAAATGTGCCCTCGCCCTCCCCACAACAAGAAGATGCACCGACAATTGTAACCTGAAAGGGGGACGTTGTTTCGGGCACTCGCAAGAATGGGAAGCGAAAGCAAGCAAGTGGGGGGGCACCCAAAAGTAAGAAAGCCAAAGGGGGGCCTAATGTTAGCGTGGAACCTATGGTCAACCCAAATGTAAGCGTAGAACGCACTGTTAATACCTGTACAGACCCGAATTATCCACCCTGGGCTCAGAGCCTATTAGCAGACCTGCTGATCCAACTCAGAGCTATTGTAAAGGAAGAAGTTGCTCCCCTAGTTGATCGAATACACAATCTGGCAACCATGGGGGATTCAAGGCAAACACACTCTTGCACTAACACAATACAAACTGTATTGAGGGGGAGTGACTTTAGCTGCCAGGTAGTCCTTGCAAGCCGGATACCCCCAGACAACCCAGTGACGCCTAGGATCCATGACCCCTTTAGTCACACGAACACTAGCCGTGGTAATAATCACACCCACCAGAGTCCTGGTGCACAGCAGGGGCAAGACCATACCACGCATCTAGCCACTAGGAAATCCTATTGCGAGGTTGGGAACGATGTTACAACCCCTACTATGCGGAGTACACATCAAAGCAATACCATCTCAACAGGGCCTAGTGTAAGTAGAGAAGGGTTGGGGGGGAAGAGTGCCCAGTGGGCAGGACAGAAGTAATGACCCAACCAATCATAAATCTACCCCCAGCCTCATCCCCCTACGTGATCATCTTGGCAGGGGTACCAGAACTCAATAACGGCCAGAGGGAGTCACAACTGGACCTTCGGAACAAAAGCCTGTTTTGGCTGGCAAGGCATAGGCAGTTCCCCTATGAAAGGGCGGGGGAAATTCTAATGGTCCGTAGAGTTGCTTGGGTGGGAACCAGCCAAAAAACAATCCAAGGGGACTGTGTGATCATCAACTTCAAAAATCCCCAGACTGTACGCAGGCTAACAAGCCAGAAACCTAGTCCCTTAGAGCCCCACACTGACGTGAGAGCCCTTCCTCTGGACTACTTCTACTCCCACTGCCATAAACCAGGCAGGGCCAACACCATCTTAGATCTTGGTAGGCGGCCTATAGAATATCAGAGCACTAGCCACAGGTATCCTTCCACCAGACCCTTATTCTATAACCTACCTGTGACAAACAGATATGGGGTTCTGGAAGAAGTGGATTGACATGTAGTGATGATGGGAACAGGCCAGGGAAAGAGCACCCCGAGGCCCCCTGGAGGACCAGTGGCAGCCCACTTATTCTGGGACAGGGCTAGAACTAAAGGACCGGGCTATATCAACTCCACAGGTGACCAAGGGGCCAGCTGGGCCACGAGATTTCCCTGGACCCATAGCCCCCATACCTCCAGTTCTCTCCATCACCAATATCTGTAGGGCAAATCAACCCATTAGAACATCTGTCAGCCCCACCTCGATTCTATCAGATGGCACCCACACCCCTGACGTTCACCCCTTGATGTCCCTATTGAAATGCCCTATACAGGGAGCAAGCTGAAGGTCCTGTCCTGGAACGCTGCCGGCCTCAAAAGTAAACTGTCTTGCCCCGACTGGGGGCTTTTTGTGGACCAATATGACATCTGCATGTTTCAGAAAACATGGGCATGGGATGACTCTACAAGGGTGGGGTTCGCGTCATTCAACATCCAAGCTATCACAAGGGACAGGGGTAGACCGTTTGGGGGTTTATGTATTTGGGTTGGCTCACATGTGGCTGCAAAGCTAGCCAGCTGAACTCCTCGTCCAGCGATATTCAATGTGTAGCACTCAGTTTCCCAACTAAGCTGAAACTTGCTTTCATCAACATCTATTCCCGACCTGTAAGCCTGAGCAAGGAATCCCCAACCCTTGATCTACTGAACTCTTTTATTCCTACTGTCCCCCCAGACATGAGGTTGATCGTTGGGGGCGATTTTAATTGCCAATTTGAGCCCCTTGCTGACATTACTGACACAATCTCCAACGAGGTGGATTCCCAATGGTCAATCCCTGATCCGCAAATTCCACCAATCAAGGCCTGGTCCCCACTGGCACTCCAAATCAATGCAATCACACTGACCCATTCCCTGAGAGCGTGTAATGGCCGCACAACATCGGACACACCAGGGAACCTAACATTTAATAGAATAGGCCATGCCTCTCTCCTGGATTACATCTTAGTGGAGACCAGATCATGGCCCAGGGTTCTTGATTTCGCCGTTGTTCCACGGCATGATAGTGACCACAACGCCCTGGCTATGGTATTGAAGGTGCCGGACTCGGGTACTGCCCCGGCCAGCAGTCTCCCCCCGATAATAGATTAATACTCTCCAATAATAGGAGAGGAATAAAATGGGGGGTAATTAAGCAATCACCTGATAAGTTGAGCGCACTCTATGCAGCCGTAATCCCAGTCCTCCTAGAAATCAGAGGTGATGCTGTAGTTGTGGGCAACCCAGCTCCTATCAATAAAGTTGCAGAATTACACGCAGGCCTGGCATCCAAACTGGCGGATATATTTTATCCAAAAACGCACTCCAAGATGAAAAAATGGGGCACTCGATAGTGGTTCAATGATAATTGCCGAAAGGCGAAACGGGCCTTGTTAGCAGCCATTAAAGCCAAAGACAAGCTATTAACTAAATGCAAGCGGGTGTTGTATAAAGAGGCCATCTGTCTAGCAAAGCAGTCCTGGGAATTGAACAAATGGGACGACATAAAATCTGCCCTACTGAATAAAGACATGAAGGAATTTTGGTCTATAGTCAGAACAGGCAGCAGTGAAGGCAATTCAGCTATAGAGCTGAATATAGCAACAGAAAAGTGGGTAGCCCACTTTCAGGCCCTATATACTACGAAGGTAGTACCCGGCTCCCACAATGACATGCTCATAATTCCCCCAAGGATCACTTGTGCAGATGCCGGTCTGACAGACGAGATAATCACTACCTCACCAAGGACCATCCACAAAGAAGCTGCTGAGATCACCCTTCTTGAAGTTTTAAATGCAATAAAGAAACTTCCCGCCGGCAAAGCACCGGGATTAGATAAGCTTCCAGGGGATCTTTTTCGGGAGAACCAAAAATATGGGGTCCTTACCTGTGGGTACTATTTAATGCCATCATGAAAGGTATGCCGATCCCTGAAACCTGAGCGGGGCAGAAATTGTCCAATCAATCAATCAATCACGGCATTTATAGAGCGCGCTACTCACCCGGGAGGGTCTCAAGGCGCTGGGGGAGGGGGTAAGTTACTGCTCGAACAGCCAGGTCTTGAGCTGCTTCCTGAAGGCGAGATGGTCCTGGGTTCGCCGAAGGTGAGTGGGGAGGGAGTTCCAGGTCTTGGCCGCCAGGTAGGAGAAGGATCTTCCTCCGGCGGTGGTTCTGCGGATGCGTGGTACGGTGGCGAGGGCGTGGCTGGTTGATCGTAGCTGGCGTGTGGGCGTGTAGAAGGACATGCGGTCGTTGAGGTACTTTGGGCCCAGGTCGTGGAGGGCCTTGTGTGCGTGGGTGAGGAGTCTGAACGTGATTCTCTTGCTGACGGGGAGCCAGTGCAGGTCTTTCAGGTGTACGGTGATGTGGCTGTGTCGGGGGATGTCCAGGATGAGTCGTGCGGAGGCGTTCTGGATGCGCTGGAGTCTCTTTTGAAGTTTGGCTGTGGTTCCGGCGTAGAGGGTGTTCCCATAGTCCAGTCGGCTGGTGACGAGTGCCTGGGTGACGGTCTTCCTGGTTTCAGTGGGGATCCATCTGAAGATCTTGCGGAGCATGCGCAGGGTGTTGAAGCATGAAGATGAGACGGCGTTGACTTGTTTGGTCATTGATAGGGAGGAGTCCAGGATGAAGCCCAGGTTGCGTGCGTGGTCCGTTGGCTTGGGTGCGGTGCCCAGGGCCGGGGGCCACCAGGAGTCGTCCCAGGCGGAGGGTGATGAGCCCAGGATGAGGACTTCCGTCTTGTCTGAGTTCAGTTTAAGGCGGCTGTTCCTCATCCAGTCGGCGACGTCTCTCATCCCATCGTGCAGGTTGGCTCTGGCGGTAGTGGGGTCGTTGGTGAGGGAGAGGATCAGCTGGGTGTCGTCGGCGTAGGAGATGATGTTGAGGTTGTGTCGGCGTGCGATGGCTGCGAGGGGGCTCATGTAGACGTTGAAGAGGGTCGGGCTGAGTGAGGATCCTTGTGGAACGCCGCAGATGACTTCGGTGGCTTCGGATCTGAACGGGGAGAGGCGGACTCTCTGGGTTCTTCCGGCGAGGAACGAGATGATCCATTCCAGTGCTTTCTCTCGGATTCCGATGTTGCTGAGGCGCTTCACTAGGGTGCGGTGGCAGACGGTGTCGAACGCCGCGGAGAGGTCCAGGAGGATGAGGGCAGCTGTTTCCCCGTTGTCGGTTAGGGTTCTGATGTCGTCGGTGGCTGCGATAAGGGCGGTCTCGGTGCTGTGGTTGGCCCGAAACCCGGACTGCGAGGGGTCGAGGGATCCATTCGTCTCGAGGAAGGCGGCAAGCTGTCTGTTGACGGTCTTCTCGATGACTTTGGCCGGAAACGGAAGGAGCGAGATGGGGCGGTAGTTCTTGAGGTCGGTGGGGTCCGCCGTTGGTTTCTTCAGGAGGGCGGTAAGCTCGGCGTGCTTCCAGCTCTCCGGGAAGGTGGCGGTGCGGAAGGAGGAGTTGATGATGTCCCGGAGATGGGGTGCGATGGTGGCGTCGGCTTTGTTGAAGACGTGGTGTGGGCAGGGGTCGGTTGGTGATCCGGAGTGGATGGAGTTCATCGTGCGGGTGGTGTCTTCGGTGTTGATCGGGGTCCAGTTGCAGAGGGTGGTGGTGGCGGGCATTGGTTCGGCGGTAGGGTGCCCAGTTTTTAAAAAGGGCTCTCCACTTCTCCCTGCAAACTACAGACCGATCAGTTTGATCGATGTCATGCAAAAACTGTTTGCACGGGTACTCCTTGACCGCCTCCAGGGGTGGATGGAAGAAAATGAAATTTTGAGCCCATACCATGCCGGATTCAGAAAGAGCTCCAACTTATATTTTGGAGAACAGTGAGAATGGATGGTGGTAGCCTCTACCTAATTTTTGTGGCCCTGAAGACGGCCTTTGATTTGGTGCCCAGAGTTAAATTATGGGGGGTACTTAGAGACATGGGGATCCCCTCCTACCTCCTTAGCATGCTTATGAGGCTGCACAAAGCCAACTTCGCCCAAGTAAGATGAGGGAAAGGAGGAGAATTAACTTCACGATTCCCAGTTGACAGAGGAGTGAGGCAGGGGTGTGTGCTTGCACCTACCCTGTTCTGCCTCTTTGTCAACGCAGTGGTTGCCCAACTCATTGAGGATAAGGACAATGATGCCCCTAAGCTAGCAAACATAAAGGTCCCAGCATTGATGTTTGCGGATGACACTCTCTTAATGTCAAAGTCGCCGATGGGAATACAGAGGGTCCTGGACAGCTTTGTCATCTTTTGTAACAACAGGGGGCTGGAGATAAATACCTTGAAGACCAAGTTTATGGTCTTCAACCCAGCCAAAACATCATGCCCTAACCCTCGTCTAGATGGCACTATGCTGGAAAGGGTCTCGGTATTTGACTATTTGGGTGTCACTCTGACAGAAAATATGTAGTGGAGGCCACAAATCGCCAAAGCTAAGCTCAAGTTAGCCCAGACTACCGGGGGAATTGCAAAATTACTTAGAAATTCCTCCTCTAAACCCGCTGGGCCTATAGCAGAGATCTACAAGGCACAAGCCAGTGGTGCAACAATGTACGGGGCTGAACTATGGGGTCACTGTTCCTGTAGTGATGTGAGTAAAGTAGAGAACAGCTTCCTGAGACAAATTCTGGGTCTCCCTTCTAGCACCCCCCTAATCCCCCAATGGCTGGACCTAGGAATTAGACCAATTGGAGATGAGATTGTCTAAGTCCCCTAACCTTCTGGTGCAGACTGTGGGTGACCCCGGAACTGGCAGAATATCGGTCAGAAACAAAAGAGCTACTGGGTTTTCCGGGGGTAAAAACATTCCTTGGCTTGCACATATAAGGGAAGAGTGCAGTAGGTTAGGTAAACCAAGTCTCTGGAGTAATCCTGAGGAAGCGTGTCCTGCAATCTCACGCGCCGAATTGGTAAAAATCTATCGAATAAACAAACTGGCAGCCATCCAAGGGAACTCGGCTTCAGGTCATCTGACAGCCGAATTCCTGATAATACAAGATGAGTATAAATTTGAGCCCTTCCTGGATGACATTCTACCTTTCTCAGCAAGGAAACTATATATCCAGTTTAGATTTGGTACCCTTCCACTCCGTGCCTTTACCTGCAAATGGTCAAAAACTGCCTCACGAGGGTGTCCAGCTTGTAACTATCAGGAGCAGTCAGAGCTCCATGTTTTTTTTTTTTGTCCAGGCTACAAACCTGCAAGACAGCGCTGGCTCATACAGTTGTGCAGGAACCTAGGGTTTGTGCATTGCCAGGAGGCATTTAGAGTTTTGAAGTTTGGCACCCGTAAGCCCATCGTTTTTGCTATTTCTTGATTTCTAAACTCAATGTGGTGCAGGCGCTGGACTTTCTTGAAAACAGTTACACCAGATGCAAATGCACACACTGCTTTGACTTCTTAACAGTTTAATAAAAAAAAAAACTTTTTAACCTTCCTATTGTTTTAAATTTTAACTATGTAAATGAAATATGTTTTAATTCTTATATTGTATGTGCAATTTTTTATCCACAATGCGATTAGTAACGATTTAATTGGATTCATTGTTTCTATGACTTCTGTTAAGCACTCCAAGGCCCTCCAAAACCAACTATACTCTCACTGGATTTATGCTGTGTTTCCCTTTCCCCGCTATTCTTTCCTCTTGTCCTTTCTCTATCAATGCACATGCACTTTGTTGAGGCTATTGGCCTTGGTCATATGTCATTGCAGATTGTCACTTTGGCATATTAAGATGATGCACATACACTTTTGTATGTTGGATGGATTCTGTTTTTATTAATTTTATTTTGTAATGATATCTATTGTATTGTACACTTACTTTTATGGTCTCAATGACCAAAATAAAGGTTTTCTGAACTGAAAATAAATTATTATTTAGGTGAGAGGGCACGCAACCCCCCTCCCTGAGCCTTGAATAGGCCCAGGGAACCCCATCCCCTGGGGCCGATGCTTTACAAAAGGTGATGGGACGTACATCCAATCTGCCCAGAAGACGGCTGAAGTTGGCTGCCCAAGGGGCAGTGTGGGGTTGGGTGCCCGCGTGGGAGTGGTCATAGGGCCCAGGGACTACGGCCAACCTCACAGTGAAAATGACTGTTCGTCGACTACATGTGAGGTAAAAGTATAGTAAAACTATACTTATCTACATACATTTACCTGCCCATAGTTTTGTTTTCAATGTTTAGGCCTTGATATGGTGGTAAATAAATATTTTCTTAACAATATTCTGGCCACACATCAAATTCTTGCATTTTACACACATTGGTAATTCTTTGCCTTCAATTAAAGCTGAGCTTCACATTATTAAATTATTATAATTCAATTCAAAACTGCACGAAGTTCTGTCATTTGAATCAGTTTATTCAAATAAGGTTGAGACCAATTTAGCCACAGCTACCTGGGTCAAGATGCATTCTTAATATACCCCAAGCAATACATTCTTAGAAAGCAAGGAATCTCATCTATCTTCATTGAAACACTATGTTTGTTACATATCCATTTATAATCATGCAACTTTAATTAATAAAAACTTCTGTCTCCAGTAATTGTTTTAATCTACGAAATTGACAGTAAACAAATGTAATGGAAAAACATTCTCTTATTTCATCTCCTTTATAAAAATATGTTGCTACATATTATGTATGGCACATCTAAACAAATATTATCAAAAACTATAAAAACACATTATTCTAGGTATTCTAAATCATTCACAATACAATAACAATGCTATCATGGTGAAGGAAGAATATCAAAATATTGTAAAGTAACCTAATTGTTTCAGTCCATTGCCCTTATGAGTGCCATCCAGTAATCTACTGTTCTCTTGAGCCTTTATCCAGCCTTTATTGACTTGTATACTACGTTTTATAGTCTCAATAATAACCTTCATCACAATATACACAAAATATGGACTTTTCATGGCTCGCCTGGGCAATAATTCATGCTCATCTTTAATTATGAAGTATCTATCTCAATAAAATAAACTCATCAAATGTCACCCACAATTATTCTTTTCATAGATTATGAATCAATCAGGTGGTTACAATTTTAGTTACCTTCTAAGTTAGGTTTCCAAGTAGTGTTCCTTTATGCCACCCATTCTTGATTGTGCTTATTACATGACAGCAGAGAGAAGATGATATCTTTTAATTACAATAATTCTTCCTATTTCAGACCTGATCATGAGTTCAGCAGTAAGGGAACCACCGTCGAAGTGGCATCAGATTCCCCGCCACACAGTTGGCGGTCCGCACGCGGAATTGCAATGTTGACAGTCTGTTGAAGGAAAGACCGATGGAGTACAACCAACGCTGCACCCATTCACAGACCGCTGTGATGGCAGTAGTGGGAAAGCAGCTGTCAGAGGGCAGTAGAGACAAGTTCACTGCCGTCGGAATTTAAGTTGGCTTTTTGTCGAGCCGACCATGGCGGGAAGACCACCTGCTTCGAGTCAGCGGATCGAAGGAATTGGGGTGTATATTCACCCATTTAGTTTACTTCCGTTCAGTTTCCCATGTGGATCCCTTCCTCCAGGGCCCCCTTCACAGCAACATCTTGACCCCGAATAAAACAACCCTGTTGGCGCCAAAATCCAAGTAAGTCTGTTTTACACTATTTACCCATTGACTTGACTAGGCACATAAGGTCTGGACTTCAGCAATGAGAAAGTACTCGTAGTAGGTATTTTTTCACATGCGTCATGCATAGGTGTACATTTAACAGTAGAGCAGTCAAAAGCTATACACCTGCATTGACACATATGAAAAAAATATTCCCTTCTGTCAGAAACATCGCCGGTGGCCCAGCGGTGACATCGTAATACAGCGGGATGGAGACTGCCGCTGTGGCAGTCTTCTTGGGACCACCCCCAATGTTCTTAATGTTTCATGCAAATCTTGTACACCCTTTACTTTTAATTAGTACATTCATCAGTGTGGGAAAAGGTCACATTCTTTCCCCTTCACTGCAATTTCTATAAATGAAGCCTAAAGGCATAAATTATGTCAGTGTTTATGGCTGAGACTAGGTGCATGGGGAAGCTTCTTAATGATCCATTCTTGTAGAAACGGGAGACATCGTTTACAACAAATGCGCTATAACGCATTCCATTACAACGGGGTTGTTACAACAACTGCGTTGTTACATCGCAAACCATTACAACGCAAGTTGTTACAACGACTTGCTGTAGGGGGCAGAAGGTGTTGGATTTAAAATCCAACACCTTCCCTACTGTTGCACAGACTGGAGTTGGAACAGTAAATTCTACTATTCCAACATCCAGCACCCCATACAGCAAGTCGCTGTAACGACTTGCGTTGTAATGGATTGCGATGTAACAACGTGGTCATTGTAACGACCGCGTTGTAATGGAATGCGTTGTAGCACATTCGTTGTAACATCGCATATTCTGTAGAAACTGGTGCAATATCTTATTGGTTCACCCATTAGATGCCGGGATCATATACACAGTTTGCAGTACAAGCAGTAGCTGGAAGGATAGGGCCATATTTTGGCCCCTGTTCATGGGGCCTGGGAGCAACAGGGGTTGTGAGGGTGTGAGGCGGCAAAAGGTCTGCTGTGCCACTTTATTCACAATAAAAGGTGAATAGCAAACAATTAAAAGTCATCCTTGTGCCTTTCCTACTGTCCTTGAAACAAGATTTTAACCATAATGAAGGAATTATTTTGTAAATGTCCAATCACCTTAAACCTAGTGCAGGAAGTACCCACACTTCTTTTCCCTATAGAAAGCACACCACAATTGAGGGTGAGAGAACCACACTGATGGTCAACCACTGGGCTGACTGATGATTTTTTCTCCCTCAGGCATCTAGAACTAAATAAATCTTGTATTTACCTCCTGTGTAAACAGGATTAGGAGTATTAAATGTGTTTAGGTGATAAGGACTTGATAGTTAGAACCCTGGAGACTAGGGTGCCTTAGAAACCTGCAACCAGCAATCTGGCAATATGGGAGAATGTAACCCCTAGAGAAGATGAATTACACGCTCTGGAGCGAAGGGCCTTCTTAACCCTTTAACAGCTGAGGGTTTCTCACCCCAGTGCTGAGCCCTTTTTTGGTTATTTGTGGTATTAGGCCTCCATATTGTTTTCCACATAAGGTGTCAGCCCTGCCAAGTACCACGCCTCAGCATTAGATTAACACATTTCAGTGTGATGGGCCGCATCACTGCACTGAATTGCAAAATCCCACATATAAGAGCCTGTGCCTATCAAGCGCTGGCTGTTATTATAACACTAGTGTCAGTCGCACAGGCAGGCATCAACCACTGCTCGAGGCTCTCTCTGAGCTGCCGGCTTGCTACAATGTAATAACCGGATTGAATTACCGCACGGCATACTTTCACTGACATCAAGTCAGTGCTTGCCAATGGGTGCTATAGAGACATTCAGGTGAGGTCAGGAGTCAGTGTGAGTTCTGTAGACTCACAATTATAGGGTGAGTCATGGGTCTAGACTGCCTCCCTTGACAGGAGCAGGCGGCAGTTGAATTCAGAAGAGGCTGCTGTTGATGAGCTCTTCTCACGATGCCAGCACAGTAATGAATCCTGCGGCTCGGTGCGTCGTAAGCAACCTACCCCAACCCAGCTTGGCTCACTGCGGCTTGGGCAGTGGCTGAGTCACTCAGAACACCCGGACTCACTAGGGCGGCCGGAGTGCTACGTTTGCAGCCCCAGAGCACCAGGACCCCTGACTGTGCAGCTGAGCCAGCCAAAGCAAAACTGATGAGGACCGATAGTCACCACAGAGAGGTGAGCCAGGCAACCGGCTTTGTGTGTTGGGAAATACAGCTGCTCTCGAGCTGGCTGCTGCTGCTTATTCATTTCAAGTAAGTGTGTGCCTAGCCCTGGAGTCAGTGAGGGGCATAAAATGAGTTGCTGGTAATAAAGTTCCAAATCTGTGCTCAGTTTGCCTTCCTCCTCCAAGTTCCACGCACACACGAGTCACAGCAGCACTTGCAGGCACACACAGACTTGCACATAGCGGTCAGTCAGTGACACACACATACAACATGCATGGCATGACATTTCTCAGGCCAGCTGATGTAACATGATTTCTCTGTGCTGGCCTAAACACTCCCTTAACACTATTATACTAATGCCACTACACATGATCGTCCACATAATTGCCCACTGGCTCAAGGCTGCAGGCCGCGTGGGCTGTGACCAAGTGTGTGTCTACCAGAGCCTAAGGCTGCCTTGCCAAAAATTACTAGGGATTGCATGCTGCATTCGGCCGCCATCAGTTTTCACTTCACCCTCCGCCAGCCATCAGCTCCAATTGTCCTTTACTTTGGCGGTCGTAGGCAATTAAATACAGGGCTTGCAAGAGGCTGGTGGGTGTCTCTCGAAGGTGGTGCCCGTGTTTGTGAGGCGTCTCATAGCAGGGCCTATACATGTGGTAAATGAATGCTAATTAAACTGAAGCTGAAGCGCATCAAAAATACACTAATCATTAGAGCATGTGGATGGTAAATGGAGCAGGACATTTATTCTGTATAATAATGTATTCATGCTGGGCTGCCTCAAGTTGAATGGGCCATTCCTTGAAGAACTTTGAATCAACTCTGTAAGGGTTGAGACTTGTTTATGAAATTATAAACATTACAGCACCCTAAGTGCCGGCTATGCATGAGACTACTCTGCGCCTCAGACTGAGGCTTAATGCATTTCTGGTGCTTTGAAGCAGTTTTAAGATCTTCTTGGAGTTTCTTGTTGCTCAAATGGGTGTCATTTATGATATTTAATGTTTCCCTCGTCTTCATTGCTTGATTTTGCTCTCAAGAAAATGTCACTCATAGTCATTGAAATGTCACTCATACTTACACTGAAATTATGAAAATGTCACACATAGCAATCTGAAACCTCGGCAGCTATAGGTGTCCATGCTAAATTTGTGTTCTTTTTTACTCATATCATGCGCATTTTGGGTTCCCTTGGAGAGGAATGAGAAAAGAGCATATATATATATATAGCAAAATTGTGATTTTCTTTTGCCAAAACGATACTTCATTTACTAACAATTTCATCAATGAAAGGTTTTCTTTGATGCTAACTTCACCATCTTTCAGAAACATGAGGAGCTATACAGATAAATCCAATTGGGTGCTGCAGTTTTAGAATTTTTCCAAGAATTAGCCCATTTTCCTAATTTGTCTTAACCTACTTCCTGCTTGTGGTAGAAACCGGTGTGAAACCCATGGGTGATGTCTGTAAGCTGTATATTTCTGAAAAGTAGGTAAGGGTCTGAATTCAGGAAGAGGACATTTCTGTTGAACTATAGAATTATTGAAAATGAGTAGGAAAAAACAGACATTTGTGACGTTTTCATCTGTAAGAGTCTTGTCACAATAGCAGATTTACAAAAGAAATATATTGTTATGTCTGCTAGATCCTTCTGTTCATGTTGATTTTTAGGATTTATAGGTTCTCCGAGAACCCGAGGAACCCAGCATCAACAACTGGGCTGCACCTTATAATGGCTTTTCATTTGATACTAAGATTAGTGCACTCCTTATGGTTAACATATAAAGAGTGAAAAATGGGTATGAATGAAACCTATGTTTTTCTGAAATGAACACAAGATACTGAGTTGATGAGCAGTGGTCATTTGTACATCTTTGAATTTAGGGGTATCTCAACTAGCATGTGATTCAAACGGCAGTTTGCAAAATGTTTTCTTACTTGCACACTGGCTTACATTTGGAATTCATAAATGATGAGGAATCCAAATGATAATAACAAATGTTCTACTATTCTGTGTTCCCATGTGTCTCCCAATACCAGTGGTAATTCACATGTATGGTGGCGCCTAGCATCTGTGACACAATACACACCAGAGTGCCCTCGAGACATCATACTTTACCCAGCAGAATCCACACTTTTTTACAACATGGGTAGCTGCAGATTTAGGGCCCTAGCTCCGACAATACAAAGGAAAACCTTCCATACCCAGACATTTCTGAAAACTAGACACCCAGGGGCGTCCAGTGTGGTGTGACTTTTCTGGTTCTAACATGTGTTTTCTTTTTACTCAGAAGTCCTCGCAAACCTTAAACAGAGCCTAAAACATCCTCCTCACTTTGAGGGCAAGTTCTGGAATCTGTGGGGAACCACACATGTCCTACCAACAGTATTCACCCAAGGGTCTCAACAAAATGGCAATTCACTTGAGTGGGTTGGTCTAGTGCCAATGACAAGAAAAGGCTTAAAACGAGACATGGAGAGATCCAAATCTTGTCCCTTAAAAAAGAACCTTTTTTGCAATGTTGCTGTCTGTGGAATTTGAGTCGTAGCTTAGCCGGCACCCAAGGAAACATATCAAACCTGCAAATTTTTATATTTTTTCTATGTTCAAAAAATGAACCAAAATATTAAATATGAGGAAAGGTTTTTGTTTGTTAACAATGACTAGGCAGCATATTTAAAAAATGTATAGCTGCAAATAAAAATAAATGAACACAATAACGATATCATATTCAAAATATTTTACCATAAATAATATTTTATTCTATTTAAATGTTACAGAAAATGTGTCATAATTATTCTAAAATAATGTAAATTAAAAATGATATATTTTAAAAATGGTTAAAGAACGAACATATTAAATAAGTAAAATAACTATAAATACTTAGTAAAAATATATTAATAATGAACCAAACATTTTATACTATAAGTTACCATAACTATTAAGATACAAAATAAGAAATATAAGGAAATCCTGACACTTTATGGATGTCAAGTTTACTATTCGTAGTCCAAATGTAACCACATTAAAGAAAGAACTGAACTATGGGAAGGGGTGGTAGATTGACTATTCCCCCTCTAAACTTAAGCACATCGAAAAAAGTGTTTGTCTTTTTTGGGGGAGGGCACACATTTACAATTATCACTCCACACTACACCACATTGGGGAAACTGTAGGACTTTGAGGTTTGGTGGTGGTCAGATTGACGATTCTCACTACGCAAATAACATCATTGACAAAAGTGCTGGGCTTTAGGTTTTGAGGGAGGTCAGATTTACTATTCACACTCCATAATGAACCACACTGAAGAAAGCGTTGGGCTTTAGAGGGGGCAGATTTCCTATTCCCACTCCAAACTTAATCACATTGGGGAAAGCGTTCATTTCTGGGAGTTCAGATCTACTATTACCCCTCCGAATTTAACCACATTATGGAACGTCTTGGACTTTGGGCTGGGGATAACATTGACAATTCCCACACCACACTTAACCAAATTTACAAAAATGTTAAACTTTGTGAGGGATCAAGTTGCTCTTCCCACTCCAATTCTTAACACATTGAAGAAAGTATTGGACTTTGGGGGTTCAAATTCATTTTTCCCACTCAAAACATAAATACATTGGGGAAAGTGTTAGTCTTGGGGTGCGGTTAGATTTACTATTCTCACTCCAAATGTAATAATATTGGGGAAAGTGTTAGACTTTGGCGGGATCAGATTTACAGTCAAGCAAAGTGCTGGGTTAATTTACTATTCACACAAAAAAGAATACATATTGGTTGGACCGCCTTGCGGGACACGGTACAATGGGGCATTGTGGGCGGTACCGTGCAGGCACCGCCGTGGGCATTACGATGCCTTTCTTTTGCGGCGGAGATCCCGCCGCAAAAAGACAGGTGGAGAATGCCTTCGGGTGCCCGTTGTGGGCCCCCGGGGGGTGGGGGGCTGCATGTGGGGGGTACCATAGTACCCCCCTGCATTTGCATGTACAAGGTGGCAGGCACCGCACGGTGCCTGTCACGTTGTACATGCAAATGCACAACATTTATTTTACATTGCGGCGGGTGCTGCTTGCAGCACCGCCCGCCGCAATGTAAAAATACGGGATGCGCCCGCCAGTGTGGCGGGCGCATCCTAATGTGAGTTGCGGGACCGCCGCACCTATGGTGGGCGGTCCCTTTTGGCACTGCGATGGCGGGCGGACTTTGTCCACCCGCCATCGTAATCGACCCCTAAGACATGATATTTGTATCTTACAATATTTTTAGCATGATATTTTGGTGGAAAACTGCTGTCATAAACGGCAGGATTTATTAACCACTTTGAAAGACCTCAGTGACAGCTTCGCAAGTTGACAGACATGAAAGGCCCACAGAAGTAGAGCTGTTCTGAGCAGAAGATTCATATTGTTTTTACAGTACACATGAACCTAGGCCCTCTGTGGCATGCCATGGGCCACAGCAGAGGCCAAAAACAGAAGTTCCAAATTAAAAAAAGATAATGAACACAGCATAGATGGATTTCTTTAAACAAACATTGTGAGCCCAGAGCATGCTCATGTCCAACAAGCATGTTCCATTCTAGTCTTGTGTGCCATAATACAACAATCAAATGCTAGTATTTATTTGTTTGAATTAGGATGTCATGCACTTGAGTGCTGTCTCAGAGAATTTGGGTGGAAGCATGGTAACATGTACAACACTATGATTTAAGGAGAAGGAACAGTATTGAGCTTCTTTGGAATCCAAGAGATTACAGTTGATTCTTCTCAGGCCTCTGAAGGCCTGGTGAATTTAGAAGATCCTAGAGACAGTTGCCTGTTTTGCTATGTCAGTTTCCATGTTCAAATGCCTGGGTACACCCTCATAATTCCAGGTACTGACACATTGAGCCAGAGGCAGTCCAATCAACACATACAAATTCATTATGTGCCATGGTACAGTTATGAATTATTGATATGACCCTGTGTGTTTCAGGGCAGCTCATGAGCCCATCTACTGATGTCTTATGCCATTGGCTGCCTCTAATGTGCAGATACCACTGCTCAATGCCAAATATCCAGGTACAATCCCTACCATTTTCTCAGACAGATATTATATGAGAGGCAGGTGTCTGCATGTGGAACTCTGTCCTTTTGCATATTTCTGAAGACTCTTGCTTCACCTTGAAGGAGGCAAGAGAGTAAGATTTAACAGAGTGGTTCCCCATAATGAAGCTTCTTTCTCTGCATTCCTGATTTCCTGTCTCCTATTGAAAGCCTCCCAACAAGTATACTAAGGCTGTTTTTTATCCATCCCTTATTCCCTGTATCGTTTTCAAAGTTTGCTACCAGTGTATTGGGGAGCATCATGGTGTAATTTCTTGGACTTTCTTCCAGTGATGCCTGTTTAAGCACTCCCTGGTGGCTTGCAGTGCCATGTAGAACACCCCCACCCTAAATCGTGTACCTCCATCAATCTCTTTGTAGAAAACATAGATGACTGGCAAAGCTCTAGAGTGGCAGGAGAAGGAACCACATCATGGATCCATTCACATGTACAAAACGTGATCCTCTAAGAACAGCTAAGCTTCAAGACAGAGGCACCTGCAATCTTTCCACAGATTCCAACACTATGGCTTCATTTGGTGTCCTGAAAATTAAGATTGCTCGCTTCATTCAGTTTTACTCACAAACACCGAAGTGTTCAAACGATCATATCTTTCATGTGCCCCCTTCCTTCAGTCCTCCCTAGGTTATAGCCCTTGAAAGATTTTTCTTTGGAAGGTCAGAACATTATATTATTATTTTTATTCATGAAACAACCAGTTTCCTGCTGGAAAAGACCAGCATAATACTTGTGTTTTGGTTAGTAATTTCAGGCAGGATCACATTTTTAAAAGCAAAGGACTATCTTTTCCATTCCACCTAAAAATCATGCCTTTTTCTGAGGATGCCCCTTAAGTCTTGCAATTTTTCACCGTTGGCACCTCTGCACTGTCCCCATACAACAGCTTCACTACCTTCCCTGCTCCTAGATTTGCTCTAAATATCAAACTTTTAAAGATAGGTTTTAACATGCTGCTCTACTACAGTACCTTAGTTTAATGTCACAACTTTACGGAATAAACAATACTGTGAATGTAACCCACAGTGTTGTATCATTTAATCCTAAAGTGGTTTCCAAGTAGCTCTAAGTAACTGCTCAATTGATTGATTAATTGAATTTATATTGCACTCACTGCCCCACGGATTTTTTGATGTGGGTCTTACAGGGCCTGGCTTAGAAAACCAAAAGCAGTACTGCCAAAGATGCTCAGACCAGCCCAGATCCCTTCATCTCTTTGCTTTGCAACACTATTTCCACCCATCCACACACACCAGCTGGGGAAAGGGAAAAAGGCACTATCCAGAGCCTCTGGGCTTTCAAAACTGACCCCCAATGGCTCCAGCGTCCGAAGAAAAGCCAGATTGAAAAATTGTTTGGTCCAGCCTTGTGGGTCTTAAATGCAGGGCTTGGAGAATGTTTTATCAATGCTCGGTAAGGCGGATGCAAATTTAGGGTGAAAATCTGTATTTTCTTTTGGACTCGAATCTGCCTCCTGCAATAGAACATAACAGAACAAAGAAATGTAGATAAAGCTAATCTGCAGCTATCATTACATGGGGAGGTTCACAGTCCTGTCTGTGGTACAATTCACCATCCCCTAATTCAGGGGCTCAGGAGGCATTGCAGCATTTTCAAATGCAACCAACTGGTAAGTGTATATATATATATACAGGTTTCAGGGACGTTATAGTTAGGGATTAGCATTTAAAAAAACCTTAGAAATTCACTGAAAAAAACCACAGGTTTCAGGGATGTTATAGTTAGGAATTAGCCTGTAAAAAACCTTAGAAATTCAGTGAAAAAACCACAGGTTTCAGGGACGTTATCGTTAGGCTGACATTTCACTCGTACAAAAACAGCAAAATTTGTCTGTTATAGTTAGCTGAGTTAACTATAACTTGCGCCCCCGCAATGCACTGCTGATGACGTCACATATTACATCACTCATGACATGGTCAGTGACATCACTGATGACATCATTAATGACATCTCAAATGACATCACTGATGACATCACTGATGAGATCATCCTGTGAGTGTTTCTAAAAAGTTTAAGAATGTTATATATATATATCCACCAAGGTGTATTGAAGAATGACTGGCTGTATGAGTGTCAGAATGGATGATTTAGTGGGTGCGTGACTGACAGTATAAGTGAGTGATTAAACGTGTCTTAGTGAATGCATGGGTGAATGACTAATCTGTGTGAATGTCTGTATCAGTCTGTCAGTTGGTATGTAAGTGGCTGTATGAGTTGGTGAGTAGCTACATGAGTGTCTATATGAGTTAATGATTGGTTGTCTGAGTACCTGTATGGGTGCCTGAGTGTTTGTGTGGGTGGGTGAGGGGGTGTATGACTCACTGCATGGATGTGTGAGTGGGTGAATGCCTGGGTGTATGGGTTCATGAGTGCATCTGGAAGAGGCTGTATTGTTGAGTGAGTGTGCGTATAGCTGTGTTGGTGAGTGTATAGATGTTTCAGTGCTATATGGGTGAGTATCTGCATTGTGAAAGGCAGTATATGTGAGTGTTGGAGTATATAAGTGACTGTATGTGTGAGTGAGTGATTGTGAGAGTGGCTGTATGAATAAGTGTGTGCTTGTGTCAGTGATTGTAGAAGAGAGTAAGTATGTGTTACTATCTGTATGAATAAGTGAGGTGGTGTGTGTATAACTGTATAGGTGAGCAAATGGCAGTGTGATTGATTCTTTGGGTGACTGACTAGGTGTGTGAGTACCTCTATGGGTGAGTGGTGCTGCGTGAGTGTCTGTATGGGTGTATGAGTACATATATCAGTGGCAGTATTGATGAGTGACTGCGTATATAAGTAACTGTATGGGTGAGTGAGTGGATGTGTATGTGTATGTAGACCTATGAATCAGTGAGTGTGTATGTACTAATTGGTATTGGTGTGTCTATGGTTTCGAGAACGGTAGTCTATATTTTAGAGTGGGTGTATCAAAGGCTATTTTAGGGTGTGAGGAGGTGCATCAGATATTAAGTGGATGATGTCATCAGTGATGTCATCAGTGATGTCATTTGAGATGTCATCGGTGATGTGATCAGTGATGTCACTGACCATGTCATGAGTGATGTAATATGTGACATCATCAGTAGTGCATTGCGGGGTCATGAGTTATAGTTAGCTCAGCTAACTATAACGGACACATTTCTATATTTTTGTACGAGTGAAATGTCAGCCTAACGATAACGTCCCTGAAACCTGTGGTTTTTTCACTGAATTTCTAAGGTTTTTTAAATGCTAATTCCTAACTATAACGTCCCTGAAACCTGTGTTTTTTTCAGTGAATTTCTAAGGTTTTTTAAATGCTAATCCCTAACGATAACGTCCCTGAAACCTGTGGTTTTTTCAGTGAATTTCTAAGGTTTTTTAAATGCTAATTTCTAACTATGCCTACATAGGTAGAACATGTACAGAAAGAGAAAGAAAGGCGCAGAAAGAAGCAAGAGAAATGCAGAAAGAGGGAAGAGAGGTGCCAAAAGAGGAAGAAATGTGCAGAAAGAAGCAAGAAAAATGCATAAAGAGGCAACAGAAGTCCTGAAAGAGGAAGAAAGGTGGAGAAAAAAGCAAGGGCAGTTCAGAAAGAAGCAACAGATGTGCAGAAAGAGGCCTACTTTGACTGTACCTTACCACAGACTCATACAAAGTAGCCGAATCACTAATCCTTCTCCCAAGATGTATTAAACCTCACTTTTCTCTTGAAGGTTCACTATTCATCGACTGCTCAGAATGTTAGGCCTACCAAATGTAAAACAGCAATCCTAACCGTATCACTGTTGTAAGTCTGACCAAGTTTGTGAAGGTATGCATGCGTGTGTCTCTGTTTTTACCTAGTGACGTGTTATATAAAAATAAACATACAAATACTTGAATACCTGTCTTTCAAACAGCATACTCTGTTAATTTGTGTACAAAAAGGTGTATGTATTTCTTTCTGCTCATAATACAGAGCACATGGGTATTCAATAGTATATTTGAGGGGCTCTATAACACCTATATACATAAGACATGTCTGCCTGTGCAACCGAATGACAGAGTACAACTAAGACTATTTGACCATCTATAAGAGAAGCTCCCCGCTTTTTAAGCTACTATCTTCAGATACATAACACATGTGAGAATGCATGTACAAGTAGACATATACCTCAGTCACGAGAGCACGCAGACCTTTAAACTTGACCGCTTGCACTTCCCATTTGAATTTAGAAACAGGCGAGAGAAGTACAGAAAGAAGCAAGAGAGTTGCAGAAACAGGCAACGGGGGTGCATAAAGAGGGAACAGGGGTGCATACAGAGGCAAGAGAGGTGCAGAAAGAGGGCAGAGGGGTACAGAAAGAGGCAAGAGGGGTGCAGAAATTTACATGAGAGGTGCTGAAAGAAGCAAGAGCAGTGCAGAAAGAACCAACAGAGGTGCAGAAAGAGGCAAGAGGGGTGCAGAAAGACGTAAGAGAAGTACAGAAAGAAGCAGAAGAGGTGCAGAAAGAGGCAAGAGGGGTGCAGACAGAGGCAAGAGAGGTACAGAAGGAGGGAAGAGGGATGCAGAAAGAGGCAAGAGGGGTGCAGACATTTTCAAGAGAGGTGCATAAAGAAGCAAGAGAGATACAGAAAGAGGCAAGAGAACTGCCGAAAGAGGCTAGAGAGGTGCAGAAAGAGGCAAGAGAGGTGCAGGAAAAGGGAAGAAGGGTGCAGAAATAAGCAACAGGGGTGCAGAAAGAAGCAAGTGAGGTGATGAAAGAAGCAAGAGAAGTGCAGAAAGAAGCAACAGAGGTGCAGAAAGAAGCAAGAGAAGTACAGAAAGAGGCAAGAGAGTTGCAGAAACAGGCAAAGGAGGGGCAGAAAGAGGTAACAGGGGTACATACAGAGGCAAAAGAGGTGCAGAAAGAGGGAAGAGTGGTACAGAAAGAGGCAAGAGGGGTGCAGTAAGAGGCAAGAGAAGTGCAGAAAGAAGCAACAGAGGTGCAGAAAGAGGCAAGAGAAGTGCAGAAAGAGGCAAGAGAAGTGCAGAACGAGGCAAGAAAATAGCAGAAAAAAATAAGAGAGGTGCAGAAAGAGTAAGCAATGTGCAGAAAGAGGCAAGAGAAGTACAGAAAAAGGCAAGAGAACTACAGAAAGAGGCAAGAGAGTTGCAGAAACAGGCAAAGGAGGTGCAGAAAGAGGTAACAGGGGTACATACAGAGGCAAAAGAGGTGCAGAAAGAGGGAAGAGTGGTACAGAAAGAGGCAAGAGGGGTGCAGTAAGAGGCAAGAGAAGTGCAGAAAGAAGCAACAGAGGTGCAGAAAGAGGCAAGAGAGAAGTGCAGAAAGAGGCAAGAGAAGCGCAGAAAGAGGCAAGAAAATAGCAGAAAAAAATAAGAGAGGTGCAGAAAGAGTAAGAAATGTGCAGAAAGAGGCAAGAGAAGTACAGAAAAAGGCAAGAGAACTACAGAAAGAGGCAAGAGAGTTGCAGAAACAGGCTAAGGAGGTGCAGAAAGAGGTAACAGGGGTACATACAGAGGCAAAAGAGGTGCAGAAAGAGGGAAGAGTGGTACAGAAAGAGGCAAGAGCGGTGCAGAAAGAGGCAAGAGGGTTGCAGTAAGAGGCAAGAAAATAGCAGAAAAAAATAAGAGAGGTGCAGAAAGAGTAAGAAATGTGCAGAAAGAGGCAAGAGAAGTACAGAAAAAGGCAAGAGAACTACAGAAAGAGGCAAGACAGTTGCAGAAACAGGCAAAGGAGGTGCAGAAAGAGGTAACAGGGGTACATACAGAGGCAAAAGAGGTGCAGAAAGAGGGAAGAGTGGTACAGAAAGAAGCAAGAGCAGCACAGAACAAACCAACAGAGGTGCAGAAAGAGGCAAGAGAAGTGCAGAAAGAGGCAAGAGAGGTGCAGAAAGAAGCAAGAGAAGTGCAGAAAGAGGCAAGAGAATTGCATAAAAAAACAAGAGGTGCAAAAAGAGTAAGACATGTGCAGAAAGAGGCAAGAGAAGTGCAGAAAGAGGCAAGAGAACTACAGAAAGAGGCAAGAGAGTTTCAGAAACAGGCAAAGGAGGTGCAGAAAGAGGGAACAGGGGTGCAGACAGATGCAGGAGCAGTGCAGAAAGAGGGAAGAGGGTACAGAAAGAGGCAAGAGGGGTACAGAAATTTGCAAGAGAGGTGCAGAAAGAAGCAAGCGCAGCGCAGAACGAACCAACAGAGGTGCAGAAAGAGGCAAGAGAAGTACAGAAAGAGGCAAGAGAGGTGCAGAAAGAAGCAAGAGAAGCACAGAAAGAAGCAAGAGAAGTGCAGAAAGAGGCAAGAGATGGCCAGAAAAAGGCAAGTGAGGTGCAGAAAGAGGCAAGAGAGGTGCACTAAGAGGCAAGAGAAGTGCAAAAAGAGGCAAGAGAGGTTGACGAATCTTCGCGAAATTTTCAAAACTAATGGCCCGCTCCGGTCAGCTCCTGTCTTGAAATTTTCGGGGTGATTCGTCAGCAGGGGCTGAGAAAAAAGGGGGGTCCCAAAACTCTTTTTCTCCATGTTAATTTCCATAGGAAATTTTGGAACAAAGTGTTTTGCTAGAGGAAGGCCCTCTGCAAAGCTTGATTGGGAGAGCAAGATGGTGTCGGTGTGATTTCTCACGTCGCTCAGCCGCGCACGTAGCTTTCGGTAATCGGCTGTATGGACTGCAGCAAAATGTCGAGGGGGAAAGGCAGTCAGATGCGAACGCTTTACCTTTCAACTCAGAGAGGCTTGGAAACGCTCTTCATCGGCAGGATAAACGCAGGATCTGGAGGCAAACATCACTTTTGTATTTGCTGCTCGATTCCGTGCTACATTCTCAAAACAGAATCTAATCCTGGCCTCAGAGCCCCTTGGACTCCAGAGGTTAGCGGAGAACATTTCTACTCTGTGTCAGACGGCTCTCTTTCCACCTCCGATGAAGATCAAATTAGTTCCAGCTCTAGTGAAGATATTCATGCTGATCCTTCTAAAAACACAGGGACAGTACAACGTCAGACGAAAAACAGAAATCCCCAGAAAAGACGTAGCCAACTTAAATGGGATTATTCGGATTCGCAAATGTCTTTCCCCCTATGCGAAGAAACTGAACAACTGCCTATCTGGGAAAATGCTAAATCTACAACTGTGACTGAACCTATGGCAGAACCCTCCTTGTCTTCAATTTTGACCTCCATCAAAGATTTCCAAGCAGAAGTTCGCTCCGACAATCGAGCTGCTAAGGGGGCAGCCAAAAGGTTCAGGGAGTCTGCGGAAATTAAACAAATTATGTACTGATATAAGTGATCGGGTCAGCATGGTCGAAGGTCGTACAGAGAACCTAGAAACGGAGATAACCACACTGAAAAATCAGGGGTCTGCTCATGAGGCATGCCTGGGAGATGTCAGGATGAAGATGGAGGAGCAAGAAAATCACCAACGCAGGAACAACCTCCGCCTGCTAGGTATTCCGGAAGGAGTAGAGGAGATGATTCAAGACGCTATATTGTAAAACTGCTACGAGAAACCTTTCCGACACAATCAGACTGGAATTGGGACCATGAAGTCCAGCGTGCGCATCGTTTCCCTTTCCATCTTAAGATGAACCGTAATGTCAGTACTCCATCTGAGGGAAAACCAAGAGCTTTTTAGTTTTCTTTGGGAACTTTCTCCTTAGGCAATTTGTCTACGACCAAGCTCGTCCAAATTCCCCAAAGGGGTTAATGGTGTGATGTTTTTCGCCAAACCTGATTTTTGCCACACAACTGTAGAACGCAGATGGCATCTGCGCCAGATGATTACTCCATTTCAACAGATTGGCGCCCAGGTGTTTTTAATGAATCCTTCTCGACTAAAAGTTATTTTGAATGGGTCCACCCGGATTTTTATATCCGAGGTCAAGGCAGGGAGTATCTGGAGGAAGTTAAGAAAAAACCAAAGGGAGGTAAATAAAGGCTTATTAGAAGACTAGTAATATAATTGCTGTTTATTATACTGGAGAAGTTCTCTGGTCTTTGGTATGGCCCCTCTACACAGGGTCCATTTTATATTATATAAAGAATCCTTAGCCGATAATTCTATCTAAGGCGCAGGCTTCGCGGCTGTGAAACCTAACTGACAACCATCATTCAGGCTGTTCCTGATTGCTCTATGTATGGGGGGGGGTGGGAGGGGTGGGAAGGGAGGGGTCACGTTTTGGTGGTGGGTAGGGGTACGTTATTGGAAAATGTCATAATTAACGAAGTCAAAATATTGAAAAACGAAGGGGAAAAAAGACAAAATAGAGTCAATGAAAATGGGAAAGGAGAACATTTATAGAGGGTAAGGGGAAAAAGAAGAGAACAAATATAATAATTTTTGGGATATTGAGGGTTGTATAAATTGTAGTTTAATTAAGACGTGTCTTCAGGATAAGAATCAATATGCTAAACAATATGAATGATCAAAGTCTTCTAAAAATAGTGTCCGTCAATGTTTGTGGGTTAAATGATGCCCTGAAAAGACAAAAGGTGGCTCTGGGTTTACGTTCCTTGGGTGCGGATATTATCACTCTCCAGGAAACACATATAGAGGGATCCCAGAAGCACTTATTGAACTCTTTGGGTTATAGGGTCATTGGTGGTACTTCGCAGGGTGCAAAGACACGAGGGTTGGAATCTTGGCTCAAAATAGGTATTCTTTGACCTCTAATAGGGTGAAAACTGACTCTCTGGGCAGGTGGGTTATTGCAGAATGTCATCTTCCCCCGAACACCAGTTTTACACTATGTTCAATATATGGGAGTAATGTTGACGACCCGGGGTCATTAACTGGATCTCGGGCGAACTTGCCCATTGGCCACGACCATTGGTAGTATCTGGAGACTTAAATATAAATCTACCTAGTAACTGGAGAATAACTGACCAATGGTCCTACAGAGGTAGAAAGCCTAAAGTCTATTGGGCCCTGTCTAATCTAATGCAAATTCATGGGCTTAACGATGTTTGGGCCACTCTTAAACCAACTTATCCGGGTTACACTTATTTTTCAGCTCCACACCTTTCCTTCGCCAGATTAGATTATTTTTTGGTTTCCTCATCACTACTTCAAAACTGCTCTATAGAAATTGCTCCACGTTTTATGTCGGATCACAATCCCCTTGTGCTTAAAATTAGGGGTTGGGGCCTAGGGAAGAAATCTCGAGCTGGAGTTTCGAAGAGCATTATTATTGATGAAGATTATCGACTTCATATGCAAGGGTGGATCAAAGAATTTCTAGAAATCAATATAGGATCCGCAGAAGTTAGAATGGTATGGGATGCCATGAAGGCGGGCATTCGGGGGAGACCCTGCGGTATTCTATAAGAAAGAATAAAAAAATTAAAGAACAACTAACGAGGGCACAAGATAGGATGAAAAGGGCAGAGGGAAAATTAATCCTAGCAGTTCAATCAGGGGTGAAATTGAGAGTGCCCAATTAGAAGTAGTAACTAGCAAAGCAGAAATAGGCTCCATCTTTGCAGAAAAAATCGCTATGAAATGGGCATCTGCTAGAGAAAAAATATACGAATGTGGTGATAATATTGGTCACCAACTTGCCCTTAGAATTAGACAACAGGTGTCTGCTTATGAAATTTCATCAATTAAACTTAGTTCTGGTGAAATTACAAATGATACCAATAAGATTCGTAAGGCATTTTGTGAATTCTACCAAAAGCTTTATTACGAAGATAAGTTGGGACCTTCAGGAATAAGAGAGGATGAAAGCCTGGAATATCTGGGTGAACTCACATTAGCGGAGCTTAGCCCAGCAGACCATGACCAGCTCGAGGAAACTCCAGAATGGGATGAGATTTCTAAAGCCCTGGCTAACCTTCCCGACGGGAAAGCGGCAGGACCCGACCATATACCGGTCGAATTTTACAAAATATTTACTCTCCAGATAAATACTCTCTTTACTCAATTGGTTATTTCTATCTTTAATGGCGCTCCTCCACCAGACTCTTGGTCTAATGCCAAGATAGTCGTATTTCCAAAAAAGGGTAAATCCCCTCTTGAAATGGGATCGTACCGGCCAATAACTTTGATCAATTGTGACTCCAAGATATACGCTAAAATATTTGCTTCTAGACTATCTCTAAGAATAGACTCCCTGGTCTCACAATGGCAACATGGGTTTGTTCCCAAAAAAGCACGGCGGAACATATTCGAAGGGCCATTACCCTTCTGGATGCTGCACAGGTAGCCGGTGACCCGATTTCGCTTATCTTACTTGACGCTGAGAAAGCGTTTGATCGGGTCTCCTGGACATTTCTCTGGGCCGTCATGAGGAAAATGTGCTTTGGCCCTAAGGCAATACAAGCTATACAAGCGCTATACAGCCACCCCAAGGCTAATGTAACAATTAATGGGGTTCCGACGGAACAGATAAAAATTTCTCGGGGGACCCGCCAAGGGTGTCCATGCTCACCTCTGCTCTTTGCTCTCTATATTGATCCTTTTATTAAAGCAATCGAGAGAAATCAATCTATTAGAGCAACGAGCAGATTTGGGCTGGATACTAAAATTATGGCTTATGCCGATGACTTGGCGATCGTGACTCCCGACCCTCGGAGCGCTATTATTGCCTTAGAACAAGAGGCTGAAAGGTTTGGGAAAATCCCAGGATATGCCCTTAATCAAGGGAAAACCCAGATCATTATTAATAATCAAATTGACTGGTCAGACTGTAGGGTGGTCCAATCCGCGAAATATCTTGGGGTCACCTTAACTGCTAATGTTGATCAGATAGTGGAGGAAAATCTGATCCCATTGGCCACCGAGACTAAACGAGCGCTTAAGCGCATTAATAACCTGCATCTTACTATGGTCGGGAGATGTAATGTTATAAAGATGTCCTATTTTCCCAAACTCTTATATTTTTCAGGGCTATTCCTTTAGAAATAAGCAAAATAATGTTATGGAAATTTAATCAAATCTTCTCCGAATTCATTTGGGCATACTCCAGACCAAGACGCGCCTTCAAATTACTTTCTCTCCTCGTGAAAGGGGTGGTTGGGCATTACCAAATTTAAGATTTTATTATTGGGCTTCTGTTATGCAATATAGCGTGGTGTTGCTTCAAGATGATATATCTACTTCTATGGAAGGCCTACCATCGCCTTTTCAATTACTTTTAGGAGCAGAGACTCCCGGATGTCTCTGGCGGCAGCTCTCCTTTGGGTATTTTAAAAGGGTAAGATTCAAGACTCTAATGAGCGTCTATAAGGTTTTTGTCAATATTCGTAAAACTTTTGGATTGGGCAATTTGAATTATTACTCCCCTCTCAATAATAATCCTAACTTACCAGCAATCTTCGGTGCTTCTTACCTACGTGAATGGCATCTAGCTGGAATATTGAAAATGGGGGATCTAATAACTTCTGATGGTATAAAAACATATGGTACACTTAAAACCGAATTCCATTTGGGAGATCAGGAATCCTTTAAATACATGGCAATAAGAGACTTCCTGACTCGTAAGACTGGGAGAATTGCCGGGTTTTCCAAGGTGGACCTTATTGATAAATTAAGAAGTTCCACCTTACCAAGGATAGGTTACCTATACAAAATATTAGTCAGCTTGATGTCTGATGACAATAAATGGCAACAGAAACTGAATATACCTCATAATATCTTTAATAAGGCTGTGCAATCTGCCAAGAGCGATCTACTTTCTGCTAAGTTACAGGCACAATTTTATAAAACTGCTTTTTTTTAATATATTACACCTAGTAGAGTCGCTAAATGGGGAACAGGAGCTGGAACGTTATGTCCGAGGTGCTCAGAATTTGGGGCAGATTCAACACATATGTTTGCCACGTGTCCCCAACTTACGCCATTACTGGATCAGATACAAGACTTTTTTAATAAAGTTCTCTATCAGGAAATTCAGTTAACTCCTATGATTATTTTGTTAGGTATCCAAGAAAAGATTAGCAGAAATAATGGAGGAGCTTTTATTTATGTTGCCATGACGATTTTACGTTTATGTATAGCTTCATCTTGGAAGGACCCTAATCCTCCATTATTTTCTCATTGGCTTGCTCGACTGATTTCTATATATCATTTGGAAAAGGCCATTTTTTCTAAAAGGGGAAATCGAGGAAAAAAAAGGGGTCTCGCTATCTGGCAACCTATATCTGTTTGGCTTAGATAAATAGCCATAATGGGGTTACACGAAACAAGAGCAATATGTTTTGTGTTTGTTTTTTTTTTGTTTTTTTTCCTCTCTTTCTTCTTCTTTTTTTTTTTTTCTCTTTTTTCTTTCTCTCTGGAAAAATCTACGTTGATGGAATTTTAGGAGATTTATTGCTTGAATATAATTCTATGTTTATTCTTTTCGATGGGCAGGACTAAGACGATCATATCTAATATATTATAATGTTAACAAATCTAAAGTTGATATAATGTTATTGTGTATATATGTATATATCTTTTTCTCTTCCCTTTAATCACTGTTTCATTAATTTTTTGAAAATCCTGAATATTGTAATGATGTATCAGTTCACTCACCACTATATCTCTACCCTGTTGTTCTTTTAGACATGGGGGGGCTGTGGGTGGGAAGGGGGGGCAGGACAAGCTTGAAATGGTTCTTTTATTTTTTGTATAATGACTTTTGTTAATAAAAAAAAATAAAAAAATAAAAATTAAAAAAAAGGAAATTTTGGAACAGGCTACAGCCCGAACTGCTGAACGGAATTACACCAAATTTGGCAAAAAGGTAGCTCTTTGTTCAGAAAGAGACCTTTTTTTTAAATGGTGTAAATCCGTTCAGTAGTTGCTGAGAAATTCAAAAAATAAAAATATCGATATCTGAGCACCGAGGAGGAGTCGCAACTCCTCCCGAGCACGAGTTTCATTGTGTTAGGCTGCCAACACTCCAAACTAGAATGTGTTGGCAGCCATCTTGTGACTCGGTAACCGAGTCACAAGAAAACAGTGGAAAAAAGGTTGAAAAATAAGAAAAGGAGGCAGGGTAGAAAGACCCTGACCCCCTAGACCTGCTCAGGGGGTCCCACAAGGACCCCCAGGCCCAAAAAAAGCATTTTTTAAAAAAAGAAAAAAGTCAGAAGTCGCGCTGGGTGCGCAAATTCGGACGAGAAAATATTAAAAAAATGAAGCGCGGTATCCCGCGCTTCATTTTCTATAAGCCCCCGGGTGGGCCAGGTCCCGGGGGAAATCACTAATTAATTTGCGGGGGCCCCCGCAGCCCCGGGGATCACCACCTCCCTGGGGCTTAGTTAATTGAATGCGGGGGCATGCAGCCCCCCGCAGCCCTGGGGACCACCACCTCCCTGGGGCATTTGTAATTTTGAGGCAGTGGCCTCACTGGCCCCCCAAGCCCCAGGGACTTCCACCTCCCCGGGGCTTCCTTCACAAATTAGGGGGGCCTTGCGCACCCCCCCAAGCCCCGGGGACCACCACCTCCATGGGGCTTACAATAATTATAAGGGGGGCCTCGCAGGCCCCTCCAAGCCCCGGGGACCACCACCTCCCCGGGGCTTCCTTCATAATTTAGGGGGGCCTCATGTGCCCCCCAAACCCCGGGGACCACCACCTCCCTGGGGCTATGCAAATTTAGGGAGATGGGCAGCGCGGCCCCCCTCCTGGAGCCCTTCATGGACCACCACCCCCCAGGGCCAGCTCCTGCAATGTCCTGTGGTGCCCACCCCCGGGACATTGCTGTTTGCTATGACAGGGCGGGAGCACAGCTTTGGCTTTTGGACGTGAGAGCAGGAAACCTTCTCACGCTTCCTAAAACTAAAGCAGAATTGCTTTTGGGCAAGGAGAGCTGCATGTCAACAGCTCCCCTTGCTCAAAAGCAATGCCGGCTCCCACAGGAGGTGGGGAGCCGGTGGCACTGTGGAGGCATTGGGGCACCCCCACGGTCCCCAACTGTAAGGGCCGGTCCTGGGGGATGGGGTCCCCGGGACCAGAATTGGCCCGGGAGGGGGGTAAGGCGGCCCCCTCCATTAATTTTTTTTTTTTTTTAAAGTGGCAAGGCCCCGGGGGATGGGGTCCCCAGGGCCACTATTGGCCTGAGGAGGGGGGCCACGCGGTCCCTTTTCTTTAAAAAAAAATATTTATATCGTGGCAGGCCCTGGGGGATGGGGTCCCCGGGGTGAATACAAAATAATTGAAGTGGATCATTTTTTTTTGTTTCAAGTTTGGAGTCGGACCCCAGCACGGCTCTCAGCGCAGCCCCCCATGTAACGTCACGTTGGAATCGCGAATTCACCTTAAATAAATAATTAAGTAGTATATAGTTTAGAAGGTAGTGTTGTATTTGTGAAGTTGTTTTAAAGAGGTAGTGTGATTGAAGTTAATGACAAGATTACAGAGTTGTTAAAAATATATAAAATTAAAAATGAATAGTTAAACTTGAAAAGTGTGCTGTGCTATAGTACATTGAATTTATGCTTTTGTTTTGTGGAGTCGCCTTGGGTGCGCGAAACCAGAAAAAAAAATATATATGTATGTGTAAAAAACAATATAATTAGTATTATGTTCTAGGGTGGCTCTAAAAAGAACCCTTGTTTTCATCATGAGTTTGTTGTAGATCCTAGGCCTGGCCTCCGCGAAGTTCCCAAAAAACTCTGCGAAGTTCCGCGAGTGGCGGAGTGCAGTGCGAACTGCAGTTTGTGCTGGTATTCCTGCCGCTCGGGTAGAAATTCTACCCGAGCGGCAGCTCGTGCTCGCAAACCTACAGTTCGCGTTCGCAAACTTACCGTTCGCAATCGCGAGCGGGGAAAAAACTCCGCTGCATATCGCGAAGCAGAGTTTTCTGAAAACTCTGCAAACTCCGCGAACGGAGCGAAGTTCACCGCCCAGGCCTAGTAGATACATGTAAGTGCGATGCAGAGCTTTAGGTTGTTGATAAAGACTGTTTCCTTGATCTGTGAAGTGTACTCCATCACTTCTGTAGATGTCATCCACAGCAAAACGTATATTGTTATTGTAGATGGACCCCATTCTATGATCTCTTAGGCAAGCAGAAACAGCTTTATTGACATTTTTCCTAGCTTTCGCAATCTGTGGACAGAATTCATTTGACCACTTCCATTTCTGTCTTTGGCATATGTTAGAGTATACAAAGACAGTTTGAGGTAAAAGCAACATCAATTGTGCAAAGGTGTCCTTCATTAGCATTTCCAGACCTACCCCAGTCAATGTGCCAAGGTCATTTCCACCACAGTGCACAATCATGAGGTCAGGGGGTTGGAGATGTAAAAAGGTTTTAACCAAAGGCATCAATTGGTGCCACTTTAATCCTCTCTGTGCAATCCATTTAATATCCACATTTTGCAGAGCTAGGTCTTTGTCAATACCTCTGCGTTCAGCATACCTTTTGCACCAGAAAACATAGCTGTGTCCAACAATCCACACTCTGAGCATCTTGAAGGGATGTCTGGAAGTAATGAAAAGATGTCTGTAGCTGAGGTACTCAGTTGGTAGAATGAGAGGTATGTAAAATGGTAGACAAGATGCTGTTTTTTAAAAAGTAGAGAATTGTTGGCTGTTTAAGAACATTGAACATTCAAAAATAGGGTGCATGTTACTTTTTTTTAAAAAGCATGGGGCATATTATCAAGAAACGGCGTTAAAATTATCGCCGCTTTAGCGGCAGAAAACTGCAGCTAAAGCGGCGATAATGGGCTTGATAATATGCCCTTGAGAATTCCAATAGAAGCCCATGTTCTGGTGTCAACATGGGCTTCTATTTGAATTTTCAAGGGCATATTATCAAGCCCGTAATCGCCGCTTTAGCGGCAGTTTTCTGCCGCTAAAGCGGCGATAATTTTAACGCCGTTCTTGATAATATGCCCCCATGTTTCTTATTGGTTAGTAAAAAATGTTTGAAATGTACAGTAGATAAGATAAGCTCATATTTTGGAAATGTCAACCACACCTGCTGTTTGCCTTTGTAACTTTGTGTGTGTGGTGAACTTGAAAATATAGTGAACTTGTGACCTGTCAGTTCAGTTGAATGTTCCATGAACTGTTACTATGGAAACTGGCATTAAGCAGAATGGGGGAAGGGTTGAAACATAACTGTGGACTTAAAATGTGAAATTCAAATTTATATATAAGTGAAATGTTATTAAAGTAAGATTTCCCAAGTCAGTAGTATCTTTAGAAGTGGCGTGTTTTTAAAAAATAGTGGTATTTTTATTTGTAATATATTGTTGAACTCCCGTATGAATACGCGGCTCCATCGCATTGGTGCACGGTGGAGTCGCGACTCCCAAAAATTCCAGAACCAGTTTGGGCACTTTTAGAAGTCAGATGGTAAGGGTTAATATGTCTAACCAATAGAAATGTGTTTTAGAATTTGAAATAATGTAGGAAGCAATGTGATTTGTTACTTACATTTATTTGTGTGGAGAAAGAGAGGGAAAGTTTGCCATTACTGGTTTTACCTTGTTGAGAACAGTGCATTATATTGATTGTGTGCATAAGAAAATCTTTTCTGAGTTTCTGATATTTATATTCTACAAATAAATTTGGAAGGTGAGTTATAAATTTGTGAGGTGTATTATGTGCTAGCTTTATTTTGAAAGTTAAAACATTAATTAAGAACTTTGATGTTTGAAATATATTAATAAATGTAGAGATGTTTATTGTAGTTTGTTTTATTGTAGTTAAATGGTGTTTCAAATAGATTCTATATAGTATTATGTGTATATTGGAATATGGATTAGTGATTATGGTAGTTTGTCTTAGTCTGTGGATATGTTCATTTATAGTATACCGCATAATTTTAGCTGTTGCTTTAAATTTAGAGGTGGCGTGTGTCAGGTTTTAAGGTGTGCATGGAGTTCTGTGTGAAGTATGTTTCTACTTGAATATGTATTTTCATATGTCTTATACATTTGAAGGAGCATGATGTATAACAAAGAGGTGTTGTTGCTTTTTATGTGGTAGGCTTAAGACTGTGAGTACTAGTAGAATGGTGAAGATGGAGCACAAAAGTGTGGTGAAAAAGATGCTGACATAAGGTGTTATTAATTAGGCTGCTTTTTTCAAGTTTCTAGAGAGGTATAGTTGAAGTATGCCGCATAATTTTTGATGTTTGCTTGAAATTGGAAGTTTGTTTGGTAAATTTCTAAGTTTTGGATAGTGTTATGGTAGAGACATATTCTTGTATGGTATTACTAATATGGTGAGACTTTTACTAAAGATATGTGGATGGTTCCTACTTTGTATTTGGGTAGCTGTATTATTATAAGTAGTTGTACAATGGTTAAGCAGTAGCCTGAAAGTGAGGTTTGAGATGTTTGCAGAGATGTTATTTATTAGACTAATTTATATGATGTGAGAAAAGTTATATTTCATACATACCGCATAATTTTCAGTGTCTGTTTGAAATTTGAAGTGTAGTCTGTGAAGTATTTGAGCTGCACATGGTATTGTGACTGAGATATGTGTCTACTTCCTCATACACTTATAAAATCACCCAGGCACTACCTTTGCACTCCTGTAATCAGTCAGGTAGTATCTTAGTACTTTTGTAATCACCCAGGCAGTACTCATGCACTTTTAAAATCACCCACTCACTTGCTATGTACTTCAGTAATCCCCCAGATATTACCCTTGCAGGCATGCAACCACCCAGGCTCTAGTTATGTACTACCCCTACAGTCATGTAATCATGCAGGCTGTACCTATGCAGTCATGTAATAACCTACACACTACCATTGCAGTCATAGAATCACCCATGCCCTTCTGTTGCATTCATCTATTCACCAAGGCAGTACTCAATGACTCATCTATGCCTTCAGGTGATATTTATACACTTATCCATGCACTCAATGTGTAGATTTGCACTCATGCAATTAGTCAGTCACTATCCATCTGTTTCCTGCAATTATCCAGTGACTACCCTTGCACTCATACAATCACCCAAGCACTACCCATGGAGTTTTGGAATCACTCAGGCAAATCTATTACATGTCTCAGTTTCTAGGTTTCACTACATTTCAGAAATATTGTATACATATTTATTTCAGATATCATGATGATTTGAAAATGTAGAGACAAATGTATACATGCTGTTAACAATATGGGGAGACTTATAGTTGAGTCATGTAATAGTGTGCTGCTTTATATTTGGTTAGGCTTAACACTCATGCAGTTATAAAAACACCCAAGTAATTCACATGCAGTCTTCAAATGATCCAGTCACTACATATGCACTGCTGTAAGCACTAAGGCATTAGTCTTGCACTCATGCAATCACCAAGGTATTACTCATGTACTTATATAATCACCCAGGCACTACTGATGCAGTCCTTCAATCACGGAGGCACTACCCTTGTACTCATGTAATCACTCAGGTAGTATCTTAGTAGTTCAGTAATCCCCCAGGCGGTACTCATGAACTTATAAAATCACCCACTCACTTGCTATGTACTCCAGTAATCCATCAGATATTACCCTTGTAGTCATGGCATCACCCAAGCACTAGTTATGTACTACCCCTGCAGTTATGCAATTATGCAGGCTGTATCTATGGACTCATGTAATAACCCACACACTACTCTTGCAATCATAGAATCACGTAGGCCCTACTGTTGCACTCATCCATTCACCTAGGCACTACTTAATGACTCATCTATGCGCTTCAGATGGTATTTATACAGTTATCCATGCACTCAACGTCTATGCCTGCACTCATGCAATTAGCCAGTCACTTTTCATCTTCTAGTGCAATTACCCAGTGACTACCTTTGCACTCATACAATCACCCAAGCACTACCCATGGAGTTATGCAATCACTCAAGCAGATCTATTACATGTCTCAGTTTCTAGGTTTCAATATATTCCAGAAATATTGTATACATATTTGTTTTAGATATCATGATGATTTGAAAACGTAGAGACATATGTATCTGTGCTTGTAACAATATGGAGAGACTTATAGTTGAGTCATGTAATAGTCTGCTGCTTTATATTTGGCTAGGCCCAACTCTCATGCAGTTATAAAAACACCCAAGTACTTGCCATGCAGTCTTCCAATGATGCAGGCACAACATATGCAGTGCTGTAATCACTCAGGCATTTCTGCTGCACTGATGCAATCATTTAGGCACTATCTATGCACTCATGCAATCACCAAGGTATTACTCATGTACTTATATAATCACCCAGGCACTACCGCTGCACTCTTTCAATAACGGAGGCACTACCTTTGTACTCATGTAGTTACTCAGCCGGTAGTCATAGTCATGCTGTTATGAAATCACCCAGGCAATACTTTTGCACTCCTTTATTTACTCAGGCTGTATCTCAGTAGTCCTGCAATCACCCAAGATGTACCCATGTACCTATAAAGTCATCCAGTCACTTCCTATGTAGTCATGTAAATCCCCAGATATTACCACTGTAGTCATGCAATCACCGAGGTGTTACCTATGTAGTCCTTTAATCCCCCAGACATTACCCCTGTACTCATGCAGTTACCAATGCATTAGCTATACAGTGCTTCAATTACCCATACACTATCCTTGTACTCTTTCAATCACGGACGCACATTTCTTGTACTTATGTAATCACTCAGCCAGTACTCATGTACTTTTAAAATCACCCAGTCACTACCTTTGCACTCCTATAATCACTCAGGCAGTATCTTAGTAGCTCAGTAATCACCCAGGCAGTACTCATGAACTTATAAAATCACCCACTCACTTGCTATGTACTCCAGTAATCCACCAGATATTAGCATCTGTAGTCATGCCATCACCGAGGCACTAGTTATGTACTACCCCTGCAGTTATGCAATTATGCAGGCTGTATGTATGCACTCATGTAATGACCCACACATTACTCTTGCAGTCATAGAATCACGTAGGCCCTACTGTTGCATTCATCTATTCACCTAGGCACTAGTTAATGACTCATCTATGCCTTCAGGTGGTATTTATACACTTATCCAGTGCACTCAATGTTTATGTCTGCACTCATGCAATTAGCCAGTCACTTTTCATCTTCTACTGCAATTACCCAGTGACTACCTTTGCACTCATACAATCACCCAAGCATTACCCATGGAGTTATGCAATCACTCAAGCAGATCTATTACATGTCTCAGTTTTCTAGGTTTCATTATATTCCAGGAAATATTGTATACATATTTGTTTTAGATATCATGATGATTTGAAAATGTAGAGACATATGTATGTGTGCTTGTAACAATATGGATAGACTTATAGTTGAGTCATGTAATAGTGTGCTGCTTTATATTTGGCTAGGCCCAACTCTCATGCAGTTATAAAAACATCCAAGTACTCGTGATGCAGTATTCTAATGAAACAGGCACTACATATGCAGTACTGTAATCACTCAGGCATTTCTGCTGCACTGATGCAATCATTTAGGCACTATCTATGCACTCATTCAATAACCAAGGTATTACTCATCTACTTATATAATCACCGAGGCACTACCGCTGCACTCTTTCAATCACGGAGGCACTACCTTTCTCCTCATGTAATTACTCAGCTGGTAGTCATGGTGTTATGAAATCACCCAGGCAATACCTTTGCACTCGTTTATTCACTCAGGCTGTATCCTCAGTAGTCCTGCAATCACCCAAGAATGTACCCATGTACTTATAAAATCATCCAGTCACTTCCTATGTAGTCATGTAAATTCCCAGATGTTACTCCTGTAGTCACTGCAATCACCCAGAGGTGTTACCTATGTAGTCCTTTAATCCCCAAGACATTACCCCTGTACTCATGCAGTTACCAATGCATTAGCTATATAGTGCTTCAATTGCCCAGACACTATCCTTGTACTCTTTCAATCAGGCATGCACTTTTCTGGATACTTATGTAATCACTCAGCCAGTACTCATGTACTATTAAAATCACCCAGTCACTACCTTTACACTCCTGTAATCACTCAGGCAGTATTTTAGTAGCGCAGTAATCACCCAGGCGGTACTCATGAACTTATAAAATCACCCACTCACTTGCTATGTACTCCAGTAATGCACCAGATATTACCTCTGTAGTCATGGCATCACCCAGGCACTAGTTATGTACTTCCCCTACAGTTATGCAATTATGCAGGCTGTATGTATGCACTCATGTAATGACCCACACACTACTCTTGTAGTCATAGAATCACGTAGGCCCTACTGTTGACTGTTGCACTCATCTATTCACCTAGGCACTAGTTAATGACTCATCTATGCCTTCAGGTGGTATTTATACACTCATCAGTGCACTCAATGTTTATGTCTGCACTCATGCAATTAGCCAGTCACTTTTCTTCTTCTACTGCAATTACCCAGTGAGTACCTTTGCACTCATACAATCACTCAAGCACTACCCATAGAGTTATGCAATCACTCAAGCAGATCTATTACATGTCTCAGTTTCTAGGTTTCATTATATTCCAGGAAAATTGTATACATATTTGTTTTAGATATCATGATGATTTGAAAATGTTAGAGACATATGTATGTGTGCTTGTAACAATATGGAGAGACTTATAGTTGAGTCATGTAATAGTGTGCTGCTTTATATTTGGCTAGGCCCAACTCTCATGCAGTTATAAAAACACCCAAGTACTCGCCATGCAGTCTTCTAATGAAGCAGGCACTACATATACAGTACTGTAATCACTCAGGCATTTCTGCTGCACTGATGCAATCATTTAGGCACTATATATGCACTCATTCAATCACCAAGGTATTACTCATCTACTTATGTAATCACCCAGGCACTACCGCCGCACTCTTTCAATCACGGAGGCACTACCTTTGTACTCATGTAGTTACTCAGCCGATAGTCATGCTGTTATGAAATCACCCAGGCAATACTTTTGCACTCCTTTATTTACTAAGGCTGTATCTCAGTAGTCCTGCAATCACCCAAGATGTACCCATGTACTTATAAAGTCATGTAGTCACTTCCTATGTAGTCATGTAAATCCCCAGATATTACCACTGTAGTCATGCAATCACCGAGGTGTTACCTATGTAGTCCTTTAATCCCCCAGACATTACCCCTGTACTCATGCAGTTACCAATGCATTAGCTATACAGTGCTTCAATTACCCATACACTATCCTTGTACTCTTTCAATCACGCACGCACATTTCTTGTACTTATGTAATCACTCAGCCAGTACTCATGTACTTTAAAATCACCCAGTCACTACCTTTGCACTCCTGTAATCACTCAGGCAGTATTTTAGTAGTTCAGTAATCACCCAGGTGGTACTCATGAACTTATAAAATCACCCACTCTCTTGCTATGTACTCCAGTAATTCACCAGATATTACCTCTGTAGTCATGCCATCACCCAGGCACTAGTTATGTGTTACCCCTGCAGTTATGCAATTATGCAGGCTGTATGTATGCATTCATGTAATGACCCACACACTACTCTTGTAATCATAGAATTCACGTAGGCCCTACTGTTGCACTCATCTATTCACCTAGGCACTAGTTAATGACTCATCTATGCCTTCAGGTGGTATTTATACACTTATCAGTGCACTCAATGTTTATGTCTGCACTCATGCAATTAGCCAGTCACTTTTCATCTTCTATTGCAATTACCCAGTGACTACCTTTGCACTCATAGAATCACCCAAGCACTACCCATAGAGTTATGCAATCACTCAAGCAGATCCATTACATGTCTCAGTTTCTAGATTTCATTATATTCCAGAAATATTGTATACATATTTGTTTTAGATATCATGATGATTTGAAAACGTAGAGACATATGTATGTGTGCTTGTAACAATATGGAGAGACTTATAGTTGAGTCATGTAATAGTCTGCTGCTTTATATTTGGCTATGCCCAACTCTCATGCAGTTATAAAAACACCCAAGTACTTGCCATACAGTCTTCCAATGATGCAGGCACTACATATGCAGTGCTGTAATCACTCAGGCATTACTGCTGCACTGATGCAATCATCTAGGCAATATCTATGCACTCATGCACTCTTTCGATCATGTAGGCACTACTCATGCATTTATATAATCACCCAGGCACTACCGTTGCAGTCCTTCAATCATAGATGCACTACCAGTATACTCATACAACCTCTCACACATTACTCCTGCACTCATGCAATCACCCACACTGTACTCATACACTTCGTCAATATCCCAGACATTACCTCTGCAGTTATGCAATCACCCAGGCATTACTAATGCACTCTTTCAATTACTTAGGTAGTTTGCATGGACTCTGCACCTCTGTTCCTTCTTTCAGTATTTTTTTTGTATCTTTCTGCATCTGTCACTTCTTTCTGCACTTGTTTTACGTCTTTCTGCATCCCTAATGCTTCTTTGTGCACCTCTGTTCCTTCTTTCTGCAATTTTTTTGTTTCTTTCTGTACCTCTTTTGGTTCGTTCTATATTTCACTTGCCTTTTTTTCTTACCCTTCTTGACTCTTTGTGCACCTCTGTTGGTTCTTTTTGCATTGCTCTGGCTGCTTCCTCCTCTTCTGTTCTCAATTTCTGCATCCCTCTTGCCTTTTTCTGCAGCCCTGATCCCTCTTTCTACACCTCTGTTGCCTCAGTCTGCCCACCTGTTCCCTCTTTGTGCACCTCTGTTGGTTCTTTCTGCACTGCTCTGGCTTCTTCCTGCTCCTCTGTTCTAAATTTTTGCATCCCTCTTGCCTCTTTCTGCACCCTTATTGCCTCTTTCTGCACCTCTGTTCTTTTTTTCTGTACTTTTTTTTTTCTTTGTGTACATCTTTTGCTTCTTTCTGCACTCCTCTTCTCTGTTTCTGCACCTCTCTTCCCTTATTTTGGGGCTCAGGTGTAAGTCTCACCATATTCCGAAAACCATATATGCATTTGTTCGTAGCTTTTTTTTAAATAGAAGGTGTTTCTTTAGTAATAGATAAGAGTATTTGTATATAATTATTTAAATAATATCAAATTATTTTTAAAATGTTTTTTTTTTTAGATATTCCCCATTCTTATTAAGAAAGATTCAGTATGTCAAGAAAAGCGCAAAAGAAAAAAGAACAAAGAAAACAGTACTATTTAAAGGAGAGACAAAAGCAGAAATTAGATGAAGTACAACATGTGACATTGAAGTGAGAGAACAAAAGAATTTGTTAAATGACTTTTAAGGACTGGAACATTTTTTGAAAATGCAGCAAATAGAAAGAATAGTTGTAGAACCAAGAAGAATGAAATGAAAAAAGGACAAATTAATGGAAAATCAGGTTATGAGAAAAAAATCTATGTTGAAAGAAGGAGGAAACAATATAAGGATATTAGAAAACGAATGCATAAATGTAGAGTACTACAAAATTTATTGAAATATTGCAGGAAATATAAAAGAAGATTTGCATTTTACAAGAAGAAACAACAGATTGAAAGTGTAGTCGAAAAGGCTTTTGAATTGAAAAGAAGATTGTTTATATTAGTTTTGAAGAGAATGTGAACATTGGATAAACCAATGCATTCTATGAAGGAGAAAAGTAAAAGGAAAATATTGATTAACTAACTAACTTTTGTAAAACAAATTTGTGTGAATGGAAGCACACTTCTAGTTCAGAACCTTTTTTTAATGAAGAGAGCTATTTTCAACAGAATACATTAGTTCACGCAGTTGATACCAGTGGCCGTGCTTATGAGGTTAAGAAAGGTTGTCCAACTGAAAAAGAAAAGATGGTTGCTAGAAATGTGGAAGAAGTAATACCTGAAGAAGTTCAAGGGAGACGTTCAAAAGCTCCAGTGTTTAGGTGGTATTGTAGTAGTATTTGTAATATACGACAGTAATCTATTGATATTTTACGTAATTTCTTACCAGACTATAGTAAAAAAAGTGTTAAACAGAAAATTAAGATGTTGCAAGGACTAGATCCTTGTAAAGTAGAAAAAATACTGGTTTACAGGGTCATTCTCTGGCTTGTCTTTCTAGAAACGTGTGTCAACGTAGTTTTCATCAGCTGAGAATGTTAACAGTACATCACTCTGAAATGCGGTAAGTTAGTAAGAAGATTGTACTATGTAAAAGTCCTGCATTATCTTTAAGTGAAATAAACACTGCTCTTTTGCATGGTTCAGTGTTGGATGTAAAAAATGTTTGTGATGATATAGAGTTTCGTTTCTTTAGTCACTGAAGAGGAGTGTAGACAAAGTAAGAGTTTGATAAATGTAGGTGTTGAAGAAGAGGTGGAAGATAGTACTACTGAGAAGTTTGTAGAAGAAGTTACAAAGTTTAAGGTAGTTTGTTGTGAAAAACCAAACTATGGGGCCTGATTAGGATGGCGGTCGCAGACCTTAGTCCGACCGCCGTGCTAACGTGGAAAGACAGCCCGCATGGACCGCCAGACATCGCCGGTCAGATCACGCATGCCTCATTAGGATGCGACCGCCGACCGCTGGCGGTCGGATTCTGCATGCTTGACATTGCAGCGGGTGCTGCTGCCTGCAGCACCGCCACGATGTCCAAATGAGCATGTTGTGCATCTCCCATGCACACTGTGGCAGGCACCGCACGGTGCCTGCCACCTGGTACATGGAACTGCAGGGGGTACCATGGGTATCCCCAAGTGCACCCACAGCCCCCAAACATTGGGGACCCCCAACGGGCCCCCGAAGCACATCTCTGCCATGCCTTTCCATGGCGGCATTGACCGCTGAGGAAAGGCTGGCTTCGCAGTCATCACACTCCTGACATGGATGGCAGTGCCTGCTCTGCACCGCCACCATTATCCAGGTCCCGCTCCGCCCAGCCAGGCAACGGAGTACGGATGGCCGACCGTCGGAAAAGTGGTAGGTCGAACTTTGCGTCTGCCGCGGTCACCACCGCCATTGTAATTTGGCCAGGGGTTTACTAGGTTAGCGATGGCGGGCGGATCGTCCACCGCCTAGCTGGCGATGGCGATCCGCCCGCCATCATAATCAGCCCCTATGTTTGTATTTGTTGTCGACGTACTCACTATAGAAGTCAAACTAGGAATGTTAATGTGTATTTAAAAAGTGAAAAGGAAAACAATGATAAGTGGCATCAATTTGGTGCTTATTTATTGGTGGAAGGTCATTTTGAGTTGGGTAGTGATCAACGTATTTATAAATATTGTTACAGAAATATTAGAAGAGAACAAAATGACAGCTAGAGCTGTACATAATAACCTAGAGTTGGTAGCTATTCCTCCGGAACTGGTGGATTTAAATACATATGAATCTATTCTTATTGAATCTGTACACCAGTTTCAGGCTATAGTTCGTATGGAGCCTAAAACAGGTAAGTTGCCTCCCTCGGATTTACAAAGAGGATTTAAAGGAAGAGTTGTGTATTTACCTTTAGATTTAAAGAAAAATATTGAAACTATTGGTGTAGAGAGAGAGGAAACTGAACCTGTAGTTATTCTAGTTAATGGTGTTCCAACAAAGAGTCGGAAAATATGGCAAGAGTTAGTAGATGTCACCAAAGTTCAAAAGGCTACGTTCTAACTCATAGAAAACAATATTTATTATAAAAATGTATATCTGGAAGAAGAAGAAATATTTTTAGGAGATGATAGAGAAATTTCAACTGGCCAAATCGAAAAAGTGGACATCTCCAGAAGTGAAGAAATTTATGAACATTATAGTATACATCCTTTACATTCAAAAGAAGTGATTGGAAATACTATTGAATTATTCCAAATGAAGAAAGCGAAGGGAACTCCTATGAGTGTTTGGGAAAGAAGTTTAGAAGCCCGTTGTTTTCCACAGCTCTTTCCCACTGGAAAAGGTGGACGATATGATGAACGACCTGTGCAGATTCCAGCTTCAGAATATCATACAACAAAACTATACTCAGAAGATCCAAGATTTCGACAATGTATTCCATATATATTTCATCTTCTGTTTGAAAGTGACTTGTCTGGACTTTCATATGCAGTGAACCACATATTAAAAACAGGAGTTCATCTTACACATGTTTCTGCAAAGTAATTCATGGACAAAGTACAAAAAAGAGACGATCATTTAGAATCTCAGTTGATTAATTTGATGGTGTGTCAACGTGGTACTAATGAGTATTGGTATCATCATCACGGAGAACTTAAATGCATGTTAAGGAACTTAGGAACCCCTACGTGGTTTGTTACGCTAAGCTGTGCTGGATACGCATGGGACGATTTACTTGAATTTCTACGAGAAGCAAATTCAAATATTAAAAACATTGAATTGAAGACAGCTGGAGAACTGTGTTCCTTGGATCCTGTAAATGTGTGCAGATATTTTAATCATAGGTTTCAAGCTATGATGTCTTTTATCTGCAATTAAAAATAACCCACCTCTTGGAGAAGTTATTGATTTCTTTTGGAGAAAGGAGTACCAAGTCAGAGGTGCTCCTCATATACATATGCTATTATGGATCAAGGATGCACCTAAATTTGGAACCGATTCTGATGAGACTGTTTTATCTTTCATTGAAGACTGTGTTACCTGTGCTATTCCAAAAACAGAAGGAGAAAATTCCTTAAGACAACTAGTTTTACGGTTTCAAAGTCATCGATGTGGAAAATATTGTTGACGGAAATACAAGTCAAAGGAAACATTTTATACAAAATGTTGTTTTGGATTCCCACATCCAGTAATTTCCAAAGGAAGAGTCAACAGTTTCATGTCAGCAGTGAGGCATACTATAACTCGAAAATCTCCAGAGAATACTTACAATATAAAAAGAAGTGAAGATTCTAAGTATATTAATGATTACAATCCAGTGATTTTGACGATGTGGAATGCAAATATGGATATCCAGTATGTTGCAGATAATTCAATTGCTGTTGCTCGCTTTGTTACATCATATATAACAAAATCTGAAAAGACAGATTTGAAAGAAATGTGGGAAGAAATTTCACAAGAGGAGACTCTTAGTAACAAATTGTACAGCTTTAATTTGAAGATGCTTTCCCATCGAGAGATTGGATCGTACGAATGTTCGGATTGGTTGACATCTGCAAGTTTATATTCAAAGTCAAGAGGAATCATTTGGGTAAGTCTAGGTCTTGCTGCAACACAAAATCGAGTATTGAAATCTGTACAAGAAATTGAATACTTAGCATTAAATGAACCGGAAAGTACAGATATTGTTAAAACAAACATGTCGGATACGTACTATCCTAAAAGAAGTCCACATCTGGAAAATATATGTCTCTATGAAGTACTGCAATATTTCACCTTTAAGAGAAATTTAACAGAAAATATAAATGAAGAAAAATATGCAGTAATTGGATGTGATGGATGTTTGGTAAAACATACTAAAGGAAATCTTATTAATCACAGGAAACTCAGTTGTGATGCTGCAGATAAAAGGGAATTTTTCTTTTTAGCACTTCTGCAACTCTTCAAGCCTTGGCGTACTGAAATGGAATTACTTGGAGATTTTGAGTGCTATGAAGATTCTTTTAATGCATGTAAAGATAGCATTGAATGCACAGTTTTTCCAAATTGTCTACAATTGTTGAATGAAGAGATTGAATAAGAAACTAGTATTGCAGCTGAAATTGCAAGAGACAGTTCTCAAGATAGTGAAAGTTCTGCTCCACTAAGTCAAGATCCACTAGGACAACCAATTCTTGAAAATGAAGCAGCAATAGCCATGAGTGAAGTAGAAACGGCAATGCAACAAGCACAACACGATATTATGGAGTTGGGAAACTTGGAAGAACAACTAAATATTGAACAGAAAGAAATATATCTGCAAGTTACACAACAGATAGAGCATGGTTTACTTCATGAAAAAAAAAGAATGCAACTGCACATCATTTAAACCTATTCGAATGTATATCAGTGGTCAAGCTGGTACAGGAAAAAGTTTCTTAATTAAAGTTTTGACCAGTAATCTACAGAAAACCACTGAATCACATTTATCTTGTGTTGTAACTGCTCCAACTGGGTTAGCAGCACACAACATTAAAGGGATTACATTACATTGTTTACTGATGCTACCAGTTGAACATGAAAATAAGTTGGAATATCACATGCTATCTGGAGAAGCTTGTTATGAAGTTTCAAGAGTACTAAAGAAAATGAAACTTCTGATAATTGATGAGGTGAGCATGGTGTCAAACTTAATGCTTGCCTTTGTACATTTAAGAATGCAACAGATTTTAAAAACAGATTATGATGTTTTATTTGGAGGAAAACATGTAATTGTATTCGGTGATCTATTACAACTTACTCCTGTGAAAGGGCAACCAGTTTTTAAAACACTTGTCCATGAAGACCCTAGGAAATCTTTGGGAAGTATTGGAAATGTAAACATTTGGTCTCTTTTTGAATATAAAGAACTTATTAAGAATATGCGACAAGCAAGTGATGAGCATTATGGAAACATTCTTCAAGATATTAGAATTGGTGTCTTGACAAAAGTTGGTAAAGAAGCTTTACGAAGTCGACTACTAACAAACTTGTTTCCAAATGAAAATATTGCACCAGAAATAATGTACAAAAAATTGGAGAAAAGAAGTCTATAGTTTGTCTAATGTCAACACTGCAAGAGTGCTCTACATTCAATCAAGAACTTTTGAAACTGGAGAAACAACCAATAGTGAAAATGGAAGCCATTGATAAAATGGAACACGAAGGAGTTACTATTCTTCTGTCAGAGAAATTACAGTCAAAATTAGATTCTTTGGAAAAGTCTGTATCTAAAGACTGCTGGTTTGGAGAAGACTTTATATGTATGTGTAAACTGTCGGGCGTAATTTAGATGTTGAAAAAGGTTTAGTGAATGGAGCAATGGGAAAAGTTGTTGATTATGTAAATTTTCAGAACAGAGATGGAATTGAAATTTTGAACATTAAATGTGATCATATTGAAGAGGTAAAACAGATTGGACGTTGTGCTGTTCGTTTTTTGCTTGTTAAAGACTTGTATGTTCGTAGAAAACAGTTTCCTCTTTCTTTAGCATATGTGGTGACCATTCATAAATCTCAAGGTTTAAGTGTAGACAGTGCTATGGTAAATATTGGAAGTACAGTTTTGAAAGAGGGTATGGCATATGTTGCATTGTCTCGAGTAAGAACATTATCTGGATTGTGTTTGATTGATTTTGATGAGAAAAAGGTTAGTGTAGGTGCAAATTGTGTAAGAGAGTATAATCGGTTAAGAAGACTGTATGCTCCTAACTTAGGTGAATATCCCATATATGAAAAACGTGTAGTATGTCCAAAACGAAAATATGAGAAAGACTCTAGTGAGGTTGGAAAGAAGAAAACAATTCAAGAGAATGTTGAGGCTGCAAAGAAAATGAAAATGGGCACTGTTGATGATATTGTAGGATACCAGTTAGAAAATAGTTCAGGTATCAACTTCTATGCTAATGTAATTGTGAACGTCGTGTTTTTTCTAGAAAATCTTCATCATCAAATTATGGAAAATCGAGAAAAAAGATTCTGTTCTTTGTTACATTATATTTTTGAAAAGTTAAAAACTGATAAAACTAAAATCCATACTGCTTCTGGCATACGGCATCTTTTGGATATATGTACTGGTTCTTCGCAATTTACACTTAATGTACAACAAGATGCTCAAGAATTTCTTATGCTTATGCTTGCAGTATTGGAAGATGAAGGAATACAAATTGAAAATCTGTTCGGACTATGTTGCAGATGGGATCATAAATGTGAAAACTGTTCATTTTCTTCTACCACTGAAATAGACAGTGAATGATTCATATATTTGACGATACCAGATTGCAAAACAGTGTCTTTTAACAAATTAGTAAAATCAGCTAATCAAGATATGAAATGTACTCACTGCAAATCAGAAATGTTGTCAACATTATTTATTGAAAGATTTGGACAATATGTCATTTTAATGCTACAATGTTGTACAGCAGATGGAAGAAAATTGGAAACCAAAATTAAAAATGTTGTGGCAAATCAAGTGTCAATTTCAGGAAGAACTTTTAAAGCAGTGGCTATTATTTTCCATGATGGACCTAGTACAACATCTGGACACTATACTGTGTATCTAAGATGCAATAAAGGATGGACACATTGTAATGATGCCCATTTGGAATTCAAATGTTGGTTGCCTTACGAATTACCAAATTCATATCTGATATTTTTGATGCCAAAGTTTTGAAATCATCATTCGGCCTATTGGGAAGATGTCAATATGAATTAACGAGTTTATTTTGGATATTTTCAATGCAAATGATTTCGGAAACATCATTCGGCCTATTGGGAAGATCTGAACAATTTGGGGCCGATTCCGATCTCGGCCGGTAGGGCTCCGAATCGGATTCGGCTTTACCGGATCCGATTCGGAGCCCTGTTTCCCGACCGAACCGTACGCGGGTCCGGCCGAGCGAGTACGATGCGAATTCGCCGACCGACTCGTCCGGGCGTCCCGACCGCTCCGACCGACTCGCTCCCGGCTCGAACCGCTCCGACCGACTCGCTCGGACTCGACTTGCACCGCGCAATGGAGACGTTTCCCGGCCGGGTAAGTACGATGCGCGCCGCGAGCAGTCCGACCGAGCCGCGCACTCCGGCTCGAAAGAGCTGTCGGAGCCGTACTTTGGGGGTCTGTGTCGGACCCCCCTGTACGCGTAGCCACGCGAGTCGCACACAGGGGGACCCATGGGTCCCCCTACCTGTGTGTGTACGGCGCGAGTCGCTTCGCCGCGTACCCGCTGTAGGGGCGCACTTGTCCGACTCGCACCCATTGAGTCAATGGGAGCCCGCGTACGCGTTGTACGACCGGCTCCCATTGACTTTAATGGGAGTCCGACCGACTCGAGTCCGATAACATACGGACGCATCGTACTCGTTCGGTCGGACTGCACGGGTCCGATTCGGTCGGAAATCTCTCCGGGTCCTGCTCGGTCGGAGAAATTTCCGGCCCGAATCGGAATCGACCCCTTAGTGTTTGAATTATCGTTTCTGTTCTTTGATATTGCATTTGGAAAATTGTGTTTGAAAGAAGTAGTTCATATATTTGATCTTTGTATTATATGCAATGTAAATGAGACTGTTTATTTTTGAAAATGTAAACAGATAGTTGAACTTGTAAATATTTTTAACACAGATTTGGTTTTTTTACAATCTTATTGATTGTATTTTTTGCCACGCTGTTATATGATGATCAACATTGAAATCACTGTGTATGGTGAAATTCAATAGAATCTGAAAACAGCAAAAAAGAGAACCTCAATATGTTATGTAATTCTAAAATTATGTTGTGTTCTTAAACCTATAATCTTATTTGCAATAATAGTATTTTTTCTTCTCTTTTACAGAAAGTAGAACTAAAGTTTGAAAATATTTTAAATGTACTTTACAATCAAACAACTGTAAAATAGTTTCAATGAGTTTGATATCTACTTCAATACAGAAGGTAAGATGAAATAATGTAATAAGCATAATAATATGAATTAATGTTTACAATCTCTTTTATTTCAGTCATTCATTTTTCAAACTCAATCATCTCACTCCTCAAATCACCTCAGCAGTTCTCATGCAATCCTTCAATCACTGAAGCATAACCTACGTACTTACAAAATCACCCAGGCATTACTAATCCACACCTTTAATCAGTCTGGCATTACCCATACACTCCTGCAATCATCCAGACATTACTTCTACAGTCTTGCAATCAGCCAACTATTACCTATGCACTCCTTCAATCATCCAGATATTACTCTTCCACTGATTGAATCACCCAACCAGTAACCATGCACTCATGCAATCACCCAGGCATTACCTATGCACTTACAAAATCATCCAAACAATACCTATCCCTTATAACATCACCCAGGCAGTACTGTTGCACTTCTGCAATCAGCCAAGCACTACTCATCCACTCATGCAATAACCCAGGCACTACCCATTCACTCCTCTAATCACCTAGACACTACTCATTTACTCCTTCGATTACCCAGGCACTACCCATGCACTCCAACAATCACCTAGTCACTACCCATGCACTTATAAAATCACCATACACTATCCTTGCACTCCTCCAATCACCCAGGCAGTACCCATGCACTTCTCTAATGATCCAGACACTACTCATTCACTCCTTCAATTACCCAGGCATTACCCATGCACTCCTCCAATCACCCAACCAGTAGCCATGCACTTATCCAATCACTCTGCGAATACCCATGCACTTATAAAATCACCATGCACTATCCTTGCACTCCTCCAATCACCCAGGCAGTACCCAAGCACTCCTGCAATCACTCAGGCACTAACCATGCACTCATGCAATCATCCAGGCATTACCTATAAACTCATGTAATTACCCAGGCATTACCCATGCACTTACAAAATCACCCAAGCAATAACCATGCACTTACAAAATCATCAAGGCACTACACATGTACTCCTGCAATCACCCAGGCACTACTCATGCACTTATGCAATAAACCAGGCACTACCCATGCACTGCTCCAATCACCTGTGCACTACCCATGCACTCCTCTAATCACCTAGACACTACTCATTCACTCCTTCGATTACCCGGGCACTAACCATGCACTCCAGGAATCACCCAGTAACTACCCATGCACTTATAAAATCACTGTACACTATCCTTGCACTCCTCCAATCACCCAGGCAGTACCCGTACATTCATGCAATCACCCAGACATTAACCATGCACTCATGCAGTCATCCAGGCATTACATATAAACTCATGTAATTACCTAGGCATTACCCATGCACTTACAAAATCACCCAAGCAATACCCATGCACTTACAAAATCATCCATGCACTGCACATGTACTCCAGAAATCACCCAGGCACTACTCATGCACTTATGCAATAACCCAGGCACTACCCATGAACTGCTCCAATTACTTGTGCGCTACCCATGCACTCCTCTAATCACCTAGACACTACTCATTCACTCCTTCAATTACCCAGGCACTACCCATGCACTCCAGCAATCACCCAGTCACTACCAATGCACTTATAAAATCACCATACACTATCCTTGCACTCCTCCATTGACCCAGGCAGTACCCATGCACTGAACCAAACACCCATGCACTACCCATGCACTCTTCCAATCACCCAGCCAGTACCTATAAACTCATGCAATCACTCCGCCACTACCCAAGCACTTATAAAATCACCATGCACTACCCTTGCATTCTTCCTATCACCCAAGCACTACCCATGCACTCCTGTAATCACCCAGACACTACTCATTCACTCCTTCAATTACCCAGCTAGTAGCCATGCACTCTTCCAATCACCCAAGCACTACCCATGCACTTATGCAATCACTGAGGGACTACTCATGCACTCTTCCAATCACTCAGGCAGTATCCTTGCAGTCCTCCAATCATCCAGGCACTACCCATGCACCCATGTAATCATCCAGATATTATCCATGCACTTCTTCATGCAACACATACAAATTGTTCTTTTTTAACCAAATAGGCGGCTCTAACAAGAACCATTTTTTTTCTTCTTTAAACTTTTTTTGTGTTTTTTTAAACTATTTTATGTATTTTTATTTTTTTTTAAATGGAAAAAACAACAGAATGAACTGTGAAAACTTTGCAATTAATATAGCATTGCAACAAAAAAAAATTAACAGTGGTGATTTCTTGCTGTAGAAACCACAGCATCAACAAATTGTTCTCCATAGCACAGTACTTTTTTAAACTTAATACAGCGCTGTTCAAGTGTAGCAAATTCAGGACGAATTTCGGCTCCACGACTTTATGCAGATGAACCTGCGGAGGTGCTTGGACCAGCAACCTGGTCATCTTGCTGAGAAAGGTGTGCTTCGCGGCGATGTTGTTCGTGGGCCAAATGACGTGGGTGCATAGTTTGTAGGTGCTTCATCATATATGAAGTACCACATGAGCATTTCTTCTCGGAGCCCCGAGATAGCACCCTTGGACACAACGTGCAGCTCACCTTTCGGGCGTTCACCTTTTTTTCACAAGGTGGTATGGTAAAAAAAGCCCAGACGACACTCTCCTTGCGCTGTTTTACTGGTTCCTCCAAATCTTCTTCATCTGTAAGTAAGTAATATTTTATTGCTTGATTAATTAAAACTTGTATGACATAAAATAGTGCTTCATCCAGTAAAATCACAATAATTTCTTAAAATACAAAAATATAAAACTTGCAATTTAGTCCAAAAATTATAATGTGAATGTATCAAATTTAGCACACAATGACTGCTAGGCTACTGTCCCTCTTAAAATTCACCTCAGTTCAAGTGTCTGTATTATTATATGAAAAAACCTTGCCAGGTTAGGGGTGAGTCTAGGGTTGATCCTTTCCAGCGAGCAGATACCAGGTTGATTATCGACAGCCCAGAGTGCTAGCCGGTTTGCTGGGGGGCTGCCAGATTTAATTTTGTTTGTGCTATTTTCATGAAGCGTACAAAACTACAGGCTAGCCAAACGTTGTCCCCATCGAAGCAGGCCTTCACCGCCTGTCTGCATGATCGTATTCGATTTTCATTCAGGCGCGGTTTTAAATGCTGCCTTCGTTCAAGATCTAAACTCTTACAGACACACAGTAGGTGTGAAACATCTTCTTTGGCGGTATCGCATAGTCTGCAGTTGGTGGTTGAATGTGTGCGCTTCCACGGAGGTAAATGCGGTTTTGCCGGTAGAATCCCCAGTCTCATGGCCAAAAGGCTTTCCTTCACGCTTCTTGAGAAGCTTGTGCCTAAATATGGCTGGGGAGTGCATCTCGTGTAGCTCTGAATCACGAACCAGCTGTGGGCTCTCTTATTTAGGTCTGTTTTATCTTTATCTATGGAAACAATCTTCACCGATTTGTTAACCAGGGCTTTGAAGCTGTTATAAGGAAGGCCTGATTTCCACAAATCCTGTAAGGCAAGCAGCCTTATTCCTGATTGGAGATAAACCATAGCGGGACAGTCTTTTTTCCTGGTCATCTCGTTCCACAAGTACGAATTTAAGGTACCAGACTTTGCACTCTTTATTTTGTACCAGCTTTTGGCGTAAACTCCCTTCCTTGCTATTTGCTGGTTTTGCAGGCCAAGCTCCAGCCTTATTTGTGCTGGAGAAGTGTATTGGGGAAGATTGAATATTATTCTAACTGCTTTGGAGACCACCTTGTCCAAAGTTGTTTCGTCGTTCCCTCTCATTACTTCACTCCCATAAGTGATTGTGGGTAGAAGCTTTGCCCGAAGTACTTCCAATAGAGGGATGAGGTTGGGACCGGTTATTTTATGCTTGATGCTCTTTAGCATGACTGCCAGAACAGTTCCTCGTCCTTGGATAGCCAATTTTTGTTTTTGGTATGTTCCCATACTGTTGAAGATGATTCCCAAGTATTTATAACTTTTGACCGACTCAAGCTGGCTGCCTCCCTGCCACCATCTAAACTCGTTCTTGGTGCTTCCTTGGTTAATGACCATTACTTTGGACTTCTCATGATTTATACTTAATCCGTTCTTTGTAGCGAAGTCACTCGTGACGTTTATCAAATGTTGCAGGCCAACTGGGGTTCGGCTAATCAATATCAGGTCGTCAGCATATAATAAGTTCGAAAGTGACAGGCCACCCAAATTCGGGGCGTGATGATGACAGTTATCCAATTCCCTTGAGAGGTCTGACACGAAAAGGTTGAACAGGGTTGGGGCAAGGACACAGCCCTGTTTTAACCCCTTGGTGGTCGGAATCCTCCTCGACAGACTGTTGCCGGACCCCAACTTTATTTGGACCCATGTCCTTGTGTGGAGCAGGATGAGCTGGTTCAGAAGAATTGGAGGTATTTTCCACCGGGCTAGTTTGGCCCATAATTTCCCTCTGTCGATGCTATCAAAAGCAGCTTTATAGTCAATAAAACAGACAAATAGTGGTTTACTAATTGATTTTGTTGCATCAATTAGAAGTGAGAGAGCAAGGATGTTTGTAGTTGTCCCCAAATTTTTCTGAAAGCCTGTTTGGTTTATTGGGATTAGATCGTTTTCCCCTGCCCACTCAAGAAGGTCAGCAAGCAGTAGGCCGGCGTAGTATTTGGCCTCAATGTCGATTAGCGCTATGAGTCTATAGTTGTTTGGTTCGTTCTTGCTGCCTTTCTTGTGGATGGGTGAAATAATCGATCCTTTCCAAGAATCAGGGATTCTTCTGGCTTCCAAAATGTTGTTGAAGACAGGTAAAAATGCTCCCGCCCAGTATGTTGAGTCCTGCTTGTATAGTATTGGGGGGAGCCCGTTGGGTCCGGGTGCTGCTTCGTTTCGGCTATTTGAAATTCTATCCACAATCTTTTTGGTAGAAAAGAAGGGGGTAAGCTGGACGCCGTGGTGGTTTAAGGGTTGCCAGTCACTCTGACATGCCACGTTGACTTGTGCGTTTTCGCCGGCTTCCGTGTTAAAATGCCTCTGTAGGTGGTTTGCCCAGTCATCCTCTGTTATATGGGAGTTGATTCCTGGTGCTGTTGGGTTCTCTATGCTCTTAACTGTCTGCCAAAACCTGGAGCTGTTCTTTGATTGTGCCTCATATAGCAGTTTCACCCATGTTTTTTCAGTGGTTTCTTTTTTTGCTAACCAGATAATTTTATTTTTCCTGGCCTTGAGCATCCTTAATTCCGACTGAGTTTTATCGACAGAACAGTTTTGCCGGAGGTTGCGCATTGCTCTGTTAATTTTACTCCTTATTTCCCTTAACTCTGCATGATTGGAGCCCGATAAGTGGATTCTTTGCTTGCTTGAGGTCCTGCTCCATGGATCCAGTTACATTTTTTGCTCTGTTTTTGTCAGATTCGTTTTGCGGTTAGATAGCCTAAAGCTTTCGATGAAGCTTTCCCAAGCTGCTAAGGCATTGTCGTGTGATAGTTTATTGTCCTCCCAACGTTTTTTTGACTCTGCCAGGTTCTCGTGTGTTGCATTTTATTCTCCTGTGGCTAAACGAAGTGTTTGTACAGAAGTCTGCAATTGGGTAAGTGAGCGCTGTCCCTTGCTTTGCGAGTGTAAACTCTTGGGGTTGATGATCACTGTGGTCTTGTATTCCAATCCTAAAGTGTTTTATCAGATGGTAAAGTGGTAAGGACGAAAAAGTATAGTCTATTGCAGTGTCAGCGAGTGCATTGTGGAAAGTTGCAGCTTGGAGACGATCCCCCGTGAATCGGCCATTTAGTGCCACCAAGGACAAGCTTTCTAGATCCTTCAGTAGGTCTTTGGAGATTTTTGTTGGCTTGCCCCACTTGCACTTGTCTTGAGGGGGGATCCCCCATGCTATTTGCGGATCTTCTGCTGGCCTATCTAGATCACCGCTCCCTGAAAGAAACATGTTGAAATCGCCAGATACGATAAGGTTCGAAGTTGCCTGGTCGGTAATTAATTTGGTTAATTCTGTTATCAGATGTTTTACACCGTTTCTTTTATTCCGGGGGTGAAGATAGATGTTAGCTAGTATTAACTGCTGTTTGTTTTTGGGACCGGCTATATCCAGCACAATCGTTTTTATCTCATTTGTTATCGAGGTTATGCTTGGTAATTCCTTGACCGTTGTTATCGTTTTAATCGAGGCATAGGTCGTAAGCCCTCCCTTTAAATGGCCAACATTTGAATTTCTGTTTGCTGGAAGGTGATATGATTTGAAACCTTGTAGGTGGAATGGATCTGACAGCCACGTTTCTTGGAGGAGAATTAGGTCAAATTGTTGAAAATATGTCAGCAGAGTGCTGTCTGCTATTTTGGATCCGAGGCCATTAATATTCCAGGAGCAGAATTTTAGGTTAAAGATATTTGTATCATGTTCTAATCCCTGTCAGGGAGACTCCCTTTTTATGTTTATAGTTTTTGCTATCCAGTACCAGTCCTGTTCACTGGCGGGATTGCTTTGCCCCCGAATGTCCCAGTTAGTGGAACGATTTCTCACCAAAATATCTGCGGAGGAGCTGTTCTGCTGACCTTGTTCCTATCGATGTTTCTGGTTTTAATTTGATGTTCCTTGTTTTTGTTTGGTCATTACAAACCGTCGCTGCTCCTGTTGGCACTGGGGCAGCTGCCCTTGCTGCTGAGGACGTCGGTTGGCTTTCTGCCTGCTCACTTGGATCGGTGAGTCCGAGGCAGTGAGACTTGCTTATGTTCGCCTCTCCTGTTTGTTCCTTCCCAGATTCTGTGGGAGTGACGATGCTATTTGTATCCGGCCGTTCGATTGTTGATGTGTCACTTACTCCTCGTTCTTGCTGCTGCCTGCTCGGATTTGCTTGTACTGCCTGAAAGAAATGTTTTATTGAAGAGTTCTTGTTCCTTCCTTTTCTCCTTTGTTTACGGTGCTGTTTTGATGTTTGCCGGTTGTTGGGCTGCGTGTCGCCGTCTTCTGGGGGGCCTGACTGCATGATGTCGCCACTGGAGATCTGCTCCAGTGGTTCGTGTCGAGGGAAGACTGAAGGTTCTAGGGCACCTGTGCTCCTATTGTTTTGTTTTTGGCTCTAAGGCCGCTCCTATGACTGGGCCCAAATCATTCGTGGCAGGCTTGATGGCGGGGGCCGGAGTATTTCCCCATTTACCTTGCTTAGGACGATCTTTGTGCTCCTGGACAGGCGATGACGTTACCCTGTGGCAGTCTTGTTCTTGTTTGGTTATGCTGGTGTTGAACTTGCCGGTATTTAAGTATGTGATTTTTAAGTCCGTGAGAAGATCACCCATCACAGTAGGTAAGGATACCAGTTTTTCTGCTATTAAGTGGCAGCTGCAACTTGGCGGGATTATTGCCATTTCGGATTGTGCTCATTTTATAAAGTTGTTCATTTCCGACAGCTTACTGTCTATGCTTGTGACGTGCAGGGCTAGACAGTTAAGAAGGGTGAGTTGAATGTCCATCTTATCCGAATGGTATTCTAGCGCCTTGGTCGAAAGCTGCATGGTGTTTAAAAGGGAGGCCCATATTTTGTTTTCTCCTATTGGTGTATCCTCCGCGTACTCCTTCGTCCCCGTTCCTGAGCCATGCGGGTTAGCGTCTCCTTTGGTCTTGGTTGAATATGTAGTGACCAAGTTTTCCCATTCTTCTATCGTAAGGAAAGACGTGTTGCTGACCGCGGGGTTCTGGGGGTCATGATGGTTCCCGGGATCTTCTTGTAAGCTCCCTGTCGTTGCTTCTCTATCCCCGAATGTTGGGTGGATAGGAACTGGCTGTGGTCCGAACTGAAGACGAGTGGGGGGCTTGGCTTTTGTTCTGAAATCAGTGTGGATATTGTTTCCTGACTCTCTAGACTGTAGCTTTCCTGTAATCATGACTTTAGTTTCCCCGTTAGTGTCGTTAGTGTTTTCAGGATTTTTGGGGACGGGGTCTGTGAGGGCCGGGCTCAGTTGTGTGGGGTTCACACCCGCTAACTTAATCGATTGTTTGTAATGGTGGAAACTGTGGTTGTTTTAAGCGTTTCGGAATCTGAAGATTCTGGGAATACTGCGACTTCTTGAACCATTATATTCTGGTGCGTCCGTATTTTGATTTCTGGCTCCAACGGTGGTTTTGAAGCCTCCTTTGTTGAAGACAAATGTTGATTTTTTTTTGCTTTGTGATTTTTCTTTGTTCTCTTTCCCAGTGTTTTTATCGGTATCAGTGTCTGTGCGTGTTGGGTTTTGCTTGACTTCGTGCCCTACCTTCGGGTCTACTGCCTCTTTGATCTCCCCATTGAATATCCAGCAGGGTTGAGCCGTGCTGCGTCTTCCCGGTTCCGCCGGTTTGGCTGTTGAACTGTCACCTGATAATCCTGTTGAGCCTTTGCCTATTGGTCCTTCCGAAAATAGTGGATGAAGTGGGGAGGGGAGGTCTAGTTGTTTGTTTATGCTAAGGTTTAGCACTGCACCAGCATCTCTTACAAATGAAAATTTAGAGTATATTTTAGGTTGAAAATATTGTTTTCCTTTATTTGTTAGTGCGTATCTATCTACTGATTCGCCCCCATCTATGTCCACCAGCGTCGTCGCTGGGAGTCCGCGATCCATGTGAGCAGATAATTCTGCGTTTGCCGATGCTGTGGCCTGCGGAGTTGTTGGTGTGGGCGGGCAGCTGACTGTTGATTCGATTGTTTCCCTTAAGATTTTCTTTTTCTTTTTCCTATTGTTGATGACATTTGTTACTGACCGCCTCTCTTTGCCAGACCTCATAATGACTTGTGTCCGATGATTTCAGTGGCAATTTACTGTTGTTGGTGTTAGTATTTATGCTGCTGCTGTTGTTGTTGTTGTTGCTAAATATAGTCTTGATATTCTGTTATTATTACTTTGCTAATTCTATTGGTTTCTATTATTTTTGCAGCTGTTGTGGTTTTAGTTATAAATATGCGGTTGGTAAAGAGATTATTTGGTTATCTTTGGTTATCTTTATTGGCGGTTCCTAGTTACAAAAGTTATGGTGAGTTGATTAGTACCTTGGTTGTTTAACTGCTGCTGGTTGCTCCTGGTCGCCTGCCAGGGGTGCTATTCGCCCGGCCCCTTCCCTGGCTCTCTTCTCTCTCTCTGCTCTCACACCTCACAGCCACTGTAACCAGGGGACCGCCAAAGACAGAGCTCCTCCCACGCGGTGCGCCTGCTCTCAGTTGCTGTTTGGAGCCTCGCAACCTCTCGCAACCTCTCGGGCCGGAACACCTGCCAAGAATCATCAGGTGCCGCTAGTCCGGTGCGGCGGCGTCGGTGGCAGCTTCACGCTGCTAAGGAGGGGCTGATGGAGGCTGATGGAAAACGGGAGCGGGAGCAATGCCAGAATCGGGGGCGGCCGGGTGGCCAGGCTGATGCCCCCCCGCCCAGAACTCGGCTCTAGCAGCTCAGGCTCAAGCAGCGAGCAGGCAGGCAGGTAAGCCGGACGGGGCGAGGCGAGATGGCGAGAGGGTGGTGAGGTGGGGGTCGAGCGCTGGCTCAGGCGCTACACATGTCCGGGGGCAAAGACAAGGAAAAGTGATGGCGGTTGAGCTCAGACGCAGGTCCCCGCTCCGTCCTGAGCCTTTCCAAGCTTTCCTTGGCCCGGCAGGTGATAGCGGGTGATAGCGGGTGATAGCGAGTGATGGCGGCTCTAGCTCCGGTTCAGACTGCGAATGCGACTGCAACTGACTGCAACTGACGATCTGGAATCTTCATCTGTAGGAATATCCACTGGTGGATTAGAAGAAGCCATTCTTTGCAGTTTAACAAAAAACACCAAAAAAATGCAATAAAACAGCAGAGAAAACACAACAGGTGTATCTCCTCAGATGGTCTTGAAGGAATGAAAAAAATGGGTGGGGTCCTTCAAGTTCTAGAATCAAAACCTTCTAAACCAATAAAATGCTTTCTCTTGAAGTCACATGGGATTCGCGCACCGCACGCACAACCAGCGCGCACCCGACGCGATTTCCGGAAAATATATTTAAGAATAATATATCTTTATTGCAATTACAAATAAATGATTTTTATAATTAGTTTAGATAATCTCTTGCTCTAATATACATATTAAACTTATATACATATACTTTTAAAACATAAATACGTACGTGACGTTACGCGGGGCTGGGAACCGCGCACCCCTCACATACCAAACGCGCATCCTACACGACTTTACCAATATGGCGGCTTGGATGCGTGCACCCACCGAGGCAGGTACTTATATTTTAGAAAAGAGAAAACATTACATTATTTTTATAACAAATAAAAAGCTAAGCAAAAATATTTTTGGGACATTATAGTTAGAAATAAGCATTTAAAAAACCTTTGAAATTCACTGAAAAAAACATAGGTTTCAGGGATGTAATAGTTAGAAATTAGCATTTAAAAAACCTTTGAAATTCACTGAAAAAACCATAAGTTTCAGGGACGTTATATTTGGAAAATAGCATTTAAAAAACCTTAGAAATTCACTGAAAAGACTACAGGTTTCAGGGACGTTATAGTTAGAAATTAGCATTTAAAAAACCATAGAAATTCACAGAAAAAAACATAGGTTTCAGGGACGTTATAGTTAGTTGGACATTTCACTCGTACAAAACCAGAGAAATTCGGCCGTTATAGTTAGTTGAGCTAACTATAACTCGTGCCCCTGCAATGCACAGCTGATGATGTCACATATTACATCATTCATGACATGGTCAGTTACATCACTGATGACATCACTGATGACATCACTGATGACATCACTGATGACATCACTGATGACATCATCCAGTGACTGTGTGTTTCTGTAAAGTTTAAATATGTTTTATATATATGGCAAGGTGTTTTGAAGAATGAGTGGGTGTATAAGTGTCTGGATGGAGGATTTAGGAGGTATGTAACTGATTGTATAAGTGACTCATTAAACGTGTCTTACTGAATGTATGGGTTAGTGACTAAACTGTGTGAATGTCTGTATCAGTCTGTCTGTTGTTGTGTAAGCTGCTACATGGGTTGATCAGTAGCTACATGAGTGCCTATATGGGTTATTGATTGTTTGCTTGAGTATTTGTATGGGGGACTGAGTGTGTGTGTGGGTGGGTTGGAGGTGTTTGACTCTCTGCATAGATGTGTGAGTGGTTGATTCACTGGGTGTATGGGTTCAAGAGTGCATGTGGAAACAGCTGTATGGGTGGGTGAGTGTGTGTATGGGTGTGTTGGTGAGTGAATGGATGTCTCAGTGATACATATGTGAGTAACTACATCTGTAAAAGACAGTATATGTGTGTGATGGTGTATATAAATAACTATATGTGAGACTGAGTGATTGTGAGAGTGCCATATATGGATGAGTCTGTACTTGTTTCAGTGATTACATAAGAGACTAACTATGCGTTACTGTCTGTATGAATTAGTGAGGTGGTGTGTGTATATAACTGTTTAGGTGAGTAAATGGGAGTGTGATTGATTCTTTGCATGACTGACTAGGTGTGTGAGTAACTCCATGGATGAGTGGCAGTGTGTGAGTATCTGAATAGGTGTATGAGTGCATATGATAGTGTTGTATTGATAAGTGACTGCATGTATAAGTGATTGTATAGGTGAATGAGTGGATGTGTGTACAGACATAGGAATCAGTGAGTGAGTATGTAGTAACTGGTATTAGTGTGTGGATGCTTTCGAAAATGGTAGTGTGTATTTACACAGTGGGTGTATTAAAGGTTATATCAGGGTGTGATGAGGTGCATCAGATTATCACGTGGATGATGTCATCAGTGATGTCATTTGCGATGTCATCAGTGATGTCATCAGTGATGTCACTGACCATGCCATGAATGATGTAATATGTGATGTCATGAGCAGTGCATTGCGGGGGCGCGAGTTATAGTTAACTGAACTAACTATAACGGAGGAATTTCTATGGTTTGTACGAGTGAAATGTCCAGCTAACTATAATGTTCCTGAAACCTATGGTTTTTTCAGTGAATTTCTAAGGTTTTTTAAATGCTAATTTCTAACTATAACGTCTGCAAAACCTATGGTTTTTTCAGTGAATTTCAAAGGTTTTTAAAATGCTAATTTCTAACTATTATGTCTGTAAAACCTATGGTTTTTTTCAGTGAATTAGATTTTTTTTTTTAAATATTAAACTACTATTCTGCTATTTGTCATTAGTACTGTTTTTCTCACTTTTCCACTACAGAAAAGAAAATAAACTGTAAAACTGTTGTGTAATGTAATATATTTCACAAATTACACTGTTACTTATCAAATAATACAACATAATATAACATTTTCAAAACATATTTTTCTCCCTTTTTCTGCTGTTATCAGATTCTACTTAACTTCACTATTCACAGTGATGTCAGTGTAGTATCATCATAAACAGCTGGGGAAAAAAACAATCAACTAGATTGTTAAAAAAAAAAAATGACTAACTCTTACAACCACAATAATAAATCAACACAAATAACACATCCAATACTATTTCCAATTTTTAAATGTTACCTTTACTGTGTACTTTCTGTTGACATTTTTCCTCAAGGCCAAATAATGTGTGGACATTTTTTTTTTTAAATCATCCAGTATCAATTCCTTAAAGCATCTTCCCATTTTCCCTCTAGGCCGAATAATGTATCTAAAATTTTTGTTTCAGAAATATCAAGTATGAGTTGGGTTCATAAGGCAATCTCGGTTTAATTTCCAAGTGTGTATCGTTGCAGTGACTGCAACCATTTTTGCATTTCAAATATACAGTATAATGTCCACATGTGGTAGTACCTCCAGCATGGAAAACAATAGCCAGTGTTGTGAAAGTTCTTCCAGAAATAGATACTTGACTAGCAACAACATTTTTAATTTTCGTTTCCCCTTTTCTTCCATTTGGTCCACAGCGTTGTAGCATTAAAATTACATATTTTCCATATCTTTCTAGGCATAATGTAGATAACATTTCTGATTGACAACGAGAACATTTCATATCATGATTTGCTTCTTTTACTAATTTCGGAAAAGGTACAGATTTGCAGTCAGGCATTGTTAAATATAGAAATCGTTCTCTGTCAACTATAGTACTAGAAGTTAATGAACACTGTTCACATTTCTGATCCCATTTGTAACTGAGTCCAAATAAACTCTCAATCTGGATTCCTTCATCTTCTAATACTCCAAGCATAACCATCAGAAACTCTTGTGCATCTTGTTCTATATTAGGACTGAACGTTAAAGATCCAGTACATGTATCCAAGAGTTGTCGAATACCAGAAGCAGTATGGATCTTACTTGGGTCAGTTCTCAATTGTTCAAATAAAGTATAAAGTGCAGAACATAATCTTTTTTCCTGATTTCCATAATTTCACCATACAGATCTTCTAGATAAAATATAACGTTTAGAATAACATTACCATAGCAGTTGACACCAGAATCATTTTCTAATTGGTATCCCACAACATCATCACTTGTTTGTATTTTCTGTTTCTTTGCATCTTTTCTTTTCTCTTGAATTTTTTTCTGCTTTTCAACCACACTTGATTCATCAACATGTTTGCGTTTTGAACACACAGCACGTTTTTCATAAATAGGATATTCACCTAAAGTTGGTGCATAAAGTCTTCTTAAACGATTATATTCTCTTACACAATTTACATCAGCACTAAACTTGTTTTCATCGAAATCAATTAAATACAAACCAGACAATGTTCTAACTCGAGATAATGCAATGTATGCCATTCCCTCTTTAAACACAGTTCTTCCAACATTTACTAAAGCATTATCTACACTTAAACCTTGAGATTTATGAATGGTTATTGCATATGCTAAACAGAAAGGAAACTGTTTTCTACGAACATACAAGTCTTTTACCAGCGAAAAACGTACAGCACAACGCCCAATTTGTTTCACCTCTGCAATCTCATCAAATTTAATTTTCAAGAATTCTATTGCATTTCTGTTTTGATATTTTACAAATTCAACAACTTTCCCTATTGCTCCATTCACTACACCTTGTTCTATATTCAAATTACGCCTCAAAATTACCCGACAGTTTATACATACATCTAAATTTTTTTCTAAGCCTGCAGTTTTTGATACAGACTTTTCCAAAGAATCCAATTTAGTCTGTAGTTTATTTGAAAGAAGAATTGTTATTCCTTGATGCTCGATTTTTATCAATAGCTTCAATGTGAACTATTTCTTGATTTTCCAATTTCAGAAGCTCTTGATTAAATGTATAACACTATTCCAGTGTAGGCATTAGGCAAAGTATTGACTTTTTTTCTGCAATGTTCTTGTACAGTACTCCTGCTGGTGTGTTTTCAGTTGTAAGCAAGTTCTTTAGTAGACGACTTTGTAAAGCTTGTTTACCATGTTTGCTTAGAACACCAATTCTTACATCTTTCAGAATATTTCCATAATCTTCATCACTTGCTTGTCGCATATTCTGAGTGAGTTCTTTATATTCAACATTTAACCAGAGATTCACATTTCCAATACTTCCCAAAGATTTCCTAGTGTCTTCATGTAGAAGAGTTTTAAAGACTGGTTCTCCTTTTACAGGAGTTAGTTGTAGAAGATCTCCAAATACAATTAAATGTTTTCCTCCAAAGAGAACGTTGTAATCTGTTTTTAATACCTGTTGCATTCTTAAATGCAAGACAGCAAGCATTAAGTTTGAGACCATGCTCACCTCATCAATAATTAAAAGTTTCATCTTCTTCAGCACTCTTGACACTTCATAAGAAGCTTCTCCAGACAACTTCTGATATTCTAATTTATTATCATGCTCAACTGGTAACATTAGTAATCTATGCAAAGTAATTCCTTTAACATTGTGCGCAGCTAATCCAGTTGGAGCTGTTACTACACAAGATAAATGTGAACCAGTAGTTTTTTTAAGATAACTGGTCAAAACGTTAATTAAAAAACTTTTACCCGTTCCAGTTTGACCACTGATGTACATCAGAATAGGTTTAAATGATGAACATATACATTCTTTTTTCATGCAACAAAACTTGTTCTATCTGTTATCTCACTTGTACGTACATTTCTTTCTGTTCAATATTTACTTGTTCTTCTAACTTTTCCAATGTAATATTCTCCTCTTGTGCTTGTTGCATTGCAATTTCCACTTCATGCATAGCAATCGCTGCTTCTTTTTCCACTATTGGTTGTCCAAGTGGATCTTGACTACATGGACCAGAACTTTGACTATCTTGAGAACTTTCATTTGCAACTTCAGCTATAATAGTCTTTTCATGTTCAACTTCATCATTCAACATTTTTAAATATGTAGGGAAAATTGAATATGCAATGCTATCTTTACATGCATTAAAAGAATCTTCGTAGCAGTCGAAATCTCCAAGTAATTCACTTTGACTATCTTGAGAACTTTCATTTGCAACTTCAGCTATAATAGTCTTTTCCTGTTCAACTTCATCATTCAACATTTTTAAATATGTAGGGAAAATTGAATATGCAATGCTATCTTTACATGCATTAAAAGAATCTTCGTAGCAGTCGAAATCACCAAGAATGATGATGGATTAAACCCAGATCAGTTGACTGGGGGTGAGTGTTTGATTGGCTCAAACGTTCCGTCCATCATCCCCTTTTGTATCGCTTTGGTCGCCCTAAGTTGGCGGGGTATGCCCAGACGTGGGTCCCTTGCTCACTTTGCCACTGGATTCAAGCAAGCCTGGCTGATGACGGCTGAAATGCCAGAAACCGGTCCTAGGATGCTTGTTTCCGGTCCAGGGAAGACATGGCTTGGCAGTTCGGGCTGGACTGTTCCCATGAGGCACAGGGTCAGACTGATTTGCATATGGCCATGTCTGAACTGGGGTGGTGGAGTGAGCTAAAGAATGATGATGATGGATTAAACCCAGATCAGTTGACTGGGGGTGAGTGTTTGATTGGCTCAAACGTTCCGTCCATCATCCCCTTTTGTATCGCTTTGGTCGCCCTAAGTTGGCGGGGGTATGCCCAGACGTGGGTCCCTTGCTCACTTTGCCACTGGATTCAAGCAAGCCTGGCTGATGACGGCTGAAATGCCAGAAACCGGTCCTAGGATGCTTGTTTCCGGTCCAGGGAAGACATGGCTTGGCAGTTCGGGCTGGACTGTTCCCATGAGGCACAGGGTCAGACTGATTTGCATATGGCCATGTCTGAACTGGGGTGGTGGAGTGAGCTAAAGAATGATGATGGATTAAACCCAGATCAGTTGACTGGGGGTGAGTGTTTGATTGGCTCAAACGTTCCGTCCATCATCCCCTTTTGTATCGCTTTGGTCGCCCTAAGTTGGCGGGGGTATGCCCAGACGTGGGTCCCTTGCTCACTTTGCCACTGGATTCAAGCAAGCCTGGCTGATGACGGCTGAAATGCCAGAAACCGGTCCTAGGATGCTTGTTTCCGGTCCAGGGAAGACATGGCTTGGCAGTTCCGGCTGGACTGTTCCCATGAGGCACAGGGTCAGACTGATTTGCATATGGCCATGTCTGAACTGGGGTGGTGGAGTGAGCTAAAGAATGATGATGGATTAAACCCAGATCAGTTGACTGGGGGTGAGTGTTTGATTGGCTCAAACGTTCCGTCCATCATCCCCTTTTGTATCGCTTTGGTCGCCCTAAGTTGGCGGGGTATGCCCAGACGTGGGTCCCTTGCTCACTTTGCCACTGGATTCAAGCAAGCCTGGCTGATGACGGCTGAAATGCCAGAAACCGGTCCTAGGATGCTTGTTTCCGGTCCAGGGAAGACATGGCTTGGCAGTTTGGGCTGGACTGTTCCCATGAGGCACAGGGTCAGACTGATTTGCATATGGCCATGTCTGAACTGGGGTGGTGGAGTGAGCTAAAGAATGATGATGGATTAAACCCAGATCAGTTGACTGGGGGTGAGTGTTTGATTGGCTCAAACGTTCCGTCCATCATCCCCTTTTGTATCGCTTTGGTCGCCCTAAGTTGGCGGGGGTATGCCCAGACGTGGGTCCCTTGCTCACTTTGCCACTGGATTCAAGCAAGCCTGGCTGATGACGGCTGAAATGCCAGAAACCGGTCCTAGGATGCTTGTTTCCGGTCCAGGGAAGACATGGCTTGGCAGTTCGGGCTGGACTGTTCCCACGAGGCACAGGGTCAGACTGATTTGCATATGGCCATGTCTGAACTGGGGTGGTGGAGTGAGCTAAAGAATGATGATGGATTAAACCGAGATCAGTTGACTGGGGGTGAGTGTTTGATTGGCTCAAACGTTCCGTCCATCATCCCCTTTTGTATCGCTTTGGTCGCCCTAAGTTGACGGGGGTATGCCCAGAAGTGGGTCCCTTGCTCACTTTGCCACTGGATTCAAGCAAGCCTGGCTGATGACGGCTGAAATGCCAGAAACCGGTCCTAGGATGCTTGTTTCCGGTCCAGGGAAGACATGGCTTGGCAGTTCGGGCTGGACTGTTCCCATGAGGCACAGGGTCAGACTAATTTGCATATGGCCATGTCTGAACTGGGGTGGTGGAGTGAGCTAAAGAATGATGATGGATTAAACCCAGATCAGTTGACTGGGGGTGAGTGTTTGATTGGCTCAAACGTTCCGTCCATCATCCCCTTTTGTATTGCTTTGGTCGCCCTAAGTTGGCGGGGGTATGCCCAGATGTGGGTCCCTTGCTCACTTTGCCACTGGATTCAAGCAAGCCTGGCTGATGACGGCTGAAATGCCAGAAACCGGTCCTAGAATGCTTGTTTCCGGTCCAGGGAAGACATGGCTTGGCAGTTCGGGCTGGACTGTTCCCATGAGGCACAGGGTCAGACTGATTTGCATATGGCCATGTCTGAACTGGGGTGGTGGAGTGAGCTAAAGAATGATGATGGATTAAACCCAGATCAGTTGACTGGGGGTGAGTGTTTGATTGGCTCAAACGTTCTGTCCATCATCCCCTTTTGTATCGCTTAGGTTTAAATGATGAACATACACATTCTTTTTTTTCATGCAACAAAACATGTTCTATCTGTTATCTCACTTGTACGTATATTTCTTTCTGTTCAATATTTACTTGTTCTTCTAACTTTTCCAATGTAATATTCTCCTCTTGTGCTTGTTGCATTGCAATTTCCACTTCATGCATAGCAATCGCTGCTTCATTTTCCACTATTGGTTGTCCAAGTGGATCTTGACTACATGGACCAGAACTTTGACTATCTTGAGAACTTTCATTTGCAACTTCAGCTATAATAGTCTTTTCCTGTTCAACTTCATCATTCAACATTTTTAAATATGTAGGGAAAATTGAATATGCAATGCTATCTTTACATGCATTAAAAGAATCTTCGTAGCAGTCGAAATCTCCAAGTAATTCACTTTCGCTACGCCATGGTTTGAACAGTTGGAGAAGTGCTAAATAGTAAAATTCTCGCTTGTCTGGAGTTTCACAACTGAGTTTCTTGTGGTTGATAAGGTTACCTTTTGTGTGTTTTACTAAACATCCATGACATCCAAGTACTGCATATTTTCCTTGTTTTAAATTCTGTTTAACATTTCTTTTGAAGCTGTAATGTTGAAGTACTTCATACAGACATAGCTGTTCCAGATGTCGACTCCTTTTCGGATAGTAAGTATCCAACATATTAGTTTTAAACATTTCTGTACTGTCTGGTTCATTTGCTGCTAAGTATTCAATTTCTTCTAATGATTTTAACACTCTATTTCGTGAGAAGGCAAGACCTAAACTTACCCAAATGATCCCTCATGATTTTGAATATAAACTTGAAGAGGACAAGCGGTCTGAACATTCATACGATCCAATTTCTCTGTGGGAAAGCATTTTCAAAGTAAAGCTGTACACTTTTTTGCTAAGGCTTTTCTCTTGTGCAATTTCTTCCCACATTTGTTTCATCTCGGTTTTGTCTGATTTCGTTATATATGATGTAACGTAGCGTGCAACAGCAATTGAGTTGTCTGCAACATACTGGATGTCCATATTTGCATTCCACATTTTTAAAATAACCGGATTGTAGTCATTAATATACTTTGACAGTTCTGTTCTTTTCAAGTTGTAGGTATTCTTTGGAGATTTGTGAGTTATTGTGTGCCTTACAGAAGAAAAAAAATAATTTACTCTTCCTTTAGAAATTACTGGACGTGGAAATCCAAACCGACACTTGGTATAAAATTTTCCTTTAGACTTGTATTTTCGTCGGCAGTACTTTCCACAACGGTGACTTTGGAAACGTAAAACTTGCTGTCCCAAGCTTCTATCTCCTCCATCTCTTGGAATCTCACATGTCACATACTGTTCAATGAAAGACAATACTATTTCATCTGAATGAGTTCCAAATTTAGGTGCATCCTTGATCCACAATAGCATATGTATATGAGGAGCACCTCTTGCTTGGTACTCCTTTCTCCAAAAGAAATCGGTAACTTCTGCAAGAGGTGGATTCTTTTTATTGCAGATGAAAGACATCATAGCTTGAAACCTATGATTAAAATATCTGCACCAATTTACAGGATCCAAAGAACACAGTTCTCCAGGTGTCTTCATTTCAACATTCTTTATATTGGAATTTGCTTCTCGTAGAAATTCAAGCAAATCTTCCCATGCATACTCTGCACAGCTAAGGGGTCGATTCCGATCTCGGCCGGTAGGGCTCCGAATCGGATTCGGCTTAACCGGATCCGATTCGGAGCCCTATTTCCCGACCGATCCGTACGCGCGTCCGGACGAGCGAGTACGATGCGAAATCGCCGACCGACTCGTTCGGCCGTCCCAACCGCTCCGGCCGACTTGTTCCCGGGTCGAACCGCACCTACCGACTCGCTCGGACACGACTCGCACCACGCAATGGAGACGTTCCCCGGCCGGTTAAGTACGATGCGCGCCGCGAGCAGTCCGACCGACACGCGCCGTCCGGCTCGAAAGAGCAGTCGGAGCCGTACTTCGGGGCTCCGTGTCGGACCCCCCTGTACGCGTAGCCACGCGAGTCGCACACAGGGGGGACCTATGGGTCCCCCCTACCTGTGCGTGTACGGCCCGAATTGCTTCGCCACGTACCCGCTGTAGGGGGCGCCCCTGTTCGCCTCGCACCCATTGAGGCAATGGGAGCCCGCGTACGCGTTGTACAACCGGCTCCCATTGACTTCAATGGGAGTCTGACCAAATCGAGTACGATAGTGTACGGACGCATCGTACTTGTTCGGTCGGGCTGCACGGGTCCGATTCGGTCAGAAATCTCTCCAGGTCTGGCTCGGTCGGGGAGATTTCCGGCCCGCATCGGAATCGGCCCCTAAGTGTCACAAACCTTGTTGGTGTACCTAAGTTCCATAACATACACTTCAGTTCTCCATGACGACGATACCAATGCTCATTTGTTCCTTGTTGACATGCCATCAAATTAATTAACTGTGCTTCTAAATTTTCATCTGTTTGTTGAACTTTCTCCACAAATTCTTTCGCTGAAAGAAGTGATTGATGAACTCCAGTTTTCAGTATGTGGTTCACTGCATAGGACAGAGAAGACAGATCACTTTCAAACAAAAGGTGAAATATATATGATATACACTGCCGGAATCTAGGATCTTCACAGTATAATCTTGTTGAGCGATATTCTGAAGCTGGAATACGTACAGGTCGGTCATCATATCGTCCACCTTCTCCAGTAGGAAACAGCTGTGGAAAACAACGAGCTTCTAAGCTTTTCTCCCATACTCTCATTAGAGTTCCCTTTGCTTTTTTCATTTGAAATAACTCAATACTGTTTCCTATTACTTCTTTTGAATGTAGAGGACATATTGTGTAATGTTCATAAATCTCTTCACTCCTTGACTTCTCCACTTTCTCTATTTGACCACTTGAAATTTCAGATTAATCTTCCAAACTTATTACCTGTTGTTCCACATTTACACTTTTATAATAAATAGTATTCTCCACAAGATATAACATAGCCTTTTGAAGTTTTTTAACATCCACAAATTCTTGCCATATTTTCCGACCCTTTGTTGGTACTCCATTTACTAGAATGACTACTGCTTCATTTTCATCTTTCTCTCCACCAACAATTTCAATATTTTTCTTAAAATCCAAAGGTAAGTACACTACTCTTCCTTTCAGCCCTCTTTGTAAGTCTGTTGGTGGCAGTTTACCTGTTTTAGGCTCCATGCGAATTATAGTTTGAAATGGATGAACAGATTGAATTAGAACTGACTCATATGTATTCAAATCTGCCAGTTCCTCCGGAATTGCTACTAATTCTAACTTATTATGTACTACTCTAGCGGGCATTTTGTTCTCTTTTAATTTGTTATAACAATATTTACAAATACGTTGATCACTGCCTAACTCAAATTGACCTTCCACTAACAAGTAAGTTGCAAATTCTTTCCATTTATCATTCTTCTTCTTTTCAGATTTCAAATACAAATCAATATTCCTAGTTTGAATTTTATATTTAGTACGTCGACAACAAACACAAACATAGTTTGGAATTTCAGAGCACACTATGTTAAGCTTTCCAATTTCTTCTTCAAACTGATCAATTATAATCACTTTCCCATCTTCTTCAACATCTGTAATTGTCAAACTTTCACTTTCTATACACTGCTCTTCTGAACCAAAATATCGGAACTGAATATCATCACACTTTTTTTGTACATCTGATAAATAACCGTGTAAAAGAGCTGTATTTAGTTCACCTAAACATAATGCAGGACTTTTTACATAGTACAGTTTCCTTACAAACTTCCGCATTTCTGAATGGTGTACTGCTAACATCCTTAAGTGATGAAAAACACTTTTACGCACTTTTCTTGAAAGACAAGCCAGAGAATGCCCATGTTTCTCAGTATATTTTCTTACATTACAAGGATCTAGTGTTTGTAACAACCTAATCTTCTGTTTTACACTTTTCTGTGTATATTCTCGTAACAAATTTTGCATTATATCAATAGTTTCCTGTCGAATACTACAAATACTGCTACAACCCCACTTATACACAGGAGCTTCTGTGTGTTTCCCTTGCACTTCTTCAGCTATTAACTGTTCTGCACTAATAGTAACCATTTCCTCTTTTGCAACAGGACAACCATTCTGAAATTCGTAGCAACAACCTCCAGTATCAACTGCAAATGGTAAACTATTTTCTTGGAAGTAACTCTCTTCATTAAAAAAAGGTTCACTATTAGATGTATGTTTCCATTTTCCACTGAAGATTTTACAAAAGTTGCTTCTGTTCACATGTCTTTTTTTTACTTTTGTCTTTCAGAATCTTCATTGTTTTATCCAACACTTTCATCCTCTTCAAAATGAAAATGAATATTTTTAGTTTTAACTTAAAAGCAGTATCCACTATGCTTTCAACACGCTGTTTCTGTTTCAATTGCAGCACTTTCTTTATATTTGCAGCATCCTTTTATTAAATTCTGAATTACTCTATTTCGAAAAACTCTTTGACGAAATTCTTGAAATTATTTTTTGTCTACGGGTAACAAATACTCTTTTCTTATCATGTTTTTTTTTCTTGCAATTTGAAGTCGAAGTCTGCTTCTCCTTACTTGACATTTTTTTATTTTTCCTTTGTGTGATGTTATTTTCATTAAATGTTCGAAGTACTTTTTTTAGAAATTGTCTAGTGTTTTTACCAGAAGAAACTATTTTTGTAGTACAAGATTTTCTTGTAATGCACATTTTTGACTTTTCTTTAAGTAGATTGCCTTTTTGTTTTTCCTTCTTTTTCAGTTCTTCTAGGCATTTTCAATTTTTAATCCAAATAAAATAATTTTCTGCGAATGAAAAAAAGTTTCAATTATTTGTTATATCTGTTCAATATGTCAAAATAATCACATACAATTATATAAGTTCCAGTGGCGGCTTGCAGAGGAAATGCTGCATGGTACTGGAGCGGAATAAGGGAACAGTAGGGTGGCAGGTAGTGTCATCCGACATACAGCACGAATTTATTGAATTATTTAGATTCACCTTCCCATTTTATATGTGACTCCACTACCTCCTACTTTTCCCCTCGCCCCCCCGCCCCACCCCTGTCCCATGCACCTCATCGTCCCACGCCACTTCCTCTGCAACCCACTACAGATAACTTTGTAGATACTATTTTGTAAAATTGTTATCTGTATACTTAGAGTGATATTCTCAACTAAATGGCACATGTAAACGTTACCCTTATTAGTTTAACACTTCTATCGGCAACTTAGCAAGCATAACAATGCTCCATATTAGCAAAAATATGGGCAGGCTTACATGTCATTGTGGATGTACATAAACAAGTACAGATCAACTGTTAGCAACAAAAACCACCGACATGGAGATGGAGAGGGGGGAAAGATTAAGGGACATATTTACAAGGAGCCATCGCCGAATTAACGGCACTTTATCGCAGCCAAACTCGTGATAAATTTACCCCCCCATTCACAAGCTGGTGTTAACAGCCCACAGCACCAGTATACCCGTGATAGCAGCCTAAAAAAACATCTCCACAGACGACCCTCGCAAATATCGCTAATGAGATGCAGAGTAGGCGTTCCCGTGACAAAAGCCGAGACAACAGCACACCTCAACATTCACAACGACCAGCCACATCCGCGATAAAATCACAAAACGGGCGATAAGGCACGTTAGCACCAGGAAATTTACACCTGCTCTGACCTGGTGTAAAGTTGGACGGCAGCCAGCACCACAAAAGGGAGCACAGCCCAGGGCCACATCCGAAGGGCACTAGATGCCATGGAGCAACTCATCATGCGGCCTGGACACCCAACAGGGCCACAACACCCACCGCCACCCCAGGACCCCATCCCACACCCGGAACACCCCCCCCCGGCACCACCCCCAACACCAGACTAAGAAATTGCACACCAACACCACCAACCCCAAAACAAACATCTTGCCTGATGTCACACAAGCAGCAAAATAAACATACATGCGTGACCAGAAAATGGAGAATCAGTCATACAACAATGCAACCACCAACACAAAACACCACACAAACAAAAGCAGAAACAACCCCTAGGATGAGTCCTAGCTGCTCCCACTGGACAATCCGTAGCACACAGCCTGGTAGACCAAATCCAAGACAAGATGGTGTGCCATGCGCGCAGCAAACGAAACAGAGGGAGAGAGCGAGGGAGAGAGACGGAGTGAGATAGCACAAGCAGCGCAAGGACGCACGGGCACCTGGCTCCACATGCCAACATATGTGTGTGCATCGCCATCCGTACACCATGAGCCCAAGGCCGTGTCCCAATCTCAGCGCCAAAGCCACATCACATTCCCAAAACGAAAGTAGTAGTGAGACAAACATCAGGGATGAAAGCACCATTGTCCCAATGCAGAAGCCGGGAGGACACCTGCACCTCTGACCTTGGTCCCGAACACACCTGGAACACCCTGATAGAGATACAATGGCAGATGGGGATGACTCCCACACCACGCATTTCACAAATAAACCATCCGACTTATCCACAGCCCACACATAGAAGCCCCTGCCTGTGGTACCCCCGCATGGGAAGGCCTTGACACCCACGGAAACAGCAACCCATGTCCCACAACATTGCACACACATTCAAATTATTTCTCAGAGCTGTGGCATATCCTCCACACAACAGCCGCAGTCCAGAAGAGTGCCTGTTCACGAGACGCACCCACGCAATGGCAGGCCATACCGGGCACATGCACAACACCCGTCACGTGGAACAGTACTGTGCACGTATGCTGCATTTAATGGGCGCACTGCCACTGGCAGTGCTCCGGATCAGTTACAGGCTCAGCTTCCGCATTGCCCACGTCACCTGCGTCCATCCCTGGTTCCACTGCCGAACATGCACATTCGAGTGTCCCATGCATCTCTGCCTATCCAACACAACTGTTGTTGAATTGGACTATGACTTGTGTTTGCGCCCCCTGTTGGATCACGAACAGGAGTGTAACCGAGACAGCCATGCATGGGATGCCTTGACATACTGCGTATGTATTGGTAGTTGTGCATGGGAGATGGCACAATTTCTCGTCTGCAGTGACCACATCGAGGCGCTTCCCTATTGGGCTGTGTTGCGGATCAGTGACACAGCGTGGGCTGAGCACACCTGCCCGGACCACCTAATGGATTGGCTCACCCTGGTGTTCCTTGAACACGACAACGACATACTATTGGAACACATTGCACATGAAGCTGCACGGGCATTCATGGATGAGTAACTACATGCCTGCAGCCACATCCTATTGCCACCCACAGCACATGGCCCAACAACTTGTTGCACAGTGGGGATTGCTCACATATCCCACCAAAACAGAGCACCCGTCTCCTGTCGGTCGGACTCTGGATGCATGTGTGTGGAATAACGCGTGTGCACACACACCTGTCCAAGGCGACACAGGTCCATGGTCCGAGCAACACAGCGTCGTTTCGCAACGTTGCCAATTGGGACACACTGCTGGGTGAGAGCACACACATGGCGATGTAGCACAACATGCGAACCTGTCGGACCCTCACACCTGATCACTGTCGGCAGAGCAGACAATTGATGCACCCCAGAGGCAGAGCACCATGCAGACCCCACGTACAGTCAGTCGTGCCCCCTCACACGGGGCACTGTGCAGACGCCAAACAACACATGACTCGTCCAACAAGGCAAGGTGGGCTGTGAGCGTTGCCATATGTGATCAATATTGTCCATTTGAGCCCCAACATCATCTGCCCCTCGACATGTACCCATGCTGCGTGTAAGTGTCTTAAGCATGTCCGTGCCTGATCTGGCCGTTGCCTCATCCGTACTGACACGCACATGCCAATAAAGCCTATGCCACTCCACTGGTGTCTAACTGTGAGGTGTGTTGTAAAGATTGTCCACTCGTGTGCCACAATGAGCCTCGTCCCAACACAGGGAAGAACTGACTGTCGCATGTGCAATGGGGGTGTATCCCTTTGGCAAGCTCCGCTTCTGTGAACCAGACATTGTTTTTGCATAGGTGCTGGATGACATCTGATGCAGCCCCATCACCTACGCAGTCTGATGTGTCAGGGGCACACAGCCATGCAGCCATCACCCCGCCATACACACCGGACACAGAACCCGTATGAGGGGAGTTTTGTACCACATTGCCTTCATTGCTGATGTTCTGTGATTGCTATGTGGGTGGGCTGCATTGTGGGGGAATTGCCCCTGCAGCTCTGATTTCGTGAAGCCTTCTCCCCTTGAGACAGGGTGCCTTTGGATTGTGTGCTTTTCGGGGCCTATTCTGCTTTTGACTTGGGTGATGTGTGCTTGCGGACTTATTTTGTGGCCTGGTGCATTGTTGGTCTGCTGCGTGTATTGTAAGGCATGGGTTGTGGTTGCACGTGGACACGTCGGAGTGTGACCTGCTCCTTTGAGGATGTGATCCGCACTTGGCTCCGTCCATGTTGCTTCGTGGGCCATGTCATTTTCTTTGCGCAGCTGCTATGCTATCCGAAATGCAGTGTTACTTGCATAGTCAGTGTGGGTCACGGATCTGCTGGTTTGCTGGATTCAGCATATGTGCAAGGGTAGGTTGTGATATTGGTGATTGGGGGGCACTCTGTCCACATTGTGGATGGGGGCCTACTTGGCGTTTGGATGTGTGCTGCAGTGTGCCAAGGCATTCAGGGACATGTTCCAGGGTCATTGTGGGTGTACTGTGTGCTGCACAAATCAACGCCGTATCTGATTTACAAAACTACATCCTCGTTTAAACGGTAAATAGACATAATATCGAAAAAAAAATATCGAATGGACAAAATATCGAGTCCAAAATATAGAATGGACATAATATCGAATGGACACAATATAGTCGTTAAAAATATCGAAATTAAGGTAAGTAATATCGATTGTTAAAATATCGAAGTACATAATATAGGCATTAAAAAATATTGAATTTTTAATAATATCGAATTTTTTCTAAGTGTATTGTATGTTAGTATATGTGTTAAAAGTGTATATTAGTTGTTGTAATGTATGTTTAATTTTTTTAAAGCAATGAATTTTATGTTATTTAATTTTTGCGTAATTTAATTCCGTAGCGGGTAGTGGGTTTATAGGGGAATAGGGTGAGAAGTAATTTAATTGAAATTAAGTACATATTAATAAATATTAATTGGTATTGATAATTAATGTATTGTTAATTAATTATTAATTGGTAATTACATTTTATTAATTGTTTTTTTATTTTTTATTCATTAATTGGTAATTATGTTAATTCTATTAATTAAATAGTTGTGGCGGGATGTGGGTTTATAGGGGAATAGGGTGGGAAGTAATTTAATTGAAATTAAGTACATATTAATTAATATTAATTGGTATTGATAATTAATGTATTGTTAATTAATTATTAATTGGTAAATACATGTTATTAATTGGTAATTAATTTTTTTAATTGATTTATTGGTAATTATGTTATTTCTATTAATTAAATAGTTGTAGCGGGATGTGGGTTTATAGGGGAATGTGGGGGGATGTAATTTAATTGTAATTAGTTAATTATAGAAAATATTTTTTTGTATTGATACTTAATTTACTGGTAATTAAATATTAATTGGTATTTATTTAAATATTTATACAAATCTGGTAATGATTATTAATTGGTTGTTAATGATTTATTAATAGGTAATTAATTTTTAATAAATAATATGTATGAGTATGCTAGTAGCTGGAGATCCTTTTTAAGTGAGAGTTTAAATAATTTTGAGTGTCCAACCTTTGAAGAAGAAGTTAGGAGCAAAGCTGTTTTTAAACAAACTATAAATCGATCAGTCAATTTACTATCGAGTCTTCTAGACAAAGATGAGCTCAGAAAAAAGTATCATTCCTGGTCAGTTACTAACTCATTTATTAAATTAGAACCCCAATCATACTTGATGACCCACTTAAAATCATTCTTAAGGAACAAATTTATGTTATTGCGGTTTGGGAGATATCCCACTAAGGACGGAATACCTAAATGGGAAAAAAATGGTCTAATAAACTTTGTAGGTTATGTGGCTCTTATGAGGAAACATTAATGCATATTGTAACTACCTGCCCCCAATTGCTAGAAGAGCGGAAGACTTTGTTAAGACCGATTTTTTATGAATTAGGGGTGAGAACATGTCGCCACGCCATCATTACTTGTCTCACTGGGTCTATGCCCCGCTTGATTACTCAATTTGTAAAGTTTATTTTTATTGCAGAAAAAAAACTATTAACCAAAACTGATTCTGATTGTTAATACAGTAACATGTCGTCAAAGATTTTAATGTAAAAATGAAATGAAAAATCTGCTTTTAAAATCTGCCCTTAATAGTTCTGCATATAACTTTACATTATAGTTACTAAGGGGCTCATTACGATGGCGGGCGGAAGCACAACCGCCGTGCTGGCGGATGCAAAAACCACCAGTTACCGCCGGCACGCAGCAGTCCACACGCCCGCCCAATTACGATGCGAAAAGTAGGCCAAACACCGCCGGCAAGCCAGCAACACCGTCCGCCATCAAAGTGCGCCCGTACACGTAGCGGCGCAGCCCAACTGACACACACCGTCCGACGAAACACGTCCCGCCCGGCGCATAAATTACGATGCCGCAAACAAACGGCTCCCACGGCCAAGAGATACCGTACGACAAACCGAAGCGGTAACACGGACGCCGAGCACGGACAACGAAGAAGCGGCTCCCCGAGCATGAATCCAGCACTGCAGGCCCTCCCCATGCTCCTGCTGATGCACCACCAAGGACGCAACGTACCGCGGAGACGCAGGTAGGCACACACACAACAAGTGCACGCAAACAGCGCACACAGTGCAAGGGTGGAAAAAGCGGACAACCCCCCACCAGCGCGTGTACACTACACATCCACCATTGCATCCACATATGACACACAGGCCAAATCGTAACATCGCGTAACACATGTGTACACACCACCTGGGACTAGGAACCAACAACCCCGTCACGGCCCCAAAGCGGCGATGACGCCGCCACACATGCGCACAACGCAGAGGCCAACCGCAGCGCCATGCATGCGTCGCACACAGACACAGGGACACAACCAAGCAGCACACACATCAGCCCCACCCCGAACGCACATGACACGTGACAGGCCTGCCACAGACATGTCCCCAACGCCCAATTCACGGACAACACCCAACGCCACACAACCGACGCACACATGTCAGTGAAGACACGCAACAGCAGGACACACCCCAGTGTAACAAACATGGCGTAGCACACAGCGGCGGCAACACCAACTAGGAGAAGCAGGGCCCCTTCGGGAAGAGGAACGCCAGTACCACACTGAAACACCCATACCACCCTGCACATATGAACAAGACATATAAAACGGAACACCAAAGAGCCCGGGGACCGACAACAGGTGGCCCAAGAATAACATTCACACACAAGGCCCAACGCAGAGCGGAAAGGCAGCCTGCCGCCCACACAAGGGAGAGCAGACAGCACTGAATGACCTTCCATTCCAACTCCGAAACCACAGCCCTACGACAGAAGCCGGTGAATACAGCCATTGTCCAAGAATAGACCAACACAGGCTTGCCGAGGAGACCGACCACAGGGCAGATAGCGCATATCACAGAAGCACACAACGGACGGGGAAGAAAGAAGAAAACACTCCCCCATGTCGGCCACATGCAAGTTAATTGGAAGGAGTCACACATCACTGACCTTGAACTGTCTGAGAAGCATGTGGGAAGAGGGCCCGTGTCCTCCAAACAAGCCAACAGAACACAAGTCCTGTCTCCCTACGACTACACAGAGCTCACAGCAACCTCGGAGCGTGCACATTGCAGACTGCACACACAGCCGGAGCACGCCACCACAACGCACTGCTGCGAAATGGCAACCGCAACACACCTACCCAACTACGCCGAACAGCTCAAGCTGTACAAAACCAACCTGTTTCATACATTGGGATGCGATCTCCTGTCCCTGCTGAACGTAAGTTACCGACTGACTTACCGCATCACATTGTTCAGCTGCGTCATGCCCGTCTTCTACTGTCGGAGGTGTCCCTACCAGCATCCCGTGGAGATATGCCTCTCCAACCCGGCATGTCTGAAGGCGGACCTGCTACCACTACTCCTCCCTCTGGACGCACACGACAGGGCCTGCTCTGCCTATGGGGGCATGGCGTATGTGGCCAACATCGCACCCGCACTGAAATGGGACCACTGTGCCTCCACACGACGGATCATCGAGAACAGCTACATCGAATGTCACCCAGCATGCCCCATCATGGTCCTCCAAGGGACAACTTACGAACAACACCTTGACAGCCACCATCCGCTACATTGGCTGGCAAACATGTACACCACCAATGACATGGAAGCCCTGCTGGACGGCATCGCATACCTGACAACCTGTAAATTCGTCGGACCACAACGCAGGTTCCCCGATTGACCTATGATGTCCAACCCCGCACCCATGCTTAGCTTCCGCACGGATCTGGCCAGTCACCACCACAACAGCCATACCAAACGACCGGCAACTGTAACCACACCATCAACGACATCGCCATGACATCGGATATGACCGGGACATGCACACTGTTCCCCATCACATCCAGGAACACCGCATGCATCGTGGGAGGCAGTGGCATGGGCTCTGTGTATCGCACCCACATGGACGGAACTGCACGAACAACCAGGACACGACATGGATCCAGCGCCCATGGACACACACACCGCTCAGTGGACATGAATAGGTCGCCTGGAGTCTGTGGGTGCTGCACCCCTCCCACCCCGCCCCGGGAATCCCATACCAGGACCTTTGCATGGACGACAAGTGCATACAACAACAACACGACCCCAGTGACTGTGACATGTCCAGTAACCACCACAGTGCAACAACAAGTGGCACGCCGCTGCATGCACGCAAGCACATGCCCTGATGTCATCTCACATGCACGCGTGCATGAGGAACAACCGCAGCAAACCTGTCACATGGAACTGAGATGGACTGTGCCCATGATGCCAAGCGGTCTGGTAGGCTACATGTATACCGTCTGTGTCAAAGTCCGCAGCTCCGCAGCTATACGTAAATGTACATTAGCACAGCCTTGGCCAAGCAGATGTCACTCTGAAGCCCACATCCCACATGCAACAGCCAATCACATGTAACCCCACACCCTATCCCATTTGCAATCATGCTCAGTATATCCTCAACATGTATTCCGCTGCCAGTAGTGTCCACTATACTGCATCACAGAGGACAGAAGACTCAATATAATGTTTGAAACCAAAACTGTCTCCGCTGACTCATTTCACAAGTACGAATGAGAGAGGATGAGAGTATGTGAAGTACACGGCAGTCGTGACATGACCATGTAGTCCACTGGTATTGGATGTCAACGCAAATGAGTAGCACAACTGTGGAAGACACACATGTGTCGTGTGAAGTCGTATGGACGCAGTGCTCAGGTGGGTGGGTGTGACGGGTAGATGCGCACATGCCAAGTTGGAGCACGCCGTGTTGGGAGGGGTCATGAACAGTACACCACCGCTTCCCTGGGCATTGTGAGAGGACACCTGTCGGGGGGAGTGAACACGTGTGTGCACAGCAGCCGGGCACACGTACAAAGCGGTACCAGGCGCACCTCAGCCCACCCTCTGTGGACAAGCTGGATCCTGTTGTGCGCCCGCCATGCCCCTTGACAAGGCACACACAGCCCCAGTCGACCAGGTGTAACCCCAACATAGTCAATCCGCACAGGCGATACAGGGCACGGGATGGCAGTGGAGCATGGTGTGTGAGAGGTCTCCTCGCGCTCCTCCTGGTCATATCACGCAGGCAATAGAACCTCAACGTCTAGCATGGCACAAGTCAAATGGAAGTGTAGGGGGACGCACCACAGCACGAGCAGCACTGACGTCACGGGAGGTGGCTCGCACCATCCCATCCATTGCCCATCATACCAACCACGCCACATGCCATTGCGACTAAGTGCAAGCGCGTGCGCCACCACCCCGAGCCCTCCCCAGAGAGGCCAAAGAGTGAATGTGTGGGCCATCAGCCACAGACGGACGCGGCCTGGCCGCAAGGGCAGCCACAGCCACTGGGTGTCGCAGGTGGCGGATCCGGAAGGCGAAGACTGTGATGCATAGTCCATGCAGGCCGGGTCTCCATTTGGGGCACCACGCAGGTGGACGGCGTCCCGCCACACATCATACCCTGAGACAGCCCACTCGTGCAACTGGACCCACACATACACTCCTTGCCCTCTCTGGTGCGAGCTTGGGGCTGCCTGTGCAAGCTCTAGCCTCGCAGGTGAGCATGCATATTGGGGGAGCGAGGGGAGGACATGAGGGCTGGGGCGAAGATGACTGTATCACTGTCAGTTAGTACAAGGGATGACCCAGATGTGGAAAGGAAGAGACGTGTCCCGTGTGTACTGCAACTAGTCGCCAATCCAACTACCCCCCCATGTCCGGAATGTAAGCCCGCACCTAGGCCCGCCCATCCGCCACATCGAACATACCACCAGCACGACAACCTTCCCATTCGAAACACTGACTGGGGGTGGCGACCAGTGAACAATCATGTGTAGCCTACCCACGCGTACATGTGGGCCCTCCATGATCCATGTCACCTGCGGCAAAGTCATGACATGCGCAATGAGGGAAGTGAGGAGAGCTGTCCGCCATACGCGCAGAAGGTGCATCAGCTCCACAGACCCAGCAGCGAGTCCAGCAGGGGTCACATGTGCAGGGGCAGCTGTGCCTGGTGTGAAGGCACATGCATATAGACAGCACATCGACCAATGTGTAGTCTGCCCACATCTACAGTCCATCATCATGCGGACATAGGAATTGAACACAGGGCAACACATCTTCAGTTGGTGCACCCACCGTGACCAACAATGCGCAATCATCGACGTACCCGCCCTGTGCATGGCCCCCCACCCAACGGAGGCACATCCAGTGCCACCATCCCACACACACAAGCCTTCCACGGAACATGCTGTGTCCAATGGTCAGTACAGAGTCAGCGCCCATCTGGTGGATCCTGAACAGGAGACACATGCACACACATGCCAGCTCCCACTATGTACGTCTGCCACCTGGCACGTGCAATGTAACCTCTCACCTGTGACGTGTGACTGCAAGCACACAGCCGTCTTGGCATGGGGCTGTCAATGTGGACACCTGTCAATGTTTCGGGAGCTGTGATCCGTACAGTGCTGTACATAGGGTGCAGTGCTGACACCTACTACTGTCTCATATCCCCTCGTGCCACAGGTCCCACTTGTTTTGGCCGCTCAGCCTGTGCCCACATCGTCGTCGTTGTGTGCCATACTCATCCAGCCGCGGAAGCAGTTCCATGCTCAGCAGACATTCATGTTGCCGTGGCGTTGCCGCTTGACGGATATGCAGTCAGTCCCCATCAGCACGCCCCGCAAGTCATTGGGGCCTAGATCCCCATGTGCATGCACATGGCAGTGGTTTGTATCACTAGCCATTGCCATTGTTGGGAGACCTGTGTAAGTGTATTGTGGCCGTGCCGTCCCAGCTTGACAGCTGGGCTGTGGCTCATGTGCTTGCTCAGTCATGTCAGTGATGTGTATGCAAAATTGCTATGTGTCGTGTTGCTTTGACATGTGTCCTCTGCCATTGTCCCTAGGCGGAGACCGAACATTGACCGCCCATACCAATTGCTGGCGGACATGGACGATACAGAGGTTATTAGGAAGTTTCGGCTGGACAGGCCAACCCTGCATCGACTGTGTGCCATGTTAGAACCCCATCTCCGTCCCCGCAGGGTGTATCCGACTGCTGTCACCCCCACGGCTAAGGTGATGGCCGCCATGCATTTCTTCGCCACTGGGTCATTCCAGCACACAGTGGGCATTGGAGGAGGGATGCCCCAGCCCATGTTCAGCAAGGTGCTGAGGGATGTACTGGCAGCCATGATGCTGTACCGAAACAGGTACATCCGCTTCCCCAGGGCTCGTGAATTGGCGGCAGTGAAGGGTGCATTCTATGCCCTTGGCAGAATCCCACACGTCGTTGGAGCCATTGACTGCACACATGTCGGCCTTGTTCCACCACAGGCCACTGAGCACCTGTACCGCAACAGGAAGCACACGCACTCCCTGAATGTGCAAGTGGTGTGCCTTGCGGACATGGTGATCACCCACGTGTGTGCAAAGTTCCCAGGCTCGGCCCATGACGCACACATAATGCGCAACAGCATCTTGCCACGACTGATGTCCAATATGCAACAGGATCGTGGCTGTATTGTCGGTGAGTATGTGGAGTGGTGTAGCGTGCTGGTTGTGCGATGCTGTCCCCTGTCCAGTTGGAATAGCAACGGTTCTCTGTGTCCCTCACACCCAGGTGACTCTGCGTACCCGAATGGGGCATGGCTGCTCAGTCCATTGAGGAATCCTCGCACCCCAGCAGACGATCGCTTCAATGAGGCACATGGGAGGACCAGACGTGTGGTCGAGCGTACCTTTGGCCTCCTCAAGTCCAGGTTCAGGTGCCTGGACCGCACCGAGGGTGCGCTGGCGTACTCCCCACAGAAGGTGTGCCGGATAGTGGTGGCGTGCTGCATGCTGCACAATCTGGCCATTCGGAAGCAGATCCCCCTCATCGTGGATGACGGAGATCAACCAGGGCCCCAGCCCGCAGACCAGGACAGCTCGAGTGAGGAGGACAGCGGAGAGGAGGAAGCTGGTAATGTGCGGCAGCAGCTCATCGCCCGCTACTTCACTTGACGGTGAGTGTCCATGTACGACGGCTGATGTGGCTGTATCTGTGCAGGTGTGTGTGTGCTGTGTCAGGGTGGCCGTTTGTTCACTGCGTGCTGTGTGTCAACGCTCCATGGCCAGGGTAGTATGCCACTGTTGGTGGCTGTGGCATTGTGCCCTATTGCTCTGTGCGATGTGTGTACATTGCTTGTAGTTGTTGACATGTACTGTGTGATGGGTGTGTGACACACTCATTGAATGTGCTCCTGTTCTGTCTCCCACCCCTAGGTCCCTACAGGCCCTCCGGATTCCATTGCCATGCCACGCATCAGGTGCCTTTCCGCCCAAGGTGGCCGTTGTATTCTGTACAAATAAAACACAAGGCACAAACAGCAGTTAGTGTAAAAGGTGCATTTATTTCAAACTGTGACATGTGATTGTGTGTAAGGTGATGACAAAAGTGGTGCGTGCAGTGACAATGAGCTGTCGGTCATGGCTGCGTGATGCTCAGGGTGTACCCACTGGTTCTATGTCCATAGTCCAACACACACATGCCATCCAGATGGCTGTGTGGAGTGGGATCGTAGTCCAAGTCAATGCAGTGGCTGGTCAAGGAAGGCTGGCGGAAGGCTGGCTGGCTGCCTCACTTGCGTTTGGAGCGTGCGAAGTCCTCCCGGGAGATCTGTTTCCACTTCGGACGGCCCCTTCCACGTTTGCGAGGGGGGGTGCCTGCTTGCGACATGCTGGTGGTTGAGGTGTGCTCACTGGCTGTGGACGCAGGGGAACTGGACACTGCTGCTCGACCCTGCGCCCGGCAGGTGGTGGCGGAGGGGGAGCTGCTGTCCCTGGCTGTGACCTCACCGCCACCACCAGCTGGCCCATGAGGTCCACGAGTTGGCCCATACGGGCGTCCATGGACCTCAGCACCACCTGCACCTCACGCGTGTCTGAAGCAGACCGGACCCATTGTCCTTGGGCCTCTTCATAGGCCCCAAGGACTCTGGCCATTTGAGGCAGGGCATGGCTCCCAGGGGAGGCTGGCGTTTCCCTGACCCTGCTCCTCCTACCAGTCCTGCTGCCACCGGCCTGCCCACTAGCCACATTGCTCACCACGGTCCTCGCTGTGGCTCCCAGGGTGGATCCAGTCGGCCGGGCCACCACCTGCGCTGGGGCTGGTGCCAGCGAAGACGTGGTGGTGGTGGCGGCGGTGGTGGTCGGTGCGGCGATGGTGGCGGTTGCGGCAGTGGTAGTGGCCACAATGACTGTGGGTGTGGCCGCAACGACAGTGGCAGCAGGGGGCTGGGAATGTTCAGCAGCCCTGGATGATGGGTTGGTGGGTAGGAGGGGTCCTGGGGAGCAGCTGGGCCCTGCCACACCAGATGGGCCTGCTTGGTGGTCCGTGTCCGAAGAGGAGGACAGATCCTCCAGATCCGTGTGTCCTCGTTGGGGGCTTGTAGGCTGGCTGTGCTGGCTGCTGGCTCCATCCCCAGCATCCAGCAGTTCGTCACCTGTGGAGAGAATGAGATTTGTTATTGTGTTGCACCTGGCGAAGTATGTATTTGTCGTCTGACATTAACAGTTCGTGCAATCTCGTACATGGGTTTCCCGGAGGCGTGTGTGTGGCTGTAGCATCTGTAGTTGTGTGTGCTTGGCAATGGGACTGTGTGCTGTGCACATGTGGCATGGGACGGATTGGCCATGCCGATGGGTGTGTTGCTGTGCCCCTACTTATTGTGACTCTGGTGTATGCGGGCTCCTGGCCCATCCTGGGTCTGGTTTGTACTTTGCTTTTGGTGTTCAGATGGGACGCTTAGGAACGCATATGGCAACATGGGGGCCATGCCCCAGATTCGCATTTGGGAGGGAATATGCTTTTGGGGTTCAAATGGAACGCTTAGGAACGCATATGGCAACATGGGGGCCATGCCCCAGATTCGCATTTGGGAGGGAATATGCTTTTGGGGTTCAAATGGAACGCTTAGGAACGCATATGGCAACATGGGGGCCATGCCCCAGATTCGCATTTGGGAGGGTATATGCTTTTGGGGTTCAAATGGAACGCTTAGGAACGCATATGGCAACATGGGGGCCATGCTCCAGATTCGCATTTGGGAGGGAATATGCTTTTGGGGTTCAAATGGAACGCTTAGGAACGCATATGGCAACATGGGGGCCATGCCCCAGATTCGCATTTGGGAGGGAATATGCTTTTGGGGTACATGCTGTGAGCCATGGGTGCCGAACGTGACATGTGTTGTGGCAGCATGACAGTGCATGGTTTGAGGTGTGTGCATGCTTGACATGGCCTGCATATTTGCTGTCTGTTGTGATTACTGGACATGGCATTGGACGCATCGTTATGAGTGAGTGATGGTTGTGTGCCAGCCAACGTATTGCAGTTGTCCCATCTCCTTGGTGTGCGTGCTGCCCTGTGCCATGTGCATCACTGCAGTGCTCGGGGGGTGTGGCCCATGTTGTGTGTTGTTGCTCACAGTGTGTCGTGCGCTTCATTGACTTCTGGCACATGGTTGGTCATGGGCATGTATCTTTGCGTGACTGCTTTATGTGTGGCAGCTGTGCGGATGACATGCCTTTCATGAGACTGGGGCTGACGGATGGGATGGATGGTATGTTGTATGTGCATGGTGTGTCTGTGTGTTTGATGGGTTCAGTGGTGTTCGTGTGCATTTATGTTGTTCCGCTCTGTTGCGTCTAGTGTTGTTTGTCTTACATAGGCGTAGTTGTGGGGTGTGTGGTTGACAGGCAGTAGGAGCTACATGGACAGGACTTCAATGGTGTTTCGGTTGTGTGTGATGAGTTGCACAGTGGCTGCCGTGTGGTACTATATTCAGTGTGGCTTGTGCATGCAGACGTGGCTCCTTGGGTGTTGCTATGTCTGTGATGGGTCATGTGGGGTGTGAGTCTGTTGTTCATGTCCGTGTGCACATTGTTCACTTGTTCGTGACGGTGGGCGGTGCTGCGTGTTCGTCTGCTACGTGACATGTCCCATGTGTTGGTCGTGTTCCGGTCCTCATGCCTCCAGTAATCCAGCCCTGTCCAGTTCCCCACCTGCAAGTTGTTCGTGCGTGCACTGTACTGGATGCCACATGGCTCTAAGCGGGGGTGCTCCATGTTGCAGGTCTGTGGGGGTGGGGGGTGTTGTGGGTCATGGGGGTGGCTGGACACCCACTGACACCGATTGCTGTGGACCGTGATGTCTGCCTTTCGGCTGTCGTTGTGCACTGCGGTGGCTGACACGTGGCTGTGGGGTGTGGGGGATGCTCCTCCTTGCTGTGCTGTGGGACTAGGGGCCTGGTGTGTGTTGTACTTGGGCTGTCCACCGTCCCACCCACTGCACTTTGTGTTCCTGCCACTTACCTGTTACTTGTCGGTTAGTGCAGCTGTGGCGGACACATGGGTGTGGTGGGTGCTCGTTGTGGCGCTTCTGGCATATTTGGGGACTTGTTGGTGGTTACGTGGCTGGCTGAGTGTACACATGTCCCCACGTATCTTACAGTTGTTCGGTTTGGGCTGTGTGTGGTGGTGTCTGTTGCATGTGTGTGTGATGTGTTGTGTATTGTGTGCTGGACATGGGGGTGTTTGTCCCTGGGAGCTGTGGCATGGTGGTAGTGCATGTGAGTACATAGCGGTGTGCTGGTATACATTAGTTTGTACTTACCAGCCTCCACTCCCCTGCTAATCCGGCGAGGATCTCCGGATGTATTATGACTCGCACCTTCTCCTCCCACGCTTTGAAGGTCTTGAAGAGCGCGGGATTCCCTCCGCCAGTGACGGCAGCCAGCTCTCTGTTTTTGCCCTCCTTCTTCTTGACCAGGCTCTTGACGTCATTCCAACGTTTGTTTATTTCTCCTCTGTTCCTGGGCAGGGTCCCGACTGCATTGACCTGGTCTACGATCCGGTTCCACATTCTGTTTCTGGTGGCTAGTGGTGTGTGCTGGACCATGTTCCCATAGATTTGTGGGTACACCTTGATGATCTCGTCGACCATGACCGTCAGCTCAATGGGCGTGAACTTGGGCATTCTTTGTGGTGCCATGGTGTTTGTGGTGCTGGTGCGGTGTGTGTTGTGTAATGTGCAGGGGGTTTGTGGTGCAGGTGTTTGGTGGTGGTGGTGGTTGTGATGTGTGCGTTTCTGTGGTGTGCTGCTGTCCTTGCTGTGTCACTGTGTCCTCTCCTCTCCTCTCTGGTTTGCAATGTTGCAAGGGGTTGTGGTCTGTGGGAGTGCTGCTTTTGTACTTACCTATGTGGGTGTGTCCTCATGGTCTGTTGTTTTCAGGTGTGTTGTGTCTGGGGTTCTGGCCTTTGTAGTTTTTGTTTGTCCGGGGGGTGTTTTCGGGATGTGTACTGTGCTTGTGTATTTGTGCGTGCCTTGCTGTGTGGACTTGTTGGCCATGTTGTGTGCTATTGGTTTTGTGAGCGGATGGTTTCTGTGCAGGTACGTGGGCGCCATGGCTTCTGCCGTGTCGATTCTCATCGGCGTTGTTTGCGCTGGCGGGCGGTATATTTGTAGTTTTCCCGCGCTCATGGCGGTGCGGTCGTAATTTCACGTGCGGTGTGTCGGCCGTGAGGGCGGGCGGTTTTGTGTTGTCGTGCGTGTTTCCGTCCGTGGCGGGCGGTTTGACTCCGACTCGGACGTTGGCGGGCGGTATTTTGTGTGATTTTTCCGCCTATGGCGGTTTTCGGTTTGTGTAATCGTAATGGCGTGGTCGGTGTTCAGACGGTGTGTGCGGGCGGATTTTTGCCGCTTTCATGCCTGGCGGATTTTTTTACGCCGGGTATCGTAATGGGCCCCTAAATATTTTAAACTGTTATAGGATTGGTTAATTAAATTAAGACTAAAGATAAATCGCTTTAAAATTTTAATGATAACACTGGCACAAATGCACTTTATTCATTGTTGCTCTCTATTATTGCTGCTAAAGTTTTTAGTATAAAGCTGTGTACAAATTTTATGGGCAAAACCTGTTGTGTTTTTTTCTTTGATTGTAATGATTTTTATTAATCAACAAATAAAGCAATTATTACGGATTATGTATTGTATTTATAATAAATTAATTATTAAAGATTTTGTAATTGGTCATTAGTGTTATTAATAATATTTATTAGTATTGATAATTAATTATTTTTTAGTAAAATATTAAAATATTACTTTCCCTACTGTTGCACTCACTGGAGTGGGAATAGTAATTGTAACCCTCCCGCTATCCTACCATGTCCCTACTGTTGCACTCTCTGGAGTGGGAATAGTAATTTTAACCCTCCCGCTATCCAACTATTTCCCTACTGTTGCACTCTCTGGAGTGGGAATAGTAATTTTTACTCCTACGCTATCCAACGCTTTCCCTACTGTTGCACTAACTGCATTGGAAATAGTAATTTTTACCCTCCCGCTATCCAACACTTTCCCTACTGTTGCACTCTCTGGAGTGGGAATAGTAATTTTTACCCCTACGCTATCCAACGCTTTCCCTACTGTTGCACTCTCTGGAGTGGGAATAGTAATTTTTACCCCTACTCTATCCAACGCTTTCCCTAATGTTGCACTCACTGGAGTGGGAATAGTAATTTTTACCCCTACGCTATCCAACGGTTTCCCTACTGTTGCACTCACTGGAGTGGGAATAGTAAATTTTACCCCTATGCTATCCAACGATTTCCCTACTGTTGCACTCACTGTAGTGGGAATAGTAATTTTTACCCTCCCGCTATCCAACGCATTCCCTACTGTTTGCACTCTCTGGAGTGGGAATAGTAATTTTTACCTCTACGCTATCCAACGCTTTCCCTACTGTCGCACTCTTTGGAGTGGGAATAGTAAATTTTACCCTCCCGCTATCCTACGCTAAAAGTAGTGATTATTATTTTTTATTATTATGTTAATATATGTATGTATTAAAAAATAAAAATGTATGTAGATTTTTTTTAACTTAAAATAATTATTTATTAATTTTAAAGTAATTTAACTAATTTTAAGTATGTTTTACTTTATTTTATTTATTATTTCATTAATTTTACATTACTTTTAACAGATTTATAAAATTCGATATTTTGACTAACTATATTTTTAACGACGATATTTTGGGTTCGATATTTTTGTACTTACCTGTTTGGAGTTAGGGAGTCGATATTTTGACAGTCGATATTTTGTCCACGATATGTTGTCTGCTCGATATTTGTGCGATCGATATTTTGTCAGTGATCCGTTTAAACATAACAAACTATCAGGCACATGCATCAACCATTTTTGCGAGCGCAAACGGTGCGATTTGCAAAAATTGTCCGTTTGCGCCCGCAAAAATGGCATTTGCGATGCATCAAGGTTCAAGGCACTCACAATTTGAGAATTCGCAATTAATTGCGAGTTCTCAAATTGCGATAGCATTTAAGGAATCGCATTTTGCGATTCCTTAAATGCAATGCAAGAACCACTTTGAAGTAGCGATTTCGCTACTAGGGGGCGCAAATTACCATGAAGTTGAACTTGATGGTAATTTGCAAAAACTTTGAAAAATGCACTAAAGTGCATTTTTCAAAGTTGTAGGTTACACACACACATGTCCTTGGGACATGTGTGTGCGCAACATTTGTGCACACCACAATTTCAGGGGTGCAACAGGGTGTCCTTTTGACACCCTTGCAACCTTGAAATCGCATTCTCAATTTGCTATTCTCTAATTGCTAATCGCAAATTGAGAATGTCTTCCCATTCATTCCTATGGGCCTCTAGTCCCATAGGAATGAATGGGGAGGTATTCCTTATTTGCGACTCGCAATTTGCGAGTCGCAAATAAGGAATGTGTAGGAATCGCTATTTTTATAGCGATTCCTACATGCATAGGCTTTTGCGAAGTCCTCAATTGCGATTCCTTAATAATCGCAATTAAGGACTCGCAAAATCCTACCTTGATGCATGTGCCTGTATACTGCTTATTTCTTACCTCTATACCTTACTCCTAAAACCATGTCATCTTGCAAACATATGTTACGTCACTTTTGTACCATTGAAACTGATTACGACCTGTTCTTTACACTACAGATCCCATGAACATGCTAATAAAGGTATAAGTGCTATTTTCATACTAAATAAAGCTCTCTTACTTAATTTTTATAAACACTACTGTTTGGTGCACAACATGGGGATGACACATGAAGAGAGGAAACAGAGGTGTAATCCCTAAACTTTTATTGTACCGTTCCTTTAATATACGTATATTGAGGGTTTTAAGTGGGATGAAAAAAAATGTGGGTGTCTAAAAGTGGTAGCAGTGTTCAGCACCGGTAACACCCAGTCCACTTAAACTCCTGCGTATATTCAGCACAGAGACACACCCTAACAATTTTCATCACTTATAATCACAGTTAGTTTACTAGTGTGAAAAAATCGTATAGAAAATTTACTAAGAACATTTTTAATTATTTTTTATCTCTCACACATTTATAAAATATCTCTTGTAAAGAAACGCCCCTCTCCACCTTTATTTCGTACGAACGAGCAATAAATAATACCTTTACCAGCATCTAGTCACTAACTACTAACACTGTGCACTGTACCCAATTGTAAAGCAGAAATAGTGTTTAGATTATGTCTTAAAGTATCATCAAATGATTCAAACCATGCATACATACACAAAGCAACGTGCACGTTTACTTTGTCCATTTACTCTCTATGTAATCTGTGCACATTCTGAACGGGTTCGCAGTATATCACCTGTTTTCACTTATACTCAAATGTACCTTACAGTAAAAAAATGACATCACAACCTATGCATATGTAATATTTCCTACATAATACAGTGCATTTCTATACCATTGAAACTGATTGCAACATTCTTTATATAGTACAAATTCTACCAATATGCCAATAAACCTATAAGTGCTATTTTTATAATACAAAAAGCTGTATTAGATTATTTTTATAAACAGTACTGCTGGGGGCACAAAATGGTGGTGCAAGGTAGACAGAGTAAATGAAGGTGTAATTCCAAACTTTTTATGTATCGTCCATTTACTATACGTATATTAACACCTTTAACTGGGATGAAAAAATTGGCGGCTCTCTTAAAGGGGTGGCGGAGCCTACTACTAATAACACCCGGACCACTTAAACGCCTGCGTATATTCAGCAGAGGAACACACCGTGAGAATTACTATCACTAATAATCACATTTACTTTACCACTGTGAACAAAATCGTACAGAAAATATACAAAGAACATTTTCATTTATTTTTTATCTCTCACATATGTAAAAAAATGACTTCTGAAGAAACGCTCCCTAACAACTTAGATTTCCTAAGAACACCCAAATGCAAAGCCTCGCAGTACCACACGAGCCTTGACTGACATTGAAATCTACCTCTCAGTGTAAAAAATGAGACCACAAACAGTGCACATAACATTTCTTCTTTTTTTCCATCTCTGTTAACTTAATAACACATGAATTTTCTACTGTGACCCCTTCTCCACTATTTCCAGACTGAGCATAATTTCCAAACGTGCGACATTCTGTTTATCTCGCCGGAATAGATATACAAATCGAAATTAACGCTACATCGAATTTCCAAACCCATACAGGGCTATATTCACAAGAATGGCGATAACATTATCGCCGCTTTAGCGGCAGGAAACTGCAGCTAAAGCGGCGATAATGTTATCGCTCGTCTTGAGAATATGGCCCACAGTCTTTTACAGATAACAACTTACACTTTTTCTTTGTGAAAACTCCTAAACATATATAAAGTACTTGTTTAACAACTAGTTACACATTATGCATATTTTAGAACCAATAAAACACCAGACTTTACTAACACTATGTTATTTAGAAATAAATAATACTTTCAAAGTTAAAAATATCGTCTCAAATACTTAACCACTACTACAAAACACATAACACACCTTCTTAATTTCTAATTTACCTTCGTAGTTGGTATGCAGACTTCAAATGTCACAAACGCATGCAATTCTTTTCTTGTCACACAGTCATGTAATGCACCGCTTTCATCAAGAATGGAACCAGTAATGGCACAATTTCCCTGTTGCTCCACACATAAATACATGTAAAGAACAAATCAGAATAGTTCCTTTTTTTTTCGATTGCAAAACCTCTCTTTATTGGTTATTTTTGAACTTTCCATATAAACAGTTTTTTAAGGACACATACAGGTGAAAAGTTCAACGTATTGTATCAACACTTTCTAGAACATTCTACGACACGTGCAGGTTAACAGTTCATCATTTTTTTAAACCAACTGATATATTTTTTTGCAACATTTTCTCCAACATTTAACGGCACGTGGAGGTCAAAAGTTCACCATTCTTTCAAGTTTGAACTGCACCTTCCAAATACAATTAGCAGGTGTGTTTGAGCTGAGCAAATTTCATCCTATAATATGTACTCCACGTATAAACTGCTTTTTTATTAACCAATCACAAAGATGCTTTTCATCAAAACTAATATACACCCTACTTTTTAGGACACAATACATTTCATCTCCCAATCGGTTAACGTTTTGTATGTAAAAAAAAAGTAGTTCCCCATGTTTAAACATATCTCTCATTCTACGAATGCAGTGCATGAGCTACAGACATTTATCCATATCTTCTAGCCATACCTTCAAAATGCTAGTGTGGATTGTAGGACATAGCTATGTTTTCTGGTGCAAGAGGTATGCAGAACAGAGATGTATTGACTTAGACCTAGGTTTACAAAATGTGCACATTAAATGGTTTGCACAGAGAGGATTGAAGTGGCACCAATTGCTCCCTTTGGTTAAAACCTGTTTGCATCTCCAACACCCTGATCTCATGATTGTGCACTGTGGTGGTAACGATCTAGGCACATTGACTGGGGTAGGTTTGGAAATGCTTATGAAGGACACCTTTGGACAATTGATGTTACTTTTGCCTCAAACTGTCTTTGTATATTCCAATATATGCCAAAGACAGAAATGGAAATGGTCAAACCAATTTTGTCATAAGATTGAAAAATCTAGGAAGAATGTCAACAAAGCTGTGTCTGCATACCTCAGAGACCATAGAATGGGGTCGATCTACAACAACAACATACGTTTTGATATGGCTGATATCTACAGAAGTGATGGAGTACACTTCACAGATGAGGGAAACTGAGTTTTCCTGATTAACCTGAAGCTGTGCATTCGCACTTACATGTAGCTCCAACTAATAAACACAAAGGCTCTTTTGGGAGCCACCTTATATTCTGAATTTCGGCTCGCAGAGTGTCAGCTGCGGTTCGACTAGCAGAGGGACACCTGCGGGCCGTTGGGCAGGCTCGCAGAGGAAGAGCTGCAGCCCGTGGGCTCAGCTCGCAGACGGAGACCTACGAGCTGTTGGCTCGCAAAAGCACAGCACCGTACTGGCTCGCAGAGGGAGAGCTGTGGTCTGAGTTGCAGAGGGAGACCAACGGGCCAACAGGCCTGCTAGCAGACACACAGCTATCAGTTAACGGGCTGGCTCGCAGAGATACAGCTGCGAGCCCTCCGAGCTGCACCCCGACAGGCTAACTGGCAGAGGGAGAGTAACGGGCCTACGGGCCTGCTAGCACAGACACAGCTACGAGCTAACGAGGTGGCTCAGAGAGGTAGAGCTGCGGGCCCCACGACTCGCAGACACAGAGCTGCGAGTTGACGGACTGGCTTCTAAAGCCATAGCCGTGAGCTGGTGATGTGGGGAAAGGGACCGTGAAAGGGGTATCTCGCACAGACAGAGCTGCGGTATATTTTTAGTGTTGCCTCGCAGAGGTAGAACTACGGACCTACGACTCACAGACACAGAGCTGCGACCCGACGAACTGGCTTCTAAAGGCATAGCCGCGAGCTGATGATGTGGGGAGAGGCAGCGTAAAATGAGCTAACGAAGTGGCTCACAGAGGTAAAGCTGCGTGCCCACCGGCTTGCCGGCTTGCAGACACAGAGCTGTGAGCCGACGGACTGGCTTCTAAAGGCATAGCCGCGAGCTGATGATGTAGGGGGAGGGAGCGTAAAAGGAGTATCTCGCACAGACAGACCTGCGGAATATTTTCAGTATTGCCTCGCAGAAGTAGAATTACAGATCCAATGCCTTTTAGAGGGAGAGATGCGAGCTGACGGACTGAGTCACAAAATGGCTGATAGCTCGCAGTCGCAGAGCTGCGAGCCGACGGACTGGTTTCTAAAGGCATAGCCGCAAGCTGGTGATGTGGGGAGAGGGACCGTGAAAGGGGTATCTCGCACAGACAGAGATGCAGTATATTTTTAGTGTTGCCTCACAGAGGTAGAACCACAAACCTGATGCCTTAGAGAGGGAGAGTTGTGAATAACAAAATGGCTGCCAACACTTCCTAGTTTCAACAGTTCGCAGCCAATGAGCCCCAAGCTCGTGCTCGTAACGCCTCAGCCAATCAGATGTCAGAATTCTCAAATATCGATATCTGGAAAATTTGATATTTCTCAAAAACTACTGAACGAATTTACCCCATTTAAACAAAAGCGTGCTTTATGGACGAAGACCTTTCTCCCTGCCAAATTTGGCGTAATTCCGTTCAGCAGTTTGACCTGTAGCCTTGTCTAAAGTTTCCTATGGAAATTGCATGAAGAAAACACGTTTTGGGACCCCCCTTTTTCTTAGCCCCCCTTGACGAATCCCCCAAACTTTCAGGATAGGAGCTGACCTGAAAAGAGGAACTTTTTGGAAAATGTCATAAAGATTCGTCAAACGACGCCAAAGTTATAAGCACATCAAAAAATGCTTTTCCTATGGAACCGTGGTCCTAACTATAACTATCTACTGGCGACCGCCAGTAGATAATATATATATATATATATATATCTATCTTATAGTTTACAGTCCCAATACAGACAGCTGCTGTTAAAGTGCTGCAATGGATGGGGAGCAGGTGAGAGTGACTGACATGCGATTTGGCATTAAGTTTTATGTCTTCATGAAATGCAATGCCAAATCACCTGCCTCCCACAGCAATTGAATTAACAGTTGTCTCAGTTGGGGCAAAAGACTACAGCTCATCACTTCCCCTGGCACACCTATAGATGTGTTTTTGCATTAGCAAATAAAAAAATACTCAGTTACAAGTGGCAAATGAAAAATAGTTAAAAATAAGAGGCATATTTACAAGCCCCTATCGCCACAGGAACATCACTTTTTATGATGTTCTTGTGACGATAAACCCTTCACCTTATTTACAAGGCGCCTTGTAATTAAGGCTCCCTTTCATGCTACATTTAGCATGAAAGAGGCATGCAACGGGTCTTGTGGTGGGTGTTCTGCCACAACACCCATTGATTTTGACGCTTCCCCCTATTTACAAAGGTGACGTAAATAGGAGGCAGCGCCAAAATTAGGACCAGGGAAAACCTGGTCTTAAGATCGCAAAATGAGGCGAAATGGTTAATGGTAGTTTTTGCTGTTGCTATGTGTTCTGCATTGTGCAGCACACATAGAAACAGCAAATTGCCATGAATTATTGTGTATGTGCAGGAAGGTGTCCATTCCTGCACATGAAAAAATGACGATTTGCAACTTCTATGTGTGCTGCACAATGCAGCACACATAGGAGTTTCAAATCGGCATTCTGGATTGTTTATATATAGATCTAATAGTGACTTGGGGTGAGTGTCTGAAAAATGTCAGTGCTCTGTCCATCATCTCCTTATATTTGCTTTATTCGCCCTTAATTGGCAGGGTATGCCCAGACATGGGTCCCTTGCTCACTTTGCCACTGGATTCAAGCTAGCCTGGCTGATGAGGGCTGTTACCCTGAAACTGGTCACAGGATGCCTGTTTCCATCCAGGGAAGACATGGCTTGGCAGTTCGGGCTAGACTGTTCCCATGGGGAACAGTGTCAAGACTGATTTGTATATGCCTGGGTCTGAACTGAGGTGGCAAAGTGAGCTAAAGAACGAAGATGGATTCAACCCAGATCTGTGACTGGGGCTGAGTATCTGAAAAGTTTCAGCGCTCCGTCCATCATGTCCTTGTGTTTGCTTTGTTCGCCCTTAGTTGGCAGGGTATGCCCAGACGTGGGTCCCTTGCTCACTTTGTCACTGCATTCAAGCTATCCTGGCTGATGAGGGGTGTTAACCGGAAACCGATACCAAGATGCTTGTTTCCAGGCCAGGGAAGTCCTGGATTCGCAGTTCGGGCTGGACTGTTGCCATGAGGAACAGGGTCAAGATGATCTAACAGTGATTGGGGGTGAGTGTCTGAAAAGTTTCAGCGCTCCATCCATCATCTCCTTGTGTTTGCTCTAGGTGAAAGAAAGGACACCTTCCTTCACATACACAATAATTCTCCTCAACACAGACACCCTTGCACTAGAGTGCAAGGGTATCTGCATTGTTGCTAGGTGCTAGATTTAGCACCAGCGCTAGGGGAACTGCAGGGGTGCATCGCATTCTTGTGAATACAACACATCCCTGCATTTTCATAATGACGAACCGTGATGTTAGCAATTTTTGCATAACATAACTCTTGGCCATTCAGTTGTAAATGTGCCCCTAAGTTTCTCATATCTGCGTTTGTGTGCAAGTAACTTATTTACAGGGCATTCTTTTTGTTTGCAACTAAACTGACACTTGAGAAATTGTTTCCAAAAATGAATGCTTTATTTTTTTTTTACTAGAACGAAATTTCATTTTCTTACAAGTTGTATCTCATTATCCGTATTTTTAAGAGAAATATTTGCATGCAATTGATTAAAATACACATAATAATGGAAGCTTTTCAAAAGTAGAATTTTCAGGGCTTATTTTCAAGCCCCTTTCACCGCTGATACATCACTTTTTCCCATGTTAAAAGTGATGTACCGGCGGTGCAAGGGGCCTGTAAATAATTTTCAAGATCTCCCCTACAGAATTAAAACTTCTACATTTCAGTAGGCCTGGGCGAAGTACTACGCTACGCTCGCGTAGTTTGCAAGCACAGTGCAAACATGCGTAGCGTAGCGTAGCGGTCATTTTTTGCTTGCTCGCGGTCCTCAACGTCAAGTTGGCGACCGCAAGCAAGCAAAATGACATCCCGGCGAGACTTGTTCCTCGTTCGCGATCAGCAACATCAAGTTGCCGATCGCGAGCGTGGAAAATAAACCTCCCGGCGAGATTCTCAACGCGGGGAGGTCAGGTTTCTCATTGCGAGTGGTCGCGTATGCTCGCGACCGCTCGCGATGAGAAACTACCAGTCCGCGTTGAGAAAGCTGCCGCTCGAGTAGAAATCTACTCAAGCGGCAGAAAACGACCGCTTGCACTGTGCAAGAAGCCGTTTGCAATGATTGCACAGTGCGGACAAACATCCGGCACTGTGCAATCAGTGCGAACAGCATTTTGCACAGTGCACTACGCAGTTCGCGTAGCTATGCATAGCTCGCGTAGTGCGATGTGCACTTCGCGTAGCGCTACTACGCGAACTACGCCCAGCCTTACATTTCAGTATTTTCAGACTTTCTGGTTGTCATTTAGATCTTGACAGAGAAATTGAAATATTCCTTCTTGCTGTTGGACTGTGCAGAAATATTTGTATTTCACTATGAATCTCCGTGGGAAATAGCTCAAAAGTGAATTTTAAACAGCATATACTTTTAATAAACCCATCACACTACTGGAGACAACACTATGGGGCTTATTTACAAGTAAATGGCACTGCACGGTTCCGCAAGCAAATTTCCTGTGCCAAGCTGCGTCATTTTAAAAACTCAAAGATGCGCTGTATTAACAAGAATACGGTGCATCCCTGTGCTCACCCCTGCGCTGGCACTAAAAAACCTGCCTAGCGCCAATGCAGTAAAAAGCAACAGGAGTATAACCCATAGACCAGGTTGAGATCTGGGTAACTAAGCGTAATTTACAACAATGTCTCAACCGGATTCAATAAGGAAGGCAAATGCATATGTATGTACACAACATTACAAAGCAGACGCAAAAAAAGAGGGAGACTCCCGATCTTCTTTCAAAAGTGCTCATGGCATCATATATTTAAAATCTCAATTCATACAAAACAGTTATAACAGCACTGTAAGCAAAAATTGCGAAGGCAACCCAAGAGGACTTAGTGCACGTTGTGCTCGTGATGCAATGAGTGACGGCGCAAGTGACAAGTGAAAAACACAGCGGAAGACGCAAGGTGACAAGGTGAAGAAAAATTAGGTACAAGAATCAATGGTTCAATCGATATTGATCATCTTAGTAATTTACACATGATATATAATTTTGTGAACCAGAGCTGAATGTGCGCCATAAGTTGCGCTGTAAGATCGGTCGACGGCGTTTCGATCCTATTTAGTCAGGATCATCTTCAGGACCGGGTTGCCAAAAATTTTTTTTGGGGTGCTGGAAGGTGACCAGGGCAGACTAACTGGTAAGTCGTCAAGTTAATTGAGGGACCCGTGTGGAAGGCGGTCCCGTGTACACAATGTATCCGGGGTCAATCAGGGCAGAGTCCCACCATGCTAATCTCCGCAATACAGCTGGAGAATGTAGGCAGCAAGGTCGGGTACCCGATCCAATGCGGTGGGCCCGGAGTGGGTACCTTGGGGGAAAAAAGTTCAGGCTCGCAGGATCGGGAGCCCGAAACCAAAAACTGGTCCCGGAGAGGGTACCTAGAGGGAGGGAGAATCAAAGCCGTGAGTGAAACACGGAGCCGCAGAGACGCTGTGATTAGGTCCTGGCCGCCACGCTCGTGTGCGGTCTCGTCCGGTCAATCCGTTAGCAATGAAAGCTTATATATGCAGATGTTTACGTTATTTCATTTTTGATTCCGTTGTTGTTTGTCTGTAAACAATATGAATGTACGTGTTTTATTCTTAAATTATTGTTCATGAATTAGTTTCTGTAGAATGAAATTATGAGTATAATGAATACAAAAAAATAAAAATAAATATTTTTGATATTTTTATAAATCTAGATGGTTTGATTTGTCTTTCACTAGATATGCTTGCCTTTTTGAGTCTCTAAGAGACCGCTTATTAAATAACTTCAGGTCAGACAAGAGTGTCCTTATAGATTAAGATCCCCCTTCCTACACATAAACAATCTTTAAATGGCATTTGCTTAATGCAACACACATGGAAGTCACAATATGTCATTTTTATTTAAAGATTGTTTATGTGCAGGAAGGGGGACCTTCCTGCACATAAACATTCCAAGGCTTTTTGCTTTTTCGATGTGTGCTGCAAGGCAGCACACATGGAAAAAGCAAAAACAAGGAGAAATAAAGCATTTCTCCTCGTTTCGCCAACATAAGACCAGGTTTTCCCTGGTCTTAATTTTGTCGCTACCTCCTATTTACGCTGCCCTTGTAAATAGGGGGCAGCGTCAAAATCAATGGGTGTTGCAGTGGAATGCCCACCGCAACACCCACTGCCCACCCCTTTCACGTTAAGCATCGCATGAAAGGGGGCCTTATTTACAAGGCAGCGTTAAGCCATGTTAAGTGGCTTAACGCTGCATGTAAATAAGGCAACTCCCCTATCGGCGCAGAAACGTCACAAAAAGTTACATTCCTGAGGCGATAGGGGCTTGTGCATATGCCCTTTAATCTTCCCCTTCGTATAAATAGTGTATTTGACCTTGTGTGATGCAACTGGTGCTCCTGTAAGGCGCTCGGACTTCGCGCTATATTGAAAATATAATTATGCAGAAAAATGTCCTAAGACATAAAAACAAAGCATTAACATAAGTTAAGACAAAGAGATTCTCATTTACTTGCTGAGTTGTACAAAGTAAAACCTGGATAAGTTGGGGCTTCCCCGCTTATATTGCGTGATCTTAGGCAACATTTGTATTTCACCAAAGCCCTTTTTTCTTTGTTATTCAATATGAAAACACTTTCAAATATGTGAGTTGGATAAAACGATTAATAAGTACTTCTCAGTAGAGTGCTAAAATGTGCCCTATTAATGTTAAACCTGCCACATGTTAAAGAAATACACTTATTTGAAATATTAACAAACCATAATAATTTATGCGATGTTTGTTGTATTATTTACATAGCAAACATTTTCAGGGTTCAGCTTGTGCACAAGCTCTAAAATCCGAGCCACACCCTTGGTTCAGCTCTGGCTTGGTTCTCCCTGTTAATTTGTTAGTTCGCCCACCTCTACCTCTAACTCAATTTTGTTTGTGGAAGAGCAAGGCCTTATTAACTTTTCACAACTTAACAATGGTATGTATTAATGACAGACATGAGGAACTGTGGTACCAGAACTTGAATTGGCACTGTGTTGTGAGCCTTTCATCTCTAAATTAACAGGCTCCATCCCTACTTCTAAAATCATTGGTGCATGCAAATTTGTGAAATAGCAAAATGATTCAGCCTGACTGATGGTTGCTATCCTCTACCTTTTAGGATTAAGGTAGTCTATCGTAAAAACTTCCTGAGTGTTTGGAGCCACTATTACATATCGACTTGGAGCATGTTTGATGCGGTGACAGGCACACCAACGAGCTATTGCTTCACTAAACAGACAAACAATGGTGGAAGATAATCACAAGGAAAAAAGTGTGCTGTTCCGAGAACAAAGGTATGTAAAAAAAATCCCTAAAGGTGTATTTTCTTGGTAAGTGATAAAGGGGGGGGTATTACTTTCTCACTGTTAGAAATTGGGTTTTTGGTTGACAGAGGTATGCACCTGCTTCAAGCAGGAACCACAATCATAGTCAAGGTAAGTCACAACACACCGTAAATAATTCTGTGCTCACCCTCTGGTAGTTTGGCACAGAGAAGTTAGGCTTAACTTAAGAGGCAAGGTGTAAAGTATTTGTGCAACACTTCAAACAGTTTAGTATTAGAACAGTGGTCCTTAAACAGAACAGTGTAGTCATCAGGATAAATATAGACTCCAATCAGTGCTATATTACGAGTGTCCAGCTGGACATTCAATTTAATAGTTCAAAAATGTCAAAAACCCAAAAATAAACACATCAATACTGTGGGACACAATCCTGCATCCTACATAGAAACACAACAAATACACTTAGGACAGGAACATATCAGGCAAGACAGGGTAGCTTGTGGAATATTGAACACAATTTCTAACAAGCTTGAGGAAACAGTAAATACACTTTTTTTATCAGATTTGATTAATGTGCAAACTGTTTACATTGGTCCAATGAAAACAGTTTGCACATTTTATTTTTAAAGAATAAAAGTTTAAATAGTGCTCAGAAGAAATAAGTGACTATGGGGGTTATCTGGTCACGCTGGAATGGGGCAAAGTCAAGAGTTCAGTTCGAACGCGATGGAGCGTGGACCGGATACAGGAGTCATGCAAGGCCCGCTGAACAAATTACCTTGTTTCTGGGTGCAACAGCTAGATACGGGATGTGGGTCCCATACTCGAGGTGATGCATTGATTTTCTCCATGCACGTATGGCAATGCACCAGTTCTGAAGATGAAGCGCTAGAGCCAAGATGCATTTATTCTGTAGACGATGCAGCAGTTTTCGAAATCCAGTCAAGGTAATGCTTTGATCGTACATCACTGCAGCAGTGGCGAAGTGGCGATTCCAATGCAGTGGTTCTGGAGGCAATGTGTTGGTTCCAAGTGTGATGCGCCGGTTCTGTTCCCGCAACAGCGGCGATGCATCAATTCTCCTTCTTACAGTAGAGGATGTGTCAGTTCCACTGGAGCAAGCACCTAGGTCCACTTCCAATGGACCAGGAATAGGAGCACGAGGTGTGACTTTGATATCCCTGAGTCTAAAAACAGGAGGCAAGCCAGCATGCCCTTGGAGATCACTATGGGTTCAAGCAAGAGTTCAGTTCTTCCTCAGCAGGGTCAGAGGGTAGCAGGCAGCAGGGCAGCACATCAGAAAATAAGTTCTTCCAGAGCAGCAGGTCAGCAGAGGGGCAGTCCTTTAGCAGCACAGCAGTCCTTCCTGGCAGACTTTCTGTACAGGTCAGGAAGTGTCTAAAGTAATAGGGTCCGAGATCTAGTACTTATGCCCAGTTGTGCCTTTGAAGTGGGGGTGACCTTAAAGAGGAGCTTTAAAATGCACAGAGATTCTACTTTTCCACCCCTGGCTCCAGACACACTACAGGGGTGTATGCAGTGGAATTTTTAAACTTGCAATAGTAAATCCAACTTTGCCATGAAAATGGATCTTTTTATTACAATTCCAATAGTACCAAACATGTCAGAACTACCCTTTTTCAATCAGAAATTAGAACTTATAAAGGGTAATAAGGAATTCCCAATGTCAACTTATGAGATGTAGTGAAAAGCAAATGTGGATGTTTTTCTCTACCAGAGCATACAAAACTTAAAAGTACATGTCCTACATTTTGATTAAACAACACCCTTACCTATGGGCTACCTAGGGCCTACCTTAGGGGTGACGTATATGTAACAAAAGGGGAGTTTAAGGCTTGGAAAGGGGTTTTAAATGCTAAGTCGACATGCCAAGTGTGACACTGCCTTCAGGCGGCAATCCCAGGCCTGGGACAAGGTTTACAAGGCTACTTAGGTGGGTGACACAAACAATGCTGCAGGCCCACAAGTAGTATTTAATTAACAGGCCCTGGGTATATGGCATACCACTCTAGAAGGGACTTACAAGTAATTTAAATATGCCAAATAGGTGTAAATCAATAATACCATGTTTTAGGGAGCGAGTACAAGCACTTAAGCACTGATTAGCAGTGTTAAAGTGCACATTATCCTAAAGCCAAATAAAACGAGGTCAGAAAAAGAGGAGGAAGGCAAAAGGTTTGGGGTGGCCCTTCAGAGAGGGACATTTTCCAACACTCACTATTGTGTATATGTTGCATTACTGTGTATTTACAGGTCATTCAAGGAAAGCATATTTTATCAGAAACATAAGCCCTCACCCACTGAAGTGGCATGCTTCATCATTGGGCTGTGCTCCTAGCTGGACAGCTGCTGCAATGCCCAGCTGGCCCCTGCAAGGGGTTCTTTGCAAGAGTTCTTTTAATTGCTCAGGAAGCCGAGTAATACACTGCAGTAAATTGCGTGGTGGACAGAACCTATCCAGTCAGCGGCATCCCAAACTGTGAACAAAACTGCCAGCTGAAGGTTTTTAAGCTTGTTGTGTAATTCATCAGTGCACCAAATTAGTGTGTTAATTAGTATCAGGTGGACTGGGAGCGCCGTTCATTGGTATTGAGTGCTTCAATAGGCATGTGCAATTAAAGACTTGATCGCAGCATGCAGTACACAGCCGCCATCTTGGCACTTTGTGATGTACCTGTCAGCTGTGCGTGCAAATAGAGAGAATGCAAACTTCTTGGACATACCCTATGTCTCTAAAAATATTCCAATAATTATTGTGGGGGCATATAAATGAAAGTTTTACAGACATTTTCGATGTCTCTAAAAGCATTTTAATGATTATTGTAGAGGGATATTGCCACGAAAATAGTGCATTCATTGAGTCAGATGAGCCTAGTGCGTGGTTAATTGGCCCAGAGACTCAGTGAGCCAGTAGATGCGTACACAGAAGACTGGACTGCAGTATGCGGTCCACATCTGCCATCTTGGGACTTTTTGGCGGCATGTGCATCACATAAGACTCAAACCTCCACAATGTGTGAGCTGTAATAAGTGCTTGTTTTCCAGACTCTGCCTCTGTGAATTACAGAATAATTGTTATCCCTGGATATAAGTCTGTATGTTGGGGTGATTATCATCAATGATCTATTATTAGGGCAAAATAGCTTGTGTATTCAGGTGAGGGGAGGAGCATATAATAATGATTCCTACAGTTTAAAAAAATAAATGAATTTCATTGACAGGAAAAGATTAATTTCTTTAAAAAGTTGTGACCACCCTCTAACGTGTCAATGGAGACATGTACAAGTGAGCAAAGGGTATAATTGATGCGCGTAGAGCTTCATAGCACGGTGTGGATAGGGACCACAGGTATGCGTATGTTGAGTATGGTCTTCTCTTCTGAAGTGGGCGAAACTGTTGACATTTGTGTGTTTATTTTGTGATAGCGCTCATCACTATACTCAGTAGCAAGGGATACATGCACCGTCTTACAAGGAGGTGGTGGTTTTTTGAGCAAGTTTTAGCCAGGGTATGTCATAATTGAGTCCATGTGTATCTGTGTGGAGTTTGTACACCCAGTATTGTTCTTTTTTTATGAGCCTCTGCAGAATATTGGGACTGTCTTGAAGTTTCTCAAAAATAATCCATCTGAGATCATTTGGTGTATGTTTGGTAGTGATGTAGTGGTTAGTCAATTTAAAGGCTGAATGCAGGCATCTAAATGTGCTACGACGTTCCTTTATCCTGGTCTTTATTGATCTGGTAGTCATCCCTTTATAGACTAAGTCACAAGGGCATTTGATTAAGTAAATACTGTTGTTTGTGCTGCAGTTTTTGTGCTGCTGCAGCTGCCATTTGCATGGTAGGCTTAGATCTATCTCTTTGCGTGAGATGGCAAATATCACAATCACCACACAGATAGTGCCCTGTGATTTTGGGAAGGTTCTGGTGCTTGGTTTGTTTGGAGATAGTAAGTTGTTGAGGCCTGGTGTGTACCAGCTGGTATCTTAGGCTCTATGATCTTTTGAAGGTGAACAAGGGTTTAGGTAATTTGAGTTTGCCTGTGTTAAAAATGTTCCATGTTATAAGGATAATTTTGGGAATGTCAGTGGACTGAGATTTGAAGGTAGTTACACAGGTAATTCTGTCATTCCTTGGTTTCAGAGTTGTTTCTAGAAGAGCTTCTCTGTTATTGTTTCTCACTCTTTTCCTGGTATTCTGGATGATTATGCTCTGGTATCCTTTGTCCCTCAGTTTATTTGGAAGATCCGTAGATTGGTTGTCGTTAACATTGAGATGGCTGCAATTTCTTCTGATGAGAAGGAATTGTCCAAAGAACAGGTTTTCTCCCAGGGCCCTTGGGTGATAGCTGTCAAACATCAAAAGACTGTTTTGGTCAATAGGTTTGTGGAAAGTTGAGGTAGTCAAGGTGCCATTCTCAAACTTGATGGTGAGGTCAAGGAAGGATATTTACTCCCTGGGATAGGTTTGCATGAATCGCAAAAATGGATCAAGGGTGTTGATCCAGCTGAAGAATGTTGTCGCATGTGTGATGTCTCCTTTCCAGATAATGAAAATGTCATCTATAAATCTATGGCAGGTGGTTATTTCTTCCATGAAAGTGTTGTTGCCATTGAAAATTACTTTTTTTCAAAATGGAGCCTGTAGAGACATGTTAAACGTGGCGCAAAAGTACTCCCTATGGAAGTTCCCTGGGTTTGAAGGTTTAGGGTGTTCTCAAATTGAAAGACATTTTCTTGTAATGCAATGCTGGTGCAGTCCATTATGAAAATCACCGGGGTGAGGGACATCCAAGTAGTGGCTCAAAGTAGTTCCTCTACTACTGTAAGAGTGGTGTATTGGCGGATGCTGGTATACAAAGGCTCAACACCAAAGGTAAATGAGTAAATACACAGCATCTTCCAGTTGGAAAGTCTGGAGAGCGTTCTCTACATCCCTGATGCCTTTCAAAAAGGATGGAGTCTTTGACACCAAGGGGCGGGGAAAGAGTCACAGAACATCGAGAGGGGTTCTAGGAGGGAGTCTATCCCAGATACCATGGGATGTGCAGGGGGGCGGTATCCGTCCTTTATGAATTTTTGGAAGGGTGTAGAAGTGCGGAATCCAAATTTTTTGTTTCTGCAGGAATCCTGATTTTTTCGTAGTGACCCAACACATCATCTCTGCTTCATGGGCAAGAGATGCGATTCTTGTTTTCAAGCTTGAGGAAGGAACCACATTAATTTTTCTGTAATTCGCTATAACTGACAGGAGTCTCAAGGATTCTTCTTTATACATTTGTGTGGGTATCACCACAGCTGCTCCTCCTTTGTCAGCTGTTTTGATGGCGATTGCGTTGTCATTAGCCATGGTGTGGATTGCTTGCCATTCAGCATTAGATACATTCTGAGTGGAATGTTATGGTGCCAATCTCGAAACTTCTTTTAGAACAGCCTGTTCAAAATTCTGTCTCTCATTGGGAAGAGTCACCAATGGTAGACTAAAAGTAGATGGATTCTTAAATCCTGTGTTTATGTCTTCATCAGTCTTCGGTTTGTCGTGGAAAACGAAATGAAGTCGTATTTTCCTGAAGAAGTCATGTAGTTAACATTGTAATTTCAATGGATCTTTCTTTGGTGTGGGTCCAAACACAGGCCATGATTCAATACATTGGTTTCCTCATTGGTAAGGGAGCATTCCAATAGGTTGACAATTAGGTTGTCATCGTGTTCAACATCTCCTTCGTACAGCTCCTGGGTTGAATCTGTGGTTGATCTGCCCATTGTACTCGGGCACTTCTTTGTGTTGGTCTGCCTCTTCCCCTGGCACAGCTTCTTCCTAAAAACAGGTACTGGGTAGAAAGGGGGTTTGAATCTAGGTTGGAAATGTCCCATTGGTGGCTGCCAAAATGGTGGCTGATAGTATTGGGTATTATTGGATCCCTGGAAATTGATAGTATTCCTGGGGCATTCATCTTCAATATTCCAGTCTTCTGAGCTGAATGTCCACCTGTAATTACTTGACTTCTCTTTTGGTGCTGTCTTAGTACTTTGTTGTGTTTGTAAGTCCTCAATGGTATATGTATAGACTTTCTCTAGACTAAACCTCTTGATATACTTTTGAAGTTTCTGATTTTTTTGCTGGGTGAGATATTCTTTGTATTCATTTGTCTCTTTTTTGACCTCCTCCAGTCTTTTCTTGACCATAGTCATTCAGATGGTAGTTTTCAGAGCATTTTCTGCAATCAATATTCTAGCTATTAGGGTGTCCGACAATCTTTTTGGTGTGTTGATGATTAGAATGTGCCAATCTATTGTGTATTTCCATATCATGGTTCACCCACAGGCCCTGCAGGGCTGTATTGGCATGTAAGTATTCTGTCATGATGGCCCAATGAAGTGCTGTTGTGATCTGGTTTTTCTTAAGTGTTGCTAACTTATCCCAGTTGCCCTGTGAGCTACTGGATGGAGTGCTGTTATTTTCCCCTAAGGGGGATGATGTACGTAGGATTGCACTGATTATGTCGTCGTTGAGGCTTTGAAAATCTGCCATCATGAGTGTAATAAAGACGATTTCATAATGTAAAGAAAGAGAGCGGAGGGAAGGAGGGTATTACTTCTTTAAATTATGTTTTACCCTACAGCTGAGCCGCTGTACAAAATATCATGCTAGAACAAGGGGAGGGGGAAGCAGGATTGAATTGGTCCTAGCACACGTCCCTCAAATAATTCACTACAGGAACAAAAAAGTGTGCTGTTCCGAGAACAAATGTATGTCAAAACAATCCCTAATTGTGGATTTTCTCACTAACTGAAAAAGGTGGGTATTGCTTTCCACTATTGTCTATATTTTGCGTTATTGAGTATTTACGGGTCATTCAAGGGAAGCATCCTTTATCGAATACACAAGCCCTCACCCACCTATGCTTCATCATGCGGTTTTGCTCCTCACTGGACAGGCACTGCTATGCCCAGTGGGCCTGTGCAAGGGGAATCTGTGCTGTAGCTCTTTTAATTACTCGGAAAGCAGAGTAATGCCCTGCGCTAAATTGGAGAGAGGGATGACGGAGTGGTAGATTGGAAGTATGAGTGATTAAAATTAGCTATGGGTTCAAAAAAGGGAGACCTTTAATGGGAACTAATAAGAACTCATGCCAAGAATAAAAACAAGCTTTGAATCCAAGGTGACACCAATGAATCCTGGGTTCTTATAGGATGTCTACCTGTTTCTTGTCACACACTGCCCATGAAGAATCTTATACAGAATCCCCTGCAAACCTCAAATTTAGCTTAAACATCTAGGGGCCGATTCACAGAACTAATCTGAGATAAAATCCTAAACTTACTACTTTTGGTATTCACAGAAGGCATTTAGTAGTAGTAAAGTTAGGACTCCTAACTTTACTACTACTAAACTGAGATAAAATTCTAAACTTACTACTTTTGTTATTCACAGAAGGCATTTAGTAGTAGTAAAGTTAGGACTCCTAACTTTACTACTACAAAATGCCTTTTGTGAATACCGAAAGTCGTAAAGTTAGGATTTTGTCTCAGTTTAGTAGTAGTAAAGGTAGGAGTCCTAACTTTACTACTACTAAATGCCTTCTGTGAATACCAAAAGTAGTAAGTTTAGGATTTTATCTCAGATTAGTTCTGTGAATCGGCCCCCTAATTTTCTTCACATTTCCGAGTGGGATCCCCACACCTGCACAAATTTCCTACCACCCAGCGTTCCCCTCAGTCTCCTGATAAAAATGATACTTCATTCGTGGGCCAAGTGCCTGTGACAGGGAAGGGCCAAAAACGTGTAGAGATTGAGGGGGCACCAAAGCGTGTTCATGAAGCGCAGTTTTTTAAAAATACATTTTTGGCTGACCTTGCTTTAGACACCGAAATAAGTGAAGTATCATTTTTGTCAGCAGACCAAGGGGAATGCTGGGTGGAAGAAAATGTGTGCCAGTGCAGTGATCCCACACAGAAATATGAGGGGCACCTGCGTTTTTGGTCCCAGGCTTAGCTGCCGACTGAGCTAGGGCCCACAATACACAGCAAGGCACATTGCAAGAAAACTGTCAGTTTTTAGTGGAAAAATGTGATGTGTCCATTTTGCATTTTGGACTGCTGTTTCCTGCCGGGGGCACTAGGCATTCCACACAAGTGAGGTTCCCTTTTTTATCAGGAGGCTTAGGGAAACCCAGAATAGAACAACAAGTGTTATTACCAATTGTCTTTCAGTGCATTTGTGCCTTCCAAATGTAAGACAGTGTGTAAAAAGAAGTCATTTTGATAAATGCCTTCTAATTCACATGCTAGTATGGGTACCCACAAATTCAGAGATGTGCACATAACCTCTGCTTCTAAATTCCATACCTTGTGCCCATTTCGGGAATACGTAGGCTTCCTTGATACCTATTTTCTCTCTTTATATTTTACCAAATGAATTGCTGTATTCCCAGTACACAATGAAAAATCATTGCAAGATATAGTTCAGTTATTGTCCCTGGGTACCTCAGGCTGTTAGTGAACCTACAAGCCTTATATTTTCCCGCAAACCAGAAGGGTCCAGCGGATGTAACAGCATATTGCTTTTGAAAATATGTTACAGGTGAAAGCATCGACACAAATAAATGTTTTTTTCAACTCACTTTAAATTTTTATTTATTTCAACTGTTACTTTCCATAAGAAAACCTGGAAGACCCCTTGCTGAATTCACAATTTTGTCTATGTTTCATAAATGTATAGCTGTTTGAGATCCACATTGGTTTCACAACCATTTCTACCACTAGCTGGAGGGAGATTGAAAGCACAGAAAATAGGAAAAATGGGCTATGGCCCATCAAAATTCCAAAACTGTGTTGAAAAATGTGGTTTTCTTACAAGAGTCTGCCTGCTCCTGAAAGCTGTAAAGATGGTGATTTTACCGCTGCAAAACGTTTGTTGATGCCATTTGCAGGGGAAAAAACAGACACTTTCTTCTGCAGCACATCTTTCCCAAAAAACTCAAAATGTAGCTGTATGTTGGCAAATTTCTCGGTCTCCTCTAGGGGAATCCAAAACCCTGGGTATTTTTAGAATCCCCAGGGCATTGGGAAAAAAAACCAATCTGGCGTGAATACCTTATTTGGATAAAACGTTTTGGGGGCCTAAGCCTGAACTACTTAGCACGGGGTGTGGGTAAGGCATAGCAGCAAAGAGGGTAATTGAGTCACGTGAGCCTACTGCATGGTTACCTGGCAGAGAGATTCAGTGCGCCAGGACGTGTGTGCATGGAAGTCTAGACTGTAGTGTGCAGTGCATGTCCACCAACTTGGGACTGTCGGTGACACGTGCATCACAAAAGACTCAAAGCACCACAATGTGCGAGCTGCAACAAATGCATGTTTACCAGACTGTCTCTGTGAATTGTAGGATAAATATTATGGCTGCATATAAGTCTGCATGTTGGGGTGGTTTTCATCAATGATGTATTATGCCAAGATAAATAGGGCACAATAGCCTCTGTATTGGGGAAGGGAGGAACATGTAGTAATGGTTCTTACACTAGGCTCACCTGACTCAATTAACACACTATTTCCATGCCAATATGTCCAAACAATAATTATTGGAATACTTTCAGCGACATCAAGAATGTCTGCAAAACTTCCATTTATTTGCCCTCACAATAATTATTGGAAAGGTTTTAGAGAAATAGGGTATGTCCAAGAAACGTACTCTCTCTCTATATGCACGCACCGCTGACAGTTCCAAAATACAGTCCCAAGATGGTGGTCATGTACCGCACGCTGTGGTCAAGTCTTTTTTGCATGCGCTTATTGACGCACACAATACCAGCGAACGGCTCTCCCTGTCCACCTGATACTAACTAACATGCTAATTTGGCATGGTAACAAATTACACAACAAGCTTAAAAACCTCCTGCTGGCACTCCCATTCGCAGTTCGGTATGCCAAAGGCTGGGTAGGTTCTGCACACTACGCTGCTCACCAATCTGAAGTAAGTGAAAAGTCTACTTTAGCTCCTGGGAATGCTCTTTTTTTATCTCAGACTCCCTGGTTATTCCTATATATATATTTTAACACAGTGGAGTGCTCTGGCAGCATCTCAAAAGCATTCCATGATTCCCATTCACTCTAAATAGCGGGTAAGAGATGACAAAGTTACGAAGCATTTGTTTTTCTACTAATGTGCTTGCAGTGTGATATGCTCACTGCAGTGCATATATTATGCCTGTGTAATAAACAATGCATATTCAACTTGCAACCACAAACTCAGTAAATGTTTATGTTGCGTACATGTAACAACAATTGTGTCTATATGTTCATGTCTGTCATCTTCATGTTTTTATATTTTTACCTTTACAAGTCAAATTAGAAGGATCCACATTGTGAGACTCCTTTGACACATAAGTCTTATATGATAATCCTTATTTCATTTAGGATATAAAGCTATCCACTGAATAGGTAAATTAGGTCTACTTTCTGGTCGTGATGGATTGCTGTTGACTTCTTCCTGAGCAGTTTGAGGCAAGAAACATGTAGACCTCCTATAAGAATCCAGGATTCATTGGTATCACCGTGGATTCTATGCTAGTTTTTATTCTTGGTGTGAGTTCTTATATGTTCCCATTAAAAGTCTACATTTTTTGAACCCATAGCCAATTTTAATCACTCATACTTCCAACCCCTGAACCCTCACTCAAATTTAGTGCAGGGCATTACTTGGCTTCATGAGTAGTAAAAGGAACTCCGGGAAAGAGCCTGCTTACTGGGGCTTGCTAGACATTGCAGTGACCCACCCAGCGAGGAGCAAAACCGGATGACAAAGCACGCCACTTCGGTGGGTGAGGGCTAGTGTATCCAATAAAGGATACTTCCCATGAATGACCTGTAAATACACAATCATGCAACATATACATAATAGTGAGAAAGTAATACCCCGCCTTTTCATTATGCAAGAAAATCCACCTTTAGGGATTTGTTTGGCATACCGTTGTTCTTTGAACAGCACACTTTTTTGTTCTTGTTACATCTTGTTTGAGGGATGTGTGCTAGGACTGATTTAAGTCCCTCCCCCTGTTATATGTTGGAAGATAATCACATGCATTCAGAAGAGAATGTATAAATCCTGTTCTGGATGGTGACAGGCACACCTATTATGTGGAACTAAGAGTTGCAGGGTATTTAAACACTAATAGGTAACTTTCTTACAGTGAACAGTTTATTAGTTAAAGTGGGAATAGCCAATTTGGTATGATTTTAGGTATACCTAATCAACAGAGCGTACAATATTAGATTTGTGTAATACCCTATAACCTTATTGGGGAGAGGAAGTTGATAAGCTAAGGGAAGATGCAAAATGTAACACCTCTGCCATTTTTATTGAGCAGTCCTGGGGATCCACCGATTAGATGGAGTAAGTGGAAGAAGATGTTTGGCCATTATGCCAGGGCATGTGGAACTAATCTTAGTGACGAACGGAGGCTCTTTGTTGATGCATTGTCTTAGGGGAGAAGGGCAAGAAGTAATAGAGGCTTTATCAGACTTGACCCTAGAAGAAAAGCGAGATCTTAATGAACATGAAATCTGTATACTTCAACTAGATCAACATTTCTTTCCCCTGGTGAGCAGTATCAAGAAGAGATACCATTTTGGACTAAGAGAACAAGAGGTTGCATCATCAGTAGATTACTATATTACCTGTTTGAGGAAGCTAGCAGCATACTGTAAATTTGAAGCTGCTACTGATAAAAGAATTTGAGACCAATTAGTATTTAAATGCAAAAGCTATAAAATGAGGGGTGAATTGTGGCTAAAAGTTGAGCCACAGTTGGAAGAAGTATTGATTATTGCAAAAACTATTGAACATCTCTCAAAGTGTGTCAATAGGTTGACTAACAATAAGAACAAAATACAATCTTGAACAGAGAGGGTGGAAGAGGTAGTGTGTGAAGTTAAAGGCAAAGAGTAAAGATGTGCTAATCAAATTTCTTGGTGAAGGTGATAGGTGTGGACTGAGTGGACATAGGGCAAATGCAAGAGAAAGACCTGCAATTAATGCTTCTCGGACAAAGATGCCGCTTGGGATATACCCAAGCTGGAGTTATTCCCAGTAAAACGATGGTCTGTGGCAGGGATACAATTAAAAGCATTCTGTCTAGAAAGAGGTATCAGGGCGGCTAATGGCAGAACTACTTCTGACAGAAAAGGGGTTAGTACATTTAATAGTGGCCCACACTCCAGCTGTATCGATTGCCTCCTTATTGATTTAAATCTATGACATACCCTTACTGATATGGCTGTTATAGATCGAGTGGAGAGTGACTACAACCCACTTTCATCTACTCTCTGCCTCCTGCAATTGGAAGAACCAGTTCATCCTCCTGTTTTAACATCTACTAGAGATCTACTGGTCAGTAATGACATGAGGAGGCTTAAATGTTCCAAAATAATTAATAATCCTGAATCACTGTCCACTATCAGCAGGGACGTGGATGATGCGGTTGCCGCGTTGGAGGCCCTCCGTGTTAGTACTCAACCAGTAGGCCTAACAACTACCATTCACATCTCTTTATTCGATAAAGTGCGGTCAAACTTTCAGAGACCATATAGTGATAAAGGCCCCCATTCTCAGACCCGTCAAAACTGGTACAATAAAGAATGCAGGTTAGCCGTAAAATTCTTGGGGGAGCCATTAGAACCAAAAACCTGAATACCATAAGGGACGCCAGGAAGACTTATAAAATTGCCCAGGCAAAAGCAAAAAACTGAGTGGGATGAGGGAAGGTGGCTGGAATTTAAATCAACATGTGCAAGGAGTAATTTACAACACTTCTGGACTCTTGGAAAATGGGGCAGGGGTGCACATCCCCCTCCCCCAGATAACCATGTTGCTCCAGAATCATGGGTAAAACAGGTTTCCCTCCAATATTGTATCAGTGCCAACGAGGATTATGAACCTCTAGTAATGGCCCCTAGCTACCCGTCGGGCCTGGTATTTGAGTCATAAGATGTAATGGTGGCCATCAATGCAATTACGGGGGGGAGAGCCCCGGGCATTGACAGCATTCCCACAGATGTTTTCTTATACGATAAGGAGAAGTGATGTAGGTGCATAATGCTGTTAGCAAACGGCCTTGCCCAGGGTGCCCACATCCCAGATTCGTGGAAGGGGGCAGTGATCATACCAGTCTACAACAAGGGGGACAGATCACGGCCCGAGAACTACCGGCCCATTAGCCTCATTGACTCTATTAAAAAAGTGGTGGCACGCCTAGTCCTGGGAAAGGTACAAGAATGAATAGATGACAGCAACATTCTAACTCCTCACCAGGCAGGGTTCTGTGTGCACATTAGCACAATAGACCAGGTCTTCAGATTCATTTTGATATATTTGCGTACAGTGGTGCTCGGCGATGGCAGCATGCATGCAGCATTTGTCAACATAAAATCGGCTTTTGATCTAGTGTCCCGTAATAAGTTATGGGTGGTTCTACGGGATCTAGGTATGTCGACGGGCCTGTTAACCTTCTTAGTTTGTCTGCATGAGGACAACTTTGCTCACATACGCTGGGGCACACAAAGGACATCACTGACCAATTCCCGGTCGAAAAGGGAGTGCGCCAAGGGTGCGTTTTGGCACCCACATTGTTCTCCCTTTTCATCAATGAGGTTGCTAAATTCTTATCTCTTACACCTACTGATGCCCGACCCTAGCTGGCTCCAAGGTTCCCATTCTAATGTTTGCTGAAGACACGCTGATTATCTTAAAACACCTAGTGGATTACAACGTGCGTTGTCTCTGTTTGAAGACTTCTGCAAGCTCAGATGACTAAAGATAAATGCAGAAAAAAGCAAACTCATGATTTTTAATAAACATCGATCATTTAGGGGCAAAATTATCATGGAGGGAGTACCACTGGAGCAAGTGGATGCCTTCACATACTTCGGCATCACCTTGGAGAAAAAGATGATATGGAGGCCCCACATCGAAAAAATGGTGTTAAAACATAGACAACTAGCGGGAGCCCTAAGTAAAGAATGTAACTTTATCTCTGACTAAACCAGTAAGTCCTGAATTACAGATTTATAGTGCAAAGGTGGTTAGCTCAGTCTTGTATGGCTCAGAGCTTTGGGGGTTTGGAAATCTGACACAGCTAGCTTCTGCTGAAAATAAGTTTCTACGAACAATCTCCAGCCTCCCCAAAAGCACCCCTTCTCTCCCTCTGCTTAGTGACATGGGAAGGTATTGGTCGGTTGATCTAGCTAGGCTTTGTCCCATATTATACTGGCGTAGAATATGGAGTACCCCTGAGCTGTCCACCTATGTAAGCGGTCTCAGGGATGTTCTAGAGGCAGACCGCTTCCACAAAATAGGCTGGCTCAGAGACATCAAAGGGGCACTGTCCACAATGGGCCTGACCAATTTGTGGGACAATCCATCTAATCTGCAATCTCTACCCAAGGAAGCATTAAAGGAAAGATACTGGGAAATGGTGGGCTCAAAAGTATCAGAGCAAGTGACAGCACCACGCTGACTGGGAGGTTCATATTAGCAAAACCTTGCCCTCGTCGTGAATCTTACTGGGACATTATATCTAAGCCCCTTAACCGTAAACTTTTTTTTCAATTCAGAGTGGGTACCCTGCCTGTGGACAGCACTGAGAGACAATAAGTGCCCACACTGTATTGAACATGCTGAAACTTACTCACATATTCTCTTTGCTTGTCCCGCTTATGCTGCTCCCAGTAAGATCTGGCTAGTGCCAATGTGTAAGAACTTGGGCACTAGGCAAAGTAGAGAAGCATTGAGAATTTTGACGATGGACCCCTCACCTTGCTATGCAATTCCCCTAGCCAATTTTCTAAGGTGGATGTGGTGCATCAGATCAAAATATGTAGTAACTGAGAATAATCAAGCTCCTTCACAAGTTGGTTTTTCCTTTGGTGGGACATTGACTTGATCTCCTTATAGGATGCAATTTAAACTCTATTTTATTCGGAGAGTATTTGTCCCGTTTGCACCTTCAGACATGCTTTTATTCTCCATCTACGTTGGGGTTTTAACCACATGTCCGATTTTATCTTTGTCTGTTATCTTGTGATAATATTGCCAGTTGTATGTCCCATGAATTGCACTCCTCTGAGCTGAGGTTCCTAATATACTTGAACTCTATATTATCATTTTATATTGTGTATTCATTGTATCTTAGTGTTTTTATTATTCGATTTAACTTTCGACTTTTAATCTTTATCTTGATGAATTAATACATGTTTTTGAAAAATTTGCATGTATTGGCCTGAAAGGCTAATCCTTTTTGATAAACTTTGTATTTTATGCTGTAATTGCTTTTATGACAAGTCTGTCGAAATAAAGCCTTTTTTTTTTTTTAATCGCTTCTTGTAATTGTGACACTAAAAAGGGATAAGTGCAAGTTTGCTATAAGTGAGGTTAATTACTTAGGTCATATTAAGTCAGGAAAAGGTCTGATGCCTAAAGAAACTTGATCAAGACTATAGTAAGTTTAAAAGACCCCTGTTAAAATGAGGAAGTAATTTCATTCATGGGCATGGTTGAATACTATGGCAAATTTATCAAGAACTATGCAGATAAATCTACTGGTAGGAAAAATGTGGAATTTAAGTGGAGGAAAATGTGTCAGGAAGAGTTTGATACTCTTAAAATTGAATTAAGAAATGCACCAAATTTGCAAGCATTTGTTTTAGGAGAGGAGACCATGATAGTCACTGGCGCAAGCTTAAAAGTTTTGTAAGCGGTTCTTCTACAAAGAAGAGATATTGTAGAGTGTTTGATTGCTTGTGCTTCCAGATTTTTACTTCGTTAAGAGGTTAACTACTCAGTGTTTGAAAAGGAAGCATTGGCAATATTCTGGGCTTTAAAAATGTTGAGGAATTTGATTTAGGATACCAACTTTAAGGTCTGTTCAGATCATTTGCCATTAAAAGAGGTTTTAATAAAGAAAGGCTTGGATTCTATTTCATTCTGGATAAGTAGGTGGGTGATAGTGCTACAAGAACTTTGTTTTGAAGTAGCGTAGAATAGTTTCCGGGAGTTTGAAAAGTGTAGGCTGATTGTTTATCTTGACTGGTCAGTGATACCACAATGGAAGGCTTTCTAGATTAAGGGATTAGAGGAGGTGAAAGTGTGTGAAGTTACATTGGGTGTGATTACTGAAGAGGAGTGGAAGGAAGAGTTGGTGAAAGATTTAGAGTTAATGGAGGCTGTGACTGCAAGTTAAGATGGAATTGTGGACTCACTAGTGAAACCCTGCACTATTAAAAAAGAGGAATTATCCGCAGATAGGGGTATGTTATTGAGAGACACTCGCTTGGTGCCTGCTCTTAATTTGAGAAGTAGATTAGTAACACAAGCCCATTTTGGTCTCTTAGGGATAGTTAAGAGAAAAGAGAGATTGATGCGGATTTTTGGTGGCCAGGGTTGGACATTCAGGTGGAAAGGACTGTCTTAGAATATATGGAATGTAAGAATATTGATTAAGAATTTAACTACTAGGCATGTACCTATAGTGTGTAGACAACTACCTTATTACCCATGGGAGGAAGATGAGATAGGCATAGTTGAACCATGTAGGGGTGAGCAAAACACTCCTCACTTGCTGATGTTGTCGGATCTTTTTTAAAGGTGGGTAGAAGTTGAGTGTGAGCAGGAGATAACCTCCTTGAGTGTAATAACATTTTTGGAAGAAGTGTTTAAGAGAGAGAGTTACCCTAAATGTATTCTCTCAGATAATGGGCCTCAATTTTGCTTTGATAAAATGGAGATGTTCTTTGCTTTACATGATAATCTTCACAAAAGGAGTTCTATTTACCATCCTGAAACAAATGACGCTATTGAGAGAGTGAACAAAACGTTGAAAGAGTGTATTCAATTAACTAGGGCTTACTGCAACAAAGAATCACAGCATATCGAATGATGATACATTCCTCTACAGGTAAGAGTCCATTTGAACTGTTTAAAGGAAGAACTTCTAATACTGTTCTATGTCCAGGTTGGATGAATTGGGGGAAAGGAGTGAAACATCATGATGTGGAGGGATGGAAAAAAAGAGAGATGGACCTACAGTATAAGAGGAAAAGTTATTTTGATGCTAAGAAATGTATTAAACAGGTTGAGGTTCATGTTGGAGTTTGGGTGCAGATAAGAGCTCCAGTAAAGTGCTTCAGAATGCTATTAAGATGGATGATGGAAGGATTTGGAACTAAAATCAAGTGTGATGAAACTGGAATGGTGAACACCCTTAAGAAAAAAATTGAAGTGAATGAAAATAAACAAATTTCACATACGAACGGAACAGTGACCATAAAGAGTACATAGGAGACCTGCTTATTAGGATGTATATGTCAGTAGCTAGGTATCTGTCTGTTCAGGGGAAATTAACTTACAATATTGCTACTCTATCATTCATGTTCAATATTGTTGTTACTTATCTCATGTATTATATTTTTCTAGTTTTTAAGTCATAGACGTTATATTGTCTCAGGGCCAGATGTACGACCGATTTTTGCATGCGAAAACAGGTATGCAACCCGTTTGCGCATGCAAAAATACCAATGGACCATGTACAAACCCTATTTAGCGAGTCACAATTTATTTGCGACTCGCTAAATAGGATTTGCGATTCACTATTAGGAAGGGGCGTTCCAAGGGCGTCCCTTCCTAATAGCGACTCGCCACCCTATGTAAGCATGTTTTGCGACCGCAATTGCGGTCGCAAAACACCTGCAATTTACTGCCCTCTTCAAGAGGGTGGTAAAGCACTCGCAAAAGGGAAGGGGTCCCCAGGGAACCCCTTCCCCTTTGTGAATGCAGGGGAAAATATTTTTTAGAGGCAGGCAGTGGTCCCAGGCACCAATACCTGCCCTTAAAAAATGAAACGAAAACGTTTCATTTTTCTTTTTTAAAATGCATCCCGTTTTCCTTTAAGGAAAACGGGCTGCATTTTAAAAAAAAACTGATTTATTTAAAAGCAGTCCCAGACATGGAGGTGAGCTGAACCCAGCAGGCCACCATACCTGGGAGAGCCAGCCATTCCCAATGGGGTCGCAAATTGTGAGTGCCTCATGAATATTGATGAGGCATGCAATTTGCGACCCCATTGGGAATCGCAAACAGTGTCTCTGACACTGTTGTACATTGGCATTAGCGACTCGCAAATTCCGACTCGCAATTTTTCAGAATTTGCGAGTCGCTAATGCCAGTGGTCGCACATCTGGCCCTTAGATTGTTGTATTGCTTATAAAGAAGGGAGATGTGTGGTGTCTTGTTATGTCAGTCTTACATCACTATGCTCTAGTTTGGAATCCTAGAGATGTGCTGGGAAGGTTGGAATGTTGAAGGGGTGGCAGTTACTGGGAGACTAGGAGAAAGAGAGGTCGCTGACTGAGGTGTTGAATAAAGAAGACTTACCTCTCTAAATCGTTTCCTGTTGTTATTGAAAGTGCTGCTTAGTTACACCTGGATTCATTGGAGGAGTGTGACAGCAAATAGAATTTAGGCCTCAACTGCAGCACTGGTGTACGCTGACAAAAAAGAAGAGCATGCACTATGAGCAAAAATACAAAGTGATATGTTAGAGTGTAGCATATTGTTTTATTTTTAGAAATAATAGTGAATTTTGAAAAGCTTCCTATCAAAATTTAATTTTGATGTTTGCATATTTTTTTGTTTGTGAATTAAGTAATATATTTCATCAAATGTTTCAGAAGTTCCTAATTTTTGTGATGTATACTTGTTTCTGTATGCATATGTATTGTTTTGAGTTTGAAATCATGGAAAATGGTAAGGCGGAGTCCCCACCTTACAGTAGCAATTTGGTGGGGATCTACAGAAGTCAAAAGACTAACGGCTGTAACACATTGCATAATGATTTTTTTGACTTTGCTATTTTTTAAATGAAAATAAGACATAATTAAAACACAAAAAATTATAATATTATCACAGAGTAAAATGAACATGTCATGTTTTGCATAAAGGATTACAAAACAGTTTGTCTTTTTGTTTATCCCTTGCTGCTGATATATTTGGTTGCATGTAAAGTAATCATGTTTCTATTTATTTATCAGAAAAAGATTTTCCTTACTGAAGCTTTCTAATTTAATACTATTTTGTGCCACAGCAAGCCTAAACAGTCACTCTCCCTGTAGTCAAAGAATTAAAAGGTAAAGATTTCCATTTGAGGTGAATTAGTGGCAGTTTACATTAGTAAATTAACCAAAACTTGACTCTCTCTCTTTGAACAAACAGCAAACTGCAAGAAAAAGAACATTGCAAGGGCCTCTATGAAGCTAAATCTTCCGCTTGAGTGCTCAGAGGTTTTCTAGGAGCAGTACCACCGCACCCTTAGTTTCAGAGCCCCATTATTTGACAAAACATGCAATGCACAACATTCTCATCGGACTTAACTTTTATTGCCGGAAAAAATTGATTCTTTATAAATAGAAGATTAAGGCTATGATTTTGAGAAACGACCCCTTGCCAAAAGCATCATTATATATTAACGGCAACAAATTAGACTGGATTAACTGGAATCAATTTAAAAATCTCCAAATGTGAGAATTGTACGAGATAATTACATTTTAATTAAAAATGAAATGTGATCATCATTTGTACATGTATCACTGGCAACTCCTAAATGTTGTATTTTGTTTAATTCACCTCTTCCACTCATGAAAAATGGGATCCTCATGTTTTCAGGCTTTAATAAATCAGATCAAATAATGATGTGCTCCAAATGAGCAATCAATTTACTTATCAACAATGTTATTATCTGACAGTTGATTACCATTCTGTCAATCTAACTGATATATTATGCAGTTTAGTACTGTCATATATTATGAATCATTTAGTAGAAAACAATCTATGGAAGTATGCACGTCAGAGCAATACATCCAGTGCAGGGCTCCAAGCTTCAAAGGTAATGCTTTGCAAACCATTTGCTTAAATCCTTCGGGGCAGATTTACGAGCCCCTTGCGCCACTTGTGCGCCGCCGTTGCGTCACTTATGTGACGCAGCGGCGACGTACTAACATTCGCCACGTTGCGCAATATTTACAACGTGACGCATCTAGGGAGATGCGTCACGTTGTAAACCCCTGCGCCACATGAAACCTGCGTCAGGTTTCATGTGAGGCGTTCCAGCGCAGGGTGGGTGTTCCCTCGCAGGTACGCCTCGTAAAGTGACGCAGTGAAATCTACAAGATTTCACTGAGTCACTTACGCCCAGGCTGCGTCAAAACCCTGCGCCTGCTTGAAGCAGGCGTAAGGATTGACACAGCATGTTAGGCATAGGGCACCCCCGATCCTTGCTGGAGTCGCGTCGCGCTGCGACGCGACTCCAGCAATGCGCCGCCTTTCCGTCGGGGGATGCGACACGCATCTGCCCATCTGTGCACCACGGTAAATGCGGCGCATCGGCGGTGGCGCAAGGGCAAACTTGCGTGACGTATCTTCCCTGGCGCATCCCTGCTGATTTGCAGGGATGCGCCAGGGAACGTAAATATGCCCCTTCATACTTTAAAAATTAAATGAATAATTGATATGCAGATGAAGTCTGGTTTTATCTAGACTACATATCTCTTTACCACGCCCCTGAACATCTTGGAAGTTGATGGGCTAGTCTCAAATTATAAAATTACCTATTTGAAACTTTTGTTCATTCCAGTTGCTAAAGCTAGAACGGTGACCAGTAATTAAAAGGCGCTAAACAAAAAGTATGCATCTAGGATTCAAAATAGTCCCCACCTTGCATAAACATTAGACTTTGATCATCACAAGTTTTAAAGAGAAGGATGAAGGGGATCCATAGGGGTTGGCATTGCCCCCCCACAAAAAACGAAAGTCCCCGTTTTTGTGGCAGGATTCGTGAACAAGGTCCAGGGGTAGTGGAACTATTCCCAGATTCACACACCCATATTTGGGTCAACAACAGTTTGTCATTTCTGTGCTGCAGATCCTGAACGCTTAAAACAAATGAGATAATTCACACTGTGACAATGCACAATCAGTAATTATGTACACAGGTTTTCACAAGGCTTGGCCATAATCCAGGCCCAGTGCCTAGAGATTGCTGCTCAGTGCCAAATACCCTTGAGCAAGGTGGGGCAGAAAGGGGAACACAATACTCCTCCTCCTGGCCAATGTGGGTACTTAGAAAATCATAACCGTTGACCTTTGACAAAAAAGCAGGTATAAAAATACCTCCCAACATTTGGCAAGGTAAATAGGAATAACTATACCCCACTCATCCTTGGGGAGACCGGAGTAAGGGATCTTACAATATTTCCACCCTCGGCAATAGAGGGAGATTGTTAGAAAACTTCAATCGCTAGCCAGTACACAGAATCACCCCTTACCCATTCTTGAAGAAGGAGGTGATGAATTGTGGCACGTGTGAGCAATCTCTTTACTTGAAAACAATAACTTCACATTTGGGCATAGAGAGCAATAGACAAATATTAAACTCTTTTTTACTTGGGAAAGGTGGAGGATTATTGGCAGAAAATAATTGCTTCTTTCCAATAAATGAGCAAGATGAGCTCAAAAGTATTGCTATCCTTAGTAGAGAACACTCTCCCAATGTGTGTGAGCATTGGGGTTTATTAAAATACAATCAGACACATCAGCAGATACCCATACATCACATCATCATACACCCACACACCCACCATCAGACACCAACACAATTATCAAATGCCCTCAAGCCCAGCATCAGAAGACCACACACATACCCAGATAGCCATACATGCAATGAGATTGCGAAACATTCAATTGGTGGCAAGACAGCCACCATCAGGCACCCACAACCGCCATGTGATGGCTGCGCATGTACTGGCTACTACCCCCACAAAGCAACCACTAAACACACATGCACACACCATCAGATGCTCACACACCCACAATCAGAAACCCTTATACTTGTCAAGTTCTCTGACATTCTCAAAATGAAACCAGACACTGTTTGGGAGCAAGAGGTTTTAGGAGGGCTACACAGAGGGCGGAGGAGTAAAGTGGGGGGCAGTGGCTGACAGGTCATGGTTGCCCCAGCCATATCAGGACATTGCTGGGGAGTGGAGGAGGGTGCATGTTCAATGGTTGGATCTAGGGACCAGTGGGCATTGACAATCATAGTAGAACTGAGCAGCAGGAGTCTTATTGGGGATGGCCCAGTGTCAGAGGAATTCAACAGCTACACAACTTGTAATAGTGTGACTGTTGCCCTGTCAAAAATTCAGGTAAGCCATGCATTAGTAAGCAGCTGAGACAGACAATATCACAGACAGGAGCCAGGATCACATCATAGCATGTGAATCAACTCCACATCTCTGGTCCACTTCCCTAGAATCTCCCACATATGGAGATGGGCAACCCTTTGTGAGCTTTCTAACTGTATTCTTGTGAGCAATTTGCTCATTCTATTCTTGCTCCTCTTCTTTTCTTGATCCTACCCATGTTGAATGGCATTTTCCAGTCAGTGTGTATCTCACCTCCCAGTTCTGCCACTCATGGCCAAACAGAGAACACCCAACCACAAACACCAACATACCCACTATAAGATGCCTCAAGCACTAATCACACACCATACATACACCATCAGATAACTAAATACACACCATCAGACCCCATGAGACAGGACCCAGTAACAGGTTTCCTATGTCCCACATGTTATCCCACAACTATGCTTAACACAAGTCACTACTGCCATGAAACAGGATCCAGTAACAGGTTTGTTATGTCCCACTTGATATCCCACAACTATGCCCAGTACAAGTGACCACTGCCTAGGTGTCCTCTTTGCGAATTGTTAACAGAAATCAGGCTAACTTACAACTATTTCAGGCACCTTCATTTTCCAAAACATGACTATGAAAGAGTCCAGATGCAGATGCTCTGCAACAGTTTTTTAAATTGTTCATCAGGTAGTTTTAAGCTGCCTTGCTCCTTTACTGACACCATTATGTATCTCCAAAATACGTGGAACAGCTGAAAATGGGCCCTGCACTCTGTTCACTGGTGTAAACAGGGCACAAGCCCTGGAGTCCCACACCACCTTCATCATCAGCAGATAAATGAAAAAGTCTTGGGACATTACAGCTGTCCCAGCACACTGTTTGCAGAAGGAAGAAAAGAGGCCACCTAGGGAAGTTCAGAGCTGCTCAAACATTGTAAACGATGTATGTCTGTAAAAAACAATAAGCAATTACATTTCCTAAAAGCCTAAAGTTGAAGTGAAAGGAAGGGGAGGTTGAGAGAGGTGTGATAGTTTCTGCATCACAAAACGTAAAAGGACAAAAAGATTGATTGTCCTTACACTACATTATTTAATTATGTATTTTAAAAATAAACCAGGTTTTTGACAACGGCAAAAACCCATGATAACACATTAATGGACAATTTAGTGATTAGTGGATGTGGGGCATCCCCCAAAAATTAGTGCTGCACATCCCAATCTCATGGATCCCCTGCACTTCTTGGAAGTGGGAGAACCACAAGGTCTTCAAATGTTGAATCTCAGCTGGCTCCACCTTCAGACACACTTGAACTTGAACTTGGCGACGAGGTCACAGCGGGACTCGCTCTGCCATATTTATGGCGGGGCAAATATCACTGGATTTCCCTGTCTCCAAGACATGACAGCTCCCGACAGGGGAAACACAAAATTTCCCTGTGTATCACAGACTTTCCTTTTTATGTATTTTTGTGAAACAAAGTTCCTCTTAGAGAGAATGTTTTACAAAAAGAAAAATGTATTCCAAGAAAGTCTAAACAGACTTGGCACCCTTACTGCATACTTTTCTGCCTTCAGTCCACAACCTCCCCCAGTCTTGCGTTGCAAGCACAGAGATCCTATTGAGGCATGCAGGGAACTTATAATATGGCAAACAGTCCTTCTCAAAAGGGGACTTCCACCAGAGTCTAAATTGTCCTGCGAGTTTGTTACTGCAAAACATCTCCGTTAACATACTCTCCTTGTTTCCCCTCTCAAAATTAAGCAATTGTTTCTTTGCGGGCATCAAGGCACGTTTTACTGTTGCCTTGTTTAGTCTTATTGTTAGGCTTAAGCATGTAAAAATGGATTTACTCTGAGTTGTTTACAGCTGAAGATTGGCCTGAAGTGGTACATAACTGATTGGCAGCTATGTTTCCATGTTGTCAATGCCTTCCGTATGGATGGTTTTAAGCCGCAATGCATTCAACAAGGGGCATTTATGTATCATGTACCGTTTTGTTTGCATATTTGTATCAATGCGGTACCTAAAGGTTATATATGTCAATTAACTTCTAATATTGGCAGTAGAGCACACCCCTGTGAGGTACTGAGCAACAACCTAGAAACCAAAAGTCAGCATACAACCTCAAAGCAACCAAAGACAATAGGAGAACCACAAGAAAATGCGATTTCACACCTGGTACTTGCTTGTTATTTTTTATTGTACGAATCTCTTTCAGTTGCTCTTTCCGTTACGTAGTCCATGGTGACTGTTTCTATGTGGGTAGAGTTGACAGCATGTGAATGCACATTATCACTCCAATGCAGGAGGCAAAAGTGTGCACATTTTATTTTAGTTGTTAGCAGCTTGCTGATGCCCTTTTTAGAATGGCATATTTGTTCAAACCGCAGCCCTAAGTCTTATAAGCATCGAGTTGCCATCATGCATTGGTGGGACAAAGTGAGCCTGAAGACTTGAAATATTTAGGCTGAAATTTCAGTTGCAATTACATTTGCTGTGACATCTAGAATGACTATGAAGAGGCTAGTGTGAAGTCCAGGATGCCCTGGAGCAGGGTGTTGCCATCGTCCAGTTGCAAGACTATTTATATGTGTATTTTAGAAGATCTTTGATCAGAAAATCTAATTTAGTTACTCCTTTTTTTATTTATATCACAGAAGAGGGCCAGCGGAGATTCAAAGACCTGCAAGGGTTAGCTCCCCTACTCGTATATCAAAAACACAGAAAAGAACTCTTGGGTCTATAAGTATTGATCTCCTAGTTGTACATTTAACCAAGAAAGGGCATCCCTTTTATAGGTAGTGGCGTAGCTGATGGAGGCGGGTGGGGGAAGTCCACCCCGGGAGGCACTTTTTTGGGGACGGTAGCTAGTGCAAGGTAAGTTTTTTTTTTTTTCTTTTTTCCCTCATCGTCGTCTGTCACCACCCACTCCCTGCTCTTACCTGCATCAGCAGTCACTAGGCGGCAAACTCAAGGACCGCCCTGGGCGGCAAAAGCTCTAGCTATGTCACTGTTTATAGGGCGGTTTTCCTCACCCACCAAAAGGTGACTTGCTTATTTAGTCTATACCTCTCTTAGTATGACCACATCGCTGAGCTCCTCCCTCTCAGTGAGGTGGTTGTAACCCGTATCGTGACTAGGCATCACAATATGAGTGTTAGCTAATCAATCTGTTGTTCACAATGTTATCATTTGTACTATTTTATAGATATTAGGTACAAAGTACCTTCTGATTATAACTATTTAATGCTTTAAATTTCTGTAGAACCTTTCCATTTTTATAGATTTGAAGATAACATAGTCATTTTTATGGATTATTGTATTAGAAATTGGAAATGCTTTGATTTCTAGTATTATGGGGAAGGTATCTATAGTGTTAGATGCCAGAAAATGTACTTAGCAAGGAATTCGATTCATTAGAACTAGAAAAGCTAAGACATAATCTCATGGCAAATTATCCATAGATTTAAACTAATCCTAAATTGGGTGTTGTTAATTTCATCCAAGAGACAAAAATACACATGGATGTAATTTAGGGATCACAAAGCTTGTGACCACTGGCACTGCCTTTGCGACCCCTGGCCTCAGGGATGGCAAAATCAGTGACAAGAACACTTGGGGACTATTCAGTCCTTATTGTCTGCCTGATTTTTATTATACTAACAGTGAATAATATTGTATTATTCACTATAAGTGTAATAAAAAATGGAACACACTTAAGACCTATGGTGGCAGAAGTCAGAAATAAAAATGTTTTAAAATGTATGCTGTATGCATGCTTTTGGGTGAGAACATGTTTAAGTGAGAATATGTGAGAAAATGTTTCTGTATGTGTAAGTCAGTGCGTGTGAGTGAAAGGGAATGAGAGTCAAGTGACAGGGTAGTGAGGAAGATTGTGTGAGATTGAAGCCAAGATTCACTATTCTTAGATGCAAGGCAAAGCTGCACCAAAGTTGCTGCGCTGCCTTGCGTCAAAGGGTGCACATTTTTTTCTCTCCTAGTGCACCGGCGCACTTTTGGCAATCATGTGCCAACAAACATAACCTTGTGCCAGAGTGCAAGGTGTGTGTGTTTTTTTGAAGCATAGGTTTTGTGATCAAAGGGGTCCCTTCCAGTACAAAATGATGCTTAAGGAGTTTCCCACGTCACGTGTGCTGCACACTACACCACACATGCAAAGTTGGAAAAATGAGAAGAAATGAAAACATTTCTTCTTGTCACGCCTGCCTGGATCAGGCATAAGATTTAGGAACAAAGTCCTCTGTACCAATGTGTGTAGATAGGGATTTGTGTCAAAATCCATGGGTGGTTGCATGTGAACTCCCTTGACACAAAACAATACAAGGCAGCGCAAAGCGCAACGTTGCGTTACTTTGTGAAACTATCCAATGCAAATCCTCAATTGCTGTGATGTGAGGTCATGTGGCAAGCCTACCTGGAAAAAATCAGGGTCATGGATCATATGATGTCACGTCCGGTGATGTCATTGAGGTCAAATGGTATGTGATGTCACTTCCACTACCCCTGGCATTTTGGTGAAATGACACCCATGAAAGCACATTTCATTTTTAATTGCATAGAGCAGATCCATTATTATTTTAAACCTTTGAACCCTTTTGTTTGCCCACAGGACCCAGGTGCAGATTTATACAGAATGCTAGCATAGACATTATTTGTCTGCTGCTCATTCAGCAAGAGGAGCCATGGGAAGAGGGTTGGAAGATATTTTGAAATGTGCAGCATGATTACAGGATGAACCAGTCAGCTTATATCCAATTGCTTGGGGCAGAGATTTAGAACTTGCACACAATATAAGTACACATTCCTGACAGAAATGTCTAGAACGTCTACACTGTATTAAAGATTGAGGGCTCAGATCAGTACTCATTGCATTATCCCTTTATGTTTTGGTTATAATTAGTGTATTGAATTAGTCATAGAATGCAGTATATTGTTAATCTTGACCAAAAAGAAAAGGCTTTAATAGTTAGCAACTATCAATCTAATATACATGTGTACTGATTGTCTCTGCTGGATTAGTAGAAGTGCAATATGTTTGTTTTCATATAGCCTGAGGCCCCTGGACTCTAGTAAAATGAAGGTGCTGAAAGCTAGGAAAATTGCCATTCTCCACCATCTTATTATTTACTATATTGGAGACGTGGTAAAGACTTTAACATTGATATCTGTAGCCCTTGTTTGATCGATCGGTTTTCCTTAAATTGATGTTTGCAAATTTTCAAGTACAATACCTTTTTTCATACACAAATGCTATAAAGAACATCATATGAGGATTTATACTCAAGAGCGAGTTCAAAACAAGATAATTTTTCCTTTGCTCAAGTCAGAAAATATAATTCATTGCAAACTTTGTGTATAGCATGTAAACAGTGCTGATGAAGACCTTCGACTTCCAAAACAATTTTATTGTTACACTAGACATAGAGCAGGTGCATGCAATCCGCTAAATACATATTAGCTGATGATACAAAAGTCAGAACAATAATCAACAAATCCATTGTCATAACCAGAAGGTCCCCACATTCAACGGAAATATAAACAAGATAGCCTATTATTATTGATACATTACAATTAAATGCTAGAATGCAGAGCCAAGACGTTTTAATTGAAACTGCCACTGCTGCACCTGTTTTTTTTAATCTCAATAGATATTCAATTAAAAAGCTAAACGCCTAAATCACGACAATGACAGCCCAGCTTTTTTACACTGTGTACATGCAGCAAATGTGGGTACGCCATGCAGTGCGTGCACAGCCCAATTCACAATGGGAGAGGCATTTAGAGTGGAGAGCAATGGAGGACATTTAAGTGTTGTACTGCCTTGTCATTGGTAGGTCTAATTCAACAGTACGGGATTCAGAGCAGCCTTTGGCCTGGTTCTCCTTAGCCAAGTAGCTAGAGAGATAGGTTCCAGATAGAGTTCAAACCCCTAACCAATAGGGGTGATTTGAGCTTGTTTCCCTGCATGGAACATAGAAGACATTTGCCAGGGAAAAATTGACTCGGACCCCATCTCTATATTAGGTATGGGAATGTATTAAAACTATGCTGCGCTCCACTGCCAGACTTATTATGCCCTGCAGGAAATTCTGCCATATCACCCCAATTCTCATCAAGTGACATTGACTTTCTATTAAGGCTAGAACAACATTTGAACTGGGATGCTTAGCCTATAAAGCAGTCCATTTCAACTCTCCACCCTACCTTTCTAACATCATAAATTTATCAGGGAGGAACAGAGGTCTCAGAAGCAAAAACAATCTTCTCTTCAAAAAGACGAGCTTCAAAACCACTCATGGCTAGCATCAATTCTTCTCAGGAGCTGCTACTCTTAATGAAAACTGTCTTCCTGCTGACATCAGGATTAAACCCACCCTGTTATGACTCAATCAACATCCAAAGGCTTGTTTCTTAAATCAGGTCTCTACAGTGACAAGGACCATAAGGCTATTTTCACTGGGAGAGGTTCAGCTGTTTTATTTGGAAAAATGGAGTATCAATAAAAATACTAATATTGCTAAAACAGGAAAGGGACCAGATAGAAAAATAAGGAATGCAATTCAATGGTGAAGACGGATTTTTTGTAAATATTAAGGGGAAGTAACACTTTGAAAATTATCTTTTCCCAGCCTGAATTTCCTGGAGGTTAATGTAGATTTTCATCAGCCTTGGTGTTGAGAAAATCTGGATTTTATTAAAGACACGGAGGCGAATATTATTGCATTCTCCTTTAATTCCGTCACACACAAAGCAGCTCCTCAAGAAAAGAATACAAAACATAGAGAATTCCAACACTACAAAACCCTGGAACTCTCATTGCTCTTCCTTGTTTTTGCAGTTTTCCTATGACAAATAAAACCATACTTAATTAACAGTCCAAATAAAACTCCAAACGTAAATAGATCCACAAATCCGTCGAAACTGAAACAGATCCTTCACGACCAACTCCTTCCAATATACATCCTCTTCCTTCGTTGTTGTGCTTGAGCTGAAATAAAAACAAAACATTTAAACTGGGCTGGGCTGGGACGCAGGGTGGGATAATATTAGCCTCCGTGTCTTTAATAAAATCCAGATTTTCTCAACACCAAGGCTGATGAAAATCTACATTTTATGGCAAGACTGGAGGCTAATATTATTGCAAGTTCAAAGCTTTTCCACAAGACAAGAAGCCAGACTTTCCACTGGTCTAAAATAATATTTTCTGAATGCTGCATCATTAGACCAATTTGCACACCTCAAAATATCTTGTAAAGTGCCCCCAAGCAAAATTGCCTTTGAAGCAGCTTCCCCTCTGTGAGAAGTTGGCCTGGTATATGCTGTCCGCTAATTAAAGTAGGCACCTTGCACCAGTCCAAACAACCCTTATGGTGATTTAAGAGGTCACAGATAACCTTTGAAAGCTATGCAAGTGGTAGCTATGGAGAGCAGCATTCAGGCTTAGTCTTGAAGGAATGTTGAGCAGCTTGTTTTACCAGAATGCAACCTTATAGTATTGGTTAAATGAAAGAAGAACCACACAGTAGTTATAAAAATATGTATTTATTAATATAACACTCTCTAGTACGACACAGTATCTCCTACACAGAGATAATCACAAAGCACACAATACTTAAGCACAGAAATGATAGTAAATAGCACTAATACACAGTGGGCCCCAGAGGGGGACCAAACAATATACTAAAATAATGGTATAAGAACCACGACTAGAGTCAAGACAGTGTCTAGAGGATGAAGAGTTGCTGGGAACCCAAGGAACCACTCAAGGTGAGTAAGTAGGGACCCCACGGAGGACAGGTGCACTGTGGGAACACGACAGCGTGCTCCGTACAATTCTATGGGAAAGTCGCGGTTGAAGTTTTAGAGTTTAAAGACCCTTCCCAGTGAACTTCGAAGAAAGCCCGTGGAAGTTAGGAGGTTGGAGAACCACCCTACCGTGGATACCGAAGTACCAGAGTTACCTATCCCAGGGAAGCCGGGTGCATAGGTCTGAAGTGGTGTCGGAAACCGCTGTCGAACCCAATGGAGGACTTGGAAGAAGAGCCGCTGCTGGAAGGAATAAACGTGTCCGTTGGAATCCAAGGGTGGATTCTTGTCGAAGAGTACCTGAAAGCAGAGGGGACAGAGTCTGGGTCACTCAGGAGTGACCAGGGGCTCGGTAGACGAATGCCGACCGATGTCGGGTGCTTCTGGTGCGTTGATGGAGTTCTTGACTCTGCAGCCACGGGGACCAGGAGATGTTGAGGACAACCAGGTACAGAATATGAGCTTTCCCATGAAGGATGTCGAGTGCTGAGGGGTCGGTGTCTGGCTGGAGCACCAACAAGCCTTGGCAACTGCAACCCACGCAGAAGGTCAAGGATGTGTACGGTTCGAATCAGCGAGGTCCAGGATATGCACCAAACACAGGGGAGTCAGGGCAAGCCAAGAGCAGCCAGAGGAGCCCAAGAAAAGCAAAGTTGACCCTCAAATGAACCCACTGGCTGGAGGCACAGGAGTCACAAGAGGACCTCAAGCAATTTCACCAAACAGCAGCCCACGGAGCACTCGTTGTAAGGAGGCTGGTGATCTTGGTAGGAAATGGTGCCAGAGGTTGGGGCTACTCGGAGCCCAATGCACTTGTTCGGGAAATGCCAACAATCATATGCACTTGCAAATGTACGCAGTGCACAGGGGTTCAGGTATAGCAACCCCCACAAGGGATTCTGACCTCAAACTTTGTGAGAGGGCAGCTCAGACCTCAACGGATGTCAAAACCTACCTCCTGTGTGGCTGAAGCCTTCGGAGTCCGTAGGAGCTTAGGGTCAGCAGACCGGACAGCCGTGTTGCGGTGCCTGCGAATGCAGGGGAGTGACTCCTTCACTCCAAGGGAGATATCTTCAGTTGTCCTTGATGTGTCACAGGTCCTGCACAGATTCTGTATGGTGCACAGGCACAGACGATGCTTAAGACTGAGAGGAGACAAAGTAGGGCCCACACGAGGTCCAGAGTGTCCAGACGGTCGAAGTTCAGTGGTTTCTGGCTCAGAATCTTGTCCACATCGAATCTAGGGTCCTACAGCCAGGTAAGTCCTTTTGTACCCATGGGAGAGGGTTGGACAGATTCAGGGGACCCTCCCAGGGAAAACTGAACAGTGAACATCTGAAACTGGACAGTGGGGAGGTTACTCCCATATCCTTTGTCCAGTTTCACACCAGAGCAGGAGCCAACGGCTCCCAGGACTGGTTTGAACTGGACTACACCAAATGTGCCCATCATGCAGACTTTCGGTCACTGGCAAGCGCACCCACCCAGGCCTAATACTAAATCCTGTCTGGGAGGTGGTCACACCTCCCTGTGACAGGTTGTCTATTGTGCAGCCTTCCCCTGCTCAAGCTTGGCTCAGCAGCAGGAGGGCAGAAATGTGTCTCTTGCCGGCAGCAACCATTTTGTGTTGCCCGGGACTAGAAGACTGGTACCGGGAACACCAGGGACCCAACGAAGCTCGCTTCTGAGGGGTGGAATCATACCTCCCACACCGGTTACCAGTGTGTGGGTACAATTCCGCAATGTTTGACACCAAACATGATAGGGTTAGTTTCAGCCGTTTTAGAGTTGGTCATCTCGCAGTCGCATAATGCCACTCTATATGTCGCAAATGGCTGCTTCACTGACAACCCGGGAGAATGGACTCCATAGGCTGCAGGGGTGTCCTGCTCATGCAGTGGCACCCTCTCCCTTAGAACCAAGCACCCTGCCTTCAGGATTCTTAAGGCCTGTTATAGGGGTGACGTATAGGTTTTAAGTGCAGTGACCCTTAGATATAGTAAACCTATATTTTAAGTAAGTGGTGCATGCACCAACTTACACAGGCTGCAATGCCAGGCCTGTAGGTTCCATTTTGCATGGCCTCTCATGGGTGGCATAATACATGCTTCAACCCATGGGAGGCGTCTGGGGTACCTATGCCCTGGGTACATGGGTACCATATACTAGGGACTGACAAGGGCACCTCAGTATCCAATCTGGAGTGTACCTAAGTACATAACATAACAGTTTAGGGAGAAGGCAGATAGACTGGGGTCCTGATTAGCAGGATCCCAGTCAGACTAGTCAAAAACTGTATCACATTTAGCAAAAAGTAGTGGTAGCCATAAGAAGCAGATTCTACTTTCCTACACAACCCTCCAAACGTAAGGAGATGAGACTAACATTGCCCAGTTTAGTCTTCATTTTCTAAGTGGAAATATCTGGAGAGTCCATCTGTATTGGCATGGTTACTCCCAGGTCTATGTTCCACTGTGTAGTCCATCCCCAGTAAAGAAATGGACCACCTAAAAAGTTTGGGGTTTTCACCCTTCATTTGTTTTAGCCATAGGACTGGCTTATGGTCTGTCTGAACAATGAAGTGAGTGCCAAACAGGTATGGCCTCAGCTTCTTCAGGGCCCAGACCACAGCAAAGGCTTCCCTCTCTATAGCTGACCAACGTTTCTCTCTGGGGGTCAACCTTCTGCTGATAAAAGTTACTGGTTGATCCTGAACCTCTGCATTAAGTTGTGATAAGACAGCCCCTACCCCCAACTCAAATGCATCTGTTTGGACAATAAATTGCTTGGAGTAGTCAGGACTCTGTAGAATGGGAGCAGTGCACATGGCCTGCTTGAGATCATCAAAGGCCTTCTGACAGCTAACTGTCCACTGAACCTTCTTGGGCATTCTTATTGATGTAAGATCATTCGAGGGAGTCACTATTGACCCATATCCTTTTACAAATCTTCTGTAGTACCCAATAAGGCCCAAGAAAGCTCTGACCTGAGTCTGGGTAGTTGGAGCAACCCAGTCCATGATGGTCTGGATTTTGCTCTGCAATGGTTGAACCTGACCTCCGTCCAAAAGGTGGCCCAGGTACACAACCTTGCTCTGCCCTATCTGGCACTTAGTAGCCTTGATAGTGAGGCCGTAGGCCTGGGCGTAGTTCGCGTAGTTTTGCTACGCAGAACTCCGTGAAGTTACAAAAAAACTCAGCGAAGTTCTGCGAGTGGCGGAGTGCAGTGCGAACTGCAGTATGTGCTGGTATTCCTGCCACTCGGGTAGAAATTCTACCCGAGCGGCAGCTCACGCTCGCGAACTTACTGTTCGCGATGACGAACTTACCATTCGCGATCACGAGCTGGGAAAAAACTCAGCTGCACATCGCGAAGCGGAGTTTTCTGCACTCTGCGAGCTCCGCGGAGTGCAGAAAACTCCGCAAACTCTGCGAACGGAGCGAAGTTCACCGCCCAGGCCTAGCCTGCTTTCTGAAGAGTCTCCAAAACATTCTTCAGGTGGACCAGGTGATCCTCCCAGGTGGAGCTAAAAACACCTATATCATCAAGATATGCTGCACTTTAGGCTTCCAGGCTGGTTAGGACTTTATTCACCAGCCTTTGGAATATGGCAGGTGCATTCTTCAAGCCAAAGGGCATTACAATAAATTGATAATGCCCACTAGGGGTTGAAAATGCTGTTTTTGGTTTGGCATCCTCAGCTAATCTGATTTGCCATTAGCCAGCAGTGAGGTCAAATGTGCTCAAGTACTTGGCTGAGGCCAAAGTGTCAATGAGCTCATCTGCCCTAGGAATTGGATGAGCATCAGTCCTAGTGACTGCATTGAGTCCCCTGTAGTCAACACAAAACCTCATCTCTCTTTTACCACCCTGGGTGTGAGGTTTTGGTACCAAGACCACTGGACTAGCCCAAGGGCTATCTGAGGGCTCAATAACTCCCAACTCTTGCATGTTTTGGACCTCAGTACTAATGCAATCTCTGACATGGTCAGGCTGCCTCTAAATCTTATTTTTCACAGGTAGACTCTCAACTGTGTCCACTTCATGGGTACACCAGGTGGTCTGACTAGGAGTCAGAGAGAACATGTGTCTGTATTGATTGAGGACCTTCCTGCAATCAATCTGTTGTTGGTCAGTGAGACTGCTTGCCAAAGCTACACCATCAACTGACCCATCATCAGGGCTCTGAGAGAGGAGATCAGGGAGAGGGTCACTCTCTTCCTCCTGTCCCTCATCAGTTGCCATGAGCAAGCCCATGTCAGCCCTGTCCACAAAAAGTTTGAGGCTGTTCACATAGAGCACCCTGTGGGGGCTCCTAGGAGTGCCTAGATCCACCAAGTAAGTGACCTCACCTATTTGCTCAAGTATGGTACGGGGTCCACTCCACTTGTCTAGGAGAGCTGCTGGGGCCACAGGCTCCAACACCCACACCTTCTGCCCTGGCTGATAAACAGTCAGAACAGCCTTTTGGTCAAGCCAAGCTTTCTGTAATTCTTGACTTGCCTCTAGGTTTTTACTGGCCTTCTTCATGTACTCAGCCATCCTGGAGTGGAGACCAAGTACATAGTCCACAATGTCTTGTTTAAGAGGTTTGAGAGGTAACTCCAATCCCTCCTTCACCAAAAACAGGGGACCCCTAACTGGATGCCCAAACAGAAGTTCAAAAGGGTTGTAGCCAACCCCCTTCTGTGGGACCTTTCTGTAGGCAAAGAGAAGGCAGGGCAACAGGACATCCCATTTTCACCTAAGCTTTTCTGGAAGGCCCATGATCATGCCCTTGAGGGTTTTGTTGAACCTTTCAACTAACCCATTGCATTGTGGGTGATAGGGTGTGGTGAATTTGCAGTTCACTCCACACCCCTTCCACATTGCAGTGATATAACTTGACATGAATTTGGTACCTCTGTCAGTTAAGACCTTATAGGGAAACCCACTCTGGAAAAGATTCCCAGGAGGGCCCTGGCCACCAAAGGGGCTGTGGTGGTTCTAAGGGGTATGGCCTCTGGATACCTAGTGGCATGGTCCACCACCACTAGAATGTAACTGTGTCCAGATGCTGTTGGAGGGTTCATGGGACAAATTATATCAATCCCAACCCTCTCAAAGGGAACCCCCACCACAGGTAATAGTATGAGGGGGGCCTTTTTGGTACCACCTGATTTACCACTGGCTTGACAGGTGGTACAGGAGCGACAAAACTCCTTCGGTCTTCAGACATGTGAGGCAATTGAAAGTGAGGGACAAGCCTGTCCCAAGTCTTGCTTTGGCCTAGGTGTCCTGCTAAGGGAATGGCACCTGCCAAGGTGAGGAGGAAGCCCCTAAACTTCAGAGGTTTGACCAACATCCTGGTGACACCAGGCTTGGGGTCCCTACCCTCTGAGTAAAGGAGTCCCTCATCCCAATAGATCCTGTGGGATCCACTGACACTCCCAGCAGCCTCAGCAGCAGCTTGCTGTCTGAGGGGTTCAAGAGAGGGGCAGGTTTGCTGCTCCATACTCAAGTCTGCCCTGAAAGGACCCCCTGTCCCCAAGAACTCAACCTGATCAGGTTCAAGTTCATCTAGGACAGTTCCTTCACAGGAACTCCCTCAAGTAGCTGATCTTCACTCTGAGTCTGGGAGGAAGGCACAGCCTTACCCCTCCTGCTCCTTCTCTTGGAAGGCCCTTGGTCCATTATTTCAGGATCCAGGGCCTGTTCAGTGTTAGTCAGTTTGGACTGTGACCTGGTCACAGCAAACATATCTGCAGAGATGCCCAGAATTGCTGCATGAGTCCTAAGTTCCATCTCAGCCCAGGCTGAAGTCTCCAAATCATTGCCCAACAAACACTTTACTGGTAGGTCTGCGCTAACCACAATCTTCTTAGGGCCAGTTACCCCTCCTCAGCTGAAATTAACAACTGCCGCCAATGAATGGTCAGTCCTTACACTGTTTGCATTGGTCACTTGATACATTTCTCCAAGTATGATTTGATCAGGGACCACAAGATCTTTTATCACCATATTGACACTTGCACCTGTGTCCCTGTATGCCATGGCCTCCTTACCATTGATTAAAGGCTGCTGTCTGTATTTGCCCAGATTACTGGGACTGACAAATAGGGTGGCAATATCCATACCACCGACAAGCACAGCCTGAGCTGGAGTTCTGACTAGGCGAGAACCCATCTCAGAGCCCAAGGTTAACCCTACTAATCCCTTGTTCCCTGTACCACCACTTGTACTTGTGCTAGGGGGCGCAGTAGCCTTAGGGGCAGTGGTGGTAGGAGGATTTTCCTTCGCTTTTGGACAATCAGCATATCTTGTCCAATGTGTCTTCTGTTTACAGAGATAACACCAATGTTTCTTTTTGCCTTTACCTTTGTTAGATTGTGACTCCCCCCCAGATGTAGGTTTTTGGGGCCCTGATGAAGAATGTTTTTGATCTTTACCCTAGTCCCCACCCTTATCTGGAGTTTTAGAATCTTGTTTCTTTTGGTCACCACCATTGTTCTGGTTTTTCTGCTTCACCCTAGTTCTGACCCACCTATCTGCCTTCTTTCCCAATTCTTGGGGAGAAGTCATATCAGAGTCAACCAGGTATTGATGCAATAACTGATTTTGGCAATTATTAAGGATCTGCTCCCTCATAATCAAATTGTACAATCCCTTGAAATCATTCACTTTGCTGCCAAGCATCCAGCCTTCCAGAGCTTTAATGCCACTATCCACAAAGTCTACCCAATCCTGAGTCTGTGTCTTCTCGGTGTCTCTGAACTTAATCCTATACTGTTCAGTGGTTAAGCCAAACCCATCAATGAGATCACTCTTCAAGATTGAGTAGTTGTCAGCATCCTCTTCTCTAACAGTGAGGAGCTTATCTCTACCTTTGTCAGCAAAGGAGAGCCAAAAGATAGCTGCCCACTGCTCTTGAGGGACCCACTGAACTTTACAGGCCCTCTCCAAAGCAGTTATCCACTTATGGATGTCATCCCCAACATGGTAGGGAGGGACAATTTTGCTCAGGTTCCTATTATCAAAGGAATGTTCCTTAACTCTAGGGACACTGTGGCTGCCACTATGGGACTCTAGTCCCAACTTTTTTCTAGCTCTCTGGACTTCTAGGAACTCTTTATCAAAGGACAATTGCTCTTGCCTAAGCCTAGCTTTCTCACGTTCAAGAAATTTGTATTCCCTATCATAAGAGTGGTCCCTACAGGTTGTCCTGAGTGATTACTCTCTGCAGAGGGAGATCTAGTTCTCCTTGGTAAATTCTGCACTCTGCTATGAGGAGTAAAGAGAGGGCCTTCATGGCCTCCTCCATCCTCCTCTTGAAGATCTGAGTTACCAGGTGAGAGCCATCAGTTTCTCCCTGGTCAGGGTTAGATTCCAGGTCATAAAAGGTGTCACCTCCTGACCTGCCCTCATTTCATGTCCCACACACTCTGTCCTGCTCATCTGACCCAGTAGTCTTCCTTAGGCCATCTAAAAGTAAAATCTCTATCAGACGTTGAGTGTTGGCACGTCTACCTGTCTTCAACTTTCTAGAGGCACACAGGGCTTTCAATTCTTGGAAAGAAAGCTCACTGTATCTAGAAGGCAGAGAGCCACTGGCATCTCCTTTAGTAGACATACTAAGTGTGGTGAGGTGTTGCACCTACCTAACCTAGTGGGAACTAAACTCTCTGAGGTTGGAGAAAGGGTGTGCTAGACCCTTGACTTACCAACCCTAAGTTCAGTAGAACTTGCTTATTCTAAGCTAGTATTATATGTGCCTAGTACATAGTGGTTTTCAGTTAATCAATACAAAGATTTATCTGGTAAAACAATGCAGGCTTGAATCCCAAACGTTGCACACCAATGTGAGAAGTTGCCCTGGTATATGCTGTCCACTAATTAAAGTGGGCACCTTGCACCAGTCCAAACAACCCTTATGGTGATTTAAGACGTCAAAGATAACCTTTGAAAGCTATCCAAGTGGTAACTTTGGAGAGCAGCCTTCAGGCTTAGTCTTGAAGGAATGTTAAGCAGCTTGTTTCACCAGAATGCAACCTTATAGTATTGGTTAAATGAAAGGAGAACCACACAGTAGTTATAAAAATATGTATTTAATAATATAACACTCTCTAGTATGACACAGTATCTCCAACACGGAGATAATCACAAAGCACACAATACTTAAGCACAGAAATTATAGTAAATAGCTCTAATACACAGTGGGCCCCGGGGGGGACCAAACCATATACTAAAATAGTGGTATAAGAACCACGACTAGAGTCAAGACAGTGTCTAGAGGATATTGAATCACTGGGACCCCAAGGAACCACCCAAGGGGAGTAAGTAGGGACCCCACGGAAAACAGGTGCAGTGTGGGAACAAGACTGCGTGCTCTGTACAGTTCTATGGGAAAGTCGCTGTTGAAGTTTTAGAGTTTAAGGACACTTCCCAGTGTACTTCCAAGAAACCCCGTGGAAGTTAGGAGGTTGGAGATCCACCCTAACAATGGATACTGAAGTAAAAGAGTTACCTATCCCAGGGAAGCCGGGTGCATAGGTCTGAAGTGGCGTCTGAAACCACCGTCGAACCCAATGGAGGAATTCAAAGAAGAGCCGCTGCTGGAAGGAAGAATAGTGTCCGTTGGAATCCAAAGGTGGATTCTTGTCTAAGAGTAGCTGAAAGCAGAGAGGACAGAGTCTGGGTCACTCAGGAGTGACCAGGGGCTCGGTAGACAAATGCCCACCGATGTCGGGTGCTTCAGGTGCGTTGATGGAGTTCTTGACTCTGCAGCCACGGGGACCAGGAGACGTCGAGGATGACGAGGTGCCGGATACAAGCTGTCCCACAAAGAATGTCGAGTACTGAGGGGTCGGTGTCTGGCTGGTGCCCTAACAAGCCTTGGCAACGGCAACCCACACAGAAGGTCGTGGATGTGTACGGTTCGGATCAACAAGGTCCAGGAGACTCACCAAACACAGGGAAGTCAGGGCAAGCCTGGAGCAACCAGAGGAGTCCACAAAAAGCAAAGTTGACCCTCAAATGGACCCACTGGCCAGAGGCACAGGTGTCGCGAGAGGACCTCAAGCGATTTCACCAAACAGCAGCCCAGGGAGCACTCGGTGCGAGGTGGCCAGAGTTCTTGGTAGGAAATGGTGCCAGAGGTGGGGCTACTCGGAGCCCAATGCACTTATTCGGGAAACGCCAACAAGCATATGCACTTGCAAATGTATGCGGTGCACAGGGGTACGGGTATTGCCTAGGAGGGATTCTGACCTCAAACTTGGTGAGAGGGCAGCTCAGACCTCGAGGGACATAGAAACTCATCTCCAGTGTTGCTGAAGCCTTCGGCGTCAGTAGGAGCTCAGGGTCAGCAGACCAGACAGCAGTGTTGCGGTGCCTGCGAATGCAGGGGAGTAACTCCTTCACTCCAAGGGAGATATCTTCGGTTGTCCTTGATGCTACACAGGTCCTGCACAGATCATGTATGGTGCATGGGCACAGATGATGCTTCAGACTGAGAGGGAGTCGAAGTCAGGCCCACACGAAGTCCAGCAAAGTCCAGAATGTCAAGACGGTCAAAGTTCAGTGGTTTCTGGTTCAGAATCTTGTCGACATCGAATCTAGGGTCCAACAGCCAGGTAAGCCCTTTTGTACCCACGGGAGAGGGTTGGACAGATTCAGGGGACCCTCCCTGGGGAGGGGCTGGACAGTGGGGAGGTTACTCCCATGTCCTTTGTCCAGTTTCGCACCAGAGCAAGAGCCAACGGCTCCCAGGACTGGTTTGAACTGGACTATGCACAGGGACACCAAATGTTCCCCTCATGCAGACTTTCGGTCGCTGGCAAGCGCACCCACTCAGCCCTAATACACTAAATCCAGGAACACCAGGGACCCAACGAAGCTCGCTTCTGAGGGGTGGAATCATACCTCTCACACCGGTTACCGGTGTGTGGGTGTGATTCCACAATGTTTGACACCAAACACAATAGGGTTAGTTTCAGCCGTTTTAGAGTTGGTCATCACGCGGTCACATAATGCCACTCTATATGTCGTAAATGGCTACCTCACTGAGAACCAGGGAGAATCGACTCCATAGTCTGCAGGGGTGTCCTGCTCATGCAGTGGCACCCTCTCACTTAGAACCAAGCACCCTGCCTTCAGGATTGTTAAGGCCTGCTATAGGGGTGACATATAGGTTTTAAGTGCAGTGACCCTTAGATATAGTAAACTTATATCTTAAGTAAGTGGTGCATGCACCAACTTACACAGGCTTCAATGACAGGCCTGTAGGTTCCATTTTGCATGGCCTCTCATGGGTGGCATAATACATGCTTCAGCCCGTGGGAGGCCTCTGGGGTACCTATGCCCTGCGTACATGGGTACCATATACTAGGGACTGACATGGGCACCCCAGTATCCAATCTGGAGTGTACCTAAGTACATAACAGAACAGTTTAGGGAGAAAGCAGATAGACTGGGGTCCTGATTAGAAGGATCCCAGTCAGACTAGTCAAAAACAGTATCACATTTAGCAAAAAGTGGGGGTAACCATAAGAAGCAGATCCTACTTTCCTACACCCTCTCACTGAATGTGCTCCAAATACACTTACATCCACACCTAAACACTTCAACATCTCTTTGACCCATCGTGAAAGTGTAAAGAAGACACTGCTTTATTAGGTTGTTTAAAAGAATAAGTAACTGACTCTAACCATTTGTTCTCTAAAGAGCTGTCCTCCTCTCATGCTCCTTCACCCCACGAACAACGTAAAAATTCACAAGCTCATCAAATGTAGGGATAAAAAAATGAAAAATAATTAGTTTTAGTCTTTCTACCTAAATAGAAACAAACCCCTTCTAGCGAAAAAATCCTGCTTGGCTGAAGCTCTCACATCTGATACCCTCTTAAAAGAAACCAAGCACAACAACAGTGTCATTTTATGTGGCAACACTTTCAAACTCAAACTCTCATAATTTCATAAATTCTCTAGAAAGTTTAAAACACTAGACCCATCCCAGACAGAATTATATCTAACCACTAGAGGTCTAGAAATCCTAATACTCCGTAATAACTTCCTTACCAAAACATCCTGTCCAACTATCCTCCCATTAAGCATAGCGTGCCCTGCCACAATAGCTGACCTATAAAAATTAATTGTTCTGTAAGATAAACCTTTCTCAAATAAACCTGACAAGTAATTCACGACCTCCACTACATCCACTGAAACGGGATCAAATTCCCTCTCCATACACCAGCAAACCCATTTTTGCCACACCAGTCTATCCATTTTCCTAGTACCTGGAGCCGAGGAGTCCTTAATGAGATTTTTAGCCGCCTGTGAAAGTCCCAGCACCTCCCCTACACGCCTGAAATTTTCCATGCCACCAATCTCATCTTCCCTGACATTACCATCTCGTGCCTCTCTCCCCAAGGATTCAATAGGAAATCCTGAAACACTGGAAGTAAAACTGAAAGATCCACTGGAAATTCCAGAAGAACTGGATACCATGCTTGTCCAAAGAGGTGGCACCAACACCAAAGACTCCTGTTTCCGAAGTAGACTTGTCTCTTGGGTAATCATGGAAAAAGGTGGAAACGCATATGGCCTGAGCCCCCTCCAATTCTGATGAAATACATCCAACCCCATTGCCTTCCGATCTGGACGCCAGCTGAAAAACTTCGGCAACTGAGCATTCAGCCTGTTTGCAAATAGGTCTACCTCGCATGGACCCCTGAGAACCATTAATTGCTGAAACACCTGCTTGTCTAGCATCCAAACGCTCGACTCCATGTAATTCCTCAAGCATCAGTCTGCCTCCACATTCTTCAACCCTGGAATTTGTTCTGCCTGCACTGAAATGTTTTGGTGAAGGCAATAATCCCAAAAAACCTTTGCTAGGTCCGCCAGATCCTTTCATTGAGGACCCCCTAATATGTTCACATATCTCACAACAGATACATTGTCCATCTTCAATAACACAGAACACTGTGCACTGCTCTTCGTAAAACTCTTTATCGCAAATGACCCTGCCAGCAGTTCCAGACAATTTATATGGAGATTGCTCTCCTCCCTCGACCAAATTTCACCTGTTGTTAAAGACCCACAACGAGCTCCCCAACCATCCGGGCTCACATCCGATTCTATTACTAACTATGGACACTCCCCAAATATAGCTCTTCCATTCCAAGCCTCCATGTTCCTTAACCACCAGACTAATTCCTCTCTGATCTCCTGTTAAAGAATACTTTCCTCTGAATACTTCAAACCACTCTTTAAATGCCTGGCCTTTATCTCTGGAGAGATCAATAATTCAAAGGTCCTGGAAAGATAGCTTGAATTGTAAATAAGAGCAAACCTATTACTCTTGTCAACCCTCTCAAAGATACTATTTCTGCAACCAAAACCTTGTGTAACTCCTTCCATATTCTTCTCAACTTTTCCCTTTGTAATTTCAATAGACCACCCACTGTATTAACCATATAACCCAAAAACTGCGTTTCTTGATCTGGGACAAGACAAGACTTCTTCTTGTTCACCACAAACCCCAAATCCTCCAACAATTTTGCCGGCATATTCGTGAGATCCATCAACTTCAAGTTGCATTGATCCATCAACAAAGTGTTGTCCAAATAGATAATCAACATGATCCCCCTTTCACTTAAATACGCTGCCACTGGTCAAAGAACTTTTGTAAAACACCATGGGGCAGAAGATAGACCGAAAGAAGGGCATACAAACCTCCACATCTTTCCTCCCCATCTGAATTGTAGGCATTTTTGATGGGGCTCCCACACTGGAATTTTCAGATATGCGTCTTTTAAATCCAAGTGAGTCAACCAATCTCCTATTCGTAACACATCCCTCACTAAATGAGTACCTTCTATTTTGTAATGATGATATTCCACCCTATTATTCAAACTTCTCAAGTTTATTACTGGTCTCATCTATTTGTCTTTTTTCTCTACAAGGAAAATGTTGCTGACAAAACCTTTGACTTCCTCCTTTACTTCCTATATTGCACCCTTTTAGACTAAATCCTGAACTTCCTTGTCTACTAATGCTGTGAGTTCTACAATGAACCGTAACATCACTGGAATATGGTTTTGACACTGTTCCTTTATGAAATCTATATGATATCCTTGACCGGTTTGCAAAACCCACAGATCTCTTGCTACCCTTAACCAATTCCCAAACAATTGAGCAATTCTGCTGCTCAAATTTGTGGGGTAACAAAAGGGTCTTGACTTACCTGCGACCACAGAACATCAAACTCCACGTCCAACTCTTCCTCTATTCCTCTGTCTTTGAAGATAGAAGCCACCTGATTGATATGAGATCTGAAAAGTAGTGGGTCTAAATGAAACCCTAGAAATACCTTGTCCCTGGTTGGGTAACCAACCTCTCGTTCTCACAGCCCCTCCAAAAACACATCTATCAAAAACTCTTTTGATCTCTCTCTGAGATTTCTGTAAAGATCTAAATGCTCCCACGTAGACATTTCTTTGATGAAATCATCACCAAACAATAAGCCATTTTCTGATTAACCACCTTCTTTATTCGCAAGCTCCACCAACTTTGGGTCAATCTTTAACAAAATACTCTTTCTCCGTTCCCCTGACAATGCAGTATTCCCATTTCCCAAAAGACAAACTGATCTTTGAATCCACTGTCTCAATTCCTCAATGTACAAAGTTTTATTACCAATGTAAACCTCTTCGGCCATTTCAAATATTTTTGTTATTAGACCAGTCAGATCAAACAGATGGTCTTGACACATTTTAAGGCCCTTATCTCGACCTTTTCTAGGATCCTTACCTCCTTTGCCAATGAAGGCTATTATTTTAGCATCCAATTCGGGTGTCAACATAATCCTATATGCCAAATTAGGCCTTGGACATTCAGACCTCAACCGAAGTTCAGCGTCTTTAGGAATCTGCTTCCTTAACCAATTTTCCATATACTCCGCCACATAAGCTATCAGAGTCCATTCAGGTGACAAAGGATGCTTAATCAACAAGGGGTCAAACATAAATTCCCCCAATGGATCTGTTAGAGCCTCCTGCTCTCCATCATTATCTGCCAAATCTGCAGACCTATTTGTGCTCCCTCTCAACTGTTCCTCTGATTCCACATCTGAGGAGCAACCTATTCCCACCTCTGCACTCCCAGAGGATTCATCACAAAAAACAGAGAAATGTTAATTTGTTCCATGAGGTTGCTTACCAGAAAACTCTGGACCCTTAACTTGGTCACCATGTGCATTCTTAACACCATCCTTTTTCTTAGACCACCAACGCCTTTATCTGAGCTTGCTCTAAAATATTTTTTAGCAACTGTCCGTACTTCCACAAACTTTTTTCTCTTCCTACTTACTTTACCACTTTTACTTACTGCTGGACCTTCTCCAGCCGAATAAAACTTTTCATCCTGTGCTATCAGACATTTACCCTGCAGTAAATCATCCAGCTTCTTTTCCATTTTGTTATTGAAATCATTTGAGAGCTTAGTTAACATTCCCATTAACCTTTCTTCTAATGTACTACTCTCCAGACTTCCCAAATTAGTGGGCTCAGTCATTTTTCCAAACTAATATACTTATAAACTTTAAATTACTATTTTAACCCACAAACAACTCCTCCGATGGGATCGCAAATACCTCAGCAGCATTAATATTAAAAGAATACAAAGTCCGTTAAAAAACAAACTTCTGACCCCAATCTGTCAAACTAACCACTCAATCAACTCAATACAGGTATCCCAATCTTTTAAATGGCTGCCACGCTATGTAAGATCCAAAGTCCTTCCCCCATTTCTACAACAAAAATAACCAGAAGCGTTCTTTCAGCTTCCTTGTCGTGCTTGTGCTCCTGAAACAATAAAGCATGCGCTCATTCTACACTAAATCAAAAGAGCTGCAGACCGGACACATGAGCCGATCCGTGTTTGCCTCGAGGGACCCGACCTCTGTTCCAAGCCAATGGTAAGGTCTTTATTTATAAAACAACACGCAAACCTATACGTGCCCCATGCTGCGCGGCGTCGTACCCCGTACCCGTCAAAATCAAAACCTGGACATTGCAGCCATAAAAAATATGCTGACAATACTTAAAACTACTCAAATATTGAATATAATGAATTAACACTGAAACTCGATCTCTGCTAATAACCCATCGTGCTGACACTCATAAATCGACAAATACCATGTTGGTTAAGAAAATCAAAACTCTATGCAAACATATCCTAATAGTCAAGCTCCTCACAACAGCGAGAGATCTGCTCACATGCTCAACATACCGATTCTTACTATAATAAACCTATTCTAATAAACATTCATACCCAGAGCTACCAAAGATTACTTATCTGGTCACGCAGCAGCAAAAAAGAAGAAAGAGCAATGAGTGTTCCAGGGTTTTATAGTGTTGGAATTATCTATGTTTTGTATTCTTTTCTTAAAGGAGCTGCTGTGTGCGTGGTGGCATTGAAGGACAATGCAATAATATTAGCCTACGATCTTGCCATAAAATTTGCATTAGCTCTTCATTAAGTCCCACTCTTGGACGAGATGTGAGAAATGTTTGAAATGCCTTCCAGGAGAAAACAATTGGCTGTCCTGAATGGGCAGAGATGAATTTTCTTAAATCTACTGAATATTCAGAGAGGCAGCTGCTGTGGGCATCCAGTGACACTACACTGTCAAACCATGCTTGACAAGTCTGTTGATCCACATGTAGCACGTGGGGCACATTTGAAAGAGGGACAACAGGATGCCAAAACAATTATTGTTTATCTTCTGTCTGGTTGTGGAAGGGCTGTTCTTTTGTCCTACCATACATCTATCTCTGGGGTAGTTGTCGGTGCAGTACCTGCTTCAAAGTGGATTTTAGTGTTAGTTGTGGGGGAAAGAGAGTGATCTCAGGAAGGACTGTAAGTCCCAGCAAGCACAGCAGTGGAGCAGGAGACTGCTGGACACACCCCATTTCCTCATGCACTTAAGCGATCGAGAGGTCCCAAAGCGCAGGAAGAAGAGTGACAACAGAAGGGGCTGCAAGGCCCAGCAAGAACAGTAGTGGGACAGGTGACTGCTGAATATGCCCCCGTTCCTCACGCTCTTAAGTGCTCAATGGGTCCCTGTAGGAAAGTAGGATCTGCTTCTTATGGTTACCTCCACTTTGTGCTTGATGTTACACTGTTTTTGGCTAGTCTGACTGGGATCCTGCTAATCAGGACCCCAGTCTATCTGCTTGCTCCCTAAAATGTTATGCTATGTACTTTAGGTACACTCCAGATTGGATACTGGGGTACCCTTGTCAGTCCCTAGTATATGGTACACATGCACCGAGGGCATAGGTACCCCAGAGGCCTCCCTTGGGCTGAAGTATGTATTATGCCACCCATGAGAGGCCATGCAAAATGGAACTACAGGCCTGCCATTGCAGCATGTGTAAAATGGTGCATGCACCACTTACTTTAGATATAGGTTTACTATATCTATAGGTCACTACACTTAAAAACTATCAGTCACCCCTCTAGCAGGCCTTGACAATCCTGAAGGCAGGGTGCTGGGTTTTACGTGAGAGGGTGCCCCTGCATGATCAGAGCACCCCTGCAGCCTTCGGAGACCATTCTCCCGGGTTGTCGGTGACGCACTCAGACATATAGGTAGAGGTGCATTATATGCTCGTGTAAAATGCTATCTCGAAAACTTGTCGTGTTTGGTATCAAACACCTTGGAATCATACCTCCACACTGGTAACCGGTGTGGGAGGTATGATTCCACCCTTCTGAAGTGAGCTTCGTGGGGTCCTTGGTCTTCCCAGTACCAGCCATCTCGACCCGGACAGCACAAAATGGTTGCTTCCGACCAGAGACACATTTCTGCCCTCCTGCTGCTGAGCCAGGCTCGAGCAGGGAAAGGCAAGACAATAGGCATCCTGTGACAGGGAGGTGTGGCCACCTCCCAGACAGGATTTAGTGTATTGGGGCTGGGTGGATGCACTTCCAAAGTGCCTGAAAGTCTGCACGAGGGGCACATTTGGTGTCCCTGTGCATAGTCCAGTTCAAACCAGCCCTGGAAGCAGTTGGCTCCTGCTCTGGCGCGAAACTGGACAAAGGACAGGGGAGTATCCTCCCCACTGTCCTGACCCTCCCCTGGGAGGGTCCCCTGAATCTGTCCAACCCTCTCCATGGGTACAAAAGGGCTTACCTGGCTGTAGGACCCTAGATTAACGTGGACAAGATTCTGATCAAGATACCACTAACCTTCGCCCGTGTGGACACTCTGGACTTCGCTGGACTTCGACTGGGCCCGACTTCGTCTCCCTCTCCGTCCAAAGCATCGCCTGTGCCCGTGCACCATACAGGCTCAGTGCAGGACCTGTGGAGCATCAAGGACAACTGAAGTATATCCCTTGGGGTGAAGGAGTCACCCCCCTGCATTCACAGGCACTGTAATGCAACTGACCGTTCTGCTGATCCTGTGCTCCTGCGGACTCCAAAGGCTCCAGCAACACAGGAGGAGGGTTCCTATGTTCCTTAAGTTTGAGCTGTCATCTCACCAAGGTTGAAGCCAGTATTCTTGGTGGGGACTGCATAACCTGAACCCCTGTGCACCACGTACTTTTGCAAGTACATATGCTTGTTGGTGTTCCCTACTTGAGTGCATTGGGCTATTGATAGCCATAATATCTGCGCACATTTCGTACAAAGGACTTTGGCCTCCTCTGCAAGCTGTTACTTTGTGAATCTGCTAGAGGTCCCCTCGTGACTCCTGTGCCTTTGGCCTGTGGGTCCAATTGAGGGACAACACTGACTTTCATGGGCTCCCCTGGTTGCTTTAGGCCTGCCCTGACTCCCCTTGCTGCGGTGAGTCCCCTGGTCCTTGCTAGGCCAGACCGTAACCTTCTTTGACCTTCTTCATGGGTTGCGGCTGCCAAGGCTTGTTGGTGCTCCCGCTCGACACCGACCACTCAACACTCGACATCCTTCGTGGGACAGCTCATATCTGGCTCCTGGTTGTCCTCGACATCTCCTGGTCCCTGCAGCTGTAGAGTCAAGGTCTCCAACATCACTCCTGAAGCACCTGACATCGGTGGGCATTCGTCTGCCAAGACCCTGGTCACTCCTCAGTGACCCAGACTCTGTCCCCTCTGCTTTCAGGTACTCTTCAACACGAATCCACCTTTGGAATCCCTCGGACACTTTTCTTCTTTCCCGCAGTGGCATTTCCTTGAAGTCCTCCATTGAGATCGACGGCGGTTTCCGACACCACTTCAGCCCTATGCATCCGGCTTCCATGGCATAGGTAACTCTGGTACTATGGTATCCACGGGTGGAGTGGCTCTCGAACCTATTATGATCCAAAGGGTTTCTTCGTAATCCACTGGGAAGGGTCCTTAAACTTTAAAACTGCAACAGCGACTCTCCCATTGAATTGTACGTAGCACGTGGTCATGTTCTCACACTGCACCCGTCCTCCGTGGGGTCCCTACTTACTCACCTTGGGTAGATCCTTGGGGTCCCAGCGATTCTACAACCTCTAGATACTGTCTTGACTCGAGTCGTGGTTCTTATACCACTATTTTAGTATATGGTTTGGTCTCCCACTGGAGCCCACTGTGTATTAGTGCTACTTACGATTGTTTCTGTGCTACAGTATTGTGTGCGTTGTGTTTATCTGTGTGTAGCAGATACTGTGAGGTATTTAAGGTGTGTTATAATAATAAATACATATTTTTATAACTACTGTGTGGTTCTCTTTTCATTTAACCAATACAATAAGGTTGCATTCTGGTAAACCAAGCTGCTTAACATTCCTTCAAGAGTAAGCCTGAAGGCTGATCTCTACAGCTACCACTTGGATAGCTTTCTAAGGTTATCTTTGACCTCTTTTTTTTTTGTTACAGAGTTTTATGAAGCGCAAACTTGACTTGAAGGTATCGGGTATCAGAGCGCTTTACATAGCACCAGTTGCACTACATGAGGACATATTCATTTGTGTTAGGAATGGGGAGATTAAGTGATTTGCCCAGAATCACAGGATGTTCAGCGTCATTTCCGAGACTCGAACCCAGTTCCCCAGATTCTAGGTTGACCGCCCTAGCCGTTAGGCCAACTCCTCTCCCCTTAAATCACCATAGGGTTGTTTGGACTGGTGCAAGGTGCCCACTTTAATTAGTGGACATCATATACCAGGCCAACTTCTCACATTGGTGTGCGGCGGTTGGGATTCAAGCCTGCATTGTTTTACCAGATAAATCTTTGTATTGATTAACTGAAAACCACTAAGTACTAGGTACATATAATACTAACTTAGAATAAGTAAGCTCTACTGAACTTAGGGTTGGGTAAGTCAAGGGTCTAGCGCACCCTTTCTCCAACCTCGGAGAGTTTAGTTCCCATTAGGTTAGGTAGGTGCAACACCTCACCACACTTAGTATGTCTTCTAAAGGAGAGGCCAGTGGCTCTCTGCCCTCTAGAGACAGTGAGCTTTCATTCCAAGAACTGAAAGCCCTGTGTGCCTCTAGGAAGCTGAAGACAGAGAGAAGTGCCAACACTCAACGTCTAATAGAGATGTTACTTCTTAATGACCTTAGGAAGACCCCTGGGTCAGATGAACAGGAGAGAGTGGGTGGGACAGGGAATGAGGACAGGTCAGGAGGTGACACCTTTTATGACCTAGACTCAAACCCTGGCCAGGAGGAACAAGATGTTTCCCACCTGGATAACTCAGATCTTCAGGGAGATGATGGAGAAGGCCAAGAAGGCCCCCTCTTCACCCCTGCTGGAAGAGTGCAGAGTTTACCAAGGAGATCGAGATCTCCCTCTGCAGAGTCTAATCACTCAGGACAGTCTGTAGGGACCTCTGTATCCAGCAAGAGGGACCACTCTTATGACAGGGAGTACCAATTTCTGGAACTTGAGAAAGCTAAGCTTAGGCTCAGGCAAGAGCAATTAGCCCTGGACAAAGAGTTCCTAGAAGTCAAGAGAGCTAGAACAAAGTTGAGACTAGAGTCGCATGGTGGCAGCAACAGTGTCCCTAGAGCTAAGGAACATTCCTTTGATAATAGGAACCTGAGCAATATTGTCCCTCCCTACCATGTTGGGGATGACATCCATAAATGGATAACTGCTTTGGAGAGGGCCTGTAAAGTTCAGAGGATCCCTCAAGAGCAGTAGGCAGCTATCTTGTGGCTCTCCTTTGCTGACAAAGGTATAGATAAGCTCCTCACTGTTAGAGAAGAGGATGCTGGCAATTTTTCAGTCCTGAAGAGTGCTCTCATTGATGGGTTTGGCTTAACCACAGAACAGTACAGGATTAAGTTCAGAGACACCCAGAAGGCACAGAATCAGGACTGGGTAGACTTTGTGGATAGTGCCATTAAGGATCTGGAAGGCCGGCTGGTTGGCAAAGTGAATGATTTCAAGGGATTGTACAATTTGATTATGAGGGAGTAGATCCTTAGTAATTGCCAAAATCAGTTGTTGTATCAATACCTGGTTGACTCTGATCTGACTTCTCCGCAAGAATTGGATAAGAAGGCAGATAGGTGGGTCAGAACCAGGGTGAAGCAGAGAAACCAGAATCATGGTTGTAACCAGAAGAAGGAAGATGCTAAAACTTCAGATAAAGGTGGGGAGAAGGGTAAAGATGACAAGTCTTCATCAGGGCTCCAACACCTGCATCTGAGGGGGAGTCACAATCCAATAAAGGTAAAGGCAAAAAGAAACCTTGGTGTTACTTATGTAAAGAAAAGACCCATTGGACTAAAGATGCCAATTGTCCAAAGGCCAAGGAGTCAACTCCAACCACCACTGCCCCTAAGGCAACTGCTCCCCCTAGTACAGTTTCAAGTGGTGGTACAGGGAACAAGGGATTAGTAGGGTTAACCTTGGGCTCTGAGATGGGTTCTGGCTTAGTCAGAACTCCAGCTCAGGCTGTACTTGTCTGTGATGGTGGCATGGATATTGCCACCCTATTTGTCAGTCCCAGTAACTTGGGCAAATACAGGCAGCAGCCTTTGATTAATGGTAAGGAGGCCATGGCATACAGGGACACAGGTGCAAGTGTCACTATGGTGACAAAAGATCTTGTGGGCCTTGACCAAATCATACTTGGTGAGATGTGGCAAGTGACCAATGCTAACAATGTCAGGAATGATCATTCCTTGGCAATTGTTAATTTCAGCTGGGGAAGAGTAACTAGCCCTAAGAAAGTTGTGGTTAGCTCAGCCCTTCCAGTGGAATGCTTGTTGGGCAATGATTTGGAGACTTCAGCCTGGGCTGAGGTGGAACTAAAGACTCATGCAGCAATGCTAGGCATCTCTGCAGATGTGTGTGCTGTGACCAGGTCACAGGCCAAACTGACTTATACTGAACAGGCCCTGGATTCTGGAAAAATGGACCAGGTGACTTCCAAGAGAAGGAGCAGCAGGGGTAAGGCTGTGTCTTCCCCCCAGGCTCAGAGAGAGGATCAGTCTCTGGAGGGAGATGATCTCAGTCCCTGTGAAGGAACTGTCTCAGATGAACTATAACCTGATCAGGTTGAGTTCTAGGGGACAGTGGGCCCTTCCAGGGCAGATCTGAGCCAGGAGCAGCAAACCTGCCCCTCTCTTGAACCCCTCAGACAGCAAGCTACTGCTGAGGCTGCTGGGAGTGTCACTGGATCCCACAGGATGTATTGGGATGAGGGACTCCTTTACTCAGAGGGTAGAGACCCCAAGCCTGGTGCCACCAGGAGGTTGGTCATACCTCTGAAGTTTAGGGGCTTCCTACTCACCTTGGCACATGACATTCCCTTGGCAGGACACCTAGGCCACAGTAAGACCTGGGACAGGCTTGTCCCTCACTTTCACTGGCCTCACATGTCAGAGGACACAAAGGAGTTTTGTCGCTCCTATACCACCTGTCAAGCCAGTGGTAAGTCAGGTGGTAGCACAAAGGCCCCCCTCATACCACTACCTGTGGTGGGGGTTCTCTTTGAGAGGGTTGGGATTGATATCATTGGTCCCATGAACCCTCCAACTGCATCTGGGAACAGTTATATACTATTGGTGGTGGACCGTGCCACTAGGTATCCAGAAGCAATTCCCCTTAGAACCACCACAGCTCCTGTGGTGGCCTGGGCCCTCCTGGGAATTTTTTCCAGAGTGGGTTTTCCTAAGGAGGTCGTAACTGACAGAGGTACAAACTTCATGTCAAGTTACATTACTGCTATGTGGAAGGAGTGTGGAGTGAACTACAAATTCACCACACCCTATTACCCACAATGTAATGGGTTAGTTGAAAGATTCAACAAAACCCTCAAGGGCATGATCATGGACCTCCCAGAAAAGCATAGGCAAAAATGTGATGTCCTGTTGCCCTGCCTTCTCTTTGCCTACAGAGAGGTCCCATAGAAGGGGGTTGGCTACAGCCCTTTTGAACTTCTGTTTGGGCATCCAGTTAGGGGTCCCCTTTGTTTAGTAAAGGAGGGATGGGAGTTACCTCTCAAACCACCTAAGCAAGACATTGTGGACTATGTACTTGGTCTCCGCTCCAGGATGGCTGAGTACATGAAGAAGGGCAGCAAAAACCTTGAGGCAAGTCAAGAATTGCAAAAAGCTTGGCATGACCAAAAGGCTGTACTGACAGTTTATCAGCCAGGACAGAAGGTATGGATGTTGGGGCCTGTGGCCCCAGCAGCCCTCCAAGACAAGTGGAGTGGACCCCATACCATTCTTGAGCAGAAAGGAGAGGTCACCTACTTGGTGGACCTTGGAACTCCCAGGAGCCCCCATAGGGTACTCCATGTAAACAGGCTCAAACCCTATGTGGACAGGGCAGACATGGGCTTGCTCATGGCTACTGATGAGGGACAGGAGGAAGAGAGTGACCCACTCCCTGACCTTCTCTCACAGAACCCTGATGATGGCTCAGTTGATGGTGTAGCCTTGGCAGGCAGCCTCACTGAGCAACAGGAGATTGATTGCAGGAAGGTCCTCAATCAATACAGACATATGTTTTCTTTGACTCCTAGTCAGACCACCGGGTGTACCCATGAAGTGGACACAGGTGAGAGTCTATCTGTTAAAAATAAGATTTACAGGCAGCCTGACCATGTCAGAGATTACATCAGGACTGAGGTCCAAAAGATGCTGGAATTGGGAGTGATTGAACCCTCAGATAGCCCTTGGGCTAGTCCAGTGGTCCTGGTACCCAAACCTCCTACCCAGGGTGGTAAAAGAGAAATGAGGTTTTGTGTGGACTACAGGGAGCTCAATGCAGTCACTAGGACTGATGCTCACCCTATTCCTAGGGCAGATGAGCTCAGTGACACTTTGGCCTCAGCCAAGTTATTGAGCACATTTGACCTCACTGCTGGATATTGGTAAATCAGACTAGCTGAGGATGCCAAACCCAAAAAGCATTTTCAACCCCTAGTGGGCATAATCAATTTATTGTCATGCCCTTTGGTTTGAAAAATGCACCTGCCACATTCCAAAGGCTGGTGAATAAAGTCCTTACAGGCCTGGAAGTCTATAGTGCAGCATATCTGGATGATATAGCTGTCTGGGAGGATCACCTGGTCCACCGAAAGAATGTCTTGGAGGCTCTGCAGAAAGCAGGTCTCACTATCAAGGCCACCAAGTACCAGATAGGACAGAGTAAGGTTGTATACCTGGGCCACCTTGTGGGTGGAGGCCAGGTTCAACCATTGCAGAGCAAAATCCAGACCATCATGGACTGGGTTGCTCCCACTACCCAGACTCAGGTCAGAGCTTTCTTGGGCCTTACTGGGTACTACAGAAGATTTGTGAAAGGATATAGGTCTATAGTGACTCCCTTGAATGATCTTTTTGTATTTTTTTATTAGTTTTTAAACCATAAAACATTCATGATACATGAATTGCACAGGCAAGTAATCACTTATACATTGTAGGTATTAACATCAGAGAAATAAATATATTTGACAGTATTTGTAGTAACATGTTGCAGGAGACCAGAAATACACTGTTGCACACATTGATTGCTTGTAGTATTTGAATGCAAAACGTGGGATACGGATGTTACATTCATGACCATACAAGCTTCCCCCCCGTGTCCCCGGACCTTTATTCATGTGAGGGCCATGTCTGAATACCATTCATTAGCATATCTACGTATTATTCGTGGTGTCAATTGGGTGCGCAAGAAGATATGTTTTGAGGGGGTCCCATATGTCCATGGGCCTTGAGGTCAGTGGAAGCAGTTCCGCATAAGTGAGTGTCTGGTCCTGCCAGTATAGCATATCTTTAATCCAATCCTTGAATTTAGGAGCACTGCCCCGTCCCCATCTGTATGCTATTTTCCGCTTGGCCAGTAGCAGCCCTAAGGAAGTGAATCGCCGGTATCCCACCTCTATAGCCTCTGTGTAACTCTGGGGAGCTGTCAGTGTCGAATCCTGATTCAGGGGTGACGTCATCTGTCGCAATGCTTCAAACACTTGTTTCCAGTAACCTGCGATGCTGGGGCAATTCCAAGCGATGTTTAAAAAGTCTGCTTTTTCCATCCCACATCTGTCACAGCAGTCATTATACCGCAATTTGTGCCTATACATTTTAACAGGTGTATGATACATGCAGTGTAGGAATTTGTAATGTATAATGCATAGGCGACAACTAGATGACACCTGCTCTGTCTGTTTACAGCAGTAGAGCCACTGCTTCTCTGTTATTGTTTGCCCCAGCTCTATTTCCCATTTTTCCCATGCATCACATCGTGCCGGAGTTTGGTTGGTGTATATGTTATGATACAACGTGGACACCACATGTGAAGCCGTCTCATTCAGTAACAGCGTATGTAATGGAGTGAGCGTTTGTGGTTCTTGTGGGTATGACGGCGTGTGTCCTTTGATGCCTTGTCGCAATCTAACATATAGTAAAATGTCCATAGGAGAGGGAGTGGATGTAGCGAACATCTGCTGCAATGTGCGGAACTTCCCTTTCAAGTATAAGTCTCCCCATTTGTGTATGCCAAATTTAGTTTTGGTTTGTTTAAAAACACCTTCTTGTAATACTGGCATCTTGGGGTGATACACTAGGGGAAGCATAGGTGAGTACAGCATAGAAACGTGCATGCGCATGGCAATACGCTGCCAGGTTTTCACTGTGCATGTGACTGCCGTGGTGCCGGTCTCTCGGGGTTGAGGCGTGCTCAGTATAACCCCTTCCAGGGGTATGGATCTGCCAGCCATTGTTCCACCGCTACTTGCGGCATGTACTTAGGTGGGTGGAACCACTATTGGGCATAGTGTGCTTGCGGACAGATATAATACAGTTCCATATCTGGAACATCACACCCTCCTTGAGAGTAGGGCCTAGTGAGCACATCCCATTTCAATCTGGGTTGTTTGCCACCCCACAGTAGTCTAATCTACTCGGTGCGTAGGGACTTAAAGAAATGTCTACCGGGGTCAAATGGAATGTTCATGAATAGATATAAGAGCTTGGGCAGAATAACCATCTTTATTAGAGAGGCACGTCCTGCCATAAATAGGGGAAGGGCAATCCATCTCGTGACACAGCTAGTGATGTGGTCTAAGGTTCTGCCATAATTTAAGCGCATTAGTTCTTCCCGATCCGAAGTGATATAGATCCCCAAATATTTCACCTCTGTGGCACACCATTCTATTGGGAAGTCAGGGTCAAATGATGTCGTAGATGTGGTGAGGGGGAAAATCTGAGATTTTTTCAAATTTATGTGTATCCCCGACAGTCCCCCAAAATGGACAAATTCTCTCAATATGGGATTTAAATTCAGCTGAGGGTTTCTAATGTACAGGGTAATATCATCTGCCTATAGGGAGATCAGTATCGGGCGCAGTTGGCACAGCAGTGCTTTATCATGATGGTGTTGCCTCACTGTGGCTGCACGTGGCTCGATTGCAAGAGCAAAAAGGAGCGGGGAAAGTGGGCATCCTTGCCTCATGCCTCGTGTAACGGAGAATGGTTAAGAGACCAGGCCATTAATCAGCCAAAAAGCCTTTGGGGATACCCATACATTCCAATATGTTGAACAAATTGAGCCATTCGACTGAATCAAAGGCCTTCGTGGCATCTAAAAAGACAGCCACGAGTGCCAGGTTGGAGTCTACGTTATGCAGAATAGAAAATAAGGTACAGAGATTATGGGATGTCGCTCTCCCTGGAATAAAGCCCGCCTGGTCAGGCAGCACAAGTTTCTCCATCAGGAGGCTCAACCTATTAGCAAGCACTTTGGCAAGTATTTTGGCGTCATTATTAATTAAGAAAAGCGGCCTATAGGAATCACATGAGTCTGCCGGTTTGTTCGGTTTTAAGAGAGAGGTAATGAGGGCTTCTCTCATAGAGCTCGGGAGAACACCTGTCTCATGGGCTTCTTCATAGACCTCCCTAAGTATAGAGATCAGTTGATCTATGTAGGTTTTGTTAAAATCTATTGGGAGGCCATCTGACCCCGCGGCCTTACCAGACTGCATTTGCATGATGGCAGTGCGTATCTCATCTGCCTCAAATGGTGCAGCAAGGAATTCTCTCTGCGTGTCCCCTAGCCTGCCAAGAGCTACATCCTGCAGATACGTAGAAAGGTCTAGTGAGTGATGCCTACGGGTACTGTACAAATTTGTATAATATGCAGTGAAGGTGTCTAGTATGTCCCTACTGTCTCTGTGCCTCACCCCGGCATCATCTGTTAATTCTGCAACATAATTGGAGAAGCGAGGTTTACAGATCCCTTCCGCCAGGGCTTTGCCTGGTCGTTCCCCTTCGCCGTACCTACGCGCCGTGAAATATTTCCCCCTGAAGCGGGTCTCCCTTTCTGCAGTATCTTTATATTCCGAGAGTGTGTCCCTGAAGGTTGCCTGGAGTGCGCCGTTTATATCAGTCCCCATTTCTCCCTCCAGTCTTTCAAGCTCGCCGTCCAGGCGGTTCAAGGATTGTCGAATGTCTCGCAATACACCGAAACGTTTGGCTATGCAAAAGCCGCGTATTGTGACCTTAAAGGCCTCCCATACTACCCCTATATGCATGACCAAGCCTATATTCCTTTGGAAAAAGTCAGTAATTTCTTGTCCCATTTCGGATTTAAAAGCTGTGTCTAGCAATGCTTCTGGAATGAGTCACCAGCTTCTGGGAGCTAGACATAACACCGGTGGGGATAGTGTCAAGCAAACCGGGGCGTGGTCGGAATAAGTCCTGGCCAGATGTTCAACATTAACTATCCATGGCCCAATACCCCGGGTAACTACCCAAATGTATAGTCTGGCCCAGGTGGAGTGCATTGTTGTGTAATGCGTTCCTTCTTTTTTCTCTGGGTAACAGTGCCGCCAAGCAACCAAGAGGCCATTATCAGCAATCATATCAGACAAAATACCATGGGTTTTATGTAGTGGTGTGGGAGGGGATTAGATCGATCATTAACGGGGTTTATTACCGTGTTAAAATCACCTCCCCATATTAAATGTGTGGAGCCTATTTCAAGAATTCTACCCCATAATGTAGTGTAAAATTCTGGATCATCCAAATTTGGGGCGTAACAGCACACCATCGTAACGGAATGTGATTCCAACCTTCCCCACATCATGCAGTATCTCCCTTTTGTATCATAGTTCATGCCCTCCATGATGAATGGGAAGTTTTTCTTTTTCAGAATCGCAGTGCCTCTAGAGTATGAAGAATAAGAAGAGAACACCCTGTGCATGGCCCACTTGCTGGCAAACACGGGGGGACGTGTCGGGTCGAAGTGCGTTTCCTGGAGCATAGCAATGTGTATATGATGCCTATCTAGGTATGCCAATATCTGCCTGCGTTTACGTGGGTCTCCCAGGCCCCTGACATTCCACGTCAATCATCGTATTTTCAAAGTTTCAGCATCTGGGGGCATAGGGGAAGTATCATATGAGTGGTACAAGAATATGTAGATTTTCCACTGTCTAAAGTGCACTGTGCATGTAGCATCAAAACTATCCATCTTAAGTTACATCTTATAATACAATAAGAGAACATTCCCAAACCCTCCCCCTCCCACAACAGAAACTCAATTATGCTGGTATCCATTTGCCCACCCACCTCCCATGCAACATAACCAGTCATTTAACTGTTAGAGTCCAAACTTATATGGGGAACGCCCTTGGGGGGTACAATAGGGGGCACACAAGGTGCTCTGTTCCCTCCAGATGATGAAGCAAACCAGCCCTAGTCTGGAGTGGGGGAAGAGAGTGGCCCAGCATGGTCGATGTTCAGTCCCGCTTATTACAGCATTTTTTTTTCTCCCTCCGCCTCCCCGCACCCAACCCACTTATCTGAGCATAGTATTGTGTCAATGCTGTCCAAGCTCCATGTGTGTTGGATGTTCAGCCAGGCAGGTAACCCCGAAATGTATTGGTAACCTCTTTGTCCGTAAGAGTGATTAACGATTACAAATGTCTGCATAATCACACAACAGATCCAGAGGGTTCAAATCTCATATCTCATTCCAATGCCAGGGATGTTGACCTGGACAGAGGTTCTTGTGACGCGCGAGGAGAAGTTTGTCTGTGGATTCGCTTAAGGAAGTCTTCCACCTGTTGTGCGTTAATAAAGAAGTGTTGTTTGCCCTGATGCGAAACACACAAGCGTGCTGGATATAGCAGTGCATAATCAATTTGTGCTTTGCGCAATTTCAGTTTAACCGGAACGAACTTCCGTCTTGCTTCTTGTACTACGGGAGTGAAGTCGGGGTATATGGTAAAGTCATTGCCCTCAAAGTTCAGATGTCGTTTCTCTCTGGCCAGTTTCAAAGCCATGTCGCGGTCCCGAAAGTTGAGGAATCGAGCAATGATCGGGCGCGGCTGGCTGCCCGGGGGAGGCCTGGGGCCCAATGAGCGGTGTGCCCTTTCTATTGTCAGGTGCTGCGAGAAGGCCTCAGTACCAAAAGATCCACGGATTAGGCATTCGACGAAGTCCTCCATCTTACCAATATTGGTACTTTCTGGAAGTCCAATAATGCGCACATTATTACGTCTACTTCGCGCTTCTAAGTCCTCATTTTTGGCGGCGATTACCTTTAGGACCTTATCCATTTGAGCGATGTGTTTTTGCATTTGAGTCGTGGTGTCTTCGCCGTCCGAAATGCATTTCTCCGCATCTGTAATCCTTTCCTCATGCTTGTCTAACTTGTGGACGATGGAGTCCATGCGAGTGTGCATGGAATCCATTTTGGACTCTATAGAGGTGAGGCTGTGTCGCATTTTGAGCAAAAGGGCTTTAACATCATCTTCCCGAGAGGTCTCTGGGTCTTGCGCCCGCTCTGCACATGTATTATCTGGGTCATCCGCACTAGATCGCGTGACAGTTTTTCTGGCTTCAAAGGGCAGTTTGGATTGCTTGCCGTCTGCTTTCCCCATGATGGGTCCAGCGCGGAGTCGCTGTGTTCGTGTTGAGTCTCCTATTGTGCGGGCCCAAGTGGTCGTTGATTCAGCGTAGCCCCAGAGATGGAGAGAGATCTAGTAGCCTAAAGTGACGACAGGTCTGCGGTTCAGTTATTTAGTAAAAGCCTTCTAGTGTGTCGAGATCTCGCCACTGCATTTGCTTCAATCCGTACCGGTACGTGAAGGCCAGTCAACAGAACCCTGCAGTTGTTTCAGGATGCACTGCACGATCAGACAGTCAGTTGGCAGAGAATGCGCCCGTTATAATTACCTAGTTCGAGGTGGCCACTCAAGCTGTGGGGTATAATATATTCTGTTGCAGGTTCCGAGCTGCATGTGCACTCACTGGGCTATAATATATGAAGGTCCTTAATGAATATTAAACGGTGCAGCTCAGCGCCATATGGGATTCACCCACTCTACTTTTACACTAAGTGCCACTCTATAAAGGCCGCAGAGATACTGGCAAAGCAGGAGAGCTTATATTGTCCAAATGGCTTGTATTAGTCGTTAGGGCCTTAAGAAGCAGAGAGCATTCAGGAAATGGTGCGTTTAGGCTGTGTAGAAAGCGCCCGCATCAGCGCTCAACAGACACGCAGTTAAATCTGAGCGCAGGGTGCTGTGTGATCCGCCATTATGTATGGAGGTCGTGGTATCACATGAAATGGCCGCGGCTGTTGGAGCAGTCTCAGGCCGGTTCAGCAGTATTTTGTTCCCTCAGTGCCTCCCACTCGACAATTGCTTACCGCCTCTGCCGCGCTGGGAAACGCAGCGTATCACGCAGCGGGAGACCCGATCAGTGTTCTAACTCGCGTGTTGGTGCACGCCGCCGCAGTGTAAGTCCTCTGGCGAGGCCCACTTCCCTCGTGCGCGCCGGGGGCTCAGGTGTCCGTAAATGCCGGTGTGACGTCCAGCAGTTCGTGCTGGAGAACCCGCGCTCCAAATCTGCGGGCCCCGGCACAGCCAAGGGGCTCCGTATTCCGCTGTTCTCCACATCAGTGGGTGGCGAAGAGAGTCACGAAGGATCGGCATGGTTTCAGTGTCGATTTAGCATATGCGGGCAGGATATTTGACAGGATATAGCCGCTGGGCAGCAAGAGCCTCACTGCAGTGCGGCCATATTGATTGTGCGCCACCTAGCGCCCCCACTCCCTTGAATGATTTTACTTCAAAAAGAATGCCCAAGAAAGTTTAGTGGACATGTAGCTGTCAGAAGGCATTTGATGATCTCAAGCAGGCCATGTGCACTGCTCCCATTCTGCAAAGTCCTGACTATTCCAAACAATTCATTATTCAAACAGATGCATCTGAGTTGGGGGTAGGGGCTGTGTTGTCACAACTTAATGCAGAGGGTCAGGATCAACCAGTAGCTTTTATTAGCAGAAGGTTGACCCCCAGAGAGAAACGTTGGTCAGCCATTGAGAGGGAAGCCTTTGCTGTGGTTTGGGCTCTGAAGAAGCTGAGGCCATACTTGTTTGGCACTCACTTCATTGTTCAGACAGACCATAAGCCCCTCTTATGGCTAAAACAGATGAAGGGTAAAAAAACAAAACTTTTGAGGTGGTCCATTTCCCTACAGGGGATGGACTATACAGTGGAACATAGACCTGGGAGTAACCATGCCAATACAGATGGACTCTCCAGATATTTCCACTTGGAACATGAAGACTCAACTGGGCAAGGTTAGTCTCATCTCCTTACGTTTGGGGGGTTGTGCAGGAAAGTAGGATCTGCTTCTTATGGTTACCCCCACTTTTTGCTTGATGTTACACTGTTTTTGACTAGTCTTACTGGGATCCTGCTAATCAGGAACCCAGTCTATCTGCTTTCTCCTTAAAATGTTATGCCCTGTACTTAGGTACACTCCAGATTGGATACTGGGGTACCCTTGTCAGTCCCTAGTATATGGTACACATGTACCCAGGGCAGAGGTACACCAGAGGCCTCCCATGGGCTGAAGCATGTATTATGCCATCCATGAGATGCCATGCAAAATGGAACTACAGGCCTGCCATTGCAGCCTGTGTAAGATGGTGAATGCACCACTTACTTTAGATATAGGTTTATTATATCTATAGGTCACTACACTTAAAATCAGTCACCCCTCTAGCAGGCCTTGACAATCCTGAAGGCAGGGTGCTGGGTTTTATGTGAGAGGGTGCCCCTGATTGAGCAGAGCACCCCTGCAGCCTTCGGAGACCATTCTCCTGGGTTGTCGGTGACGCAGCCAGACATATAGGTAGAGGTGCATTATATGCTCGCGTAAAATGCTATCTAAGAACGGCTGCAACAAAACATGTTGTGTTTGGTATCAAACACCTTGGAATCATACCTCCACACCGGTAACCGGTGTGGGAGGTATGATTCCACCCTTCTGAAGTGAGCTTCGTGGGGTCCCTGGTCTTCCCGGTACCATCCTTCTCAACCCGGACAGCACAAAATGGTTGCTGCTGACCAGAGACACATTTCTGCCCTCCTGCTGTGGAGCCAAGCTTGAGCAGGGGAAGGCATGACAATAGGCATCCTGTCACAGGGAGGTGTGACCACCTCCCAGACAGGATTTTGCGGATTGGGGCTGGGTGGGTGCACTTCCAAAGTTCCTGAAAGTCTGCACGAGGGGCACATTTGGTGTCCCTGTGCATAGTCCAGTTCAAACCAGTCCTGGGAGCCATTGGCTCCTGCTCTGGCACGAAACTGGACAAAGGACAGGAGAGTATGTTTATGTTTATGTTTATGAGTTTTGTAGAGTGCATAGCTGCCCAAGGGCTTCCCAGCGCTGCGGAGCAGGAGAGAGCGGGTATCAGTGACTCAACCTGGGAATAGCCATTTCTTCAGTTTTTTCCTGAAGGTAATCTCATCTGTAAGGAATCTTAGATCTATAGGCATGGAGTTTCAAAGTTTTGGCACCAAATGCGTGAAAGATCTTCCTCCCCATCTGGATATCCTAATCCTTGTGGTTTTGGCCAGGCAATCTGAAGAGGCTCTTAGGGCTCTTTCCGGTGTGTAGGGTGTGATCAGGGCCCTGAGTAAAGTTGGCCCTTTGCCGTTCAAGGCCCTGTGTGCTATGCACAGTGCCTTGTCTTGACCCTGGCCTGTACCGGCAGCCAGTGGAGTGTTTTCAGAGCCTCTTTCGCTGATTCATATCTAGGTATACTTCTGAATAACCTGGCTGCTGCATTTTGTACCACCTGCAGTCTATTCAACACGTATTTGGGTGACTCCAGGAAAAGAGAGTTCCCATAGTCTAGGCGCGAGACCACCAAAGACTGTATCACTGTTCTCTGGGACTCCTCTGGGATGAGGTCAAGAATTTTCCGGAGCATCCGCAGAATTCCAAAACAGGTGGTGGCCAGTTTCCTGGCTTGAGTTTCCATGGTGAGGTTGTAGTCTATCCACACTCCTAAATTCTTTATGGACTTTTTATGCACCGGTGGACATCCCAATTCTTTTGGCCATTCAATGGTGAATTGTGGTGGCAGATTATTACCTAGGAACATGAGTTCCGTTTTGTCCCCGTTTAGTTTTAGCTTGCAGCTTGTCATCCACCTCGCTACCCTTTCCATGCAGGGAGACACTAGGTTGTGTTTCGAGTTGGGGTCCCCTGTCGCAGAAACTACCAATTGGGTGTCATCTGCGTATGATACGATTGACAACCCAAATTCCTGGACAATCTCGGTCAGAGGTTGCATGTACAGGTTGAAGAGCATAGGGCTGAGGGAGGAGCCCTGTGGCACACCAAATATGACCTCTAGACTGTCTGAGAAGTGTCCGCATTCTGTGGTCTAAAAGGATCTGTCCTTCAAGAATGATACTATCCACCTTAACGCGCTGTCTTGAATCCATGCTCTTTCTAGTCTAAGAATGAGTGTTTTATGATCCACCGTATCAAAGGCTGCACTCAAGTCGAGCATCAGGACGGCAGCAGCACCTCCTTGATCGAGGATTCCCTTCAGTTCTTCTGTGACCAGTAGTAGGGCAGATTCGGTTCTGTGTGCTGGTCTGAAACCCATTTGGATCTGATGAAGTACCTCATTCCCCTTTAAGAACTGGGACAGCTTGTGGTTGACATGTTTTTCAGCCATCTTTCCTAAGATGGGTAGGAGTGAGATGAGGGGGAAGTTACCCAGATCTGTTGGGTCTGAATGTGGCTTTTTGAGCAATGGTCAGACGATGGCATGCTTCTAGGATTTCGACACTTTCCCTTGCATGAGGGATAGAGTAAGTAACTCTGTGGCAGTTGTCAGGATGGTGTCTCCCCCCCTGAAACAAAATATGAGGGGGTATTGGATCTATAGGGGACCCTGATTTGATGCCTTGTAGGATCTTAGTCATGGTGTCTTTATTTATCGCTGGAAATTCCTTTAATATAGGTCTCGCTGTGTGCCCAATAGAAGCCTTGGTGCCTTGAGGGTCTGGGTTATCTCTACTCCCTATCATTGAATTGTAGATGTTTTCAACCTTATTTTTGAAACAGGCTGCCAGTTCATTGCATCTCTCCTTAGAAGAGGATTGTGGAGAGGCATCCGGGTCTATTGACATGAGGGATTTAACCACCTTGAAAAGTTCTCTAGAAGAGTGAGTGGCTGAGTTTATTTTTTCCTGGAAATATCTAGCTTGGGCTATCTTGATTTCATTGTGGTAGTGTCTAATCTCTTTCTTATACTGTGTCTTTATGGTGGTGTCATATGATTTACAAATAACCTTTCTGGTGAGTGATCACCAGTATACTGGACGCACAGCGTGGATATAAGAATCAACACTTAACAATTGTGAATAACCAACAATAAACACAATCTCTCAATTGTTTTGCTCATGCATATTGTATTGAACTCAAAATTCATAAACAATTATTTGCTTGCAGCATAACCTGCTGACTGGTTGAATGTTCAAAATTTTAAAAGAAAATCAATCAATACATGATACTTTCTCATCTACATGACTGTTGCGTATTACAACTCTGTTACCCAGCCCAATGCATTTCGGGATTGATTCCATCCCTTCTTCAGGGGCCACTATAAGAAAAAACATCATATCAACCCTCTTGCAATTAATATATGTCAAAGAAACAACATGATTCAAGAAACGCAATTAATGCAAAGTGGAGGCCTACACATATGTTTGCAAACGGCAATGATAAAAAAAAATTTAATGAAAGAATGAAACAGTGTAATGTGCACAATAATAATAGAGCGTGAAGGAAATCATCTAAATGACTATTAAGAGCAAGGAATAATCAAGTGATGTGCTGAAAGCCACTGCACCAAAAGAAAAAGCCCAAAATGAAAAGCAGCCAACAAACGTGATAGAAATGTACTGAACAATCAAAATATAATGTGACTGTGAAATCAACACTATACCTGTGCTCCAAACCAACTGAGACTCCAAACTCGACCAGTGCCGATTCTCAAAAAATTGAATGAATAATGCACACTTACTGTGAGTTGTAATAGTGTAACCACCACTGCCAAATAAAGTTGACAAACGGAAAACGATGTGAAAAAACTGAAAAAGACAGTAATAACCCACTGTCACGTACATGATGCTATGTTATTCAAATGTCAATCAATAAACAAACTGAAGAACCTGTAATCTAATCATGTATACTTGGCACGTCCAATTGCTATCTTTATACACAGCACCAGGCCTTTATTGCCCACTAACGAATTCCAAAAAAGAAGCTTACCCTTGAAATCCCATTAGCGACCTAGAGATTCTGTTCTATTCTCTATTGTAAGACCTCCGCGTTGTTTTTAAAAACTCCAAAGATGTTTCTCCTGAAACCAAAACATAGGGGCCAATGTGAAGTCAACTCTACAATAAAACTCTATATGAGTCACATGGCCGCTTCGCATTTATCCAATCTCAGATGTGCGCTTACCTCAAGGATTTCGTGCGTCACCTTCTGGAAAATAGAAATCTTGCATGCTCAGCCACCGCGTCTCAATACTCCACTATATCCCCTCCTATGACCAAGACACGAGATATGATCGATATGAACCATGTTTCTGCTCTATCTCAGTGAATTCATGCTCGCCACTCACCCAAACGCCGGGAACTTCAACTCGTGAAGTATTCACAAAATTAACACGTCCTCTGAACTAGCGCGAAGCGTGCCGAGTTCCTATCAGCTGATATTAATCACGTATCTACAACGTTCTTCCGGGTGAAAATCACCCGCGTCTACTAGAAATAAACAGAGGACTAACTCACCACGAACTAGAATCGCCATCTTGAACTGGTAAAAACTGTTGCTATGTTGATGAATGGAACAGATGCCGCCCGAGGATACTAGAGTAGCTATTACCCTCAGGAAATAACTGTACTCATCAATGTCGAACCTTAGATCTGCAGAGTGTCAATGAATGGCAAAAACCCAAATATTAAATGAAGATAAATGAACCACTCTAAACACAACTAACCTGCTGCATACATGGAAATAATAGTCAATAAACTACCAGTGTATAAAATAACTACAATGTGCGCAATGTACCCTGTGTTTTGAAGGTGCGTGTTGGCCAGTGATAGAGGGATGTAAAAATGGTCTGACCAAGGCACTGGTGTCGGGGAGGCTGCTTTTAGTTTAGGATCGTTGGTGAATATTGCATCTAAGATATGCCCTTTTTCGTGTGTTGCTGACTGCACCATCTGGCCCAGCTGCATGGCGTCCATGTCTTGGATGAATCTATTGGTAATGGGGTCGTTCTGTTTATCTAGGTGGATGTTAAAATCGCCTAGAACGGTTGTTGCACTTTTGGAAGTTATACTCTCTGCTATGAGGTCTGGGAGGTGTTCCAGGAAGGTATTGCAGTGTCCCGGTGGTCGAAAGAGGAGTATCCCTGAAAAGGTTTGGGTGGGTGATAGCTGAATGCTGAACAGTGTAGTGTCACAGTTAGGGAGGGGTTTAGGTGTGATAGTACAACTGTATATGTCTTTATATATAATGGCTATTCCTCCACCAGTTTTTCCCACTATGTCCTGTCTGTTTATGTTGTATCCTGATGGAAGTGCCAGTGTGAGATCTGGCGTAGACCATTCTTTAAGCCATGTCTCTGTTAAAAATAGGACATCCAGTTGTTCTTCCTCAATTAGACATCTAATTTCAATTTTATGTGCTGGAATGGACTTACAGTTTATTAGCCCCATTTTCCATCTTACTTTTTCCTTTATTTCTGTTGGGGACCCTTTTAGACCGACAATTTCCTTCCTCACCGACCAATTGCAGTGGGAGCATGTGAACTTCCTTCCTGTCAGGTATTGTGGTGCGATTGAGTGGTTACATATCGGCTTAGATGCCGGTCTCAGCTGTGTCAATTCTTTTGTGTCATATCTAATAGCTCCCTGTGTGTCTGAGTAGTGACAGGCAGGGTTCCTGGCTCCTGGCCCCGGCTGGACGCGGACGGGCACAGACAAGCTTGCCTTTGGCGTGCCTATGGCGCGCCAGTGGTTCACCCACTGCGCATCCGCACCTGCATTGGATTAAATAGGCAGCCCTGCAGAACAGCTAGAGCGATGCGAGTGGAGAGGTGTGGTGCAGCGGCCAGGGCAGCTGACTTCGGAGCACAGGGTTCACGGTTCGATCCCTGGCTCCGGCGGCAGCTCAGCTCAGCACCATGTGACTCTGGGCAATAGCTCACTTAATTTCCACGACGGCCCCCAGCGCCTTGAGACCCGTAAGGGTGAGTAGTTCGCGCTTTACAAATACGGATTTATGCCTGCCCGGCCGTCCCCAACCAGAAGTGCCCAACCAGAAGTTATGAAGCATGCTCTCTGCCCTCCGTACAAACGGCAATGCAGCCGCAATGGACCGGAGCAGGAGACACGAAATCTAGCAGCGTAAGAGTAAGTGCCCTTAAATATGGATGAAAGTCTTTAAAATAATACACAAATGCACTCCGACCAATTTGCAAAGTTAAAATCGTAAAAAAATATCACCGTTTAAAAGCCAGGTAGCGAGGCGCCGGCAGACTCAGCCCCTGTCCGCTGCGCGCCCGCATCTGCATTGGATTAAATAGTCAGCCCTGCAGAACAGCTAGAGCTCTGCCTGCCCGGAAGTCCCCAACCGGAAGTGCCCAACCGGAAGTTGTGAAGTGTGCTCTCTGCCCTCCGTACAAACGTTAATGCAGCCGCGACGGACTGGAGCACGGAGACACGGGATTCTAGCAGCGTAAGAGTAAGTGCCCTTAAGTATGGAGAAAGTCTTTAAAACAATACACAAATGCACTCTGACCAATTTGCAAAGTTACAATCATAAAAAATTATTATCTTTTAAAAGCCAGGTAGCGAGGCGCCGGCAGACTCAGCCCCTGTCCCACTGTCCTGACCCTCCCCTGGGAGGGTCGCCTGAATCTGTCCAACCCTCTCCCGTGGGTGCAAAAGGGCTTACCTGGCTGTAGGACCCTAGATTCGACATGGACAAAATTCTGATCACGAAAACACTGACCTTCGACTATCTGGACACTCTGGGCTTCGCCCGGGCCCGACTTTGTCTCCTTCTCCGTCCAAAGCATTGTCCGTGCCCGTGCAGGACCTGTGGAGCATCAAGGACAACTGAAGTATCTCCCTTGGGGTGGAGGAGTCACTCCCCTGCATTCGCAGGCACCATAATGCAACTTACCGGTCTGCTGATCCTGAGCTCCTGCGGACTCCAAAGGCTCCAGCAACACAGGAGGTGGATTCCTCTGTTCCTTAAGGTTGAGCTGCCCTCTTACCAAGCTTGAGGGCAGTATCCCTTGTGGGGACTGCATAACGTGAACCCCTGTGCATCACGTACTTTTGCAAGTGCATATGCTTGTTGGCACTCCCCAACTAAGTGCATTGGGCAATTGATAGCCCCAATCTCTGCGCATATTTTCTACAAAGGACTATGACCTCCTCGTACTCTGTGCCCTGTGAGCTAATACCTTGTGAAACTGCTAGAGGTCCCCTCACGACTCCTGTGCCTTCGGCCTGTGGGTCCAATTGAGGGACAACACTGCTTTTCTTGGGCTCCCCTGGTGGCTCCAGGCCTGCCCTGACTCCCCTTGCTGCGGTGAGTCTCCTGGTCCTTGCTAGGCCAGACCGTAACCTTCTTTGACCTTCTTCATGGTTGCCGCTGCCAAGACCCCTCAACACTCGACATCCTTTGTGGGAAAGCTCATATCCAGCTCCCGGTTGTCCTCGATGTCTCCTGGTCCCTGCAGCTGTAGAGTCAAGGTCTCCATCATCACCCCTGAAGCACCCGACATCGGTGGGCATTCGTCACTCCTGAGTGACCCAGACTCTGTCCCCTCTGCTTTCAGGTACTCTACAACATGAATCCACCTTTGGATTCCGACGGACACTTTTCTTCTTTCCCGCAGTGGCATTTCCTTGAAGTCCTCCATTGAGATCGACGGTGGTTTCCGACACCACTTCAGCCCTATGCACCTGCCTTCCCTGGGATAGGTAACTCTGGTACTACGGTATCCATCGGTGGGGTGGCTCTCGAACATCCTATGATCCAAAGGGTTTCTTCGTAATCCACTGGGAAGGGTCCTTAAACTTTAAAACTGCAACTGCTACTCTCCCATTGAATTGTACGCCTGGAGGTGCTGTTGCTGCCTGTGCTGTGCGGGGACTACCAGTCCCAGGATCCTTCCCAGGAGGGGAGGTGCTTTGCTGCATCACAAACGCGCTAAAAAGCGCGAAGGAACACCGCTGCGCGGGACGCCTGGAGGTGCTGTTGCTGCCTGTGCTGTGCGGGGACTACCAGTCCCAGGATCCTTCCCAGGAGGGGAGGTACTTTGCTGCATCACAAACGCGCTAAAAAGCGCGAAGGAACACCGCGGCGCGGGACGCCTGGAGGTGCTGTTGCTGCCTGTGCTGTGCGGGGACTACCAGTCCCAGGATCCTTCCCAGGAGGGGAGGTGCTTTGCTGCATCACAAACGCGCTAAAAAGCGTGAAGGAACACCGCGGCGCGGGACGCGCGCGGGCTCGCCCGGGCGAAGCCCGGGCCAAGGGCGGGCCCGTCCTGCGCCCGTCATTGCCAGGAAGAGGCAAGGCAGGGCCACCCCCCTTGGGTGTGTGTTTGGCACGATAGAGGGAACAGCTGGTAAGACTTACTCTTGTGTACTCCCATCCCTGATTGTACCCTGCCTGCCAAAGCTGGAAAGCCTTGATACAGCTGAAAAATTTGTCTACAAGTTGAGGCGTTATTAGGACCGTTGGACTCAGAGACTTTGTCCTATTTTTGCCTTTGATGTGGGGTGGGATGTGTTAGAGTGGGAGTGTTTAGACCAGATTGCGTAATCCCAGTCTATAACTTTAGGTGTTTCTTTTTCTCTCACCTTTTCATACCTTAAGGCATTGGTTAATAAAATGGGGAGGAGGATAGCCCCTATCCGAGGCAAAACGATAAGTAGGTCCCCACTCCCCCCAACATCTATAGATAAAATGTTACAGAGGGCAATAGGGGTGGTGGACTCCGAAATCGAGCTAAGAGAAAGGCGGTTATCACTCACTCCTGACTTACCTGTCTCGCCATCCTCATCGATCACTCAGCCAACCCAGGCTCAAACCCAGACAGAAGTACAGCCACCGACTGTTAGAGAGATAGCTGTGCGCAAAAAAGTGATAGATACAAGCAAACATGCCCAGAGTACCCTTAAAAAGGGAAAACGTAAAATAGCTTCTGAGGTCGGATCAAAAAAAAAGAAATTCTGTGAGGATATAAATACAGAGGAGGGGGTAGAGCAAGTGCACAGAGCTGGTAGGTCGAATCAAGCCAGTGTAGAGAAGCAGTACCCGATGTGGGTGTTGAGTCTGGTGGAAGACTTGCAGAATGACCTAAGGGCTATTATCAAAGAAGAATTGGCCCCACTTGTTGGTCGTCTAGATATTCTGGATAAAGTCTTAATGACAGGGGAGGCTTGTTCTCATAACCACCCCAAGGGCCATCCCACAAGAGGGATTGAGGTCTGCTGCCAGGTCGAAAGTAAGGACCTAACAACTCCGTTGGGGTCGGAGAGGGATGTTCCCAAGGGCCCCAGTTTGAACTCTGAAATGGGGAACCAAAGCGACACTAGGGTACAGAGAGATAGGAGCTATGGTACGGAGAGCAGTGCAAAGAGCAAGCAGCCAAGTGTAAGAAGTCGAGAAGAGACCATACCCCTAGCCCCAGTTACTAATAGTAAAGAGAGCAGACAAGTAATCCACGGTCTGAGGGAAGGTGGAAATGCTTTAAATGTCTCAAATCTTCCCGACATAAACCTTCCTCCTGCCTGTGCACCTTATGTAGCTATTTTGACGGGTGTCCCATCCATCGAACCTAGCATGAAGAAAACCTATTTTGAGTTGAGGAATAAATGCCTGTTCTGGCTTGTTAAATATAAATATTTTGATTTTGCCAGAGCCGGAGAAATTATCATGGTTCGTAGAGTGAGGTGGGTGGGAAATCGGAAAAAAGAGAGGCAGGTGAATGTGTTGTTATAAATTTTGAAAACCCCCACACGGTGGCCAATTTACTTAATAATCCTACTAGTTGTTATGATTCCACGACGGCTATGAGTCTACAACCTCTGAATTTTTTTTATCCACCACCACAATCAATGGTAAGAAGTAGGGTTCCGTCTTTAATTTCAGAAGGCGGTGCAGGCCTTCGCCCAGAAGGGAACTGGGATGCTTATCATAGGCGCCCGTTATTTAACATCCCGGTGAACAACAGATTTGATGTATTGGAGGGTGTAGATTGACTGAGAGAGGAATCGACGTTGATGGAGTCATTACAGACGACAGGATATGATTTTGAGGATGGGGATGAGGAGGGATTGAAGCGAATTATGGTAGGTGACAGCCCTGGCCACTCCCTCTTGATCAACCAGATAGGAGGTAGACCCACCACATCGATGGCCCTAGACGCAAAAGTTAATGTCTCTTTGAGAGAACAAAATAGAGAAAGCATAGAATGTGGGAAAATAGGTGAGTGTTGCATGGGTGATCTTGGTGAACATGTTATATATGAGAATGTGGTACCGGGGGCTGTGAGAGGGGAGACCGGCCAAGCGACTGGGCTAAGGATACTCTCATGGAATGTGGCAGGCCTCAAAAACAAACTGCCCTGTACGGATTGGGGTGACTTTGTCGATAAATTCGACATTTGCATTTTCCAAGAGACCTGGGCAAGGGAAGACTTACATCGGGTAGGCTATGCCCCTACAACATCTTAGCTTCTATGGCACGGAGGGGAGACCATCTGGAGGCCTATCAATTTGGGTAGCTACCCATCTCGGATGTAGGGCGGAGCAGCTACTAACCCCGTCAAGTGACATTCAATGTGTCTTGCTCTCCTTCCCAACAAAGGTGAAAATTGCCATAGTGAATGTGTACTCCCGCCCCGTTAACAACAGCCAGGAATCATCTACTATTGCTCTGCTGGGAGATTTTATTCCAACTTTAGACCCGGCGACCTGGTTGATTGTGGGAGGTGATTTCAATTGTCACTTTGAACCCCTCATCGATCCTTTACACTCTGCCCCAACAGAAGAAGACCTTTATTGGTCTATTCCTAACCCTCTGACTACACCTATTAAAGCTTGGTCTCCACTGGTCATGCAGTTAAACTCACTTACTCTCACCTATTCCCTAAGAGCATGCAATGGCCGGACCAAATCTGACCAACCAGGCCAGTTTACATTCAATAGAGCAGGCCAGACCTCACTTATTGATTATATCTTGGTGGAAACAAGACATTGGGGAAAGGTTCTTGATTTTCATATTGTGCAGAGGCAGGACAGTGACCATAATGCTTTGATCCTAATTTTCAATCAGGGGGAATTGGGCATTGTAAAAACGCCTTTTCCTGCCGACAACTGTCACAGTCCCTTGGTAGTGACCAACAATAGAAGACGTATTAGATGGGGCCATATTCAACAGTCTCCTACTAAGTTGGCGAAAATTTACCAGTTAGCATTGCCATCTTTAGTTAAAATGTGGGAGACAGTTTATATGGTGGGCCAAAACTTGATTCTAGACAAAGTAGGCGAAATACACTCTGAGCTTTCCTTTAATCTGGGGGAGGTCTTCTACCCGGTGAGCCGTGTTAGAGTAAACGGTCACAACAGATGCCCCTGGTTTAACGAACAGTGTCGTAAGGATAAGCGGGTTTTATTGGAAGCAATCAAGGCCAAGGATAGGGTGCAAATTAAAACTGCGAGGGCCAGATATAACCGATCTATCGAGTGGGGGAAAAAGAATGGGAGCAAGAAAGGTGGGAAATGTTAAGGAAAGCCCTGGAGGACAAGGATTTGAAAACGTTCTGGGCAATAGTGAGTACGGGTGACAGGGACGGGAGACACGCCATCGAGCCTAATATAGCGCCTGAAGCTTGGGAGTCCCACTTTGGGACATTATACTCCCAACGGGATGCCGGTTATGCTAATACTAGTATTACTAGTACGGCTACTGAGATTCAACCAGAGGGGGAGAAGGAGATTACGAGCACTGAAGTGAGGAGTGCTATTCACAAGCTACAAAGCAATAAAGCCCCAGGCTTAGATAAACTTCCAGGGGATCTCTTTAGGAAAGAACCTGTAATATGGGTCCCATACCTGTGTGCCCTATTTAATGCGGTATTGCAGGGCTCCAATCCCCCTGATACCTGGCGCGGGGCCGAGATTGTCCCCATATACAAAAAAGGTTGCCCCCTTGCTCCCTCCAACTATAGACCGATTAGTCTAATTGACATCTCACAAAAACTGTATGGTCGGGTGCTTTTAGACCGCCTCCAGAGTTGGTTGGAAGAGGAGCTAATACTAAGTCCCTATCAGGCCGGCTTCAGATCAAAAATGTCAACTGTTGACCAGATATTCAGACTCCAACTACTGTACTGGAAAACAGTAACCATTGAGGGTGGCAGCCTCTATCTGATATTCGTTGATCTGAAGTCGGCCTTCGACCTTGTACCCAGAGAAAAACTATGGAGTGTACTGAGTGAATTAGGGATTCCTACATATCTTTTAAAAGCTATAAAGAGCCTACACACTGATAATTTTGCTCAAGTGCGTTGTGGGAGGTATGGGGAACTCACCGCTCGCTTCCCAGTTGAAAAGGGGGTGCGGCAGGGATGTGTTTTAGCTCCTACTTTGTTTTGTATATTTATCAATGATCTTATCAACCACCTGTTATTAATTAAGGATAATGATGCTCCAAGGCTAGCCTCAGGGAAGGTCCCGGCGCTGATGTTCGCAGACGACACATTGCTGCTCTCTAAATCGCCAATGGGCATTCAGCGCATTTTAGATGGCTTTGCAAACTTCTGTAAGCTAAGAGGGCTGGAGATCAACTTGGACAAAACTAAATATATGGTCTTCAACCCTCCTAATAAAACCCGTCCAAGTCCCTCTCTATATGGTGTCGCTTTGGAGAGAGTTAGGACATTTGACTATTTGGGAGTTACCCTGGCTGAGAAATTCGAATGGGGCCCCCAAATAGACAAAGCGAGGCTCAGACTAACTCAGATTGTTGGAGGTATAATGAAACTGTATAGATCTTCTACTTTCAAACCGGCAGCCCCCGTGGTGGAAATCTATAAAGCCCAGGCAAGGGGTGCCACACTTTATGGGGTAGAGTTGTGGGGACATTGTCCTACTGGAAGCCTGACAAAGGTAGAGAATAATTTCATGCGACAAGTCCTAGGTTTACCCCGTAGCACCCCGTTAATTCCCCTACGTCTGGACCTCGGATTGAGACCGCTGGATGAAGAAATTGCTATAAAACCCCTAGTTTTCTGGCGGAGGATGTGGGTGACACCGGAGTTGTCTGTTTTTAGGGATGAACTGTCTGAGTTTTTAACAATGAGTAATACAAAGAAAATCACATGGCTTTGCCACATAAGGGATCTTGCCCGTAGGATAGGTAAGCCGGACCTTTGGAACACGCCTGAGACCTCGTGTGCTAAGCTCTCAAGGCTGGATTTAGTTAATACATATAGAGCAGTAAAGCTAAGTGCCATCCGAGAAAGTGCCTCAAGTGGTCTTTTAACCCTAGAGTTCTTATTAATAAAGGATGTATATAGTAGGGAAACCTTTTTGGACTTTGTCGAACCCCCAATTGCAAGGAAACTGTATATGCAATTGAGGTTGGGGACTCTTCCACTTGCAGCATATTCCACTAAATGGCTGAAGGATCAAAACGGTGAATGCCCTGCGTGCAAGTACAGGGTGGAGTCTGAAATCCATGTTTTGCTCCTCTGTCCCGCCTATCGGCTGCCACGTCAGTGGTGGTTAATCCAACTGTGTAAAAATCTAGGGTTTGAGCGCGCCACAGAGGCGCACAGAGTCTTAAAATACGATACCCATCCCCCAATTGTTTTTGCTGTATCGCGTTTTTTAAATTGTATGTGGCTCATCCGACGGGGTTATATAAAGTGACCATTGGGGTCTGGGGGAATTTGTGATATGGGTGAGCAGGTCTTTGTTATGGTTCCCGGTCCTTCACTATAGCCCCACTGCTCTATTTTTATAAGATCTTAGTACAAGATTTTATCGCTTGGATATTTTTATGTATATTGATGTGATTTTTTTAGTGTTTTTTATCTGGCTGGTTGTATCACAATTGTTTATGTTTTATATAGATAATCTCCATCCCTGCCGCCCCTATGAGGCATGTGTTATGTGTTTGTGTTCTCATTTTTTTATTGAGGGTTGATTAATGTATATGAATTTTTATGCGAGTATTTATCGATTTTTTTAAAGATAGATGTATTGATTGTTTGTTTTCTTGATGCACTTTTATGGCCCAAGTGGCCGAAATAAAGTATTTGATTGATTGATTGAATTGTACGTAGCACGCGGTCATGTTCTCACACTGCACCCGTCCTCCGTGGGGTCCCTACTTACTTACCTTGGGTGATTCCTCAGGGCACCAGCACTTCTACAACCTCTAGACACTGTCTTGACTCGAGGTGTGGTTCTTATACCACTATTTTAGTATATGATTTGGTCTCCCCCTGGAGCCTACTGTGTATTAGTGCTACTTACAATTGTTTCTGTGCTACAGTAAAATGTAAATGTAAATGTAAATCCAGTACTTGTATAGCGCACGAATCACCCCCGAAGGGGTATCTCGGCGCTGGAGGCCGTTGGGAAGATTAAGCGAGCTATTGACCAGAGTCGCATGGTGCTGGGCAGACCCCTGCCGCCGGAGCCAGGGATCGAACCGTGATCCCCAGCGTCCAGCGTCAGTCGCCCTGGCCGCGGCGCCACACCTCTTCCTTCACAGTATTGTGTGCTTTGTGTTTATCTGCATGTAGCAGATACTGTGAGGTATTTAAGGTGTGTTATAATAATAAATTCATATTTTTATAACTACCGTGTGGTTCTCCTTTCATTTAACCAATACAATAAGGTTGCATTCTGGTAAAACAACCTGCTTAACATTCCTTTAAGACTAAGCCTGAAGGCTGCTCTCTACAGCTACCACTTGGATAGCTTTCTAAGGTTATCTTTGACTTCTTAAATCACCATAAGGGTTGTTTGGACTGGTGCATGGTGCCCACTTTAATTAGTGGACAACATATACAAGGCCATCTTCTCACAGTCCCACAGCATGGGAAGTAGAGTGACCTCAGGAGGAACTACTAGTCACAGTGTGCATAGCAGTGAGGCAGGAGAGTTCTGGACAAGCCCCCTTTCCTCACACTCTTAAGCGCTCAAGGGGTCTGCAGCAAGGGAGCGAGATGACCCTGGCACAAATGCGGGCCCATCCATACCTGTCTGAGCCCAGCTGAGGCTGGACTGGGCCACTCCTCTAATGTCTGCTCATCTACTTCAATTGTCCATCAAGAACAGGTTGTCCCCGGTGGTGTGCGCTCCGAAACGCCCGTGCAGTGGCTCTAATATTTTCACATACCTGACATCTGCAGTGGGGACTAAAACTGATTAAATTATTTCAGTTGAGGAAGATCTGTTGCTAAACTCTTTTTTTATTTCTTCTTTTTTGTCCTCATTTATGCAGTAAACAGGGTTTAAGGAGATTTCAGGGATCTTGCTTCTCTCTGTGTCATCTTTAGTTAATTCTGGTTCTAGGGGGCCCTTAACTCCGATAGACCCTTGTCGTCCTATCCCGTTAGTTTCCAACAGAAGAGAGAGCAGTTTCTCTGAAGCCACCAGCACAAAAGCCCTATCTGTGGATTATTGATGTCTAGCGCAATCACTGGACAATGTTCTTATTCCTTGTCCAGCTTATTCTTTATCTTATATTTCTTCTCCCAAATATCCCAGAAACCTGCCCTTTTGCTTGTGTCCTATCTCTGTCCATTATGTTTACTCTCTGGACTGAGGTTATCCACTCCTCTTGTGTGGGCGAGATGTTAAGAACCCACTTAATGCAGATCTCCCTCCTAGCTAGTAAAATCAAAATAAACATTTCTATGTTTATTACTTAATTTCGCTCTCTCCTCCTTTCGACCGAATACCCCAAATATTATTAATTCTGAACTTACCTTTATATGCTGGCCCATCACCTCCATAAGTGTCTTACCCATGTCTTTCCAAAATCCTTGGAGCTGGGGGCACTGCCAGAACATGTGTAGATCGTTCGTCCTTTCTCCTCTTCATTTGGGACAGCACTTCACCTCTTGCTTATTCATTTTTGATAATTTTTTGGGCGTCCAGTACGTTCTGTGTGCTGTGAATAAATGATTTTTTCACTTGCCATAGGTCTAGTAACTCCATTGTCTGCAGGTCTTTCCCCCAGATCTCCATTGGTAAGGTAAAGTCCCCATCGTCTGCAGATATTAGGCTCCAGTACTTCTTGAAACTTCCTTTTTTTGCCTCAAGCTATCTTGCATCCTTTCTTCTAGGGCTTTATTCCCTATCTCCTCTTTTCTTAATGAGTTTGCCCAACTCTTCAACTGATAGTATTTAAATTTTGATATATTGCCGTTGGTGTTTGTTGAGAGCTGCTCCCATCCTATCAAATTATTTCCCTCTAACAATTGCCCCTAGATTAATGCCTTCTCTCTTTAGAGGTATTGCCAGTGTATCTTTCAGGCAGACCGGAGTCCCTGGAGAGTCCCAGATTGTGGCATAATTACTATAGTACGGTATCTTCATCGTTTTCTTGAAATGGTACCATAATCCGCAGGCAGCCCACAGCATCTTCAATTTCACTTTTTTGAAAAACTTTGAGTGTCCAAACTAATACAGAAAAAAGCTACCTTCCGGCTGCGTCATGGCTTGTAAATATGGGGGATACATTTGATGTTCCTGTAAAAGTATTCTTACGTTCTTGAAATGAAAGGCTCTATAGTATTGATAGAGGTCTGGTGCGGCTATCTCTCCATGTTCTTTTTTCCTTTGAAGCTTTTTTCTAGGCTATTCTAACTCCTTTGTCTGCCCATATAAAGCTGCTCAGTTCCCCTTGTAGTTTTTTTAAACCAGTCCCTCCCGAACTCTAGTGGTATAGTGTTAAAGATGCAAGTAAATTTTGGGAAGATTGACATTTTTAAGATGTTAGATCTACCGATAAAAGTTAAGGGGAGCGCTCTCCAACTTTTTAATAGCTTCTTGGTTTGCAAGATAAGTTTGTTAAAATTAAAAAGCGCAATTTTATCAATATCTTGTACTAATAGAATGCCAAGGTATTTAATTCTATCTTTTACCAGGGGGTTGTTGCTTTGGGAGTTCCATTCCATGATTTCTGGTTTTTGTTCGTTAATTTGATAGCCGGAGACTTTCCCAAAGTTCTCCAGGGCCCTTAGTATTATTGGAAATGTGGTTGAGAGGTTGTTTGTGAAGACTATTAAGTCAGCAGCGTATTGGGCGAATTTCTTTTCCCATCCCTGATGACAAAAGGGGGTAATTTCATGATTATGTCTGAGAGCACAGGCTAGGGGTTCTAGATATAAATTAAAAAGTAACGGGGGCAGCCCTCTCTGGTGCCCTTCTTATGCTTATTTTCTCTGTAAGGCTCCCATTAACTAGGATTTTCGCTGTTGGATTTCTATACAGAGCTCTTATCGCCCTTGAGAATGATCCTCCTAGATTATTTCGATCTATTACTCTAAACAGGAATGGCCAACTGACCCTGTCGAAAGCTTTTGCAGCATCAAAGGTAAGAACCGACAGGGAGATCCTCTTCTGGGAGGCCATATCTATTGCTCCAAACAGTTTGTATGTCAAATCTTGGATTTGTCTTCCTTTGACAAAACCCTTCTGGTCTTGGTGTATCAACTGTGCAGCAGTTTCCCTTAGCCTTGCAGCCAATATCTGTGTGTATATTTTATAGTCACAATCTAGTAGGGATCTGGGCCTTTACTACTCACATCTTTTAGGGTCTTTTCCTGGTTTGAGTATTAGGCATATGATTGCCTCCGCCCATGATTTTGGGATGTCTTGGCCCTTTAGAAAAATAGCATTGAATAGCTCGGTCAAGAAAAGGGCCAGCTCCTGTATTAAAGTGCTGTAGATTTCATTTGGTAGTGCATCTGGGCCCGGTGCTTTCCCCTTTTTTAGTTTGGATATCGTGCTGGGCACCTCCTCGGTTGTTATCTTTGCATTAAGTTTGTCTCTTTGTTCTTGTGGCAGTGTTAGAGATGTTACTTTTACTAGATAATCATCTATTTGTTCTTCTGAAGCTACAAAATCCTCCGAGTATAAATCCTGAAAAAAATTAATAAAAGCTTTCTCGATCTCTGAATCTTCCGTGCTGGGGATTGTCTGATCTTCTGGTTGTATTGCTTTGATTCTACTGCGGGTTTGTTCTGTTTTAAGTTTCCAGGCTAGCAGTTTGCCACAGCCTTCCTCATACTCATAGTGTGAGAGATTGCTTGCCTCCCACTTGTTCCTGACTGTGAGCTCGAGGATGTTAGAAAATTCCTCTTTTTTCTTGTCTATCTCTGCTTCAATTTTTTCTATTTCCTGAAGCTGATTAGTTTGTTCTAATGTGCCACCCAGAGGTTGTAACTCAGCTTCTATCTGCATGAGGTCTTCCTTCTTGTTTCTGTGTTTCTGGGCTGCTAAGCTAATCAGATTTCCCCTTAGGACGGCCTTATATGCATCCCAAGTAGTCTGAATGGAAGTTCCCATTTGGTTTATTGCAAAATATTCTTTAGTCTCTAATCTCAATTTCTCCTTAATCTGGTGGTCTAGAAGCAGAGTTCTATCTATAGTCCATCTTGGGGAAGATATTGACTTGCCTACTGATAATTCCAATCGGACCGCAGCATGGTCGGACAGTTGTGCCGGTAGATGTTCAATTTTCCCTACATTATTTCCTAGCATTTTGTCTATTAAAAAAAAAATCTATTCTAGGAGAATGGCCGTACTTTTTGTTTTTAAAGGTGAATTTATGTTTTTTGACCCCTTTAGTTTTCCAGGTGTCCTCTAAGCCAAGGTCTTCCCTGTAACACTTCAACCGTTCTCTCATTTTTGGCAAATTGGATACCTTCCCTTTAGGTAGCCTATCTCCGTTTGGGTTCATTATCAAGTTGAAGTCTCCACCTAAGATTATCGGAGCCGAAGAGTCTAGGAGATGGCTATAAAGAGATTGCAAGGGTATGGGATCATCCGTGTTTGGCCCATAGTATCCTGCCAGAACATATGTTCTACCGGACACTCTGACTTTAACCATGACCCTTCTCCCCTTAGTGTCGATCCTTGTTTCTACCAGTGTTGCTTTGGCCGACTTCTTAAACAATATTGCTATCCCCTTGACGCTACAGTTTTGAATAGTGCAAACATATATATATTGATCCATTTTTGTTCTTTCACTATCTCTACCCATTCTTCTTTCCGTAAATGGGCTTCTTGTAAAATTATGATTTCACTGTTTGCTGATCTTAAATATTCCCAACATTTTTGTCTTCTGCTCCTGACTCTAAGGCCATTTACGTTCCACGTTAGTATGTTAATTAACATCTATGTAACTACAGATGCTTCTGTAAGCCCCTTCGTCTCCTTGTTTACACATGATGGACAAGTTATTTTTTTATTTTTTTCCCTCTTGCTCCCACACCCACTCTATCCATGGAGAACCCTCCCATCTTCTTATGGGTGAAAGCCTTTTTCGCCCCTTTCGAGATCCCTGCTATCCAGACTAGTCGTGTTTTTCTCTTCTATCTTCCCTCCTTCCCTTTTTTATCCTCTTGTTTGTGACTTGATCTGGTCAATAAGCGCTCCCACCTCCTTAGGGTCCCTTATATTGTGCATTTGGTTTCTCCACATTACTCTCAGTGTGGCTGAGAAGCGCATTTGTGCTGATTCCCCCAGAGACCTTAGTACCTGTATGTGTTGCGCTAACTCCCACTGTCAGTCCTACGTGGCTTTGGAGATATCCAATCAAATTCTTAAGGTCCAATCACCTTTGGTGTAAGAACCAGTTTTGAGGGCTTCATTTAGTATTTTCTCCTTCAAAACGTAGGATTTGAAATTGATATATATTTTCCTTGGGTTTTTCCTTAGTGTTCCTTTCCTAAAGGGGTCTCGTGAAACCCTCTGAATATCCTCGGCCAGAAGTGTTGACTCTATCCCGGGGACAAATTCCTTCAGTAGGTCTATGATAAAACACCTGATGTTCTCTCCCTCAACCCCTTCTGGTACATTCAGGACCCTCAGGTTATTTCTTCTTGCTTGATTTTCCATTGCTTTGATTTTTTCTCTGAGGTCCTTCTCACTGGATTTCAATGTTTGTATCTCCTCCTGGTTCGCCTCCACCTCTCTGCCCATTTCCTTCAAGGAGGCTTCTGCCTTCGCTACTCGTTCCATTAAGGTGTTAATCTTGGCCTCGAGTACTTCACATGTCCCTTGCATTTTCTCTTGGTTATTTTTGGATATGGTGAAGTGAGTCCTCATCTCCGTTATTAAGGTCTCAATCATCTTCTCCATGCCTGTGTACCCACTTGGTTCTTGGGGCCGCCCTCCCCCATCTTGTTCCTCAGGTTCAACTTGCTCCTGGTGGTCCAAATATTGGGATTGAGGCACTTCTTGCCTGACGGTCTCCTCTGTGCTTAGAGGTTGGTATCTAATGATGTATAATGTTTTCTCTCTGACTGGGATTTCTCTGGCTATATCAGAGCTCTCTTTTCTCTTCATCTGGGTTCCTGCAGGGAGCTCTGTCAGCACGGGGGGGGTCTGTTTAGCTTGTACTTTAAAAAAGGAGCGTAGGGATGGGGGATCTTGATCTTGGTGCCTACTGGTCTGACGTTTCCCAGGCTGGTAGTGGGGTCCTCAGATTGATCTGAGATCCCTTGTTTAGCCTTTTTGTTTGTTAGTCTTTTTCATTGTGGAAATTAGAACCGGGCTTTTCTTTGAGGCCCCAGTCGTGGTATCTATGATCAAGCTCCTGTTTCTCAGGTAATAGCTTATTCCTCGTTTCTGGTTAAGGCTCTGAGTAAGGGTAAGGCTTTGGTCTTGTCCCTGGTTTTTTATGTTGCAGGATTTCTTCCCCATTTTTTTCTCTTTGTTTAAACTAGTGTCCGTTTCCAGCTCCTTTTTCTCCTCCTTCCCCCCACCTTGCTCACTTACCACGCTCATGCTTGTCCGCACGGTCTGCTCCTCCACTTGCAAGCCGTGCAGTTGGTGAGGGGCTGCTCCGCTGCACAGGGGGCTTCCAAGCCTACCCCGGAAGGAGATTCGAGTAGCGGCCCTCCTCCTGACTCGTAGCACTGAAGCTGTGTCTGCCTAGAGAGTGCTTCCTGGGCTGTATTGAGTCAGCGGTCCCTCCCGCTGTTCTCCACTTTGCTCCGTTGCCTTCCGAGAGACCTGAACAGGATCAGGCACCATGCTGCATGATTTTACCAAGGTGAGAGGGATGGTATCCCACGTTTACGGTCCGTGTGTCAAATTTGTGTCGTGTGCCGCCTGGAGAGCTCAGGAGCTCCTGACCCAGCTGTTCAGTCGGCCACCATGTTCTCCCCCGCTAAACTCTTAGAATGCTCCATGGAAGGAAGCAAACAACCAGCCTGGTGCTGCCCCTGATGTTAATTCTGAAACAAGACTACTTTTATCTGGAAACAGGCAGCTTGTTTATTAACCTTCCACAATCGGCCCTGTCTCATCCACCAAGCTCCCTAGGGAGAAAAAGAAGGCATCCCCATCAGTGGAGAGACTAAAAGTGCTGAATTGACATTATAACAAGTTGGTTATATGATTACCAGTCATTTTAGTAGTTATTAACTCCTTTGCAACATGCATTGTCAGACTTACCAAATTAGAAGATGCTCTTATCTTATCACAATACATCCCTCCCAGTCCATCACCCCGGGCTTGGTTGCGAAATCAAAATTTATTGGCTTCTGTGCAGGATCCAGCCCCTTTGCAGGAGGTTGGTTTCCATATTTCATCTGCTCATTCCATTACATTTTTTACAAGGCTCCTGATGATAAAGCCATCAACACCTCAATGTCAAATTAATTTGATGGGGGAGAACAACATATTTCACACACTCATTTCTGGTCCCACCAGGAATCATCTGGCAGACTCAACACGGGAAGAAGGACTCTTTACCCAGCTGCTTACAACAAAAACTCTAGTCCCCTCCTTCAGAATTTTGACTTACCTGTCATGCCTTATGTAATTATTCTTGCTATTGTGCCCCCCTGAAACCAGGGGAGGGTGAACAATATCCACAGCTTCAACAAAACTATTTATTGGTTTGAGGGTTGATTAGGGAAAATCTTGAACAGGAATTTGTTTAAAGCAGTCATTATGATGTGGAGAGTACACTGGCTGGGCAAGTCACCTAAAACTTTGGTTGGAGACTGTATAGCTGTGAATTTTAACAACCGCAGCATTGCGGGTGGTCTGCTGACAAATCTCTCTAGTTTATGTGTATCTCATAGCAATGTTCAGCCATTGCCTTTGGGTTATTTCTGTAGGCCCATGACCAAGCTTTATGTTCCCCTAATGCCTCATCACTTGCTCTACTCAAACCACATTGGAGCTACTGATGCTTTCCCCCTTTTCGGCATACCCACCATGTTGCAAAGTCATCCTGTGCCCTGGGCACCCCCCAACTTTTTGCTGACTGGTACTGGTGGTAACTGACTCTGACTGACCGTGGGCTCTGCCTAACCAGGCCCAGGGCCAGTGCTATGCTGAAACAGACACATTTAGAATACAGTGAAAACACCTACATACACTAGGGTACACTATGGGTTGGGGTACCCCTGTGATTGGCATGACCTACCCTATAAGACCCTAGTACATAATAGGGCAGGGGAATTGAAACTACCTATGAGTCCCTAGTATATAGTAGGGCATGGCAGTTTACAGGCCAGCAGCCTTTTCTGCACTTGCATGTATGCACTGCTGAAGCCTGAGGTCAGTTTAAAAGCAGCCCTGGGTACCATGACTGCTTTTAAAAAGTAAATTGTGCCCAAACTCGACTTTGGTGTTTGGGGCAGTTAAAAATGGATAACCTACAATGTTTTGGCATAATAGAAACCCCCAGGGTCTCCCCTAGGTGTCCCAGGGGTGGGGGGTCAGGTATTTATAAGGTGGACCCTTATAAAATGAGTTTTATATGCCCTGGGTTAAGTGAAATTTCACATTTCACTCCTCACATTGTGATAAAGTGCTGCCCAAATTCGACTTTGATGCTAGGAGCACTGTGGAGGGAGGATCTGCAATATTTTTACAGATTCAGAACCCCTAAAATCTCCCCTAGGTGATCCATGGGGTGGGGGGTCCTGTAGATATAGGCAAAGTACTTATAAAATATGTTTTTGTAAGTCCTGGTGCTGGAAAATGGCCCAAGTAATTTTTCCCATTGCAAATCCCATGCCACATAGGTTAACATGGCAAGAAGTTATTAACTAATAACTCCTGATAGGAGAATGATAGAACTTCCTTTCAAAGACTTCCCAGAACGGTAGTGATAAATCCAACAATATGATATTGTTGAATTTCTCCTAAAATGTACAGACAAGAAGTTATAAGACTTTCTTGTTTGTAGGTCCAGATTCAGCCTTCCAGGGGTCTGTCCTGATTGGTCAGAGATAAGTGGATTAGCCAGGCTGCTTTGAAGAGGTGATAAAGAGCCCTGGGGTTACCCAGCTCTTCTGGGAGGGCAGTGTGCTGTTCCACAGGAATGCCAGGGCAGGGGGAGGAGTCGTAAACCATGGTCTTCAAAGGGGAGGGAAGAAACCAGTGTCATTTACAACTCTAAACTTTTGATCCCAAGCAAGATGCTAGGTAAAGGAAGGAATGAGCAGATGCAAGGGGGAGAGTCTATGGAAATAGCCATCCTAGGGGTGTGTTTAGCCAGCTCTTAACTCTCTGCTGGAAAATCAGCCATTATGAATTTGGAAGATTTGATGCACTCTGGGACAAAATAATGCCACACTCTACAAGATGTGGTCATATCTTTGGGGAGTTACCCTGCCCCCATTGGTCAGGAGTGTCCTCCTGCTTGACCCAGAGTACTTGGAATAAGTATCTGAGAAGGGCAGACCCCCTCAGATCTGCTGCTTGAAACTTAAGAAAGCAAGACGTTGTGCCATGCTGAGAAGTTGGATGTGCAATTGCTAAGGCCTGCCCTCTGAGGACTGCACCATCTGAAACTATAGCCATGTGGACTACCTTGCTGTGAAAAAGAGTAAAGAGTGGACTCCCTGCAAGCTACAGGTTAACAGAGCTCACCTGGATCATCACAACCAAGAATCCGCAACCTCCAGTGGATTTGTAAGGGTTTTGTCCAAGTGGATTGTGGGAACTGAATTATTCAACTTTCAAGGACCATCTTGGAGCTTCCAGACCCTTGGAGTGAGTTTGAGACACTTTGGGACCCTTTGGGGAACTTCAGGAGGACGTTCCAGGAGTTTGGAGAACTTTGGAGCAACTTTAGAAAAAAGCTCCATAGGGGGACCGACTCAACCTGGTCAGCCAAGCCGCCTGCCTTCAACCGCGAGCCGGCCAAGCCATCCAGGTTCGTCCCGCTGAAAGCTCCGTAGGTCCGACTTCCAGAGTTTGACCGGGAGTAGAAGAAATCCGAGGCCTGCGAACCCTCACCGAATCCGGCCTGGTGAAGAGCATCGAGGGACCCCACGAGAAAAAGCTCCAGAAAAGTTTCTAAGTCCGAAGGTAAAAACTGTGACCGGGACCTACAGCGAGCGGTAGCTGCTCAGGGCTCCATCGCGGTCGGCCTGAAACTTTGACTTTGAGCCGGTCTATCGCGACCAGCTATCCCAATAAGGTGCTATAGGTCTGTAAGTGCTATAAAGTGATAAATCTTTAAAAATTCATATCTCTGGTTCCCTACATTGGATTTTTGTCATTTTGGTGTCATTTTAAAGATAACAATATTTCCTATTTTTATAAATTGGTGTTGAATTTTTATTATGCATTGTGTCTTAATTATTTACTGAATTGGTGTTTTTAAATGCTTTACATACCTGTCTTTGAAGTTAAGCCTGCCTGCTCGCAGCCAAGCTACCAAGGGTTGAGCATGGGAATAATTTTCTAAGACCTATGCTGAGTCCTATCATGTGTTAGTGGCCTTATTGCTAGTGGCAGATATACATTTGTCCCTTCTAATAATCCACTTTCCAACATTTGGTGCTCAGCGGTGTGGATGAGGACTTGTGTTTAAAAGTACACCTTTCAGTAAAGTGAATTAAGATTATAAAAATACTCTAAATTTCCTTAGAACAAAACGTTTGAGTTTGATTTTTGGAATTTGGACTAAACTGTTTTTAATCCATTGTTTTGATTTTTCCAAATTGTTCTTTTGTTCTAAGTCTGTTGTGCCTAGTTGTTGTGACCCAAAACTAGGGAACCATGGAGCTGGGCCTGGCTAAACTGTCCCAGTTCAAGATGGCTGATCTTAGGGAACAGTGTAGGCTTAGGGGGCTGCCTGCTTCCAAGGCGCTTAGGAAGGCAGGGTTGCTTGAATCCCTAAAGGCCTGGGCTGGGGTAGCTGAGGAGAGTCAAGGGGGGATAAAGGGTGTCCCCCCCAACCTCATCCAAGAGGAGGGTGAGGATGATGCCTCTTCCATTTTATCTAGTGTTAGCCATATGATCCCAGATGGTGGGAGTGGGGAAGGGTCCCTTACTCAGGAACCACCACTGTCCCTTGCAGAGAGACAGCTTGAGGCTCAATTAGCTTTGATTGCCTTGGAGAAGGAGAAATTGGAATTGGCTAAGAAGAAATGGGAGAGGAAGGAGGCGTTCAAAAGAAATGGTGACAGTGAAAATGATGAAGATTTTGAGATGTCCAGGGGTGGTGGATTTGATCCCAAACTTCCCAAGGGTATAGTGCCCAAGTACACAGAGGGAGATGACATTGACAAGTGGCTAGCAGCTTTTGAGAGGGCCCTTAGAAGGAGTAGGGTCCACTCTAAGTATTGGGGTGCACTCCTGTGGGAGTTGATTCCAGTAGCTGGGAGGGATAGGCTCCTGATCCTGAATGGAGAGGATGCAGAATCATACCAGCAGATGAAGGCATGCTTAGTCAAGAGATTTGGTCTGACTCCAGAGCAGTACAGGGTGAAGTTTAGAGGCATCCAGAAATTGAGTTCAAAGTCTTGGGTAGACTTTGTGGACGTTTCAGTGAAGGCACTGGACGGCTGGATTGTTGGTAACAAAGTTGACACATATGAGGTATTGTATAATTTGTTTTTGAAAGAACATATTTTGACTCTGTGCAGAAGAGAAGTTACGCCAGTATCTAGTAGACTCTAAGCTGACAGACCCCAGAGAGCTGGGGGAAGCAGCTGATGAGTGGGTGAGAACCCGGGATTCCATTCAGCACCAGGGGAGTGACCAGAAGAAAGGAGGACAGGTCCCTCCCCAAAGGAAAGCAGGTCAAAACCAGAAGGAGTCTTCCAAAGACCCACAAAAACCTGAACAAGGAGGGGGGCCGTGAGCCAACCCAAATTCAAAGGGAGGGGGTATCATGGAAAGAATGGTAGGTTCATTGATCCCTCAAAGGTGGGTAAGTGATTTGACTGTAACCAGACTGGGCACAAACAGAGGGGTAGTCAGGTGGTGGAAGCAACCTTAGTGTCCCTGGGTGGGGTGAATAATGCAACCCTTGCTGCCTTACCTCCAAACATGGACAAGTACAGGCAGAGGCCTAAAGTGAATGGGACTGAGGTTGAGGCTATCAGAGACCCTGGGGCTAGTGTAACTATGGTCCTGGATGAGCTGGTGCCTTCAGAGAGGTTGGTAAATGGTGAGTTTCACCAGGTGACTTATGCAGATAGCACTACCAAACTCCATCCTATGGCTGTGGTGGATTTGGAATGGGGGAGGTGTGACATGCCCTATGAAGGTAGCTGTGTCAAAGGCGCTCCCAGTCCAGTGTTTACCGGGCAATGATCTTGAAGCCTCTGTGTGGTCAGAGGTGGAGAGAGGACTCCATATGAAAATATTGAAGCTCCCTGAGTGGGTATGTGCTGTGACTAGGTCACAGACTAGCCAGAAGGGAGGGGCTGGACACTTGGACCCTGGAACAAAGGGCCAAGCATCCAAGGACAAGGGTACTGGGCCTGGTGAGCCAGCACAGGAAATCCAGAGGTGTAGGAAGAATCTAACCCTGATGGGGAGGACCTAGCCTCTGAGGGAAGGACTCCATCCCTGCCAGAGCTGTCAGATTTGGCAGAACGGACGGGAGCAGGTGAACCCTCCAGAGAGGAATTCAGTAAGGGACAGAGAGACTGTCCCACCCTTGAGAGTTTGAGGCGGATTGCTTCCAAGCAAGAGGAGGGGGATGGCAGTGGGTTTCACAAACTCTACTGGGAAGATGGACTGCTTTATACTGAGGCCAGAAACCTCAGGGAGGGGGCCAGCAGGAGGTTGGAGGTGCCCCAGAAGTACAGAGAGTTCATCCTGACTTTGGGTCATGATATCCCCTTGGCAGGACATTTGGGACAGACAAAGTCATGGAACCGGTTGGTGAACCATTTCTACTGGCCCCATATGTCTGAAAAGGTAAAGGAGTTTTGCAGCTCCTGTGTCACCTGTAAGGCCAGTGGCAAGGCAGGGGGCAAGACAAAGGCTCCCCTAATACCACTGCCAGTGGTTGGGGTTCCTTTTGAAAGTGTGGGGATGGACATTGTTGGTCCCCTGGACCCACCTACTGCATCAGGGAATAGGTATATCTCAGTGGTAGTGGACCATGCCACTAGGTACCCTGAAGCAATCCCTCTTAGAACCATTGATGCTCCTGCAGTGGCTAGAGCACTGCTTGGTGTGTTCACCAGAGTGGGTTTTCCAAAAGAGGTGGTATTAGATAGGGGCACGAACTTCCTGTCCAGCTTTCTGACTGCTATGTGGGATGAGTGTGTTGTAAACTACAAGTTCACCACCCCCTATTACCCACAAGCAAATGGTCTTGTTGAGAGATTCAACAAAACCCTGAAGGGCATGATAAATGGGTTGTCAGAGAAACTCAGGAGGAGATGGGATATTCTCCTCCCTTGCTTACTGTTTGCCTACAGGAAGGTGCCACAGAAAGGGGTTGGTTTTAGTCCCTTTGAGTTGTTGTTTGGGCACCCTGTGAGGGGGCCATTGAGCCTGCTGAGAGAGTCTTTGGAGAAGCCTCTTAAAGAAGCAAAGGACAATGTGCTTGACTATGTGCTAGGCCTGAGATCTAGAATGGCAGAGTACATGCACAAGGCAAATAGAAAACTGGAGGCCAGCCAGGAGCTCATGAAGCACTGGTATGATCAGAAGGCTACTATACCTGAGTATACTCCAGGACAATTGGTGTGGGTGTTGGAGCCTGTTGCTCCCAGGGCCCTCCATGATAAGTGGAGTGGGCCCTATCCAATCTTAGAAAAGAAGAGTGAGGTTACCTATTTGGTTGACCTTGGCACCCCCAGGAACCCTCATAGGGTCCTGCATGTGAATAGATTTAAACCCCACCATGACAGGACAGACATGACCATGTTACTATTCACTGATGAGGGTGTGGAGGAGGAAACGGAGCCTGTGCTCGACCACCTCTCCACTAATGTGCAAGATGGGTCAGTGGAGGGGGTTGTACTCTCTCCCAAGTTGACAGACCAGCAGCACAGAGACTGTAAGCTAGTGCTGGAGCAGTTTTCTGGCCTGTTCTCTTTGACCCCAGGCATCACTGAGCGGTGTGTGCACCACATTGACACTGGTGACAGCCTACCTGTCAAAAATAAGCTGTACAGGTTGTCTGACCATGTCAGAGCCAGCATTAAAGCTGAGGTTGCTAAGATGCTGGAATTGGGGGTAATTGAACCGTCTGAGAGTCCATGGGCCAGTCCAGTGGTGCTGGTACCTAAACCTAATCCTCAGGGGGGACCCAGGGAGTTAAGGTTCTGTGTGGACAACAGAGGATTGAATGCAGTCACAAAGACTGACGCTCACCCTATACCTAGAGCTGATAAGCTCATTGACAGGTTAGGGGCTGCTAAGTACCTGAGTACATTTGATTTGACTTCAAGTTACTGGCAGATTGCCCTCACTGATGGAGCAAAGGAGAGGTCAGCATTTTCCACCCCAAAGGGACATTATCAGTTCAGGGTAATGCCCTTTGGCTTAAAGAATGCACCTGCCACCTTCCAAAGGTTGGTGAACATGGTTGTGTCTGGGTTGGAACAGTTCTGTGCAGCTTATCTGGATGATATAGCTGTATACAGTTCTACCTGGGGGGATCACTTAAGCCACTTAAGGGAAGTGCTTCAGGCCATGCAGCAGGCAGGCCTGACTGTTAAGGCAAGTAAGTGGCAAATAGGGCAGAGTTCTGTGGTGTACCTGGGCCACCTGGTAAGTGGGGGCCATGTACTGCCTCTCCAAGCTAAAATCCAAACTATTTTGGATTGGACAGCTCCTGTTACCCAGACTCAGGTCAGGGCATTCCTTGGACTGACAGGGTATTATAGAATGTTTGTTCAAAATTATGGGACCATTGTGGGGCCCCTAACAGAACTCACTTCTAAGAAGAGGCCCAAAAAGGTGGATTGGACCCCAGAGTGTCAGAAGGCTTTTGACACTCTGAAAGCTGCTATGTGTTCAGCACCAGTGCTGCTGGTCCCTGATTACACAAAATAATTTGTGGTTTAGACAGATGCTTCAGAGCAAGGGATTGGGGCAGTGTTGTCACAGCTAAATGAAGAGGGCCTTGATCAGCCAGTTGCCTTTATTAGCAGGATACTTCTTCCCAGAGAGCAAAAGTGGAGTGCCATTGAGAGAGAGGTTTTTACAGTGGTTTGGTCCCTGAAAAATTTGAGACCATATTTGTTTGGGACTTACTTTTGTGTTCAAACTGTCCACAGGCCTCTCAGATGGCTCATGCAGATGAGAGGGGAGAATCCCAAGCTGTTAAGGTGTTCCATTTCCCTACAGGGAATGGACTTTACAGTGGAACACAGACCTGGGGTTGCCCATGCAAATGCGGATGGACTTTCCAGGTTTTTCCACTTAGCTGATGAGGACTACCAGGGTGTAGGTTAGTAACCTATCACCTTTTGTTTGGGGGGGTGACTATGTTGCAAAGTCATCCTGTGCCCTGGGCACCCCCCAACTTTTTGCTGACTGGTACTGGTGGTAACTGACTCTGACTGATCCTGGGCTCTGCCTAACCAGGCCCAGGGCCAGTGCTATGCTGAAAGAGACACATTTAGAATGAAGTGAAAACACCTACATACACTAGGGTACACTATGGGTTGGGGTACCCCTGTGATTGGCATGACCTACCCTATAAGACCCTAGTACATAATAGGGCAGGGGGATTCAAACTACCTATCAGTCCCTAGTATATAGTAGGGCATGGCAGTTTACAGGCCAGCAGCCTTTTCTGCACTTGCATGTGTGCACTGCCGAACCTGAGGTCAGTTTAAAGGCAGCCCTGGGTTCCATGACTGCTTTTAAAAAGTAAATTGTGCACAAACTCGACTTTGGTGTTTGGGGCACTTAGAAATGGATAACCTATAATGTTTTAGCATATTAGGAACCCCCAGGGTCTCCCCTAGGTGTCCCAGGGGTGGGGGCCAGGTATTTATGAGGTGGACCCTTATAAAATGAGTTTTATATGCCCTGGGTTAAGTGACATTTCATATTTCACTCCCCACATTGTGATAAAGTGCTGCCCAAATTCGACTTTGATGCTAGGAGCACTTTGGAGGGAAGATCTGCAATATTTCTACAGATTCAGAACCCCTAAAATCTCCCCTAGGTGATCCATGGGGTGGGGGTCCTGTAGATATAGGCAAAGTACTTATAAAATATGTTTTTGTAAGTCCTGGTGCTGGAAAAATGGCCCAAGTCATTTTTCCCATTGCAAATCCCATGCCACATAGGTTAACATGGCAAGAAGTTATTAACTAATAACTCCTGATAGGAGAATGATAGAACTTCCATTCAAAGACTTACCTGAATGGTAGTGATAAATCCAACAATATGATATTGTTGAATTTCTCCTAAAATGTACAGACAAGAAGTTATAAGACTTTCTTATTTGTAGGTCCAGATTCAGCCTTCCAGGGGTCTGTCCTGATTGGTCAGAGTTAAGTGGATTAACCAGGCTGCTTTGAAGAGGTGATAAAGAGCACTGGGGTTACCCAGCTCTTCTGAGAGGGCAGTGTACTGTTCCACAGAAATGCCAGGGCGGGGGGGGGGGAGTCGTAAACCATGGTCTTCAAAGGGGAGGGAAGAAACCAGTGTCATTTACAACTCTAAACTTTTGACCCCAAGCCAGATGCTAGGGTAAGGAAGGAATGAGCAGATGAAAGGGGGAGAGACTATGGAAATAGCCATCCTAGGGGTGTGTTTAGCCAGCCCTTAACTCTCTGCTGGAAAATCAGCCATTATGAATTTGGAAGATTTGATGCACTCTGGGTCAAAATAATGCCACACTCTACAGGATGTGGTCATATCTTTGGGGAGTTATCCTGCCCCCATTGGTCAGGAGTGACCTCCTGCTTGACCCAGAGAACTTGGAATAAGTATCTGAGAAGGGCAGACCCCCTCAGATCTGCTGCTTGAAACTTAAGAAAGCAAGACGTTGTGCCATGCTGAGAAGTTGGATGTGCAATTGCTAAGGCCTGCCCTCTGAGGACTGCACCATCTGAAACTACAGCTCTGTGGTCTACCTTGCTGTGAAAAAGAGTAAAGAGTGGACTCCCTGCAAGCTACAGGTTAACAGAGCTCACTTGGATCATCACCACCAAGAATCCACAACCTGGAAAACTACCAGTGGATTTGTAAGGGTTTTGTCCAAGTGTATTGTGGGAACTGAAGTCCTTAACTTTCAAGGACCATCTTGGAGCTTCCAGACCCTTGGAGTGAGTTTGAGACACTTTGGGACCCTTTGGGGAACTTCAGGAAGAAGTTCCAGGAGTTTGGAGAACTTTGGAGCAACTTTGGAAAAAAGCTCCATAGGGGGACCGACTCAACCTGGTCAGCCAAGCCGCCTGCCTTCAACCGCGATCCAGCCATACCATCCAGGTTCGTCCCGCTGAAAGCTCCGTAGGTCTGACTTCCAGAGTTTAACCAGGAGTAGAAGACATCCGAGGCCGGCGAACCCTCACCGAATCCGGCCTGGTGAAGAGCATCGAGGGACTCCGCGAGAAAAAGCTCCAGAAAAGTTTCTAAGTCCGAAGGTAAAAACTGTGATGGGACCCACCGTGAGGGGTAGCCGCTCAGGGCTCCATCGCGGTCATCCTGAAACTTTGACTTTGAGCCGGTCTATCGCGACCAGATATCCCAATAAGGTGATATAGGTTTCTAAGTGCTATAAAGTGATAAATCTTTAAAAATTCATATCTCCGGTTCCCTACATTAGATGTTTGTCGTTTTGGTGTCATTTTAAAGATAAAAATATGTCCTATTTTTATAAATTGGTGTTGGATTTTTATTATGTATCTAATAGTTTGATTTTGGAAGGTATTAAAGGGTTTATCATCCCTACTACAGGTTCCAGCTCGAGCAGAGCCAAGGGGGGGCCTCTTGGTCTTCAACTCTTTAAGACTAAACTCTGGTCTGAGACAACTGGACTCAGGCTCTTCCAATTTACTCAGAGGATGTCTTTCATTTTCAAATTCATGCAATGTTTTACTGGTCATTTTTTAGAATGCTAATCTTACTATGGGTGGGCGAAGAATTCTGCTCCGCCAGCGGAGTTCACGGAGTTTTGCCTAGTCCGTGCGGAGCTCCGCAAAACTCCGCAAACTGACATAGAGCGGAGTTTTTTCTCTCACATGGCTCACCAACCTTAAGTTCGAGAGCGAGAAAAATCACACACTAGACTTCCTCCCAGCAAGATTTCTCAATGCCTCCCAGTTGAGAGGATTATTGGATAAATACACCCATTATCTCAAGGATATTATATCCATTGTACTTTTGCACGCCTTTAATACTTTTTTGTGTGTTACCTGTCCTGCTTATGAAACATGTAACTGGTTGCCTCTGCCACCAGTTGCCCATCCTTTCAGACATTCTACCCAGGGGCATTCACTCAATGCCATTCTGAGTGATTGTAGCTTGGTCCTGATAAGCCTGTTACCCAAATAGGAATACGAATTTGCTGGGACAAGATTATCTTCAGTCAATTTTATCTTGATTTGTTTAGAGACTGCTCCTCAGAGTTTTTTTTAGCTGTTTGGATGATAGTGCCTCAAATGAGGTCATCTTATCCTCTTTCCTAGTTATTTGCACTAAGGTGAGGTTGACCCTCACTTATTTTAAATCCAACCTCTCATGCTCTAGTGCATGGTTTCACCGTCTTGTTCCATTGCACATAGAAAACTTATAGAAGCTTTGAAGGAGAAGCCTACGGATAAACCCAGTGTGGCTTCCCACTATTGGGAATATGGTTCTGCCGTCAAACAAAGGAAATATATGCTTAAGTGGAAAGCCTGATGCAAAAATAACAATTGATGGACAGAATGCAGAACAATGTCATACATTCACCCCAGTACATAAATCTGGGCCTAAATCCATTGTTTGTTTGCTCCCCATGCCATTCCAGTTTGAACCCAGCCATATGCAAATCAGTCTTGACTCTGTGCCCAATGGGAACAGTCCAGCCCAAACTGCCAGGCCAGGTCTTCTCTTGACTGGAAACAAGCATCATAGGACCGGTTTTGGGGTTTCACCCCTCATCAGCCAGGATAGCTTGACTCCAGTGGCATGGAGAGCACGGGACCCACGTCTGGGCATACCCGTCCCACTCGTGGTGACAAATGCAAAAAGAACATTTTATTGACAGAATGCAGAACAATGTCTTACATTCACCCCAGTACAGAGCTCTAGACCTAAATCCATCGTTTTTTTGCTCCCCATGCCATTCCAGTTTGAACCCATCCATGTGCAAATCAGTCTTGACCCTGTGCCCAATGGGAACAGTTCAGCCCAAACTGCCAGGCCAGGTCCTCCCTGGACTGGAAACAAGCATCCTAGGACCGGTTTCGGGGTTTCACCCCTCATCAGCCAGGATAGCTTGACTCCAGTGGCATGGAGAGCACGGGACCCACGTCTGGGCATACCCGTCTCACTCGGGGTGACAAATGCAAAAAGAATAATTGATGGACAGAATGCAGAACAATGTCATACATTCACCCCAGTACAGAGATCTAGGCCTAAATCCATTGTTTTTTTGCTCCTGATGCCATTCCAGTTTGAACCCAGCCATGTGCAAATCAGTCTTGACCCTGTGCCCAATGGGAACAGTCCAGCCCGAACTGCCAGGCCAGGTCCTCCCTTGACTGGAAACAAGCATCCTAGGACAGGTTTCGGGTTTTCAACCCTCATCAGCCAGGATAGCTTGACTCCAGTGGCATGGAGAGCATGGGACCCACGTCTGGGCATACCCGTCCCACTCGGGGTGACAAATGTAAAAAGAACAATTGATGGACAGAATGCAGAACAATGTCATACATTCACACAAGTACAGAGATCTGGGCCTAAATCCATTGTTTTCTTTCTCCCCATGCCATTCCAGTTTGAACCCAGCCATATGTAAATCAGTCTTGACCCTGTGCCCAATGGGAACAGTCCAGCCCGAACTGCCAGGCTAGGTTTTCCCTTGACTGGAAACAAGCATCCTAGGACCGGTTTTGGGGTTTCACCCCTCATCAGCGAGGATAGCTTGACTCCAGTGGCATGGAAAGCACTGAACTCACGTCTGGGCATACCCGTCCCACTCGGGGTGACAAATGCATAAAGAATAATTGATGGACAGAATGCAGAACAATGTCACACATTGACCCCAGTACAGAGATCTGGGCCTAAATCCATTGTTTGTTTTGCTCCCCATGCCATTCCAGTTTGAACCCAGTCATATGCAAATCAGTATTCACCCTTCTTACAACCGTCTTCCAGTAGTCCTATTTCTCAGCTTGTTACCCTGGAATATTTTCTTGTCCACTTCGTATCCATCTATAATTTCCCTATCAGTGATTGATCCACTGACGGGCAAACTAACACTTTGTCATTTGGCTCCCTGGTTTCTCAATTAAAATTTAGTTGGGAAGAGGTTAGAGATGCAATCATTAACCTTCTCAATAAAAAAAACCCTGGCCCAGATGCTGTACCAATCGATGTGTTTAATCCTAATGTTGAACTATGGGTTCCATATCTACATAGCGATTATACATCAAATTCCCCTTTTGTGGTCCAACTCTGTCATTGTTCCGGTCTTTAAGAAAGGTAACAGAGATGACCCACATTGCTACCACCCTATCTGCCTGATTGATTCCACAAACAATGGGATAGGGAGTATTAAATTGAGTCGACTTATCATGTGAGCCAGTGAGCATCATGTTTCGTCTGATATGCAATATGACTTTCAGCCTGGTACAGGGACGGTAGATCAAGATCTGAAACTTTGTATGATTATATCCAAATATACCAAAGCGAAAGCAGGTTCTCTTCATTTGGGATTTATGGACCTAACCCGGGCCAAACTTTGGAACATCATGTTAGGTATGGGTTTTGACAAATGCAGTGTTGGCTTCTTGCATGATTTACATGCTGACCTCACAGATGTTGTTCACTTTGGGCCTGCAGCGGAATATATTGCTATGTTTGCCTTGAAAAGTGGTATTAGGCAAGGCTGCATTTTAGCTCCTTTCTTGATGGCATTAAATATTAACAGCTTGGAAAAGGTTTTGTGTTCGGAGGGGCAGGATTTACCACTAGTGGGGGGTCGACTTATACCCATGCTACTTTATGCTGACGATGCGCTTTTTCTTTCCAGAACTGTTTTAAGTCTGCTCTTTTGGACCTTAGAGGCTCCCTGAAGGTCTGAGCCTGCTCTTTCTTGTGCCCAGGATATAGAAGTGGACTTCAAGGTTCAGTTGGCTGACTTTGTGTGTGGTCACAGAGAGACAAGAAGCTGCAAGGGGCCCTTCCCTGGAAGAAGCTAACTGACCAGTGGCAACTGGACTTGAACTGGACACTATTATTTGCCTCTGCCCAACACACTGTGGGGCAGATTTACAAGCCCCTTGCACTGCCAGTACGTCACTTTTTGTGATGCACTGGCAGCGCAATACACTGCCCCATATTTACAAGGACAGGAAAAGCCACTGATGCAGCGCGTACAATAAAAACTATTTTCCTCCTAGGTTATTTATAGGTCATCCAGGGGCAAACTATATTTCTCATATCCACATGACGATGGGGCCCATAAACATCGTCTAACACACACGCACACTCCTGGATTTTTCCTTTTACACCTTTATGAAATTTTGTACTCCTAGGAGAAACATGAGAACTAAATGGAGAACACCATTTTATGTACCGCTGGAAGAGCAAGGATATCTATTTACCTTAATTTGTCACTTTCTTTTAGTTATTTCTTAAGATATTCCTGCTCATTGTTTTGTCGATGAATCATTCATTTAAGAAATTAGTTCATAGTGATTAAGACCAGCTGAATCACAATCAACCAATTACTCAGGTCACAATCATTTAGGAAAATAACCACTGAGTCATTTTGGGTTTAAAGAATCTTAAATTTTATATAAATTTAAAAGCATGGAAAGGATTTTAATACTTTATTCAATTATTCATTCTTAAATTCACAATTTTATTAAGCATAATCAATTTATTGCAGAAAAGGAAATTTTGTCATGAAGCCAAAAACCCTAGTTACCTGCCTAGCTTCCTAATTTAGCCTAATGATTTCTAACCTAACTTTGGGATTAGAAATAGCCTGATTCTCATACTCAACTGTAAAGTTAAGACAGCAACAGCAACTTCAGCTCGTCAGCATCAGCTACCTGCAACCCGTCTCCTCTACTGCAACCACGACTCTCGAACTGCAACTCCAACCGCAACTGACCCCCTCCCACTAAGAGTAGGCCCTCTTATACCCTAATTCTAACTTTGCTAACTAACTGTTGCAACATTAATATCACGCTTTTCTTTCATTGGTCCATGCATGTCAGCTTATTCATTCTTTAATCAAGTTCTCTTGGATTCAAAGGTCCTTGGATCATTTCCTTTCCCATACGCTTAAACATTTCCATCCGATTCGATCAGTCCATTTGTATCTTCTTTTGACACATTCAAGAACTCCGCAGTCATTGTCCTTTCTCTTGGGCTCCTTTCCCACGGACTCTCTCCTGATCATCACGGCACACTATCAGTTCAATTAGGTCACACCAGCCTTGACCATTTCTTGCATCCTAGCCTCTCAGAGACATCACGAGGCTCCAGATTTCTTCAATCTCATCCCGTACCACGTGTCCCCTTGCGCCTGCGCACATCTTCCCACTGGCGGCCATTTTATCTCGCCACTCGGTTCTACTTTAGAAGCACTAATTTGAGGCAAATAAAACATAATTAAAATAGAGAAAAATATCCCTTTCGTTTCCCTCCCGTCTACGTACCCCAATTAGTTGTTACCTAGCAAAAAGCGACATTTAAGCTGCTCCTTACTTACCATCACTATTGTTTTTGCAACGACACATTTTATTTCTATGAAGCACAAACATGCATTTATTTTATTTAGTACGCTTTTTATTCTTACGTTATGATTAGACACACGGACATTCATTAGTAGATTATTTAGCACGTACATTAGCATATTACCATTCCCACATATACAATGTTGATTAATACATTTAAACGAACATTTTTAATTAATTAATTATATAATTTGTTAGGGGTTAAATTTTTTATTTTTACTGCTCCATCAATCCCCCCTTTGGTGATTTTTAAATCACCACATAAAACCAAGTCATACTTCTTTTCAGGCAGCATGTCTTTCATCCTTTACTTTCTGTTATTCATATCTCTGTCTCTTCTTCATCTTGCCTTTTAGTCTCTTTATACATGCTTTCTTTCATTTTCTCCAACTCAATTTCACCCATTTCTCTCTCTCTTTCTCTCATTATTCTGTTATTTCTTCTTATCTTATTCTGTCTTACTTTTCTCTTTATACATGTTATTACTATTTTCAATGTCATGGCTAACAATATCACTATAGTTGCTACTATTATAACTTTCCCTATTACTAGTTTACTCATCCTAGTTAACCAATTTGCTACTGAGGAAAACCCTCTACCAAGTTTTCCCAAAACACTTTCAACCTCCAGTGGGACTAATTCTTTGTGCAGACTTGTAATATTTGTAATATACTTCTGTATATTTTCACTGTTATCCGGAATGTAAGTACAACAATGTTGGACTTTCAACATTCCACAGACTCCACCCTCTTTTGCCAAAAGAATATCAAGGGCAAGCCGATTTTGCATCACCATAGCTCTCATGGCAACCATTTCGGTATTTACCATTAAGAACCCTCCCGCAGTATCTGTAGACAAACGATCTACTACTGTGGATAACTTCCGAATTTTAAATGCATTCAAAGATATTCCCACTGCTGGTATCAATGCTCCAAAAATATCTCCTACAATTTCTGAAAAACTTTCCCTCTTTCTACGTGTAAATCTATTAATCATCTTGTATGTTCCCTTTTCTTCTCTGTCCAGGTGAAAGATTTTTGGAAAGACCAGGCCTACATAGCAAGTTCCATACCAATGGTCCGGTAACCTGTAATAAGCTCTATTCCCACAAATATAATAGATACCTGGAAATATTGGATCTTTTCCACCTTTGAATCCCCAACCTCCCAGGATTTGATAATTGTCATGGCAGACACTGGAACCTACAAAGTAATTGTCATAGACTGTCTTATTTCTCCTAATGCACAACTTTCCTGTTTGTGGCCAGTCTAATGTCATTGCTGCATTTATCTTTTTCCCTTCATGATTTCCTTCCTCAAACGTCCATAAACGTTTTCCTTCCTCTTTTATTGCTTCTTTTTGAAATTTCATTCTTCTTTCTTCAACCATGTCTAGAAATACTTTTTCTTCCTTCCTTAACTCACAGGTAAGGTTGTTACTAACTATTTCTTCTAACGTTAATTTTCTATGTTCTAAAAGAATTCTCCTAAAACCTTTGCTGGTTTTACTTTGTTAAGTTCTGGCACTACAGGAATGTTTGCAAATATCTTATCTATATCAGTAAAATAAGATTCTAATCTACCTGTTTTATAAAATAAACTTGCTATTACACTACATGTTATTCCATAAGTCAAAGGTAAGTGATGATAAGTCACACCTTCAGATACTGATGCAGGCAATTGCATACAAACATAACAATCTCTCACTTCCATTGTTTTTACGTACTCATACTTTCTTTAATTCTCTCCAGAATTCTTTCGTTGTCACATCCGGTGATTTGTCACATCCAGTAAAATTGTCACGTCCGGCAGAAGCACTTTAAGTCTTCACTTCAGTCCTTTTGTTGCATCTCACCTTTTCCCATCCGACTTCTCAGTCTCTGGTTTCCGTGAGTGTTTTCTTCTTCTCCTTTGTAATCTGTTAGTGCAATATACAGCCACTCAGGTGACTTAAATTTTGAATTTATTTTCCTTGTCCTTTTGGACTTTTGTAATCTTTTTCCACTTGGTTTTTCTTGTCCCTTTTGACTTGTTACTTCATTTAATTGTTCAGCATCTTCATCTTCTGCTCTTATTATTCTATATCTCAATTTTCTTACATAGCTGTTGGGCCAATTATCTCCTTTTCTTGGCCTTTTGACCTCACCCTCTCTTTCTTCTCTTTCCGACCTCCAATTTCTTTTTCTTGATTCAGTCTTTGCTTTTTCCTCTCCTCCACTTTCTTCTGTTTCTGTTTCAACTGTCTCACTATTGTCTCTTATTTTGAAACTTATAATCTCGTCATCTCCTACTGGTGGATCTGTCTTCTCCTTTTCGTTTTCCCTTATCACTGTCCCTCCTCGGGGTTCTTCCGATTTGGTGTTTTCCTCCTTTCCTGTTTCTGAATTTCCCTGTTCTCCTGTTTTTCTATCTATCTCTATTGCTCCTCGGGGTTCTTCTCGATTTTCTAACTTTTTGTGTACTTCTTTCCCTACTTCATCTATTAATATTGTTTCTGAATGATTTCCACCATAACTTGTACTTGGTTGTTCATCTAACTCAATTTCTTGCTCAGTTTCTTCTCTAATTGGTTTATAACCCCAAGTTCTCTTTCGGAATTCTTCCCAATTTGCAGCTGAATCGTCAGATCCTGAAGTTGTGTCAGATATTTCCAGATGTCGACTTACAGGTCGATCTTCAAGTTCTGGAACTTCTGAATTTCTTTCTTCTTCTTCTTCTTGTTCCTCTTCTTCTCTAGAGGTGTTTTCCGTTGGGGTCTCCAGATGTCGACTTACAGGTCGATCTTCAAGTTCTGGCACCCTTTCTTTTATCTTGGTTGTTCCCGCCGTTAAACTTTTATCCCACACTTCCAGACGCCGATTCACATGTCGATCTGTAGGTTCTGGAATTCTGATTGTGTGGCTGGCATGAACCCAGTTCTTTACTCCTGCACACTTGACAGCAGTCGTTGTTACTAGGATTACCTGTCTTGGCTCATCCCAACGCGGAACTAGACAGTTTCTTCTCCTGTGGACTTTAATACGGACCCAGTCTCCTGGATTCAAGTCGTGGGCTGGTTTTCTTTCAAGAGTGGTCGCATCCGGTCCAACCTGATGAAACACAGAACGCACCACATCAGCCAGTCCTTTGCAATAATCCAGTATTAGATCATCAGTTATTGTTAATAACTTGTTGACTGGTACGTGGGCTTGTCTCATTGCTCGTCCCATGATCATTTCATGAGGACTGAGTCCCGTTTTCTTTTCAGGGATGCTTCTGATGGTCATCAGAACAAGAGGCAGTGCATCTGGCCATTTGAGTCCTGTAGCTTGACACATTTTTCCTAATCTGTTTTTAATCGTTCCATTTATCTGCTCTACTACCCCAGAAGCTTCGGGTCTGTAAGCACAATGTAGTTTTTGTTTAATACTCAATGCTTCACAAATCAATTGGATCAACTCATTTTGAAAATGTGTTCCTCTATCTGTCTCAACTGTGACTGGAAAACCATACCTCGGAATGAACTCTCGTAGCATAAGTTTTGCCACTGTTGTTCCATCATTCCTTCTTGTGGGGTATGCCTCCACCCAACGAGAGAACAAACAGACGACCACCAGAACATATCTTAATCTGTTACTAGGGGGCATCTCAATAAAATCCATCTGTATCCTTGTGAATGGACCTCCTTCTCGTCCTATTGTTCCTAGACTCACTACTGTTTTTCTTCCTGGGTTAAATTGTTGACAAATAAGACATCTTTGACAAAGACTTTCAGCAATGGCTCTGAATTTTGGATTATACCAAGTTTGTCTAAAAAGTCTGATCATTGCATCTCTCCCAATATGAGCTTGTCCATGGTACATCCGTGCCATGTCTGCAATCATGCTATCAGGCATAACTGGTCTTTCATCTCTGTATACCCACACTCCATTATCTTCCTGTCTTCTACATCCTGCTTTAATCCAGTAATCCTTTTCCTCATCTCTTGCTGTTTCTTGTAACTGCCTTACTTCATCCCATGTTTCGACTGCATTAGTGAAAAGCAAAGGACAAGAGACATGCTCCCTTTCTCTATTTCTGTTCAGGGACGCCATGTTTTCCGCACAATATCTAGCGATCTCATCAGCATAATTATTGCCGACCGCTATGTAATCTTCGTTTTTCTTATGCGCCTTGCACTTCACTACAGCTATTTGTTTAGGCAGCTGTATCGCCTCAAGCAGTTTTTTAACATAATCTCCATTTCTGATAGGTGTTCCTGCAGATGTCAAAAATCCTCTTTGTGACCAAATCTGGCCAAAATCATGTACGATGCCGAAACCATATTGGCTATCGGTCACAATCGTGATTCGTACATTTTTCCCCAATTTACATGCTTGAATCAAAGCAATTAGTTCCGCAACTTGGGCAGACCTAACTCCTTTCAGACAAGACGCTTCCATTACAGTTGCCACTGTGCATACTGCATAAGCTGCGCTTAACACTCCTTCCTTTGTGCGTAAACATGAACCATCTACAAACATGACATAATCGGATTCCTTTAACGGTTCATCTTTTATGTCAGCTCTTGGTTTTGTGCAATATTCCAGCACATTCAGACAATCATGATCTACTTCATCTTGTTCAATTATACTCTCTTCATCTGGCAATGATGTCGAAGGATTTACATTTATGCATCTATCTATGGTCACATTTTCTGCACTCAAGATGACTTTTTCGTACTTAGTCAGCCGACTATGTGTCATGTACTGTGTTTTTGTTCTTGTCAAAAGAATTTCTACTGAATGGGGAACATATACTCTCAGTGGATACCCCATCATAATACCTTCACTTTGTTCCAGACTTACACAAGTAGCAGCAACTGCTTTCAAACATCCAGGCAATGCTTTTGCTATAGGATCTAAAACAGCTGAAAAGTAAGCTATAGGCCTCTTCATGGTGCCATGTTTTTGTACCAGTACTGAAAATGCACATCCATCTCTTTCACTGCAGTATAACTCAAAATCCTTCTCATAATCAGGCATGCCTAATGCAGGGGCCTCACACAGTTTCTTTTTCAATTCTTTGAAAGATTTCATTTCTTCCTTGTTTAACTCAAAAGGGTCTTTTACATCTTTCTTTGTCAATTTTTGTAATGGTTTTGCAATCAAAGAAAATCCACTTATCCATTGTCGACAATATCCAACCATTCCCAAAAACATTCTTACCTCTCTTTGAGTCATTGGTGCTCTCATTCCTTGAATCATTCTTACTCTTTCTGTCGCTATTTTCCGCACTCCTTTCTCAATTTTATGTCCTAAATACTGGACTTCTTTCTGACAAAACTGTAATTTTGAAGGGGACACCTTATGTCCTCTTTTCTCCAAATGGTTCAGTAAAGCAATTGTGTCACTTACACATGCCTCTTTGGTTTTCGATGCCACCAATAGGTCATCGATATACTGCACCATCACTGATTTTTCTGGCATTTTTAAATCTTCCAGAGATTTCTTTAGAATCTGATTAAAAATTGAGGGGCTCTCTGTATACCCCTGAGGAATTCGGCACCATGCCAAAATACGCTCTCCAAAACGGAATGCAAATAATGGCTGGCTATCTGGATGCAAAGGAATAGAGAAAAATGCATGACACAAATCTATCACAGTGTACCACTCAGCTTCATGCGGAATTTGATATAGAATCACTGCAGGGTTTGGCACTATTGGACAGCATGGTACAACTATTTTGTTGATCTTTCTCAAATCCTGTACTATTCTGTATGTTCCATTTGGCTTTTTCAGTCCCATAATAGGTGAATTACATGGACTGCTCATGATTTCTTTCAGAATTCCCTGTTCAATCATCTTATTTATCACAGGAGTTATTCCTTCAATTATTTCTGGAGTTAATTTGTACTGTGGCGTGTTTGGATAACTTATCCCTTCTTTCACTGTCACTTTTACAGGATCAACTTCTCTCATTAATCCAATGTCTTCTCCTGTAAAATCCCACACACTTTCTTTCACTGTACTTTTTAATTCTTCTGGAAGTTTTCCTGCATCAAATGCAGGAAATAACCCATTCATTTCAGGTTCCTGATTCATCAAAGTTACTTTATACAAAGCATCTTCATCTGAAGTCTGAAAACCAATTCCATCTGGTGTACAATAAATTGTGCAATTCATTTTACACAAGAGGTCACGACCTAGAAGATTTACAGGACTACAATCGCACACTACAAATTTATGCATTTTTCTAAAAGAACCAATTTTTACTTCTACCAATTCAGTAAGTGGGGTTTTAATCTGCTGATTGGCAACTCCTACCACTTGGATGCATTCACCTGAGAGAGGAAGGTTCGGAATTTCCACTGACCTAACAGTAGAACGGGTAGCTCCAGTATCGACAAGGAATGTTACGTTTGCTCCATTCACTTCTCCATCCACAAAGGGACCAGACTGATCTACCTCTAGAGTTGCGGCAAGCACGCACTCTTTCCCCTCTCTTGCGCACCGTCAGAAACTTTCATCCGGGTCATCCTCACTCTGATGCAACCAATACTGGGAAATGTTAGCTGCTCTCGGCAACTGTGTTACCTGCTCTCCTCCGTAGAATCCTGTTTCTGTACTGTATCTTTGCTGGTTAACAGTGTTGGGAAGTGGTGGTTGTGGCACCTGACTTTGTTGAACAACTACCTCATTCTGCACCTGTGGAGTTAATGATTGATGTTCCAGATTAGGTTTAGGTGGGAATTTACACTCATTTCTCCAATGCCCTAATTTTCCGCAATTATGACATGGCCATTTCTTCTTTGCCTCTTCTAGACTCACTTGTCCTTTTCCTTTACCTATATTTGGTCGCATCTTATTTTGTCCTGATTCGTTTCCATTATTATTATCCAATTGAGCTTCTTGTTTCTCTGCCACTTTCACTTGTGCCCACATTGCTTTTTCTTTCAACTTACGCTGTTTACTCTCTATTTCATCACTACAATACTTAGCATACCTCAGTACCTCATCTACACTTGCATTCTGCCAGTTTATCATATGTTGCTTAATCATATCACTTATTTCTTGTTTCAAGCCAAATACAAATCGATATACAAAATGACTCATATCCTTCTCACTTAATTCCTCATAACCACTATACTGTTTGAAAACCAACAACAATCGCTCATAATATGCATGTACACTCTCCTTGCTTTCCTGTGTAGTTCTATCAATCTTAACCCAATCTGTCTCTTTTGGAGGAATCTTATTTTTCAAAAAGGTAATCACCTTATCGTATTTCTTCATCACATCTGGTCCTGGAGCTCCTGTCTTAGGATCTCTTGGATATTCTGTAGTTGGCCAGTCAACTGTAATCTTACATTCTGACCATAGATCCGTTGGTACCACTATGTCAAACAATCCATCCAAATCTATCCACAACACTTTCGAGACCTTTACAAACCTTTCTACCTGTCGGTACCACTCAACTGGCTTTTCTCTTAATTTTGGAAAGTCATTTGTAAATGACAGGATGTCCTGCCTAGTCCAGGGAACATGCACATAACTACCACCTGGAGTTTCTCTCATAGGGTACTCTTTAACAACATGTTCCTTTTCTGTTATCATAAAAGCCAATGAACCTTTGTCTACGCTTTTCTCATTCTTCTTTGTCCATCTAACCTTCCATCTGTCTACATCACCCCATTTTCTCAACAAAACAATCAACTCTTTTATCTGTGTCAGCCTTCCTGCTGTATTCAAATTTTCAATATCTTTTTCACAAAAATCTACTCTGTATGGTTTCTGCAACGTTTTTACTTTTGCAAAATCTATTCCAATCTCACCGGCCACTTCTTCTAGTTTGTCATGTAAATTCTTTGCCCTCCACGTTATACTTTTGCACAGAAACATTATTTCATCATCCTGATAATTCTTTATCTTTTCTGTACCAATCGTTCCTAGAATTAATTCTTCCATGTCAATCTTCAATCTGATCACATCTAATGGTTTTTCTTCCGTTTCTTTTATTTTAAAAGCTTTTATCCACTCATTTAACTCATCAGGAGTCGGACCTATAGGAGTACTATTTATTTCTGTCCAATTTCCACTCTTTTCAGGTGTCACTGTTGCAGATTCAGTTACCATAGGCATTTTCCTACCGCTACACTCATTCACTGTCAAATTTTCAGGTGGACTTGGTCTGTAAGCACTAGTCAAATTGCTCGTACCTGGACTTGTTTCTATTCTTTCCTTTTCTCTTTGGAATTGCGAACTCAAGGGAATCACCAAAGATCGTTCATCAATTTTCTGATTCTCGAAAACTGGTATTACTGGACCTATTGTTACGGGTACGGTAACTGCTTCCATATTCTTTGTTAATTCTCTAATTTTCTCAGTTAATTCTTTTGTTGTCCTTGCCAATTCTCTTGCACTATCATTTTCTATTCCCTCATTTTGGGAAGTTCTTATTTGTTCTTGTGACCTATTTATTTCTTGTCTTTTTTCCGGACTTTCATTTCGCATAGCTTCTATTGGTGGCGCATTTGGTGTCACCACTGTAGAATTCTGCTGATACGGAGGTGGATTTTTATTTAATATATCTTCCAGCAACTCGTCATCCGTTTCGCTCTCATGCATATACTTTTCTCTCTCTGAATGTTTCTTTTTCTCAGTCCGTTTTTCTCAGTCCCTTCCTCAACTGTAAAAGCTGGAAACAAACCTCCTGTCATGTTAGCACATCTCCATCGTTTTATTCTGTCCTCATGATTCATTCCCCACATTCTTCCGGGCACGAACTCATAACCTTTCATACCTCTGAATCTTTCTTTCTCATACATCTCATCTTCCCATTCTGTTAAAGCCTCAAACTGTGTCGGTCTAGGTCTAGGTTCCAATTTAAGCATCTTTTCTTTTAAATTCCGTAAAATCGCTACATTAAAAGAACCATTTTCAGGAAAAGCCAATGCTCCATCATTCTTTGTATATTTTACCCAATTATCCAACCATATGCACGTATGATATCCATATTTCAGCATCATATGTGAAGCTGCTGATTTCGGCGGAGGAATTACTTGTCCCTCTCTAGTCACAACCTTTTTGTCTTTCTTAAAGAAATTCTTCAATTTCGTCGTCCATGACGTTCTCTCCCTTTCATACTCGTAATACGGCATGTTTTCTATTTGTTTTCTCTTTACTCTAACGCTGTTTCTGTGTACGGAACTTCGTCCAATTACAGCGCGATTCACACTAACGTACCAATCAGAACAATTTCCACCGTCCGCGAACCAACCAATCCTAGCGCGGCACTTTTCTACGTTACTCCTGCTCTGTATTCACGTGACTAGTGCACTAACCAATCCTAGCGCTGCACTTTTCCACGTCACTTCTACTCTTTACCCCTCCTTTACAAAATTTATCGGCAATTTTCTTTTTACAGTTTTCTTCGTTAGTTACAACAAATAAACAATTCCATAGTCTGATTCGCTAAACAAAGTGACAGCTTTGTCCTTTTACACAAGAATCCTGTTTTTCCAGTAGGCAGCGCTTACCTCTACCCTACCACAGAATTATTTACTTTCGCCGATAAAGTAGCACTTCCCTCTACCTTACCCTTCTTTCAAACAAACAATTTACTCGTTTCTCTGGGGATAAGACACATGTGGAGACTAAGCTCCTGAGAATTAAGGCCAAAGTTTCACAAGTAAACGTGATTTGCTATTTCATTTACACACTTTTCATACCGAAATCCCTAACATAACACAACCTGTGTTATAACCAAAATGAATTCAGACCATGTACCAAATTCCATGTGACTTCTCTTGCCACACGTGTTCCACTTCCTACATCCCAGAAGCGTGAAAACTTACATATAACATAACGCGACTCAACATATAGTGTTAGTCATCAAATAATCAATAATCAATAAACAATAATCACTAAACTAATCTATAGAAAACCATAACTCTGCTACCAAGAAATCTGATGCAGCGCGTACAATAAAAACTATTTTCCTCCTAGGTTATTTATAGGTCATCCAGGGGCAAACTATATTTCTCATATCCACATGACGATGGGGCCCATAAACATCGTCTAACACACACGCACACTCCTGGATTTTTCCTTTTACACCTTTATGAAATTTTGTACTCCTAGGAGAAACATGAGAACTAAATGGAGAACACCATTTTATGTACCGCTGGAAGAGCAAGGATATCTATTTACCTTAATTTGTCACTTTCTTTTAGTTATTTCTTAAGATATTCCTGCTCATTGTTTTGTCGATGAATCATTCTTTTAAGAAATTAGTTCATAGTGATTAAGACCAGCTGAATCACAATCAACCAATTACTCAGGTCACAATCATTTAGGAAAATAACCACTGAGTCATTTTGGGTTTAAAGAATCTTAAATTTTATATCAATGTAAAAGCATGGAAAGGATTTTAATACTTTATTCAATTATTCATTCTTAAATTCACAATTTTATTAAGCATAATCAATTTATTGCAGAAAAGGAAATTTTGTCATGAAGCCAAAACCCTAGTTACCTGCCTAGCTTCCTAATTTAGCCTAATGATTTCTAACCTAACTTTGGGATTAGAAATAGCCTGATTCTCATACTCAACTGTAAAGTTAAGACAGCAACAGCAACTTCAGCTCGTCAGCATCAGCTACCTGCAACCCGTCTCCTCTACTGCAACCACGACTCTCGAACTGCAACTCCAACCGCAACTGACCCCCTCCCACTAAGAGTAGGCCCTCTTATACCCTAATTCTAACTTTGCTAACTAACTGTTGCAACATTAATATCACGCTTTTCTTTCATTGGTCCATGCATGTCAGCTTATTCATTCTTTAATCAAGTTCTCTTGGATTCAAAGGTCCTTGGATCATTTCCTTTCCCATACGCTTAAACATTTCCATCCGATTCGATCAGTCCATTTGTATCTTCTTTTGACACATTCAAGAACTCCGCAGTCATTGTCCTTTCTCTTGGGCTCCTTTCCCACGGACTCTCTCCTGATCATCACGGCACACTATCAGTTCAATTAGGTCACACCAGCCTTGACCATTTCTTGCATCCTAGCCTCTCAGAGACATCACGAGGCTCTAGATTTCTTCAATCTCATCCCGTACCACGTGTCCCCTTGCGCCTGCGCACATCTTCCCACTGGCGGCCATTTTATCTCGCCACTCGGTTCTACTTTAGAAGCACTAATTTGAGGCAAATAAAACATAATTAAAATAGAGAAAAATATCCCTTTCGTTTCCCTCCCGTCTACGTACCCCAATTAGTTGTTACCTAGCAAAAAGCGACATTTAAGCTGCTCCTTACTTACCATCACTATTGTTTTTGCAACGACACATTTTATTTCTATGAAGCACAAACATGCATTTATTTTATTTAGTACGCTTTTTATTCTTACGTTATGATTAGACACACGGACATTCATTAGTAGATTATTTAGCACGTACATTAGCATATTACCATTCCCACATATACAATGTTGATTAATACATTTAAACGAACATTTTTAATTAATTAATTATATAATTTGTTAGGGGTTAAATTTTTTATTTTTACTGCTCCATCACCACCCTGCGTGGCTTTTCCTGTCCTTGTAAATATGGCCCCTTAACACGCAGCACTTTGCGTGAAAGGGGCGTTCCATGGGTGTTGCTGTGGGTGTTCCCACGCAATACCCATGGAACGAGACACATTTCCAGATTTACGAGGAATCGTAAATCTGGAAATGCGTGTGAATGCTACGCCTCCCCAGGGGAGGCGTAGTGAGGCGCAACGAGGAGAAATGTATTCAATTCTCCTCGTTTTTGTTTCCTGTTTCTATGCGTGCTGCATTCTGCAGCACACATAGAAAGAGGAAATCACCTCTAATGATTGTTTATGTACAGGAAGGGTTCCCTTCCTGCACATAAACAATCATTGAAACTAATGCCGTTTTCAACTTCTATGTATGCAAATGCAGCACACATAGAAGTTGAAAAACGGCATTTCAGATTGTTTTTGTTCAGGAAGGGAACCCTTCCTGGACAAAAACAATCCCCCACAACGCAGGCATCCTTGCACCATGGTGCAAGGGTGCATGTGTCTGCGCATGGCAGCAGTTTGTGTGCCAGCGTAGGGGGAAGCACAGAGGTGCTACATATTGTTGTAAATATGTCGCATCGCTGTGCTTTCCAAACTAACGCAGCACGGCGCAGCAAAATGACTTGCTGCACCGTGCTGCGTTAGTTTATTGTAAATCTGCCACTGTTAGTCTTTAAGTGCCTCCCCTGAAGTTGTGGGAGACTTCAGAAGTGTGCTTCTGTGGTTGTTAGGGCACCAGAAGAAAGTTTGAAAACAGTGGGACCTAAAAACTATTTTTGAATTTTCTGACTGTCGGACTTTCACCAGGACCAATCCACATGGTGTATCTGACTCAGGCTCCATCGCGGTTGACCTGAAATTTCCCCTTGGTCCTACTCTACCCAGATCATTGACTATCATTGGTGCTTTACATTTTTTTTGGCATTATTTCTACTTAAAACTTTAAAAATCCCTATCTCAGTTCCCCCTATTAAGATTTTTGCCACTGTGGTGTCATTTAGATTATTACGTGGTACTCTATTTTTCTAATTCGGTTTGGGGTTTAAATTATTTTCATTTTGACTTCATTGCTGTTTTGGTACTGCATACAAATCTTACACAGTACCCTTATTTAAGCCGGTCTGCTCTGTGCCACAGCTACCAGGGGGTTGAACTCAGGTTAATTTAGTGACTTTAAGGGTTCACCCTGACAACAGTTGTGATTATGCCTTGATGTAGGCAGTTGCACACCTCAATTAATAATCCAATTTCATGCAATATTTGATTCATTATTGTGTGGGAAGACAATATTGTCATAATTTGAGTTATACTGTAACGTGCCCCATACTTCAAGGGCTATATAAAACCGATAAAACAAAAAAAAATGCAATCCTGCACACCATGACTTGGTGCTTGCATTTTCATCCATATACTGAAACTTACAATGCTTATATGGGACACAATTGTCCCTGGCTTGCATTTCACGTTTCTCGTCAGGAATAGTATAAGAAGATATGAGATGTGGCAGACATAAATCTTTGTGGATTCCCATATTAAGGAAAAAGGAATGGCAGATATGCGCCTACCATAATTCCGGACTTCCACTAAGAACACATTTTGCCCAGGAGAATGCACGTTTATGGATAGCAAATTGCATACACATATCTAAGGTGGAAATACACATATGTAACCTGCTTTTTACCAGCTCCAGTGAAAAATGTTTGAGAATCAGGCGCAAAGCAATGAATTCATGTTATGTAATTATGTTAGCAGTATGTAAGGAAGGCAGTGCTGCACTATTCCATAGATCAAATATATTGGTTAGAGAAAGTTTCGTGCACAGAAGCAGCAATCTCTCTGTCTTCCCGTACTGAATGAAGAAAGCTTCACAACGGATCATAGCTAAGCCCGAGTGAAATTTCAGTTTCATTGGTGGAGTCTTGTGTAATTTCACCTCACATTTGTTATGCAAAATTCCTGAAATTATGCCATTAAGTAAGCCACTTGGCAAAATGCTACTGTAGGGCCATGGGAACAACTTGAGTGATCAGAACGCCAGCTGATGTTTTTTTTGCTTTATTTCTTGAGCTCGAAAAGCGTTCTCATGTCCAAAATGGACGCAAAGACGCATTTCACTGTAAGCTATACCTCTAATGGCAATTTTCAATCCGCATAATTTTACATAATTTTTGTGGAATTTCACTTAATTGCGCAAAAGCAAATGAAGCAAGTTTTGCACACCCCTCATAATCTAACCGATCTATTTCCTACAATGATGAAGCATTATCAGACAAAGTGAATTGGAGAAGCCGAGGAAGCTGTTAGAAAAGTTGAATTCTGTGTTGAACGTTTTCGTGCATGACGATGTTTGCATAAAAAATAACTTTTCTACCCAGTTGGGTGCTTGCTGGACAAAAGACCAAGAAGTGCATCATTTAAATGTTAATATTTCCTATTTAACACATTTTACACCCCAATAAGTAGCTTCTTATTACCTTTCTGCGGATGTGCCTGTCATAAAATACATTCTACTCAAATCCCCCATTGTTTCTTCACAGCAGCTGACACCACAGATGGAACTCTACTCATAATTTCTCAGTGGGATTTCCAAGCAATGGACCATTTGAATCACTTTCTCATTTGGGAACCAAATAAGCTCACTTGATGAATCGCTCCTTGTCTCTTTCCTGCTGGCTTTACTGTCCGTCCTGGAGGCTATCTCTAATAAGAGTACAATGAGGCCCCTTTTTAAATATTTAACACATATTCACAGGTAATAACTGGTGATTTAGTCTTGCTCAAATGATGGCTTGTTGCGCCCAACATGCGCAACACCTCTTCTTATAACGCTATGAAGTAACAGAGGCTCAATTTATTCTAAAATAAATGATACCAAATATCACTCTATGTTGCAATAAAAAGAAATATTTATATACATGGATAGAAATATATTACATTCTTCTTTGCTCTCTTCTTCAACACAACGGACAGTACCTCATTGATCCTCCATGTTTTATTTGGCATTCTAAAACTGAATTTTCATTTCCCTTTGCCACACCCCAGCCTACAAAACAGGAGCGCCCTAAATTTGTTTGAGATGTATTCATCATGAATTCCGGAACCAGAGTCACATACGACTTTGGCTGATGCCTCATTTCAGACTACTGTTCTGGACCTTTCTCTGGACCATGTCGCCAAATTGTAGAACGCTAACACTGGAGGAGGTTGACTGAGCTCTCTGGCCAATAGTGTATTATGCCATCTTGCCAATCATGCGAAGCTCACAAAGTTAGGGGATTGGAGTTGGGAGTTGCTGGGCACGGAAGGGTCGGTCTTGAGACTTTGCAGAAAGTGACTTGCTTAAGGGAAATGTTAACAAAGAAGGCTAGAGTCAGCACAGTGGAAGACAGGCATTCCTAGCAGTAGATGGTCATTGTTGCTATCACCTGCAATTCATCCTATACATATATATATATTTCACCAAATGCCACTCTTATGACTGCCGAACACTTTTCAGATCGGGTACCTCCTTTGCAGTCATCGTGAGAGACATTTCCTATTGAAGGTGTTTTTTTTCAATCCACAGGCACTGCAATTGGTTATAAGACCTGGCAACCAATGTGAGCGAGTTTTGTTATATTTCCTTTTAATATTTTTTTAAATTTTTACCAAGAGTCAGAATAATCAATAGTCACTTACTTATAAAGAATATCTCCAGTCACTATAAACGATGACATAAAATAATATACAAGAAACTTGAAGGTTAATTTATGAATTAATCCGAGATGGCCAAACCCTCCCCCCCCCCCAAAAAAAAAAATTGGCAATGTCCAATGCCAACGAGACCATATTTTCCTAACTTTTTTAACTGAGCGTGTACCCCGAACTTTAGCAATAGCAATTTCACATTCATAGATTTGACAAAGCGTAGTCCAAAATTTAGACACCTTGGGAGGTATAGGATCAATCCATACCCTAGCAACACAGAGGCGAGCACTAACGATTATGATCATAATTAATGCTCTCAAACTGGGAGCCAATCCAACTTTATTACCCAACATGATTTCCTTATCGCTCAGGTTAATTTTAATCACAGTATGCATTGTAATCAAATCGAATAAGCTGTCCCAATAACCTTTACGCTTAGGGCAGTTAATAAACATGTGCACTATATCTGCTGCATATAGCTTGCATTTGGGACAGTATGAGCTCTCTGAAGTCCCTGCCTTATCCCATTTCGAAATGCGATTAGGTGTGTAATATAACATACAGATTGTCTTGAGTTGCTGTAGTTTGAGGCTGGTCGAGCTGATTGACTGATCGAGGATAGCTAATGCATCCTTTAGCTCAGCAGTCGTGACTGCAGTCATCAAGCGCTGCCTCCATTTTAAAGCAAGTTGAGTACTATTGTCAGGAACACAGAGCATGTCCTTCTGATAAATTATACCTATACTGACCATCTTCGCTTCTTGTCCAGAAAAATAACAAGAAAGAAGGTCAGTCGTTGCTGCATAATTCCTATACTTAAGGTCGTTAACAATATAGTCCCTCACCTGCAGATATTTGAAAAAGTGGTACTGCGAGAGCCCAAATGCAGCCTGTAGAAAAGTAAATGCCCTGAAACCATGCCTATCAAACAACTGCTCCAAATTAACTAAACCTGCCTGACCCCAAAGTCGCTCTGCGTTGTCATGAAATATATTGGGAAATAGAGGGTTGCCCCAGAGTGGGATCAGCAGATGTATGGGTGGTAAATAGAATCTTGTACAGATTTCTCGCCAAATTCGCACTATATCCCTTACTACTTTGAACCTCACCCTCTTAAAGTAGTTGGGATCCATCAATTTGTGCATATAGAATCGAAAGTCGATATCCAGTGCTAGTTGGTACGCATATGTAGTTGTCCCAGCCTTGTTCCCAACCAATAAGCTTCGAATACGGCCTGTAAATGATGCCCAGAAAAATAATTTAAACTCTGGTAGTCTAAATCCACCCTGTTCATAAGGTAGTTTAAGGAAGCGAATAGCACGCCTAGGACTCCTATAGCCTCATATAAAACTGCTGATTACCCTGTCCAAATGTTTTTAGCTCTGCGTCTTGCTCCAGTTATGCATAACGTGGTCTCAGAACAACAACATGGGTGACCCACGGCTCACATTAACACCGCGATTGCGGCTTTTGATGTGGCCGGCAAAACTAAGGATAATATAGGTATGATCATGCTGGATGCGGAGAAGGCTTTTGATCAGGTCATTTGGGGCACACTTTGGCTGATTATGGATAAATGTGGAATAGGCAGTCGGTTTATCACACTCGTACAGAGGGTCTATAAGAACCCGGTCGCTAAGGTAATGATCGGCGGCCAATCGTCTTCCTCGTTTCCAATAGGACGGGGCACACGGCAGGGCTGCCCACTTTCTCCCCTGCTGTTTGCCCTGTATATCGAACCTTATATAAGACACTTCATTCAGAGTAAGGGCATACAACCTGTCCGGCTAAATGATTTCGATCTGAAAATAATCGCTTATGCCGATGATGTTGCAGTCTTCGCTAGCAACCCGAAAGATGTTGTTAATATAATATCTAAGGAGGCCGAACAATTCGGCTCCTTCTCCGGCTACAAGCTAAACCTTTCAAAGATGCAGGTTATTTTAAATTTTAAGTCACACGCCCCTGTGATAGGTGTGGCATTCTTATTACATGGTTGGAGAAATGCGGTGATGTGATTATGTGGATACCCAGAGATAGCTCAGTTTGTCCTTGGTGTCTTGGAGGAGAAGGAAGTTTGTTTGAGTTGTGCTCAGATGGAGTGAATTTATGTGGAGCTGAAAGAAACTGATGTCTTCCTTTGTATTAAAGAGAGAACTTCAAGTTCAGGTATTTAATCAAACATTTTATAAATTTTGTTTTGAAGCGTCAGTAAATGTAGTAATGTTGGTAAACTTATTCTACACCATGTTTAAAGATTGAAAGCTGTTCAGGGAGGTGTAGATGTGTTAATATATCTTTTGAGCGGTACACAACATATTGTAGAGATATGTGAGCAAAGTTTGCAGATTGTGTTTAAAAAGGAAGTGTTCCAATTGTATGTACTTAGCAAAGGAGTCAGTGTTTCTGAAATTATAAACAAAGAATGTGGCATGTGTTCCTAAAAATCCTAGTGTTCTTATAAACCTCACTGTACAAATACTTTAGCCCAATGAGATGTTTCAGTGATTATATTGCTATTTCTAGAGTGAAACACTGTGCTCAGTGTTGCCAAAAGTGTCTCAATAGGAATGTGTAACTTCATAAACTTTTAGGAAATCAGGTTTAATGGCATGTTATAATATATTTGTGAATAAAAATGCACTGTTTGAGGGTGTGAATTTTTTCTCGAGAAAAGGAATACCAAGTTACTGGTACACTAGATATAAATATGTGATTGTGGGTGAAAGATGTAAAAAACTTTATAGATAATAGTGAAGAATGACTGTAACATTTATTGACTAGTGTGTAACTTTAATTTGTTTGAGTATTTACTCTTTTTGTACGAGGAAAATGGAAAACAGAAGTTGTGAACAAGAAAACTACCATGTGTGAAAATATATGAAGGAGAAAGTGAGGAAACATACTATTAATTGGGGAAGTGATAATGTTTGCATTGCATAGGGGGACATTTGTAATCATGCACAAGCTTGTGCTGTGTAGGTCTACTTGTCTCTGAGGAAATAATTATCTGCTTATATAAGCAGCACAAATTAGCTTTGTTAAGACAATCAGGATTATTGTCTTTTTCAGTAGTGAGTACATGAGCAGGCATAGTGTATCCAGGTTGAAAACATGGGGAAGCACATGAAGAGCTCTGTAGTTAAGCAGCACAAGCTAACTCTGCCTGAGCTAGCCGTTGATAACTCCTTTTAAAAAACGGTATGCATGATAAACTTTACTGAGACTTTTTGCTAGCTGGCCTCAAAACTAAAATCTGCCATACCAAAGACTTTTTGCCAGGCTGAGGTGGTGCAGCTACACCAGGCTGCTCATCATAACATGATGAAGACATTATAAATGAGTAAAGTTGGTTGTTTTGTTTGTTTTATAATAGTTAACATTGTTTGTTAATGTAGTTGATGTTGCTTTGTAATGTTAAATTGCTTTTTGTTATGAAAAGTCTTTAAAGTGACTATTGATTTGTTTGCTGAATAGTTGTTATAGATTTGAATAATATTACAGTATTGTAATGTTGGCTAAAACTGACAGTTCCAACTTCAGGGAGTGCAGAAGTGCTGCTGCATGTATATATACATCTATACAGTACTATGCATATCTTTCATGCTATGGAGAATTTTTAATGGAGAAGGGAATTATTTGACTACCCAAGTATGGTGACTACTCATGCAACAGTGAGGTCCCACAAGAGAGATCAGTCCTTGTTCTCACCATTGTAAACAGATGTCTCATAGAAGAGAAAGGTTTCAGCACAGAGGCCAGCGCATCTTCATATTCTACTATGCAATGCTATCAGCTGGTAGAGATGTAATATTGGAGAGGGCAGTTCTTTTGCACATGTTACTATATATGCTTGTGACCCTAGAGGGAATATTCAGTGGAGAGGTCTGTGCCTGTGCACACCCTGTTACACCTCATTGTCCGCAAGCAGAGAGGTCTGAAGGAAAGTTGAGAATACCCCCACATTCAACTACCCACACAAATTCACCAAGACACAGTTATGAGCAGAGGGGATACTTCATTTCTATACCCAGGCCCCTCAGCCTACTTTGCCAATATATTAACCTGGGGAGATGTGTCAGCTGACAGGGCAGTGTGTTTAAACATCACAGTCTCTATTGATGCTATGCAAGTCAGACTTCTCAGCATAGAGGTAATTTCATTTCCACACCTTACTTGTACATATGTCTTCCTGGGGAGAGCTGTAACCAGAGAGGTAGTCTTTTATTTTATTTATTTATTTTTATTTATTGAGTTTTATATAGCGCGAACATGACCCATGGGTATCAGAGCGCTTCACAGTTACATGTCGTAAATCGTTTATAGTATCACAGGTATAGCAGTAGTAATATACATATACATACATAGTATACATGCCTTTCGTATCAGTTTCAACAATTTACACGCTTAGGATTAGTTTGGGGTACAACAGGTATAACAGTAGTATTATACATATGGTTCCATTGTGTACCTTTTGTATCTATTACAACACTAACACGAGTAGTATCCATTAATTGTAGTAGTGAACCTATATCAGATCTAATTGGCACAGCTCTTCGATCATTGGTGAGGGCTGTTTTGGTGTCTATGTGATCTTTCTTGTGTAGGATGCATCCATATCTGACAGGACTATGCAGTGCCTAGCAGTTAACCACATTACAGATGACGAACAATTGTTGTTTAGGGTAGGAATTTGCTCTGTAGGAAGATCTTTGCTTCTCTCTTGAAGGTTAACGTGTTTGGAATTTTTCTGATGTTTGGAGGGAGGGAGTTCCAGATTCTGGGGGCAGCTCCGGAGAATGCTCTGTCATACATTTTCTTCTTCTGAAAGATGGGAGGTTTCAGCAAAAGGTCCTTGGCATTCCGGGATGGTCTTCCTCCACCGGATAATTCAATTTTCTGAGCTAAGTACATTGGCGTTTTGTAGTGGAGTGCTTTGTGGGTAATACATGCCAGTTTAAGTTAAATTCTGGCTTCATCTGGTAGCCAGTTTAATGCCTTCAAGTGTGGGGAAATGTGGTCATATTTTCTTGAACCTGTAATGAGTCTTGAGGCCGCATTGAGACAGGCTTTTAGTGGTGCTGTGGAGATTTTAGGTAGACCTGTTAATGTTTTACAGCCATATTCAATCCTTGATATGACTAAGGACTGAACTGCCAATTTGAGATCTGACGTAGTAATGAGTGGTTTCACTTTTCTAAGGTAGTTCGGGTGAAAACGGGCACTTTTCGCCATTGATTTGATGTGGGCTTTCATGTCTAGGTTCTTATCAAGCGTGATTCCTAGTGATTTGGTCGAGTCAACTAGGATAGGGGTGCAGTTTAGCGCTGTGATCAGTTTGGTCCATTCCTTCACATCTGCTGAGCTTTTTGGCGGGGATATTAATAGGAATTCCTTTTTTTGCGCATTAATTTCAGATGATTGCTAGTTAACCAATGTAATGAAATTTTTAAGGCCTCATTCATTGTCTTGATCTCTTCCAGTGACGAGATCTTGATGTATATCTGAGTGTCATCTGCGTACATGTGATAGGATATGTTTGCGTGCCGGAGAATTTCTGTAAGGGGTTCCACATATAGGTTGAATAGTGAGGGAGATAATGCTGATCCTTGTGGAACTCCAATCGAATTTGGGCATGGCGGGGAAAGCGCCTGGTTGACCAGGAATCTTTGTGTTCTGTTCTGTAGGAAGGATTTAAACCATTTCAGTACATTTCCAGAAAATCCCATCCTGCCTTCAAGCCGGGCTAGTAATTTTTCATGATTTACCGTGGCAAATGCAGAGGACAGGTCAAGAAGAACTAGTAGACATGTTTCATTGTGATCCAGAGCCTGTAGTGCATCATCCACTATATGTAAGATTGCTGTTTCCGTACTGTGCCCTGGTCTGAATCCAGATTGGCAGTCGTCCAACAGACTGAAATTAGTGATGTGGTGGCTCAGTTGTTTTTGCATGCATTTTTCTAGTAGTTTGGCTAGTAATGGAATATTGGTCACTGGGCGAAAGTTGTTTGGGTCTGCCGGGTCCCCTGTGGGTTTTTTAATGATGGGGAGGACTTGACCTGTTTTTAGGCACTCTGGTAAGGTGCCTTGAGATAATGAGTCATTGATTATTTTTGTCCATATGGGGACGACGATGTGGTTGATTCTTTTCAGGCATTTTGATGGGAGGGGGTCATTGTAGTGGTTATTTGGTTTGATATCTGAGAGAGTTTTGGCAATGGTATTTTGGTCATATAACTTGAAGGTCAACCATTGTGCTTTATTTTTTATCATATCTTGAGTGGTGTGCATGGTAACATCATTCTGTGACGATAATGGGCTAGTGAGTCTTGCTTTCATGGCCTAATTTGTACACCCATCATCCAAGACACAGATCACAGTAGAAGTGCCAGTCCCTCCTCACACTGTACTAGGAAGGCTTATCATGCAAGAGAGATGGGTCAGCAAACAGGGCACTTCCTCCCCACAGTCTACTATGCATACCTGTCAGCAGGGGAAGAGGTATGAGCAGAGAGATAAATGTTTCTCAAACCCTACTACAGAGACCTCTCAACCTGGTAAGATGTGTTAGGGTGGAGGTCACTCCCTTCCCAGACACCACTGTGTATCCCTATTGATAAAGGTAGAGGTGTCAGCAGAGACAGAGTGTTGCAGTTACACTTTTCTCCCTAAGTGGGATGGGTATGCCCAGACGTGGGTCCCTTGCTCACTGTGCCACTGGATTCAAGCTAGCCTGGCTGATGAGGGGCGGTATAGCCCAAAACCATTCCCAGGAGGCTTGTTTCCGGTCAAGGGAGGACCTGGCTTGACAGCTCGGGCTGTACTGTTCCCATGAGGAATAGGGTCAAGACTGATTTGCATATGGCTAGATCCAAACTGGGGTGGTGTAGTGGGCAAAAGACCGATGGATTTAACCCAGGTCTCTTGACTGGGGGAGAATGTTTGAATCATTCAGCATTACGTCCATCATTTGTTGCAGTAACACTTTTCGCCCTAAGTGGGATGGTTATGCCCAGACTGGAGTCCCTTGCTCACTGTGCCACTGGATTCAAGCTAGCCTGGCTGATGAGGGGTGATATACCCCAAAACCATTCCCAAGATGCTTTTTTCCGGTCAAGGGAGGACCTGGCTTGACAGCTCGGGCTGTACTGTTCCCATGAGGAATAGGGTCAAGACTGATTTGCATATGGCTAGGTCCAAACTGGGGTGGTGTAGTGGGCAAAAGACCGATGGATTTAACCCAGGTCTCTTGACTGGGGGAGAATGTTTGAATCATTCAGCATTACGTCCATCATTTGTTGCAGTAACACTTTTCGCCCTAAGTGGAACGGTTATGCCCAGACTGGAGTCCCTTGCTCACTGTGCCACTGGATTCAAGCTAGCCTGGCTGATGAGGGGTGATATACCCCGAAACCGGTCCCAGGATGCTTGTTTCTGGTCCAGGGAGGACCTAGCTTGGCAGTTCGAGCTGGACTGTTCCCATGAGGAATAGGGTCAAGACTGATTTCATATGGCTGGGTCCAAAGTGGGGTGGCGTAGTGGGCAAAAGAACAATAGATCTCTTGACTGGGGAAGAATGTTTGACTCATTCAGCATTCCATCCATCATTTGTTGCAATCAGCAGAGAGGCCACTCCTTGCCAATACAGTACTGCACATCCATGTTGTTCTGGAAATAGGTGTCAGTGGAGAGGAGAATGTTTCCCTGCGCACTACTGTATATGTTTGTCATCCTGGGCAGTGCTGTGACTGGACAGTCAAAACCATTCCCACAACCTAATATATTTTTTTTCCCAGGCCAGTACTTGTTAGACTTACTATGAAATACTAAAGTCTTACATGTGAGGTTTGTACCTTCCCCCTTTACTATGCATACTGCTGAGCCTGGAGAAATGTGTGAGTGGAGTGACAATGTCTCTTTACACCCTATTCTACACACAGGTTAGCTTCATGCAAGGTCTCACTGGAGAGAACAGACTCTCCTCATAGTGTACTACACATAGTTGTTAGGCTAAGGAGAGGTGTCAGTGAGATCCCAGTGTCTCCTAACACCCTACTGTGTCTGGTTGTTAGACTGTGAAAAGCTCTCATTTGAGAGTCTACTTTCGCCCCACACCATACTAATGGGGACTACAAGGCATATGTACTGTAATAAAACTAAACACACTGTTACTATTTTGGTGTATATAAATTATACATACTACATCAGGATATATTCAGTGTATATGCAAAGTCCACTATAAAAAGTACGATCTCGCCAGGTCAATGATGTCAATGTCATCAGTGATGCGAAACACACAAGATGATGGACGGAATGTTGCACATTGGCAAACATTCACCCCCAGTCACAGATCTGGGTTTAATCCATCGTTATTTTGCTTCACCACGCCACCCCAGTTCAGACATAGCCATATGAAAATCAGTCTTGACCCTGTGCCTCATGGGAACAGTCCAGACCGAACTGCCTAGCCATGTCTTCCCTGGACCAGAATCAAGCATCCTAGGACCGGTTTCGGGCTTTCAGCCCTCATCAGCCAGGATAGCTTGACTCCAGTGGCGTAGTGAGCACGGGACCCACGTCTGGGCCTACCCTTCCCACTTAGGGCGAAATGCATCAGTGATGTCATCAGTGATGTCACTGACCATGTCATGAGTGATGTAATATGTGATGTCATCAGCAGTGCATTGCGGGGGCACGAGTTATAGTTAGCTGAACTAACTATAACGGGGGAATTTCACGGGTTTTGTACGAGTGCAATGTCCAACTAACTATAACTGTCCCTAAAACCTATGTTTTTTTCAGTGAATTTGTAAGGTTTTATAAATGCTAATTTCTAACTATAACGTGCCTGAAACCTATGCTTTTTTTCAGTGAATTTCAAAGGTTTTGTAAATGACAATTTTTAAATGTATTAATTGTTATATTTATTTTTTTGATACTGATTTACTACATTTTTTTAACCTATTTATTTTTACATATTTTATTTTTTAAATTACATTGTAATTACATTATACATTACATTACAAAATATACTTTCACTGAATGAATTACTTTAGTTTAAATACTTTGCAAATAGGCAATAGACTTTTAAGTACAGTAGTTACAGTTGTTGCAATGGGCAACACAATTTCAAACACAATGCAACATTGAGCTCAATGTGAATTTCAAGTTAAATGCAATTAGTTACTTTATGGATTACTTTTCTAACCACAGGACTGGATCCTAGATTCAGTCCTGGGACATCTCCTGTAAACAGTTGAGTAAAAGCATTTTGGTTACAGTAGTGATTTTTAAGGAATATTATTGTATTTTAAAAGTTGACACTTAGAAACTTTTTCACATAGAATCACCAATGTTATCCTATGGGAGGAAATTTACTTAGCAGGTAAGTAGTGTTATCGTTACTTTTTCTTACTCAGTGTTGGATCCTGGATCCAGCACTGGTGCATCTCCTGTAAACAGTTGAAAGAATGCGTTTAAGTCATACAGGCGATTTTTAAGGAATATTTGTAGTTTGTGAAAATCGACACTTTGAAACTTTTCTGCTGAAAACCAGACAATGGATTCCTATGGAAGGAAATATAAGTTACTGGTAAGTACGGTTAGAATTACTTTTCAGGGTGAGTGCTGGGCTAAAAGATGCAGCACTGGGTTCTCTCCTGATAACAGGTGAGTAAATCGGAATTCGTAGTTTGGCTGATTTTAGAGGAATATTATAAAGTTCCAAAACTCCACACTTAGAAGAATTTCCAAGTGAAACCAGTCAATGTTATCCTATGGAAGGAAATTCAAGTTACTGGTAAGTACGGTTAGAATTACTTTTCAGGATCTGTACTGGGCTCAAAGATGCAGCACTGAGGTCTCTCCTGATAACAGGTGAGTAAATCAGAATTCGTAGTTCTGATGATTTTAGAGGAATATTTCTATGTTTCAAAAATCGACACTTTGAAACTTTTTCAGCAAAAAGCAGGCAATGATATCTTATGGAAGGAAATACAAGTTACTGGTAAGTACGGTTAGAATTACTTTTCAGGATCTGTACTGGGCTCAAAGATGCAGCACTGAGGTCTCTCCTGATAACAGGTGAGTAAATTGGAATTCGTAGTTCAGCTGATTTTAGAGGAATATTATAAAGTTCCAAAACTCCACACTTAGAAGAATTTCCAAGTGAAACCAGTCAATGTTAGCCTATGGAAGGAAATTCAAGTTACTGGTAAGTACGGTTAGAATTACTTTTCAGGATCAGTACTGGGCTCAAAGATGCAGCACTGAGGTCTCTCCTGATAACAGGTGAGTAAATCGGAATTCGTAGTTCTGCTGATTTTAGAGGAATATTTGTAAGTTTCAAAAATCGACACTTAGAAGAATTTCCAAGTGAAACCAGTCAATGTTAGCCTATGGAAGGAAATTCAAGTTACTGGTAAGTACGGTTAAAATTACTTTTCAGGATCAGTACTGGGCTCAAAGATGCAGCACTGAGGTCTCTCCTGATAACAGGTGAGTAAATCGGAATTCGTAGTTCGGCTGATTTTAGAGGAATATTTGTAAGTTTCAAAAATCGACACTTAGAAACTTTTTCAGCAAAAAGCAAGCAATGATATCCTATGGAAGGAAATTCAAGTTACTGGTAAGTACGGTTAAAATTACTTTTCAGGATCAGTGCTGGGCTCAAAGATGCAGCACTGAGGTCTCTCCGGATAACAGGTGAGTAAATCGGAATTCGTAGTTCTGCTGATTTTAGAGGAATATTTGCACAATGGTGAAGGGAGGGGGCGGGGCCTGAGGTGACATCTGTGCAAACGCGCCCCGTGGCGCGTTTTAAGTTGGGGGATTAAGTCCCCTTGAATCATGAGGGTCCCTGGGGTCCAACTAGCCCACCCTGTACCTCCAGTATGCGCCAGGAGCTGCGTTGCAGAGAGGTGTTCAGAGGCCACGCCCCTTTTTGCACCTCTCTGCAACGCAGCTCTGTGGTGCTTTCTGGACGTACCTGGTGGGCTAGTTGGCCCCCAGGGACCCTGAGTATTGAAGGGGATTTAATTCCGCATCTTAAAACGCGCCACGGGGCCTGTTTGCACACATGTCACCTGAAGCCCCGCCCCCTCCCTTCACCACTGTGCAAATGCGCCCCGTGGCACGTTTTAAGTTGGGGGATTAAGTCCCCTTGAATCCTGAGGGTCCCTGGGGTCCAACTAGCCCACCAGGTACCTCCAAAAAGCGCCACAGAGCTGCGTTGCAGAGAGGTGTAAAAGGGGCGTGACCTCTGTACACCTCTGTGCAACGCAGCCCCTGGCGCATACTGGAGGTTCCTGGTGGGCTATTTGGCCCCCAGGGACCCCCAGTATTCAAGGGGAATTCGGTCCCCATCTGCAAACGCACCAGGGGGCGCGTTTGCAGAGTGCTACAAGGAGGGGGCGAGGCCTCCGGCGCGATGCCGGTATTTTTTTTATTTTTTTTTTAAGAAGGGGGCTGTGCGGCCCCCCTTCTTTTTCTAATTTTTTGGCCCTGGGGACCCCATCCCCCAGGGCCTGCCCCCTAATATTTTGTTTAAAAAAAAAAAAAAAATTGAAAGGGGGCCGCGTGGCCCCCCTTCCCATGCCTTAATCGGCCCCGGGGACCCCATCCCCAGGGGCATGGCCTTCTTTTTTAAAAAAAATGTTATGGAGGGGGGCTGTGTTGCCCCCCTCCTTATGCCACTTATGGCCCCGGGGACCCCATCCCCCGAGGCCGGCCTTTGTTTTTTTTTTTTTTTAAATTAACATTTGGGGAGGGGGCTGCGTGGCCCCCCTCCCGGGCCACTACTAGCCACGGGGACCCCATCCCCCGGGGCTGGCCCTCTCCGTTGGGGACCATGGGGGGTCCCCAATCCTCCCACGGTCCCGCCGGCTCCCCGCGTCCCTCGGGAGCCGGCATTGCTTTTCCACATGGGGAGCTGCTAAGATGCAGCTCCCCATGTGGAAAAGCAATTGTCTTTGAATTTTGGAAGAGAGAGCAGGTCTCTCTTCCAAAATCCAAAGCAGTTTGCTATGACAGGACGGGAGCCGCGAGGCTCCCGTCCTGTTATAGCAAACTACAGTGTCCCGGGGGTAGGAACCCCGGGACACTGCAGGAGCCGGCCCTGGGGGGTGGCGGTCCCCAGGGCCATCAAGGGCTCCAGGAGGGGGGCCGCGCGGGACCCCCTGAGCAGACCTAAGTTGGCAGGGTATACCCAGACGTGGGTCCCTTGCTCACTTTGCCACTGGCTTCAAGATAGCCTGGCTGATGACAGCTGTAAGCCAGAAACCGGTCCCAGGATGCTTGTTTCCGGTCCAGGGAAGACATGGCTTGGCAGTTCGGGCTGGACTGTTCCCATGAGGCACAGGGTCAGACTGATTTGCATATGGCCATGTCTGAACTGGGGTGGCGGAGTGAGCTAAAGAATGATGATGGATTAAACCCAGATCAGTTGACTGGGGGTGAGTGCTTGCAATGTTCAACACTCCGTCCATCATCCCCTTTGGTTTTGCTATGTTTGCCCTAAGTTGGCAGGGTATGCCCAGACGTGGGACCCTTCCTCACTTTGCCACTGGATTCAAGATAGCCTGGCTGATAACGGCTGTAAGCCAGAAACCGGTCCCAGGATGCTTGTTTCCGGTCCAGGGAAGACATGGCTTGGCAGTTCGGGCTGGACTGTTCCCATGAGGCACAGGGTCAGACTGATTTGCATATGGCCATGTCTGAACTGGGGTGGCGGAGTGAGCTAAAGAATGATGATGGATTAAACCCAGATCAGTTGACTGGGGGTGAGTGCTTGCAATGTTCAATACTCAGTCCATCATCCCCTTTGGTTTTGCTATGTTTGCCCTAATTTGGCAGGGTATGCCCAGACGTGGGTCCCTTGCTCACTTTGCCACTGGATTCAAGATAGCCTGACTGATGACGGCTGTAAGCCAGAAACCGGTCCCAGGATGCTTGTTTCCGGTCCAGGGAAGACATGGCTTGGCAGTTCGGGCTGGACTGTTACCATGAGGCACAGGGTCAGACTGATTTGCATATGGCCATGTCTGAACTGGGGTGGCGGAGTGAGCTAAAGAATGATGATAGATTAAACCCAGATCAGTTGACTGGGGGTGAGTGCTTGCAATGTTCAACACTCCGTCCATCATCCCCTTTGGTTTTGCTATGTTCGCCCTAAGTTGGCAGGGTATGCAGACGTGGGTCCCTTGCTCACTTTGCCACTGGATTCAAGATAGCCTGACTGATGATGGCTGTAAGCCAGAAACCGGTCCCAGGATGCTTGCTTCCGGTCCAGGGAAGACAGGGCTTGGCAGTTCGGGCTGGACTGTTCCCATGAGGCACAGGGTCAGACTGATTTGCATATGGCCATGTCTGAACTGGGGTGGCGGAGTGAGCTAAAGAATGATGATGGATTAAACCCAGATCAGTTGACTGGGGGTGAGTGCTTGCAATGTTCAACACTCCGTCCATCATCCCCTTTGGTTTTGCTATATATAATTTATCAGTCTGTTCTATCTTATGAATTAATGTATTACCGCAAGATTTTACGTAATGTGATTGGGGATATATGAAGTCCATAAGTAATTACTCTCAACATATGAATTCATGTATTACCGGAAGATTGGATATAGAATTAACTCATACAGAGTGTAATACTGTATATTGTGAAATGAAGAGAATGAACTATGACTGACCTTGTATTCAAAATGAGCATCATGGTATATAACATTATTTTGTTCCGTTTAAAAAAAATAAAAAAAATACTACTTTTAAGGGGCATATAGTCACTGTAAGATGGCGGCGATTGCCGAGCCATTTGATGTAACAGTCTGCTTTCTATTTTCATGAATGTAAAGCACAATGGGACACATGCATTTGTAAATATAAACATAGCGAAACTGCTGATGGACGATCAGTCGAAAAAGGCGCGAGCCGAAACGCGTCCTGTTTGTTTGGTGACCCGGTAAATAAACCTGAGTCATTTTCACCTCTCAATCGAGTGCGGTCTCTTCATTTTGTGGAGTTTTGAGCCTGATATTATCACGTGGACCCACCGCCACGAACCGGACCGGCAACCATTCTTGGAGTGCTACTAGCGTTTACTGGTGGACCGGAGCCTGTATATACATATATATATATATATATATATATTCACTGAAAAAACCATAGGTTTCAGGCACGTTATAGTTAGAAATTAGCATTTAAAAAACCTTAGAAATTCACTGAAAAAACCATAGGTTTCAGGGGCGTTATAGTTAGTTGGACATTTCACTCGTACAAAACCATAGAAATTCCCCCGTTATAGTTAGTTCAGCTAACTATAACTCGCGTGCCCGCAATGCACTGCTGATGGCGTCACATATTACATCACTCATGACATGGTCAGTGACATCACTCATGACATCACTGATGACATCTCAAATGACATCACTGATGACATCACTGATGACATCATCCTTGTGATAGAGTGGCAGACCTCCTCTCACCCTAACATAACCTTTGATACACACACTCAAAAATACAAACTAACATTTTCAAAACAATGGACATATCAATACCAGTTACAACACACCTATTCAGTAATTCCAAGATCTACACACACATCCACTCATTCACCAACAGTCCCTATACAGTCACTCATACATGTACTCACTCATCATATGTACTCATACACCTATACATCCTGTTACACACCGCCACTCATCCATAGAGTTACTCACACACATAGTCACACATTCAAACAAAGTATCAAACATCCATTTACTTGCATATACAGTTATACACACACTACCACACTTACTTCTACAGAAACTTACACATACTTACTCTCTTAAACAATCACTTATAGAAACACCTACTTATTTGTACAGGAACTCTTCCAATCTCTCACTCTCACATATACTCACTTATATACACCAATACTCACATATACTAGTTTAAAACATATGTAGTTACTCATAAAGACACTATTGAGACAGTCATTCACTTACTAACACACCCATACACATACTCATCCACCTATACAGTCCTACACATGCTGCCTTCAACACATACAAACAGTGAGTCACTCATTCATGCATCTATGCACTAAGTAATACCCCCGACCGAACCATACAGACACTCAGACACTCATACTGATACTCAAAAAACCAACTAATAACCCATATAGACACTCATGTAGCTACTCACCAACCCATGCAGCCACTTATACACAAAGTGAGAGACTGATACAGATATTTTCATATTTAAACATTACTCACTAACCCATGTATTCACTAAGATATACTTAGTAAGTTATACAATCAATTTTACCAAAAAAATCATCCATTTAGACACTTATATACCCATTTATTCTTCCATCGACCTTGAGATATACATATATAAAACATATTTAATTTTCAGAAAAACACACATTCACTGGATAATGTCATCAGTGATGTCATCAGTGATGTCATTTGAGATGTCATCAGTGATGTCATGAGTGATGTCACTGACCATGTCATGAGTGATGTAATATGTGACGTCATCAGCAGTGCATTGCGGGCGCACGAGTTATAGTTAGCTGAACTAACTATAACGGGGGAATTTCTATGGTTGTGTACAAGTGAAATGTCCAACTAACTATAACGCCCCTGAAACCTATGGTTTTTTCAGTGAATTTCTAAGGTTTTTAAATGCTAATTTCTAACTATAATGTGCCTGAAACCTATGGTTTTTTCAGTGAATTTCTAAGGTTTTTTAAATGCTAATTTCTAACTATAACGTGCCTGAAACCTATGGTTTTTTCAGTGAATATATATATATTTATTATACTATGTATACATGTGAAAATGTCTCGGTCCCCTGTTTGCCTCGGTGGCACGGATAAAATGGGTGGAACTGACGTCAGCACGCAGACGAGGTCCTCTTATGGCTCCGATGACGTCATACGGTGTCGCGAGCGGAGCCGTGCTCGTTGACGTGGGAGAGCTAAGAAAGAATTTCCGTGGAATGCTGGTGCAGGGGATATTCACCTAAGTGTTCAGGCTAGTCCTTTGGGAGCAACTGTTTATGGTGCCACTCCAGAAACCGAAACCAGTGATCCGAGGGCAGAGGCCCTGCAGATGGCACACGAGGTGGGGTGCCCAGTCGTGTGCACCGGCGCGGCAGCGAAGTGACAAGCACCACAACCCACAAAAAAGGTAAAAAGGGCACTGAATAACACAGGATCTTCTCTTTGTATCTGGCAGGAACAACGAAGTTAAAATGCCCTAGTACCAAAATGTAGAATTAGTGCTACAACGGTCTTCAAGAGGACCTGCGATGCCGCTTCTGCCTCCCGTACCCTGGAGGCGGCACATGGGTCACGCGGTACGGTCATACTGCGGTGGGACGCACACTCGTTGACCTCTCATGGCACTACTCCACACTTCAGGGAGGACGCTTTCCATTAGCTATGTTTTCTGATGACATGTCGTACCGGCCCGTCCAACAACAGAACTCCTTTAGATCCAAACAGACTCTTCCACTCTCTCACTGGAAGTGAAACCACGCCACGCGGACACTTTCACAATACAACAGCCGGGAATGCACTTTTCGGTAAAAAAACCACATTCCTTCCTCCTAATTAATCAAATAAATGTCTCACTGAAGAACAGGGGCCAGCTTCGATCGGTAAACAGCCGTTACAACGACTTTTTTACTTTGCGATACCATTACAAGGCATGCATTACCACGCTTGCGTTGTACATCATGAAGTCATTACTACGCATTTTTTTAGAACACATGGTCATTTACCACGCATGCCTTTACAACGAATTTTGTTGTAAAGGTATGTATGGTAAATCACCATGCGTTCTAAAAAACATGTAGACGATCCATGTCGTTGTAAGGAAACATATGCTGTTCCATTTCCTCACAACGACGTGCACCGCCCCTCAGAGATGACATGAAGCAGGAACCACGAGGAGAGAGGAACCATGAGGAGTGAGAGGTAAGGGGGATTGGGCATGGCGTGGGGGTTTCTTTTCTAGGGTTTAGGGTAGTGCAGTGGTGTTTGGGTGGTGTAGGGGGTCATGCTGGGGGTAGTGTTTTAGGGTTTAGGGTAGTGCAGTGGTGTTTGGGTAGTGTAGGGGGTCATGCTGGGGGTAGTGTTTTAGGGCTTAGGGTAGTGCAGTAGTGTAGGGGGTCGTGCTGGGGGTAGTGTTTTAGGGTTTAGGGTAGTGCAGTGGTGTTTGAGTAGTGTAGGGGGTCATGCTGGTGGTAGTGTTTTAGGGTTTAGGGTAGTGCAGTGGTGTTTGGGTAGTGTAGGGGGTCATGCTGGGGGTAGATTTAGGGTTTAGGGTAGTGCAGTGGTGTTTGGGTAGTGTAGGGAGTCGTGCTGGGGTAGTGTTTTAGGTTTTAGGGTAGTGCAGTGGTGTTTGTGTAGTGTAGGGGGTTGTGCTGGGGGTAGTGTTTTAGGGTTTATGTTAGTGCAGTGGTGTTTGGGTAGTGTAGGGGGTAGTGCTGGGGTAGTGTTTTAGGGTTTAGGGCAGTGCAGTGGTGTTTGTGTAGTGAAGGGGTCATGCTGTGGGTAATGTTTTAGGGTTTAGGGTAGTGCAGTGGTGTTTGTGTAGTGTAGGGGTTGTGTTTTAGGGTATAGGGTAGTGCAGTGGTGTTTGGGTAGTGTAGGGGGTCATGCTGGGGTTAGTGTTTTAGGGTTTAGGGTAGTACAGTGGTGTTTGGGTAGTGTAGGGGGTCGTGCTGGGGGTAGTGTTTTAGGGTTTAGGGTAGTGCAGTGGTGTTTGTGTAGTGTGGGAGGTCATGCTGGGGGTATATTTAGGGTTTAGTGTAGTGCATTGGTGTTTGGGTAGTGTAGGAGTCATGCTGGGGGTAGTGTTTTAGGGTTTAGGGTAGTGCAGTGGTGTTTGGGTAGTGTAGGGAGTCGTGCTGGTGGTAGTGTTTTAGGGTTTATGGTAGTGCAGTTATGTTTGGGTAGTGTAGGGTGTCGTGCTGGGGGTAGTGTTTTAGGGTTTAGGGTAGTGCAGTGGTGTTTGGGTAGTGGAGGGGGTAGTGTTTTAGGGTTTAGGGTAGTGCGCCCAACCAGCCACAATATCCGTGGACAAAGGGGATCCTGACTCTTTGGAACGCTCCGTCAATTGAATAATTTGGGTCAAGGGCCCTACCACTTCCAAGACCTATCAATTCCTTTCTTGGGATCCCTCATATACTTGGAGAAAAAGGTACATAGTTTCTCATCAATTTCAGGCGTGTGTGCCACCTTCCCCTTCAGTGAGGGCCTGGGGCATTCTCCCCTCATCCTATTCCTGACCTCCCTTTCAAGGGGTTAATGGATTTTCCCCACCACATACTCTGCCACTTTGGCGTCAGGTGTCCACTCTGCCGACCTAGGATGGTAAATTTGGGTAGGCTCGAACATGTCCGAGTGGACCCCGTCCCCAACCGGGGACTGAGAGGAGTGGGACTCTGGACGCCAGGGACGCCCGAGTCCTTATCCTCATCGGAGGAGAAATCGTCCTCCGATACACCCTCTCCCTCTAAGGGAAACCCGCCGTCGGGGTCTACAATAGTGGTGACAGTGTCGCAATTTTCTCCGGGCTCCTCCTCCCCCCGGCAGGGTGCATGTTTTAGCGTTCGCGCACTCTTGAGGAAGGTAGCCGTAAGTTTATCAAATCCTTCCAAGTGCCCCGCGTTATGCTTAACAGCCCTTTTATTCCCCATCTGGGAGCTACTTGGACCCGCCACCACCAGATCTGGGTCACTGAACACCCCAGGGATGCTTTTCACCAGCTTATCAACCTGATCCCTAAGAGGAGCCAGCGCCCTAGAAATAGCAAGAGAGAGGGCTTGGTCCACTGCTGGAGGGAGAAGTTGGGGGGCCATTCCTCCTCCACTTCCTGGTAGGAGGAGTAAAAATGGTCTTCTGGAGAAGACATGATAGCAGAGGGTGTGAGCACAGAACAAATGCCCTTAAAATCCTTAAGACAGCCCCCTCGCCGGTGCTCCAACAGCTGGGCTTTCCCCGAAGCTGTTATAAGAATAGATTGAGGCGCAATACCAATTACCACCACCAGGTGGCGCTGGTCACTAACGTGGCCGTGTGGGGAAATCACTGCGTAGCGGTGTCAAAATTAGGCGAGGGTTGGTCGGGAATCAAGCGGACACTAAAGGAGTGACCGGATTCCCAAACGCGCGTAAAGACCAGCGGGAGCGCTCGACGGAGCTGCCTCGCTCAGACCAGACGCGCCTGACAGGATCTCACCGCGCGCAAGGCACACAGCGGGAGAAACTGCGAGGGGGAGAACGCGCTCGGGCAAGAGCCTGCTGCGCAGGGAATATGAAACAATACCAAGGCAATAATGCTAATAACGTGCACAAGAAACCGCTCTACAAACAGCAACAACGTCAGATTAAGCCAAGAATGTAAGGAATGCACTTAACTGACGAGCAGTGAAGAAAGAGGAAGCTGAAGGGACGTCACAATATTATATACGATGGACTGTGATATGATTGGACTATAGTTGCCTTGGAGACTACCCCCTAATGGTTCATGGGTTGTGTAGTCTTTTGTTTAATGATTGTTGTGTTACGTTTTCTTTGAACTGCTATGCAAATAAAGTGAGGAAAGATATGCATAATCCTCGCCTCCGTCCTGCCATAGAATGCATTAAACTTTATTTGATCTGATTTAGAAACATAGATCATAAAAGTGTACATAAAAACAGTAAATCCTCCTTCCTAATACAATAAAGTGAGAATTAATTAAAACCAGTAGGTAAAACCGGGTATTACAAAGCCCGGTTCAGAGCAACTTCAGGTTCACAGAATCGTAAAGTTCAGTGTTTCGCAAGATCAATCTCATGTACTTCGTGCAAAATACGCAATAAGGGGTCCAAGTAAGATGTAACGCTCCAATACCTGACCAGTTTGCACTATATAAAACTGCAGAAAAACTAAAAATAAAAAGTGTTTTGCACACTTCTGTCATTGGGCTATATGTGGGCTACATCTGGGTGATATTTGTGCTACATTTGGGCTCTTTTTTCTCTGGTGGCCATCTTGGGAGACTTATTTGTTATGAAGTTTCCTAAATTCGTCATTTACTGCAGTCTCCTCAGTAGGAAATGCTTTCAGTTTTTTACTTTGATTCCATCAAGAAGGCATTCAGATGTGTCACACATTTGCCATAAATTCAGAATGTTAGCTCTCTAGTTGTTCATTAGATCACTGTAGTAAAGCTACTGCTCACCAGGGAGTTAACTGGAAGTCTACCTCTGGTATTGAAAGTGATTGTTTCAGTCTGCATGTCAGAATTTTCTAATGAAATAGAAGAGGATTTGAGTTCTCACTTAAAACATGCCCTAAATTTTCTTTCTGCAGCACTAATCATAATTTCTATGGCAAAATGAACCCCCTCATTTTGTTCCTTTTTAAATTAAATGTTTTAAGTGTTACCAGTTTATTCCAATCAAGATGGCTTCAGGTGTGCCATACTTTTGTCATAAGTAAGACTGTTAGCGCTCTAGTTGTTCTTTAGAACACTCTGGAAGCTGCAGTAGAACACAAAGGCATCAACTGACAGGCTGCTCCTGTTGAAATATAACAGGAAGATATTTGAGATCTCACTTAAAACATGTCCTAATTTTTCTTTCTACAGCACTAACCATAATTTCTATGACAAAATGAACCCCCTCATTTTGTTCCTTTTTAAATTAAATGTTTTAAGAGTTACCAGTTTATTCCAATCAAGATGGCTTCAGGTGTGCCATCATTTTGTCATAAGTAAGACTGTTAGCGCTCTAGTTGTTCTTTAAAACACTCTGGGAAGCTGCAGTAGAACACAAAGGCATCAACTGACAGGCTGCTCCTGTTGAAATATAACAGGAAGATATTTGAGATCACACTTGAAACATGTCCTAATTTTTCTTTCTACAGCACTAACCATAATTTCTATGACAAAATGAACCCCATCATTTTGTTCCTTTTTAAATTAAATGTTTTAAGTGTTACCAGTTTATTCCAATCAAGATGGCTTCAGGTGTGCCATACTTTTGTCATAAGTAAGGCTGTTAGCACTCTAGTTGTTCTTTAGAACACTCTGGGAAGCTGCAGTAGAAGACAAAGGCATCAACTGACAGTCTCCGCCCTTGTTGGATGTACATGTTTTACTGAGAATGTCAGACTTCATTCTCACATGACTGAGAAAGATAATGTGAATTTACAGAAAATATGCTCTCATTTTAGCTTCTGGAGCACCTTCCAAAACTGTATGGACAAGCATGTGAAAATAGTTTTCTCTCAAACATGAGTCATGATATCCCAGCAGAAGGTTTTTCACAGGGTAAATCACTCTAGAACACACCACACATTCCTGAAATTAGTATGGTACCATCAACAAATGAATTCTAATGTAACTAAAGTCTGTTATCACCTCTATAGTTCTCCTTTTGGTAACCCTCAAAATCTTCGATTCACTACAATGCATTTCAATGGGGTACTATCATTTATATTGAGTCCAAGATGGCTGCCAGCAATTCCAGGATGAAGTGCTGACAACCTCAGGCCCCGCCCCTTCCTTCACCATTGTAGTAAATATTCTCTGTAATTAGTGTCGAATTATTTATTCGATTTACTCTCACCTGTTATCAGGAGAGACTCAGTGGCCGACTTGAGAGTATTGATCCTGAAAAGTACGACCGTATTTCAGCCAGTAACTTGGAATTTCTTTCCAGAGTGATTGACTGGTTTCCACTTGAAATAAGTGTGATTTTGAACTTTATAATATTCCTCTAAAATCAGCCTAACTATCCGGCCTCGTATTTTACCACCCATGTGAGGAGACCGTTCTGCAATGATCTCTGAAAGTAATTTTAACCGCATTTACTTGTAACTTAATTTCATAGATAGATCATTTGCTCCGTTTCTTTGTCGGTGCTCTATTTTTGACAAACATGGCACATATTCCCTCTAAAATCAGCCGAATTACGCCCCGATTTTACTTACTCTGTTATCAGGGAGACCGTTCAGTGTGATCTTGAGCCCAGTACTGATCCTTGAAGTGTTCTTTAACTGCATTCTGAATTCTTCCATAGTTGACTGAGTTTCACTCTGAATTCTTCTAAGTTTTTGAACTTATATTCCTCTAAAATCTTGACTACGAATTCCCGATTTATCATCTGTTATCGAAAGAATTGTGCTGTATCTTAGCTCAGCATCCCGAAAAGTACTTTGAATCGTATACTAGTAACTTGTATTTCTTCCATAGGACCATTGTCTGGTTTTCAGCAGAAAAGTTTCGGTGTCGATTTGCTGCTACAATGTTCACAAAAAATCGCCCGCATTTGACTTACTTGCTTGTTCTTTCAATGCCCGTATAGCACGGGAGATGCACCAGTGCTGGATCCAGTGATCCACCACCGGGCAAGAAAAAAGCAGCGATACCCATCTGGGCCTTAAGTGATCACCTCACATGGCGGATATTGCAGTGATTCCACTGCGAAAAGTGCCCACTTTTTAAAAATCAATAATATTCCTTAAAAATGCTACTGTAACCTAAAACGCTTTACTCAACTGTTTACAGGAGATGTCGCGGACAAACCGGAGATCCAGTCCTGTAGTTGAAAAGCAAAATCCATAGGGTAACTCATTGCCTTTAACTGAAATTCACTGAACTCAATGCCGCATTGCGCTCTGAAATTCAGCGTACACGTTGCAACAACTGTAAATACTGTACTTCAGTCTGCACCTATCTGCAGAGTATCTAAACCAAACGTCTCGTTCTGAGAAAGCATACCTTGTAATGTAATCGTATACACACGTAATTACAATGTAATTTAAAAAATAAAATATCTAAAAATAAATAGTTTGTAACAGTATCAAAATAAATATAACAATAATACATTTAAAATTGTCATTTTATAAACCTTTGAAATTACTGAAACCATAGTTTCAGACATGTTATAGTTGAATTAGCATTTAAAACCTTCTACTGAAACTATAGTTTCAGGCGCAGTTGGGATTTAGCATTTAAACCTGCTACCACTGAAAACTGATAGGTTTTGTGTCAGTTATGGTTAGTTGGGCATTGCACCGCATAAAACTGCAAATTCTCTTATGCAGGTGCTAGTTCAGCTAAATCCACTGCGCCCGGCACGTAATTGCTGATGACGTCACATACATCATCATGACATGGTCAGCATTGTGACCACTATTCACTGATTATCATTCAAATGACATCACTGATGCATCATCCAGTGTCGTGTGTTTTCTGTAAAGTTAAATGCGTTTTATATATAGAGCGCATGCGCGGTGATGGTGTTTCTAAGCGTAGCATTAAACGCATCTTACTGACGCATGGGCTGTGATTAACCTGTGTGAATTGTATTCGTCTGTTTGTTGCCAGGGTTTGCGGCGCGGGTTTGTGAATAGCTACATGAGTTCTATGAGTTGTTGATTGGCCTGTCTGAATTGTACGCCATTCCGTTTGGTGTGTATTCTCGCATCTGATGTTAGCATCATGCAATCTCAAGCATTTTCATGTTCCAACAGTAATATAAACGAACGTCTGATACCGTCAATCAGTGATAATATGGTATCACTGATGCGTACTTAAACTTCTTCGCGACCATTCTTATTATCATCACGATTTGTCTTCTCATGTGTTCCTAAACCTTTTTATGTTAATCATAGGTTTGAAGGAAATATTAAGTGATTATTCATGAAATACTTTATAAAAAGTGCCTGAAAATATTAGTTGTAAATTATGTTTCTTTGAGATATATATTTTCCTTTGAAGATGCTTTATATCTGATGAGGTGATTTTCTTCCAATGAACATAGTGATTCACTGCCACAATGCAGAGAGATTGACAAAAAGAAAGAAATGTTGTAATGGATCATTTTCACAGCAGAATTTCAGTGAAACTGTGGCTATATCTTCAAGGAGTGTGGCGGAGAGAGCGCGTCTTCTGGCTTACCGCCTCTCACTTGGAAACTGCAGGCTGCACCATATTTCCAAGGATATGGTGCAGTTCTGATTCTCCTGTGATGGCTGAGTCTCACAACTTAGCCACACGCAGGGCAGTTCCCTTGCACCATATGCAAGGGTGTCTGTGTAGCAGGAGGTTTGTTAATGCATAGGAAGGTGCCCTTCCTGCACATAACAAATTCTTTACTTGGCACCTCTATGTGAGTTTCATGCAGCACACATGTAGTTACAAAACGGCATTTGGTAAAGTGTTTATGTGGGACACCTTTTGTACATAACAAACCATGGTATTTCATGTGTGTGCACTGCACACATGGAAAAGGCAGGAACGAGGGAGAAATAGCATTTCTCCTTGTTCTCGCCATCTAAGACCAGATTTTCCTGATTGTGCTGCCTTCCTGATTACAGCGCCTTTGTGCATAGGGGAGTGCAGCGTCGACTAATGGTGTTGCGGTGGGAACACCCACCGCAACATCTTCACTGCACGCTCTCTTCACGCTAAAACAGCGTGAAGGGGGTCTATTCTCAAGGTTAGAGTTGTTGCTAGCCATACTTAGGCCATATTTCGTTGAACCCATGATAATGTGAAGGACAT